>NW_004624744.1:17704625-17749520 GCF_000247695.1 Heterocephalus glaber
CTTTGTAGTGTGGAATCAGGTGGCTGCCTGTCTGCAGCGGGCTGATTCGGCATGTTCTGTGTGACTCAGGACCTCGATAGGGCATGGGCAGACCTGCCTGTCTGCAGTGGGCTGATTCGGCGTGTGTTCCGTGGGACTGGGGACCTTGGTAGGGTCCTGGGTGTTTATTTAGCAGTTAGCTTATCTTGATGAGTACACAGAGTATGGGAGTCACAAGCCAGTGCTCCATTCCAATATAGAAAGACTTCATAGAGACAGTGCCTGATTTCTTTGGGCATATGCCATGTTGCTGCTCCAACACTATAAGTACTACTTTTATAAATCAGGGTATTGCCATGTTGCCTTTGATGTTTGTACTCATTCACTAATTTTCCTCTGTTGAGATATTTTACCCTTGTTTGGCTAATAATACTAGCTATTCAAAGCACTAAAGTTGCATGCTGTCAAATTCCAAATAGCTCATTGCTTTTAGAAACCAACCCCCTTGAGTAAATTCTTCTAGCCTTTTGATAACTTAATTCATATCCTTTCCACATATTTATCCAACAAGGAAGCTCTTTAATTCTGGCATGGTCACCCTATTTTCCTCTTGGGCTTTGATATTACCAGATGCTAGAGGAAACACATTTGCAATATGCCTACAATCTATTTCAATATACAGTTCTATCCAATTGAATGTGAGGCCTGTCTAAAGAATGCTGCTGGTTGATACAATGTCTCTTGCTCAAGTTAAGGTTTTGATTTTAAATTGCACATTGGAGTGTCTTGTGTTACATTTTGCCCCAAAATTCTAATTCTATCCTCTTCTATCTATTGTGCATCATTAAAAGTTTAACCATTAGGAATGGATTTCAGCTTGGTGTCTTTAGAAAGCAAAAGCAAAAATACTCAGCTTTTGAAAGGGAATGTGCCCTTGGGCAAAAAAAAAAAAAAAAAAAAAATCTATCTCTCAATACCTGCCAGTTGTCAGGCATATAACTTAAGATGGATTAGGATTCCATCACTGATCATCACATAAATTCTTACACTTGTAACCTTACATCTTCATTTACAGCCAAGCAATTAGTATTTAAGTATTTGGATATATTAGAATGTTTCAACCCTCTTAGAGTACTAGCAGTTTCTAGAAACAACTTAGAATTTTTGATATAAGTATTTCCCAGACCCAACTTATATCCTCCAAAGCATTCTGAATTTTGCAGAATGCAGGTAGGTGAGGGGGACCACTTGTGACCATATTATTATAACACAAAGTAAGTCTCTTTGATTATATTGTCTTAATGAAGATGTTTTGAGGAATCAAGGTGGTAACTTGTCCTTTGAAATTGTTATATAATTATAAACTTTAATAATTACTTTTAGTGGAGGCTCTAAAAATTACCAGACCAAATGTGGTCTCTTTAGTGATATTTTTCCCACTTGTAACTTAAAAAAATATATAGTTTACTTCTTGAAGTTTATAGTCACTTTGCATTTGTGTTGATTTTTAAAAATGACCTTCTAGAAAAATATTAAAAATAATTCCAATAAAGTTTATTCCAAAGTTGCAATAATATAATTGGTGTAAAATAGGTTTACAAAACATAAGCACACCCAGACCTATCATGATCTTTAACATAGTTTACTTGGAAGACACTTAAAGCTAAGTGTGGTGATGCACATCTGTGATCCCAGCTACTCCAGAGACTGAGGCAGGAGGATTACAATTTCAAGGCCAGCTTGGGCAAATTAGTGAGACCCTGTCTCAAAATTTTAAAAAGGTGGGAGTGTAACTCAGATGTAGAATGTTTGCCTAGCATGTGGGAAGCCCTGGGCTTGGTCCCCAATAACTCCATCCACCTCCCTGAAAAAAAGGCCAATATTTAACCACTGCTCACTCTGGTGAAATAACTGGTCTTTAAACATCAAATGAACTGTTACATTTAGGTTTCAGAAAATGGGAGAAATAATCTCCTTCCTAATTTCAATGGAGAGCTTCTAAGAATTAATAAAACTATATATAAGAGATGGCTTTAAGGTGACTAGACATTTTTGAACATGGGCTCTTTTTTAAATGGGCCATTCATTCATTTAGTAATTCAACCAGTAAATATTTGTTGAGGGTCTACCGTTCCAGGTGCTCAGTATGTAGCCGTGAGTATAACAGACAGATTTCTGTCCTCATGGAACTTAGGTTCCAAAGGGAGACACAGATAATAAAGACATAAATTAAATGGTTAAATAAGTATAATAAAAATATAGGAGACAATAAAACATTATTAAAAATTAGGCAGTTGGAGGAGATGTGAGGATATCAGATGGAAGTGGAATGATATGGCTCCTTTAGACCTCCTGAGGAGGGGACACTTGAGCAGAGAACGGATGAAGTGAAGGAGTGAGCTATGTGAAGGCCTGGAGAAGAGCATCCAGGTCTGAGGGACACATGTGAAAGTCCTGGAGCTCTAAGAGCTGTGAGGCTGCTGAACTGGAACTCCAGGGGCTCGGGGGAGCTGGCTGGCGAGGAGACCAGAGCTGTAGGCGGGCAGGCTCACGTAGGGCCATGGGCCCAAAGTAAAGAATTGGAGTTTGTTCTAAGACAGATTTTCTAGAAGGCCCCGGAGGGTTTTGAAAAGGGTAGTGACCTGCTGTTGTTTATATTTGAGAAGGATATATGCAAAGGCCAGCCTTTGGTAGGGAAGAGATGGATCCAGGGAGGTGAGTTAGGAAGCTATGGCGTGAGTCTCCCTGAGTGACAGGTGCTTTGGGCTAGGACAGTAGCAGAGTAGGTGGTGAGAAGTAAATTCTGGATGCATTTTAAATAGAACCAACAGAACTTGCTTATGGGTCAGATGTAGGAAGTGAGAAAGGGAGCAAGTAAGGCTGATTCCTAGGGATTTGCCTCAGTAACTGGTTGGATGGGGGACACCAACATGGTGGTTTGGGGGTGGTACTCAAAAGTTCAGTTTGAGACAGCATTGAAATGTATGTTAGACATCTAAGTGGAGAAAGCCACCAGGCAACAGTCAGACAGGTGAACTCTAGGGGAGAAGTCTAGGCTAAAGATGGAACTTTGGGCCATCAGAATTTATAAAAGATTTAAGCCACTGGCCTCAGTGAAATCATTTAGAGAGAGAATATTGATGAAGAAGATAAGATGTCCAAGGATGAACTTTAAAATTCAGAAAGAAAAGCCAGCAGCACAGGAGAATGAAAACAGGCAAAGTAGAAGGAAAAGCAAGTGAGCAGGAGGCCCCAGGAGCCAAGCAACATGTAGCATTTTAACATCAGGAAGTAATCTGAAATTGCAAATCAACATAGATTAATTTATACTCTCTGGTTGGTGCACTGAGTATCTGGCCCCAAGCTGTTTGGGTTCCAGTCTTGACAGTGTCTCCAAATAGGCTGACTCCAATTCTTGGCCCCACGTCAAAGGTCAATCCTACCTGCGCTCAGTCCAGCCTGGGTTGCACTGATCCTCCCATCCAGACAAGTCCAGCGGCCTTGCTGTCAGCTCTACACCTTCTTAAGTGACACTCCCACCACCCCTCACGTCCTGGAAGACTACAGCTCAGAAGAAGCAGAAGTGCAGAAAGGGAGTGGATCAATGAGGGCTGATAGCACAAGTCTGTAATTCCATCTCTCTTGAAGAATGAGACAGGAAGATTGCAAGTTCAAATCCAGCCTGGGCAATTTAACAACTTCATGAGACCCTGTTTTAAAATTAAAAAATAAAAAAGGGCTGAAGATGAATCTTAGTGCCTTGGCCCTGGGTTCAGTTCTCAGTACTGCCAGGAGAAAAAAAGACCATGCCTCATGGCCTTACATTCCGGACCCAGACCTTGGCTCTCGCAAGGCTCCATGACTTGGTCTGGCTCATGCTCTGTCATGAGCACACATGATTCAGCCTCTCACTAGCTTGAGAGGTGGTTCAGTGAATCCGTGAACTCATGAATTGACTGTTTAGATCCAGAACTTTGGGAATAAACTATATGGCCTTGTACACATTTTTTCCCCTGTGTCTCTGGAGCCCCATCCTTAACTGTGATGCACTCAAGTTGTCATGGTGACTGTGCAGGTTACAAGAGTTAGGAAGTGGAAAGTCCTTAGCACACAGTGAGTGCTTCATACTTGGGATTCCCCTTGCCCAAGGTCAGAGGGGTAGTAAGAGATGGAGCCATGGTCAAAACCAGGTTTGTTTGGTTATGGAGCCATTGTTTGCACACCTTCCTCCCTACTGGAAGACACACCTTGAGAAGGTTTGAGTATTGGTGTTAGTTTTCCTAGTGCCTAGCACAGTACCTGGTTCTCAATAGATATTTGTTGAATGAATGAATGAATGAATGAACTGTACCTAGTGGTGAGTCAAACAGATCAAGCCTCTCCCTCAATAAAATAATAACAGACTATGACAAGTGCTTTGAAGGAAATAAACAAGATTATGTGGTGAGGGTAGGCTAGGAGAGGCCTCCCTGAAGATAAAACCTAAAGGTTGACAAACATCCAGGGGAGGGGATGGACAGAGAGACTTGGAGTAGGAAGGCGCTTGTCCCAGTAGAGAGAGGAAAGGAGCCCAACACAGACATAATGAAAACAGGAGAGTTGGAAGAGAGTAGATTTCCTTCTAAAGGTAGAGGAAACCACTAAAGGATTTAGGTGGTCAGTGACTTGATATTGCAATGACTGCTTCAGGAGGTCAGGAGTGCTCCTCTTCCTACTTACCCTGGCACTTGGGGAACATAGAGCTAGACCTGAAGGACCCACTACAGCTCAGTCAGGCCCAGCACCAAACTAGTCTCAGGAGAGAATCTGATTGACCCCTTGTTGTTGTAATAGTTTATTTAGCTTTTTAAGTAGGCAGTCAAGGCAACCTAATATAGAGTTGGATAAAAGAAAACAGCACACATTGAGTTAAAAGCAGTTAAACTTAGAAATGAAAGGAAAACATAGGGAAAAAAGATAAAAGGTTAGGATATGAATGGAGAGATAAGGACCTTTCCTCCCAGAAAGATCCTTATGCAGTTAGTTAACAGTTTCTCTGTACCTCCAGACTGGACTTCTAGAAACATTAGAAATGCAAAATAACCAGTTTTCTCTGAACTCATCTTCTGTGAAACTGAGCTTTTCGCTCTATCCTCTGCTTATTCATATAAAAGCCGGTTAAAGAATGCAATTTGGACTTCCATTCAGAATCCCCTTTTGGCCAGGGATTTAGCTCAGTGGTTCCGGCTCCTGCCTTGAAAGCTCAAAGTCCTGAGTTTGATCCCTGGGTCCAAAAACAAAAAACAAACAAATGAAAAAACAGAATCCCCTTTTGGTGAGTATCCACCAAGAGCTTATTTTTCTTATTATTCTTTCTAATAAACACTCTCTTAACTTCCTCATTTTGTCTGTGATTTTCATTCTTCAACTTTGTGAGATTAAAAGTTCAGATTTATACAAAATTAATGTGATTTTCATCCTTCAATTTCATGAGATAAAGGGCTCAGATTTATACTTAATTAACTTCTTCATTATAACTTTTAGTACCCTTGAAAGTATTTGTATCTGATTTCTATGGCTGCTATAACACATTGCCATAGGTATGGTGGTCCACAACAACACAAATGTTATTATTTTGCAGTTTTGTAAATCAGAAATCCTACATGGTGTCTGTGCCAGGGCTGTGCTCCTTTCTAGAGGCCCTAGGGAAAAATTCATGTTCTTGTTGTTTCTTATTTCTAGAAGCTCCCAAGTTCCTTGGTTCATGGCTCTTATCTCCATATTTAGAGTTGATGATGACATGGCCCTCTGACCCTTTTCTTCCATGGTCATCCATACTCCATTTCTTACCACAGCTGGGAAATGTTCTCTAATTCAAAGCACTTCTGTGATTGAATTGGGCCCACATGTATAGCCAAGTTGAGGGACTTCTCTGAAAGTCTTCAACTTAATCTCCTCTACAAAGACCTTTTTGCCAAAGTAATTTATGAGTACCATGGACCCCACTGGAGGCTATTGCTTGGAGTATTTATCCATTGCTTTACCCACCACAGAATTCTTAAGTCTTAAGAGATCAATCAGTCAAAATACAATGTGTGAATTTCTGGGATATAGATGAAAATATACCAACTTTGAATTTCTTTGAAACTACTAAGGAAATTTTAAACTGAATATTTAGATGATATAAAAGATTTATTGTTAATATGGTAGTTGTGAATATACTGAATTTTATTCTAGGCCTGAGAGTTTTTAATGGTTTTTGATTAAGAAGACAGTTTAATGACAGGGTTTCCCTAGACAGAACAGTGAGAGAGTGTTGTAGTCAGGGTCTGCAAGGGAATAGACTTAATACAGAACACATAATTTATAGGATTATTTTATAATAGTCACCCAAAAAGTCAAATGCAGAGAAGTGCAAGAGATCTATCCACACATCAGAGACCCAAAGGATCCAGCTGAGGGGCTGGATCCCACAGCAATGTCCCTAATGGATCCAGCTGAAGGCCCAAAGTCCAATGCAATCTCTTCCATGAGTCCAGCCAGAGGCCTAAAGCCCACTGCAGTGCCTCATGCAAGTCCACATCGAGGATCTGCACCAGGAAGACCCAAAGGTGGAAGCTAGAAATCCTGTGCTGTCAGGGTGAAGAATTTGTGCCACCAGGCTGAGGGATCTACACTGGAGCCATTAATCAGCACTCAAGGCAAAGATCAGGGCTCCCCTGTGGAGAACAGCAGCCATTCCTAGACAGCAAGACCCTGAGCTCCTCCAATGAGAACAGCAGAGTTTGCATCCAGAAAACCAGCTTCAACAAGCTTCTCCAAGAAAATCAACAGCATCCAATCTTCCCCTCCAGTTCTTTTTTTATGCCATTGACAACAGTCCTCAGGTGGGTCTTCCATACCCAGACCACATTGATTCCATTCAGCTGAGTGTTCCAAGTTGACCATTAGTTAGTTAATCCATCACAGAGAGCAATGGGTTGGAAAAATTAGGAGAAATATAAAGGAAACTAGACTTACAGGAACATGGAGAGAGAAAAGCAGTGTAAGATTTTATTAGTGGATACTAGATTCATGAGAGAGCAGAAAGGAGAAAAGTGGGTGTTGTGGGGGGTGGTTTCAGTCCATGATTAATTGACCCTGTTGTTTTGGGCCTGTGGCAAGGCAGCAATCATGGCAGGAATACATGACAGAAAACTGGTCACCTCATGGCCGGAAAGCTAAAAAGAAGAGGAAGGAGTTGGAGATCCCACAATCTTGTTACATGGCATGGCTCCAATGATCTAAGGACTTCCCACTAGATCCTATCTCTTAAAGGTTCTACCACCTCCCAGTAGTGCCACCATGGGGACTAAGCCTTTCACACAGGGCTTTTGGAGGCCATTCAAGATCCCAAGTATAGCATTTTTCCCTTAGCCCCCAGAGGAGTATGTCAGTCTCACATGGCAAAATGCATTTGGTTGATCTCTAAGAGTCCCAGTCTTAATAGTTCCAGCACTAGGCAAAAGTTCAAGTCCAAAGTCTTCTCCAAGGCAGACTACTTAGCTGCAAGGCCCTGTAAAAGTAAAAAGAATAGGTAGGACAAACACAGGGTAAATATTCCTATTCTAAAAGAGAAGAATAAGGGAATAGAAAGGAAGAATTAGCCCAAAGCAAGACTGAAATCCAGCAGGAAAAACATTAAATCCTAAAGCTCAGGTCTAGCATTCAGGGCACACTATGCTGAGAGAGAGGCTCCCAAGGACTTGCTAATTTCACTCCACATGGCCACGTTTTCAGGCTGGCTTTGCTAGCTGGCTGCAGCTTCCCTCAGCAGGCACTGCACATTGCTGGCATCTCTTTGCTGGAATCTCCATTGCAGTTTAGGGTTCATTACTACAGCTCCATGCATCACCTTGTCAGAGACTGCTTACGAGGACTCTATGAAACACACTGGCTGGCATCTCAGGCTTTCCTTTGAAATCTTAATGGAAGCCTCTGTGATCCCATAGCTCTTGCATTCTGCATGCCTGTAAAACTAGCATCATGAGAATCATGTCAAAGACTGTTGCTACCGCAAACTGAATCAGGGCCTGCTTAAATCATGGGTATAGGCTCCAACCTTCACCCCAGTGCCCTGATGGCTTAATATGGGAAAATAAATCCTGGAGGAATGAGTCCCTAGGTTAGTGATGGCGAGCCTTTTAGAGAACAAGTACCCAAACTGCTCATGATAACATTGCCTGGTGCCTCTACTCCTTTACAAGCATGCATGTACCCCTATGTGTACTATTATCTGATGGCTGCTGGGGCGATACTGTGGCAGATTGGCTCACGTGCCAACAGAGAAGGCTCTGCATGCTCACTGTGTCACTCATGCCATAGGTTTGCTACCACTGCCCTAGATGATCTTGGGAAGGCAGGGCACCTGGAGCTTTTTTTTTTTCCCAAAGGCTTTGAAATAAATTTGTATTTCTACACCTTTGAGTCTGTGATGGGTGGGGTGGCTTGCAGATTTCTGAAATGCCCTCAAGACATCTTTCCTATCTCCCCATTGCAACATGCCTGGCTTGTTTTTACCAGTGCTTGTGTCCTCATACTCCTTGGCTGTACTTTTATACTTTCCTCTTTTCTAGGAAATGCAAATTTTTCAAATCTTTCCACTCTGCTCTTCTTTGCTCTTGGTTCTCATTGTAAATTTGGCTAAAGTAATACCCATAGGCCATAGCCTGAGTGTTTTGCCCCCTTGAAATTTCCTTCACCAGATAAACTAGTCCAGCACCCATAAACAGTTTCCCACAGTCCCAGGAGATGGATAAAATGCATTCAAATTCTTTGCTATAGTGTAAAAAGGATAGCCTCTAATTCAGTTCACCATAGAACCCTCATTTCTATCTCAAACCTCATCAGCATCACCTTTTCTGTCTACATTTCTGTCAGCATTGTGGTCTCCTGAAGCCTTCCTAGCATTGCACATTGTCTTTTGCTTAGAGCATTCTAGGCTTTCTTTAGCTTGTTCCTCCAAACTTCTCCAAATTCCTTCCAAAGGTTTTTCCATATTGTCAGGTATAGTTAAAGCAACAACTCCACTACACAATACAAATTTTCTGTGTTAGCTTTCTATTATTATAACAAGATTCCCGAGATAAACAACTTTTAAAGAGAAAAGGTTTATTTTGCCTGATAGTTTGGGAGGTTTTAGTTTATGATTGATTTATTAGCCTTGTTGTTTTGGGCCTGTTGTGAGACAGGACATCATGGCAGAAGCCTATGGCAAAGGAATACTGCCTACTTCATGAGTAGGAAGCAAAAGAGAGAAAAAGGAAAGGGCTGGGTTCCCACAGTCTCCTTTGGGGGCACCCCTCAATGACCTAAGGACCTCCCACATGCCCCATATCATAAAGTTTCCATCATCTCCTGATAACACTACCCTGAGGACAAGCCTTTAACACGTGGGCCTTTGGGGGACATTCAAGATCCAAACTGTCATGAACTCCAAACACCAACCCCCTTTCTCTTCTTTGACCAGATGACAGGGAGAGAGTATTAGTTTTCACTTGGTGCTTTAACAAATTACCACAGATATATGTTGAAACAACACAGATATATTGTCTTAGAATTCTGTAGGCCAGAAATGTATAGGGCTAAAATCAAGGCCTCAGAATTTCTTTTTCGGAGGTTCCAGGAATAAATCCTTTCCTTTGAATAGGGCCCCCTTCCTTCATCTTCACAACTAGCAAGCTGTATCTCTTTGACCAGTTTTCCCTGGTCACATCTTTCTCTCTGGCCAACACCAGGGAAGGGTCTCTGATTTTAAGAATTGTGTGATTAGTATGGACACATCTGGACAATCCAACCTAAGTGGCCCATCTTGACATTCATACCTTCATCCCATCTGCAGAATTCCCTTTGCATGTGAGGACACAGACAGTTTGTGAAGGGGCACCTTGCTGCCTACCACAGAGTGATGCTGCCATTCTGGATACTTGCCTTGCCAGCTCACTGACCTGTCCAAATGCTTGTGGTGAGCTCCATTACAAAGGGGACTTCATGTTGAATTGAAAATAATTAGATAAAGGGCAAAACAGGAATAATGTTGGGAAAGCCGAGAAAGCCTGGTTAGAGGAGGACATGGCAATGTGGGTGCTGCTGCTCAAGTTCCTTCTGCACACTAAAAACATTCTTTAGCATAGTGAATCCTGCTCTTACTTCAGCTTTGTATTGTTGTCAAGGCTGGCAGATACATGGATGACCCACTTGGAGGGCCTGACCACAGAAACAAAGTAGTGGCTAAGTCTATAGTTTACATGCTCAATTTTTAAATTAATTTTTCAAAACACCTGCTTTAGGAGACTGTAAAAAAACTGCATATCTCTCTGACCACCTACCTTCCTTTTTTTTTCTTCACAATAAGTAACCATCACCTTAGCAGGCAGACAGTCCTTTGTTCTAAGGGCAAGCCATTGTATAAAGTACTAATTTTATGGAAATTACCTGAGCTGCTTGGATTGTGGAAGAATGAATGAAAAGGGCAGGCTATAATGAAAGTTAGAAAGCAGAGCAGCAAGCCGGTTACTTGAAGCTCAGTGTAGTCCTTTTTCATTTAAAAAAAGTCACATCATTGATTTATTTGCAGTGGAATAGACTGAAGAGCTGACTGTAATGTGATAAAGTTTAGAAGTACAAGTCTCATTTTTGTTTCTCTTGTTTTGTGTAAAGAGAGATATAGCATTTAATTATAGACCTTCAAAGCAAAAAAAAGAAAAAAAAAAAAAAAAAGCCAAACCCTCAGAAACACTAAAATTCAGATTCTCTGGACAATAAACTTTCAGGCTTACCTTGAAAACCTGGTTTTTCAATCATTTAAGTGACTTAATATAGTCAGTCCTAGAGATTGCTGGATGAAAGGCTAGGAGAATCCTCCACGATAAATAAAGTTGTTTGCATTTCAAACCTATCATTTCCTTGTGACAAGAGACTGGTTTAATTCAATGCATACATGACCACCATGGGCATTCTGAGCTAACCCCAGTAGTTAGATCCACTCCCAGGAAGAGTCAACATGAGTGCACATTTTAGGGAGAAAAAGAAAAAGAAAACAAACCTTGAACATTTACTTAAAAAATGAAGGCCACATTCAGTCATGTATAGTTACCATCAACTTTAATAGGAACAGCCTGTTTCTGGGAATCAGGGTAAGTTGGTGGGAAAATCGTGATGTGAAAGAAAAGGAGATAAGACAACTCACTGGGCAGCATGTTCAGTGACTTAACAGAGAAATGCCTGTCATAAAGGGATGACTTAAAATTCACATTTTGCTAATGAAGACCATTGTTGTCTCTCTGAGAATGACCTAATGCTGCTACATTGTCATTACAAACTAATCCCTGAGGAAGGAAGCAGGAAGAACAGGCACTGATTTCAACACTATTTGCTAATTGCTAATTGACAAGGGGAGAGTTAGAAATTACAGAAAGAATAGAAAAGACCTCCAGTCTGTGGACACACACACACACACACACACACACGAAAACACACACATGAACCGTGACTGACAAATAGGCACGGAAAATATCTTATTGGCATCATGTTTCCAGCATTGCTATAACTACGCACTAAACAAGTGATACATGAAATGGTAGCGACATCTGTTCTAGAACCTGTGGAGCTTTACTCACAAAGCAGTTGTAAAATCTTTTGGGATCAAAAATATTTCTGTGTCTCTATGCAGATGCTTCCCTCCAAGGGAAACAAACAGAGAGGCACAAATGGATACGAATATACAGCTGAAAGACAGTAATAAAAACAAGCAATGCCATCCACTTCTTTAAAATACCCCTTTAACTTTTCTCCTTTCAAATGAAGCTACATTTATCACCTTGGGTATATGTGTCTTTTCTTTTTTAAACCATAGAATATGTTAGTTGTCATAAAGCTACAGTTTAACATTGCGGTTGGTAGGCTGCGGTAACATACAAATGGATGCCGAGTGTGTTTGTTTTGATTTGCTAGGAAAACATTTTCTGACCTTAGAAATGAAATCATTGAGTTGTCTATTTGTTTATGGCCAAAGACTTATGGTGATTCTGGGTACTTATGTTAGTGTATCTTTGAAATTCTCAAATCCACAGTGAGTGGGAAGTTATACAACTTGGGTTTAGCATCATTCAGGATGTTCCTCATTAAGGACCCCAGATCTGCTTCCTTTCCAGGACTTCCCAAGATTCATTTACATTTATCATCCAGCAAATTGTCCATGCTGAAAGGCTGAACAGCAGACAGTGGGAGTCCATTTAGAACTTGCTTCTTAGTGAAGTTTCAAGTATGTCTACCCAAATGAGGGTCATTTGATTTTTCCCTCATTCCAAAGTGTTCTTTAATATTGGGTAGCATATTTCTAACACACTTGGAATTTTTTTAAGTTTCTAACCTCTTGCTTTTAAACTCTTAAACCAAATTAATTAATTTATTCAGTTGGAATAGTTTAAGCTTAAGATTTTGTTGATTTTACCATCTTCAGGGCAAATTAGGAGGAGTGAAGTAAAACATTTTTGTGAATTGTTAAATTTTGGTGTGTATATGTAAAGCCACTGCATTATCCATTGCCTCCAAAATAATTGATCTGATAGCAAAGGCTTATTTTGCTTGATGACCTCCATGAAAATTTTTGTCTTGCTAAACGTAATGTGGCTTTTTCAGCCACTGTGCATAGTCCTGTTGTTGTGGGCATTTTCTGTACACAGAGAAGCCAGCTCAACTCCGTCCAATGAATCCTTTAATCTGTAAATGTCTTTTCTCAAAAAACAGTGCGTGATAAATTATGGGTGGAGGTAGAAGGAGAGCCCCCGTTTCTGTGGTTGGACTCGTGTCAAGTGGAGGAGGAAGTAGCTCTGAGAGAGTTCTCACAGTCCTGTACCTGCAAGGGGAGGCACCCAGTGGGCCAGCTGCGCCACCCTCCTCTGCTTCCCTAAGCAGATGGAGCTCAAGGTTCTCTATCCAGTACAGTTACACCATCTACTCCTCAGTTGCTTCATCTTTGCAACCCCACCACCCCTTCTCACTGCTGTTGCCTGAATCCCATAGAGTCCACAGAGTCCTGAAGTCCCTTTCTCTCTCCTGCCAGCAAATCCAGGAAGGTAAAATGAAACAACAACAACAACAGCAAAACAAAAACGAAAAAACCTCTTCTGACAAACAGAGAAAGGAAGCAAGTAAAGGGAATAAAACTTGTTACCCTCAGGATGTTAAGAAATGTGTGCCATCTTGTTTGTGGTCATTGGATAATTCTAAGTGACAAAATAATTTCTGGAGTCACTTCCTATTAGTCAAAATTGCAAGTGTTATAGAAATACCCAGTAGAATCTCAGAAGTCAACCTAGGGGGTACAAAGAGGGATGTGGGACCCTCACAAGACAGTAAATTCCTTTTCTAGAAAATGGAGGTAACTTTCAGAGCTTCAAGTAATTATTGTGCCAAACAAGCAGAATGAGCATGGCAGATATACTAAGAGGGATTTTGAAATAATGACTCTTAATTGAAAATAGCCAACCTGAAATTCGACAGGCTGAATGCAAGCAGTTGCACGTTTGGAGGAAATAAAATGATGTGACCAAGAGTGTAGTTTGGGTTCAAACCTCTGCTTCGCCATTCACCAGCTGGTGACCTCAGGTGCAACACTGACTTCTCTGGGACTCTGGGTCCTTATGGGTAGGACCTGCCTTTGAGGGTGTGACAATACTGAAGGCCATGCAGGTAAAGAAGGCTGGTCCCATGACTTGACAGAAAAATGCTCATCAAATGCTCTGTTACTGTTTACAGAGGTTAAGATAAACTGTCCTCTCTGCCTTTTATAAATTAAAAAGAAGTCCTTTCATACTTATAAGCTATTGTATTCAGAGTTGTCAGTAGGATGTGGGTTGAATGATCTCATCAGATAGATAAGAGCATGTTATTTGGATGCCTTTAAGCATACCTTTGAAGGCCAGCAGTCACACAAGAATTTTGAATATCCGTTCATGGCATTGAGTGAAAGAGTATACCGCCATTCCAGCCTGTAGCACATTCTTTGAGTGGTGACAATCATTTTGACAGTGCGCAGGGGACCTGAATGACATGATGATAAAATCACCCGGGAGGTTTTGTAAGAGCTGAAACCCTGAACCTGCTCCCTGAGACCTGGCCTTCATTTCCTATATGCATCTCTTCGGATGGAAGAGAACAATCACTGAGGGGCCTGGATGTCATAAAACAGGCCATTTGGTCTTCAGACAATGCTGGAAACCAAGTGTCCCCAAGGCAACTAATGAAAATAGTCTATGATTAGCCTGTAAATGATTTAAAAAGTTTTGTTAAAAGTTTGGGGGCTGGAGATGAGCTCAGTGGTAGCTCATTTGCTTAGCATGAATGAGACCCTAAGTTCTATCCCTAGTACTGCAAAAAAAAGAAAAAAAATAAGTAAAAATTTGGTCCTTGTTGGTAATAAAACAGGACCAAGAAGTCTGGAGCTCTCAGGAGCCTCATTCAGTCATACCACAATGCAAATTTAAATTTCCTGGCACTCAATGATTGTTGATAGTCCATTTGAGAAGTTGATAAAAAAACTAACATTCCTACCATATTAAGGATCAGAACTAAATAGTTGATCATTTGTTCAAAATTGTTGAATCTACAAAAAACTCTAAATTTGTTAGCCCACCCTTGAAGTTGAGGATATTTGAAAAGAAAGTCAGGCACAGATTGGTTTTTGGATCCTAGAAATGAGTGGGCCTGGCTCTCAGGACCTCGATGCATGTATAGAAAGTAGGGTGACCAGAAAATGTACAAACCCGCAGGCCTGTCCTCAACACTGTCCTGAGCAAGTAGGCAAGTCTAAACAACTGTCAAATCCTTGGCAAATTCCTTTAAAAAAATTTTTTTTGGAGGCCTGCAGGGAGAGCTCCCCAAATCTGGGTCTTTGAAGAGTGAATTTAATTGTAGAAAGCAGCCAGTCTTCACTATAGTCAAGCCTAGTGAATGAGGAAAATGATCAGGATGAGCAAATTAAAAATAAGGTGGGGTCATAAGATGACAAAACTGGTTTGCTCAGCTGACCCACGTTATGGTTCTGAGGGGTTATTCCAGAAGCAGTGAAAGAAATACCTTCCTTCCTCCTATTCCTGAGTACAATATCTAAGAGGGCAGATGGAGAGCACAGACCAAAATCTTTTAAAAAAATAGGTATTGCCTTGGGCCAAAACTTAAGTTCCTAAGGATTTATTATAAAGAAAGTATTGAGATGATTCGCAGTGATTCCCTGAGTAAGTTTGTTTCAGTAATAGAAACATCTTGAAATTGGAACTAGCCTAAGCATCCAGTCATTTCTACTGCTGGATTGACTAAATACAAGAGGACTTATGAAATCAGTAGGACATTGTGAGCCATAGAAGTGATACTCCTAGCCGGGTGAGGTGGCACATGCCAGTAATCGCAGCATTTGGGAGGCTGAGGCAGGAGGATCGCCTTGAATTCAATGCCAGCCTGGACTATATAGTGAGTTCAAGGCCAGCCCGAACCGCATAGCGAGACCCTGTCTCAAAAAAACCCAAAAACAAACAAACAAAAAAAGATGAACCCGAAATGTTTCTGTTGGTATGAAAAACTGCTCATGTTAAGTGAAAAGAGCAAATTACAAAACAGTGTTAAGATCAGATCCCGGGGAAAGTATGTAGATATGAGGAAAGAATAGTAAAGGATTTGGAAAGGAGGGAAGGATTGTGGATATTTTCTATTCTTTATGTGTGTCTATATATTCTAATTTTTCTGTAACAATAATTTTTATAATAAAAAGGTAATAAAGGGAAACATTTTAAAAAGAGACTGATTCTGTATGCTCAGAAAGGAGCTATGATGTACCTGTACTAGTGCACAAGGGAAGCTGTGACAAAATAGCACAAATAAGGTATCTTAACAGAAACCTTATTTCCTAGGCTGGAGGCTGGGAGGCTGAGATCAGGCGGGACAGACTTTGTTCCTCCCACATGCTGTGCAGGCTCTGTCCTGTGCTTCTCTCTGCAGCTGGTGCTTTGCTGGTGTCCGGGGCTTCTGCTGCATCACTTGAGTCTCTGCCTTCATTGTCACACGGTGTTCTCTCTGAGTGTGTGTGCCCAGATTTCTGCTTTTCATAAGGACAACAGTTAGACTGGATTGGGGGCTCACCCTACTCCACTATGACTTCATCTTAACTACAACTGCAATGACCCTGTTTCCAGAGAAGATCACATTCCAGGATATTGCTGATTAGGGCTTAAGTGTATGACTTTGAGGGGGACACAGTTAAACCCACAGCAGTAGCCTAGGCAGATAGCAACATGCTTCTGCCCACAAGGTCAATACTAAGCTGCCACCTGCTGCACAGCATGAAGGTGGCCAATATCAGGAGTAGTGGATGGAGACACTGACCTATTCCTTGCAGGACTGCGGGTTCAAAGATAAAGGTGGAAAACAACCCCATAGCACAGCCTCCTCCTACCCCAGGTGCCCTGGCCAGGGCTACAACCAGGGATGAACATTCAGAAGAGCACATCTGATCTAGGGGCACACTTTAAAGATCTAAAAAGAAGGAATAACCTAATGAAAAGGAAAATGACACATTGTTACTTTTGGTTGCATATAAGAGATGTGACTTATAGTCATCGATACTCATCAGACCTGGTTCTGGTCACATTTTGATGAGAGAAAATGTCTTAGCATTGTGTGCTTCCCGGTCTCATGGTAGCTCAGAACAGGGCAGAATCCCCAGGTATTCATCATGACTGTCTTGTGCATTTTAAGTGCTAATCATGGTTTGAAAAAAAGGTTAAGACTGATACCACTAAGCCTAAGAGGCTTATATTAGCCCAGTATGGTGCAAAAGTCCTGGGGAATTTCATGAATGATTTCTAATGACACTATTTCCTATGGGAAAAATTCGTTTGGTACCCATCAGTCTCAGCATTCAACATGAGTTATGGAATGAATTAATGGAAAGTACCAAGGTATGACTATACAAAACAAAACAAAAAAGCTAGAAAGGCCAAAAGGGAGAAGAGGTGTTGTAAGTATTATAAGAAGACCTGCACGTGGATATTTATAGTAATTTTATTTATAATCACCTAAAACTAGAAATAATCAAGATGCCCCTCAATAAGTGAAAGAGTAAGCTAACTGCAGTACATCCACACAACAGAGTATTATTCAGCAATAAAAAGAAATGAGCCATGAAAAGACAGGGAAACCTTAAATGCACACTGCTAAGTGAAAGAAACCAGTCTGAAAAGGCTGCATAGTGTATGATCCCAGCTCTATGACATTCTGGAAAAGGTAAAACTATAGAGGCAGCAAAAAGACAAGTGGTTGCCAGGGACTGGCTGGGCTGGGGGAAGGGAGAGGGTGTGGAGGTGAATAGGCAGAGCTTGGGATTTTCAGGATAGTGAAATGACTCTATGTGCTATTGTACTGATGAATGCATTTACCAAAACCCACAGACTGCAAGACACAGAGTGAATCCTAATGGAAACTGGCAACTTAGGTTAACACACCAATATTTGCTAATCAGTCATAGCAAATGTACCACATCAAAGTGAGACGTTAGTAATAAGGCAATTTAGGACAGGGAGGGAAGCAGAGTATATGTATACTACTGGCCAGCTTTTCTATATACCCAAAACTGTGCTAAAAAAAGTCAAGTCTATTAACTTAAAATCAACCTCCCAAAATATATTCTGCATAAAGAAATGTAAAAGAAATCATGCATTTAGCTAGCTACCCAAAGGGGGCCTTTGGCAGATAAAAGTTGGGGAAACTGCAAAAGTTAGCTCTTTTTCAAAGGCAGCCGAAAAGACACACGATGACCAAAGTGTGAACCAGCGGGGCTCTCAGAGATTCAAACACTCCTGACCGCTGACACCTATCTCAGACTCAACAAAGCCTTTCTAATGGCGCTCAGAAGGAAGGGGGAGGGGAGGAGGAGGGGAACCAAAGTCTTATTCAAAGAAATAACAGTTTGGAACGTGCACAAGAGTGTCAACAAGTTATGTAGATCTTATCAGCATCACATTTTTGATGCCTCCCAGCAATCCAGCCAGGCTCCACCAGCCTGTCAACACCAGCGGCGTCCTGCGTCTCTGGGGCCCATCAACACCTTGGGAGGCCCTGTCCCTGCCAGGCCTGCCTCCCCAGAGCCCTGGAAGCCAGGGACCCGATCGTCTCTCCCTCTCCTCTCAGGATACCATCACATCTTCCACCCGGGTAGGCCTGAGTACCTGGTGTCCCTTCCCCTGCTAAGACTCGGTGGCTTGGTTGGGGCTCAATGTCAATAAAATGGAACAAATCTTAACGATAACTTTGCAAAGAGTACACAAGGTGGAAAAATCTAATGTCTTCACATCTGAAGGAAGAGAATATATACTTTCAGTCCTATGGAGAGAAATTATGCAGGTGTTGAAGTATTTAAAGCTTGTATCATTCCAGTTTTAGTATATGTGCTGCCCAAGTGAGCACTGAAGTATTTAAAGCTTGTATGTGGTGTTCCTACATTTGCAGATGAAACATCATTTTGAAAAATGATGAATATGGGAGAAGGCATAACCCTCCATTGAGATTCTTTTCTTCAAACCTCCTAAAAATGAAGCCCCCAGAGTCTAGAAATACATATGTAAATATATAGTTACATAGTGTATAAATTTATATATAAAATGTGTGGACATTGATTCATGATAATGCAGACTTTCAAATGTAACCTTGATAAAGGATGCAAAAAACATTTTTTCAAGCAATGAAATGATTGTCTTTCTTTTACAATTACCTGTTTATTACATTAGAGTCAGTGAATGGGTCTCTTTGTTTTCATTTTTAGGCGGCTTTAAGTGCCTTGAAACAATTTTCTGAACAAGGACTGGATCCAATTGGTGGGACAATGACTACTGAAAAACGTTCTCTTGAAAAGTGAGTAAAACTTCCATCAGTATTTTTATATTTGTAATTTTGAAACAGTACAAAAGATGAGACACAGATAATTTTAAGGTTTTTAAAAATTCAGACAATGTTATCCAAATTTTACAAAATTACTCATAATAGAAAATTAAAATGCAGATTTTTGTATGTGGTACTGAAGAATGTATGTAGGGATTGTCTCATGGAGCCACCTCTCCAGTCCTTTTTTATTTTTTATTTTGAGACAGGGTCTCCCTAAGTCACCAGGTTTCCCAGGCTGGGTTTGAACTTGGCGTATTCCTGTCTTAGGCTCGCATAGTGCTGGGATCGGAAGTATGTGCCACCATACCCAGCTTTAAATGTAGATAAATGAAAACAGTATACTATTTATGGCCATATTCATCTCCTATAAATTGTCTGTGAAACTTTTAGCCTATGAACTGATCATTACTTCTGCATTCTAACTAGAAATATTTATGAGTCTTTTTGACTGTAAATACTGCAAAACTTACAAAAGATTGTTTTTTACTTCATACTGCTAGGCATTCTCTGGCCAACCTCTTTTCTGCAGAAAAAAACCAAAACAGAACAACAGCAACAAAAACCTCTCACAATCCTGCTAAGTTGTGGACAAAACTAATAGAAAAAAGAAAAAAAAAAAAGATGGAGAGGTGTCCTTCTCCTTGGCTACATTTGGCTTTGCACATTGTCACAGAAGTGGGCTCCCTAGGACTGCAAAGGCAAAAATGCAGCTATAATAACTATTTTTGAAATGTAGCTAATAGCTCTTTATGAGGTTTGAACATAAGCTTCTATCTAAGGGACTGATTTGGGGGTCTTTCCAAGGACCCAGTTTATACTAAAAAAATGGAAAGCAATTATATTCACATAGTACAATCTGAAGCCTTTCAAAGTAATAATGACAGCTGATGAGATCCCTGAACACACACCAGAGATAACATTTTTAGAATTAAAATAAAAATAGATAACCCAGGAAGTAAAAACCAGATATACTGATCATATAGTTAAATGAGCATTACCCCCCCCAAAAAAACCCAGAAAACAACAGTAATAACAAAAACAACCGAATTTAGTCATCAATATTTAAAAGGTAAGAGCGTGAGAAGAAAACATTTGGTAAACAGACATGGCATTTTAAGCTGTCTATAGACTGGCAACCATTTATAAGCTAATTTAATCAAAACCATTTCCACATGATCTCATCAGCAGACTATCTGAACATAAATATTGTTGTTTCACTTTAAAATGTCACTTTCGTGGTGACCTTTGAATCCTATGTGCCATCTGCTAATAAACATGTCTGAAGATGTGCAACCCTGGACCTCAGCTCTTGTTGCTGTATTAATCTTTCAGACAAGCCAAGCATCTGAGAGAGAAAGCGGACAATAACCAGGCGAACCCGGGCTCCATTGCTCAGGACTGCAAGAAATCAAAGTCGGCCATCTAGCAGCTCTCAGAACCCACGGCCGCCACCGCATCCTTATAAACCTGTCAGCACACATGAGGGTGTCTGTGTTCAAGGAAATGAATGACTAATACCATGATTTGAGTCTTATGTGAAGACAACACTATTCTAACACAAGAGATAATATACATGGTACTGTTTATTCAACTGGGGGAAAATAAAACTGAGCATTTCCCTTGGAACTTGAGATTAGATCATAACTCATTTGCCCAGAGGCAGTAGAAATCTGATCCTGCTACTGGAGCTTAAAATAACAATTAATGAAAAGTGTTAGAAACAGAGCTAAAGTTTTAAAATGATTGGTTTGGTTCTGTTGTTATGATTGTTTTGTCGTGGTGCTTGTGTTCAGTTACATTCTCTCCTGTTTGAAATAATGCTTGACAATTCAAAAATTAACCAATGATGTACTGTGGAATGTGATGGTTGTTGTCTTCATATAGAGTCACACAGTTTCTCTTTTTCTGCAGATATTTGTAATCTTCATCCTGTATCGATATGAATAACTTTAAGTTGCACTACACAAAGATGTATGCAAACTAATATGTTTTAAATCAGGTCCGATATTTGATTAAAAATATGAAATAATGCTAGGAACAAGTAGTTTCCATGTATGCCAGGAATTTAAAGAACAAAACAAAACCAAGTTGTTGTGGGTTTTGAGCTCCATGATGCCATTAGCAACCAAGGGGGCGTCTTGCCTCTGCACATCCCTTTCCTGGATTCCACTCTCTCTTGTGGAAATTGTGCCCACCCCTACCCGTGTGTTGTAGCCACTTGCTGTTTTTTGCATCAAGAGTGTCTTTATTAACTTCCTCTGGACTTGGGACAATGAGTGGGATCAAAATAAATAATGTACATGGCGGGAAGGGAAAGCCTGTTGGAGAAGCTTCCAGCCAGCCACGATCTGGACCAGCATGTTGGAATCCAGTGTAGTGGCCAATGCAGTAAAAATGTGGTCAGTTTCTGTGTGAAGTGTTGTTATTGTTGTTCCTTCATTCTCTCACTCTCATCTTTTAAATATCACCTCAGTGAAACCCATCCGAAGGCTGCCACCCGGCAGAGTCATCCTGCTCAGCAGAGGAATTAGTGGCTGTATCTGCGAAACTGCCGAGCTGCCTCCTGGGTGACTCGGGCAGGCTTCCTGCCTGGCCAACGTCATCTCATTGTTCAGGCTTTCTCCTTATTGATTACACACGTTGTGTAATGAGAAAACACTATATGGTCTAACTGCGCGACCCAACCTGAAAATAGGAATAATTATGTAAGATTTCACAAGCAAAACCACCACAAATCATGATCTGGCTGACTCACACGCGACTGGAGAATAAACAAACAGCACCATAAGGAAATAACTCCGGGGTTGTTGTTAATGATTCCCATGTGGGGAAGTCCGTCCGTATTGGGAGGGCTGGGTGCCCTTGGAGGAAATAGGTTTTGTTACATAAAGCTGGGTCCCTGTGAGAACAGCATATTTGTGAAGTTGAGGTTCACAAAGGTAAACTGTTTGAATCATAGCCCTGTTGCCTAACTCAAGGGCTCAGGGGGGTCCTAAATCATTCCCTTAGAAGTAGACAAGCCCTTTCCTCAGCTAGGACATGACCACCTGAGGCTTCTGCCCTCAGATGAGGTGGGGGCTTATTTCAGGCAGGGTCATGAAAGTGGCTCTTCACAACTGAAGCCTTCTGCAGTGACACCCAGGCCACCAGGTCTGTGGGACGGTGATGAGTGCAGGGAATAAACAAAGCCAATCAGTTCCCAGGACCCAAGTATCTGAAGCATCTAACAGGAGCTGTCCTCAGAGCTGATACATCACTGAGCCCACAGAGTGGGCAGCATGGTGGCGGGGGAATAGAAATTTGCACAGGATCTCAAGTGTCATGCTAGATAATTTATCCACAATCCCATGCCCTCTGCCTGCTGGAAGAGCCACAGGAAGGCCTTCAGCTATCTTCCCCGGAACAGCAGCACTTCCTGGGCCTTTTAAAAAATTACCAATGCAAATGATGGGTGGCCTGCAGTCCCTGGCAGGGACCTGCTGCACATTCAGTTCCAAAGCGCAATGTTATATATCATTGAGGGGAAACCATTAAGTAGATTTATTGAAAGAATGTTTCTTCAGCACAAGGAGATCTTTTTGATGAAAAATGGAACTCATTATTCTTTAAAGGACACAGATTGACTTATCTCCTTTATCAATTACAGTGTCTGCTTTCAGCTTTTCTCAATCAGCACAGGGCTTTTGTAGTCATTTCCCAGTGCTGAGGCCAATGTGTTTTGTGAAAAAGGGTTGTTTTTACATTTTAATTGGAAATATAATATTGTACTTTAGAACTCTGACCATCCCTTCCAGTACAACTTGCCAAAGATCAATGGCAAGACACCACCTATCAGGCCATGGCAGACATTCCTTGCCTTTCCCGGGGTGACCCCCCTCAGAGAAGATGTCCCCACATTCTTCTCCCCAGCAAACATTCACAATGGTGATTTTAAAAAATAATTTCAATCAATTTTGTACACCATAAAGTAAAAATAGATGAGTGAGAATACCTAGTGACTGGAAATGTGGTCCAGACCTACTGACTAGGGTTTAAATCCTCCTGCACACGCGTTAGCACTCTAACTGCCCAGAGTTTGTTTTGTACCTTTTCATTTCCAAAGGCCTTTTGTTACTACTATGGCCAAGAATGACAGAGAGCCTAACAGTTTTGCACACAGAGCTGATAAGTCATTATGACAAAATCAGGTGTGAAATCGCCTTTGTCTCTTATAGCCTAACTCACCATGATATAAGCACCTGGTAAATGTATAAGTGATACATTGAAGAAGTGGAGAAATGAATGATCTATCATCTGACACTTCTTGGAGAAATAAATTTTAAATCTCACACATGGAGATGGATACTTATAATAACACATGGTGTTACTGTTGATATGATATTACACACTCAACCCCAGGGAACTAGGCAAAAATCTTTCACTTACTTCAGAAGACTTTGGATCCATGGGACCTCCTTCTCCCATCTTCTCATTTTTCATTTATATTTTTTTCCCTAGGCTAACAGAATTAATGCCAATCCCCACCCTGAGATAAATTCCTGTATTTTCAATCGCGTGTGCATAACTTCATGAGGAAAGACTTTGTAATATCTGGTTCAAAGCAAAGACTTCCATAGACCTCGTCGAACTCAGCTGTCTATTTCTGGCAGATGCACCCAAGTTCCATCTCACCTTGCAAGGCTTGTTTAAAAGTTATCTCAATGGGGAACCTTTCCTTTTAGGTTCTAGCCTCTTACCACAAGAGTTCCTTGACTTTATCTCCAGCACATTCTAGTGTGTGCTAGGAATTCAGAAAATAATAAAACAACTTCATTTTCAAGAGTTCTCATTCTAGCTATTAGAAAAGAGCAACAAGAAGATGAGCCTGAAGAATTGAACGTGCTGCACTCAGAAGTGTTTCAGCTAGTAGTTCACCTGCTCTTCTCCTTAAATCATTGACTGTTCTCTCCCTCCTTTATCCTCCTGAGCCTTGGGAACTATGCTATACATTCGGGTGACATTGTCAAAGAAGCCATGTCTGCTTTCAAGGATCTTTTACCTTTAGTAGCATGTCTCACTCCTACCACATTCCAAACATCAATTGACCCCTCCCATGTACACATACTAAAGTGAAATCTCTTTAAGCTCACCAACACTCAGGAAGCCAATCCAATCAACCCATTTTTTTTTTCCTCTTTGTATGTTCTGATCTGGAGCATACTCATCTTAATACAGTAAATACTCAATAAATGTTTGTTGATTAGATGAGCAACATGGAAAAACTCTGCCATGATAATTTTTCCTTGTCTAATTATACCAATGGTGACCTGGACAAGAGAAGTCTGACCTATTGGAAGAAGCCTCCTGCTGAAGAATAAACTTCTAGCTCTAGTTCAGTTAGCATATAGCCTTGTTGAAGTTATTCAACATCTTCAAGTTTCAGCTTTTCACCCAGAACTCAGGGAAAAGAACATGCAGGAGTATATGGACTATTTTTGAATGTTTACACACCATGGAAGTAAATACAATATTTCAGTCCATTAGTGGGTATTAGGAAAGAGCAATGGTCTAGAGGTCTAGTCTGGGGTTCAGATAGCCTCAACTACTTTCCACATTTTTAAGTGGGCAAGGCTTCTTGTAATCATATGCTAATTCTTTCAACATAGTAAACAGTGAAACTTAGTACTGTTCCCTAAATGTCATATTAGTTGGATAAAGATGTGACTTTGGCAAGGAATATAGTCTTCCTGGTTTCATCTTTCACATGCATAACATGACAGCCCCCAAGAGCAAGGTAGCTCTACATTTCTCATAGTACCTTTATTACTAGTGGTATACTTTTATTCAAATGTTGTCTGTAAGAGATGTGAAGTTTTTGTGAAACACCTGGAGGGAAAATACCACTCCTGTATCAATTAGGGTCCTTTTAGTTGCAAGTTATGAAAATCAATTCAAACCAGCGATGGGATATTTCCCATAAAGCCAGAGAAGTGTTTTGCAAAAATACAGAAACACAGAGCCAGGGAGTAGAAGGCTCTGGGGAAACTAGGAAATTCTCTTTCTCTTTCAATTCCCCATTCTTTCTCTTTTTTCTCTCTCCCAAACAAGTTCCTGCTTGTCAAGCACACACATTGGAGAACATGGCTAACAAAAGAACTCAAGACTGCAAATACCTGAAGAAACACTACCTTTCTCTTTTGATTTCATTCCCAAAGTTTTAGGAAGTGACCCCTGATTGGCCTAGCTTGTACTAGTCGTTCAGCCCTTGGCCCATGTTGTGCAAATATGGCTGGTTTAAATCTACCCCAAGGGAGCAGTGTGGAGTAGTCATGGGAGATGACAGAATTACTGTTTAGGGAGACAACCCAATAGATATCTACCTCAATTACTTCCTACATTTTTACAGGGGCAAAGCTCCTTATAATCATGTGCTAATTCTTACTTTCAACATAATAAATAGTGAAACCTAACTGAATAATGTTCTCCCAAGTGTCAGAGATTGCGCTCAAGTTTATGAATGCTGTAGCATTTTGTTTAGTTTTGTTTAATCCTTCCAGTCTTTAGTTTCAAGGGTCTGCTGAACCACATAATTATGCTGAATGAGTCATAAACTACCTAGAGAAAAAATAAAAACTTTCCAGTGATTCCAAATGAATGTATTAGTCTCCTTCCTTTCAGCACACACAAACAATAAAAAAAAAAAAAATTTTTTTTTTTTTTTTAGTGCAGTAGAGTGGTTAAAGATCTTCTGATTTCTACAGACCAAAAAATCAAAAACTACTTCTCTGCTTTTGTTATCCTGAAAGATATTAATCAGAAGGAATTTCAGCCTGGGGATTTAGCTCAGTGTTACCCTGCCTGCCTGGGAAGCACAAGGTCCTGAGTTCGATCCCTGGTACCAAAAAAAAAAAAAGAAGGAATTTCAGTCTTGCAGCTGAGGCTGGGAGAGACAGAGTCAATTTTGATCTCATTTTCTTTCAAACTTCACTCGTAATTATCAGGAAGGTCCAAAGAAGGCAGAGAACTTCTTGTTGATTGTTTTGTTTTGTTTTGAATGCATAGGAGGCAGAAAATAAAATCAGAAATTTGGTTTGAAAACTAATGAGGCTGAGGAAGCCAAACTGCCTTAGAGAAGAATGGGCGGATGGGAAATTCTAGAGAAGGCTTTGATGGGAACAGAGTAGGTGTTTCCTGGAGTAATTCTTCAGGAATGAGCAGCCAACACCTTCCATTTCCTTGTGAGCTTCCCCAGATCTTTTACATGAATAGTCATATTTTTCAGAATGGTGTTTGACCACTGGTTTTTCCTCATTTGATAAGTTCAGAAGAAGAAACAAGATCTCTCTTCACCAACTCAAGATGATTAATAAGCTCCCAGCTTTGTGAAAGACAAGGCCTGGATGTGAACCCCAAGGAGAATCCAGCCAGTAGATTATCCCTGAATCTCTGATACCAGGGAAGTTCAGAACTATTTTGGGGGTGGGCAGGAACCAGAGTTGCTTCCACAGTCATCCCAACCTGACACACACCACCTGTTCATACATCCAGCTTTACTGCAGCATCTGCCTCTGTCTTGGGAAGAGAAGAGTCCACAAGCCTGAAAATATCTGGCTAAACAAATCTTGCCCTCTAATTTCTGACCTTGGCCAAATTCTAGCCTATCAATCTGTTAACAAATATGGATAGTCTCTGTCCTTAAGTTAGTCACCATGAAAAACCAAATAAAGCCTAAAGTAAAAGCTGTACTCTCCAAAACTCCCAGTCCATTTGGGAAGATGAAATAGAAACAAGATATTGGGAGAAATTGCAGGGAGACAAATAGATATATTTCAGTAGTATTGATTTCAGCTGCTTCTGTTCCCACATGCTCGCAGGAAGCATCATAAGGGAATATGGGCCAGTTCCCCAGGTTTTAATATGAAAAGAAAGAGCTACCCTGGATTTCTAATCTAGTGACATAGGTTGACGAACTATAACCAAGACATTGTATGAATCCAATTTGCATGTTTCTTTTTTCTGGGATAAATTCCTGTGCTAACTGAAGCTTTAGGAGCTGACAGGCCCTCCACAACCACCACCTTTGCCACCAATAACCTTCCCAACTACTAATACTCCTCCACCTGAAAGCAAGTGTTAGGCGTGGTTATGAGCTGGGATTCCAAGTCAGACTGCTCAGCTTCAACTCTTGGCTTTCCCACTAACTCCCTATAAGTTTAGGGAAGTGATCTTAACTTTGCCATGCCTCACTCTCCTCAGCCATAAAGTGAGGACGGCAGTGTGGTTATGTGGATTAAATAAATTCCACGAGTCAATACATCTAAAATGTTTTAACTGTATGTGGCACAGGGTAAGCACCCATAAATATAAGTTATGATTGACCAAAAGAGATCAATGAACTAATAATTTGTATTGATCAACTACTATGTGCCAGAAACCATAACCAAGTGCTGAGAAAAGGGCAGAGATGAGTAATGCATCATAAAATTTTGGTCTCATAAAGATAACTATAAAATATGCACACAAATAAATATTATCCCAAACCAAAAGTTCTCAGAGACTCAGGGCACGGAACATCTGCAGACAGTTCCATTGGGCCTCAGACCTTGGAATCACTTTTGAGATGCCTTTTCCACAAAGCTAAGTATCTGTGACTCCCAGTGGCTCTCCATCCCGGCATGGTGAGAATGGCTCAAGGGTGAGAGGAGAATATTTTTCACCAAGGGGTCCCATGGTCCCACACATGTCCTTCTGTGCCTCCTTATCTGAGTCCTCGGGGAGCCAAGGGAAGATGGTAAAAGAAGCTAACAGTGACCTAAGAGGGCACACATAGTCCCAGAAGTCAGGAAAACCAAAGTTGGTGAGGTGCCTCTGAAATATCAGGCCCAAGCTGGGCTCGGCCTTTGTCAGTACAGGTTGGAGGGGTTGGGGGGGTGGACTGTAAATACCCCAGGCCCTCCTAGTCAGTATGGAAAAGACAGCAAATTTATCCCTCCTACTCTATCTGGTTAAAATTATTCACTACTGTAACAGTTATTTTACATTGTTTCTCAGTATACCACCCTGATCAAGAAGAGAGACATAGGGAATCCCTCAGAATGGGTAATAAAATGACCTGTAATGGGGTTGAGGGGTCAGGGTCTCGATGAGGGCAATAGAAGTTGAGAGGGAGAACAGGCAAAGATGGATGGATAAAGAAGGCAGACTCAACAGGCCCGAGCACCAAGTGTGTGCAGGGGCAGGTGGGAGGTGGTAGGGGCTGATTCTAGTGTCCTGGCTTGGGGAGCTGGGCAAGATCCATCCCCTGTCCACTCAGACAGGACAGGGGAAGAGCAACTTGGTATTGAGTTCGGTTCTGGGCTTGTTGAGTTTGAAATGTGGGTAGGACGTACAAAGAAAGACCTTCAGGTAGTAACAAGAATAGAGTATTAAACATTGGGAGAGACAGCAAAGTTGAAAAGAAGGTTTTTGTGAGCAGTAAGCTCCTGGGTGGTAATCATGTGAGTCATTCACATTCCCCAGATGGATCCTGAAGAATCCGAGGAGACCAAAAGATCAAGGACAAAGCTTTGGAAAGCACCAATATTTAAGGGGTGGCTGAAGAAGGGAGCTTATGAAAGAATCTGAGAAGGAGCAGGTGTAGTAGGAAAAGGATGGCCAGGGGAGGACAAGGAAGTGAGGAGTGTCGATCACCACAGGAAGGAAATGAATGATGAGAAGGTAGGATGAGAGCCCTTCAGTGCTGGCATCAGGACGTCATGGATGACCTTTCACAGTCCTGTTCAGGTAGGCAGCAGAGAAGGAGAATGTGAGGAAGGGAAGCTGGCTTTCCTTTTGAGGCAATGGTTGTGTGGGTTACGAGGATGGCCCTTGGGCGGACACAGATTAGGATATGTGGTCTAGTATGGAAAAGCCATAATTAAGTAATTCTGGTAGATTAATAGAGTAAAGATGGTTGTAAATGACCTTTCTTCTTTCTGTTTTCTTTCCTGCTTTCTTCTGTTCTCTCTCTCTCTCTCTCTCTCTCTCTCTCTCTCAATGCACAGTTCAATTTTCCCTTTAAGAAGTGGAATTTATCTGGTCAGCTACGTGATTACTAAATCAATAGACTCTGGTGAAAGTGACCCTGTGCCAGTTTCCGGACTGGTCTTCTATGTCCAGCCTCCGTCTTGCTCCCTTTGGGGCCACAACTCCTCTGACTCTTACTCGTAGAACTCACCACCATGCTGTAAGAAACCCAAGCCACACAAAGAAGCCACATGCAGGCGCTTGGTTCAGCAGCCTCAGCTGTGCTCCAAACCACAGCCAGCAAGCCAACCACAACCTCACCAAGCATGTGAGATGCCACCTTGGATGTCTCAGCCCGGTGAACCTCAGATGACTTCAGCCCCTGCCAGCATCACAAGAAGCAGAAATACCACACAGCTAAGCTCAGTGAACCCACAGACTTGTGAGAAGTAATAAAACAGTTGCTGTTTCGGTTACAACACATTTGGGATGGTTTATTATATAACAGTAGATAACCAGATACTTCCCATACAACCTAATTGCTTGAGTAATTGATACATGAAAACCATAAATTACCCATTACATCTATCTCAGCTGCACAGAATCCGTCCCATGATTCCTTTTAATTAGCACAGAGGGTTGGAATTCCTTTTGCCTCTCTGTCTCCTTATAGGTGCATACAGTGGGGTGAATGTCTCAGGTGTGAAGTAGAGGCAGAGAGGGACTAGGAAAATCCCCCTGAAGAGAAGGTCTTCTCCAAATGAGTTATCAGAATCACCTGGGGCTGGGACCATTTTTATACACAGAGGGAACATAGCAGGTTTTTTGTTTTGTTTCATTTTCAGTCATTCTCCAAAGGAGAGAGTCAGATGCTGTGTCTAGGTGGGCCCAGATGGCTAAATTCCTGCTCTTTTGTGCATTGAGGACCAATTGTAATGATATGCTATGACACTTCATCACAG
Organism: Heterocephalus glaber; assembly: GCF_000247695.1. The sequence continues at coordinate 17,734,499 of NW_004624744.1, forward strand.
TAACTATGAAGTTGTGACCTTATGCAGCATGACCACTTCAAGTTTCCCAGACACTGTGAGCACTGCTCAGCCTTGTAGCCTGTTCTAAACTCTCAAAATCTCAGTCTTATGCCCCTCCAGGGAAGGGCCAGCACTTGTTTGGAATCTTGGACCTTGCTTAGCAGGTCAGGAAAGGATGAAAAAGGCCTGAAACATCTTTCTTTTTGTTTCAGGGATGTGGGAGCTGAGAGAAATGCCAGGTTACTAAGGAGAGTGTGGCCCTAGGACCACAATTTGAGCTAAAAACAAGAATGCTTGGAAAGTTCTGGTTCAACTACCTTGACCAAAATTTCATTTTTCTTGCTCGGTAGATAATCTGAGAATTAATAAATATACATAAAGTCTTCAAATCAAGTGAATTCATTTATAACATAAAATTTGCTTAAAGCTCACACCATTTTATAACTCTGCATTTCCGACTTAAAGGAATTTCTATCATAATCCTTGCATTTTTATATTGTCTAGAACATAAAAGATAGCAGGAAGACTCTGTTACTAGGAAAAAATAAAACTAAACAAGGTAGTCTGTGGTGAGTTATCGTGTTATGGAATTAATTTCACATCCAGGTTTGGATGATCTCATAAATTGTTCTTTGGGTTGACAATTTCACCCTAGCCTGGTAGATTGAATTATTTCCTTGTAATTCAGACCCCCTGTCAAGTGTGTAATTAAGAACATCTTGTGTGTCTTGGCTGGCATGGACAGTAGAAGACAGCTACCCACAGGTATCTGGGAACTGTGGGCACTGAGCTCAGCCACATATCCCCCAGGTACAATTGGGGACCTTGTTCAGTGTACTGTCGCAATATCAAGTGCAGGGGAGACAGAGATGGGAAGGAGGCCCTAGAACCCTGTATCTGACATAAGTCTATTTAGACTATGAGTTCTGTTTCAGACTCTGGGGCCCAATACCCATAGAACAATAGGATTTCTCAAACTTGAAAGACATTGGCCCAAGAGATGGATGACAGAGTCCCACCAGCAATGGCTTCTGAGGTCTCTTCCTGAGGAGAAGGATTCACATGTTTGGAGGACAAAAATGGCTTCTTTTGGGGACAGAATCTCAGATCCTTTAAATCTAGTGGATAGGAATAGGCCTACAAGAGAATAACCTTCTAGAAATAAAAGCTGCATAGCTGGAGTCTCTTTTTAACCCTGCAAGGTACAATAAATTGTTCTCCAAAGCTGTATCCTCTTTCATCCAGGTATAAGAGTGGTCAAATTCTCCTACTTAGCATGGAGCCAAGTCCTCCAGGACCTCCAACCCCTAGGTCAATGTCTACAAGGCTTGTTGGGTGTACATCTCTTTCTCCCTCTGAAATCTGAAAAGAAAACAGCCATGTAACATCTAGTGCCTCATGAAAGACCACGGAAACTGATCCAGAAAACTTGTTTGCTGCTAAAACCACTGGCTTTGACTCTTCCTCAATGACTACCAGCCATATCTGCCAGGACCTACAGGCTCCATGCCACGAAAGACCAGCTGTAAGAGGGTCAGTTGCAGTGCTCCAGTTGGCCACTCTTGCTGGGTGGTAAGGTGGCTCTGAATTTTGGTTTATTGGCTGTCAGCACATACCTCTAAAACCCTTTTTGTAGGCTTGGGTTGTAGCTCGGTGGTAGGACCCTTGCGAGGCATGCACAAGACCCTGGTTTCAATCTCCAGTGCCATAAAACAAAACAAAAACAAACAAAAAAATCTACTTTTAACCCCTTTAGAAAACCAAACTTATTTTTATAGAGAAAAATGCTCTACTACTACTTACAGAGTGACCAATCATCCCAGTTTGATCAAGACTGAGAGATTTCCTAGAACAAAGACTTCTAGTAGTGAAACTGGAAACTCCAAGCAAACTGAGTTTGCACTATAGGAACAGAGGAAATTGCTAAATTCCGTAGAGCTCCATACAAGTTGCCCTCTAGCTGGGGGCTGATTAGCCACTCTGGGAAGTGTAGGCAATTATTCTATCCTCTATGCAACATGATTAATTCTGAGATCTAGACCATGGAAACCTTTCAGCAAACCATGTCTTCTAACACAAAATAACAATCAATCATGTGCAAAGACTCACAAGATCCTGAGTTCTTCACACCCTCTCTCCCTAGGCGTTCCCTTCTCCAAGGGTGACCTGCCTTATACGACCTGGCAAATCACATTAAAAGGCCAGTTTGGAGCCTTGGCAACCCAAATGTGTTGTAAGATCTGGGAGAGCTGAGAGCTGATCAACAGATTTTCTCCCGAGGCCATTTGTGAATCTTCATAGCACTCTGAGTCAGAGACCTAGGCTTAATCAAAGGTAGTCACTTTGCTAAGTCTGGGAAAGATATTCAGATTAGAAGGAGTGGAGACATTTGGTTTTCCCAAGAGGTGATTTGACCTACCTAGAAAAAAATGCAAAATAACATGAAGATCAGTCTTGTTCTTGAGATGTGGAAGCCCCCAGATGATGCCAGCCCACTTGAAGCACATTGTTTTGTGGACCAGGTCACTGAGTCACTGAGAATGGAACATGAGCATTGAAGATGTTCTAATTTAATCATCTTGGCCAAAATCCAGCTTTTCCATCCTTCAGATCTGTAGGGAGCACGGGGAAAAAATAGAGCATGAAGTCACACACTGGGGGAGTCTAAGTAGGAGGAGTAGACAGCCCTCGGCCCTAAGACTTCTGACCATGCAACTGAGAACAATAAAACTGCAATGTCACCACAGCAATGTTGGAATGCCAAGTTTCTGAAACTGGAAATTCTAAGGAAATTTCAAGTCTGTGAGTGTGTCTGGATTTTTTGGAATTCTGTTTTGGGGCTAAAATTACTGACAATCTGTCCTTGGAGGAGGAGAATCTGTCACAACTTGAAACTCTTAGTCTATTATTCAAAGATCTGAGCCCTAAACATCCAGCAGCCTGCTTTTATTCTTCTCCATTCCCACCCCTTCTAGGCCAGGCAGGTTTTCTGTATTTAGGGTTCTGGACATACTTGGCCAGCCAGCATGTCTCCTCACTTCCTTCTGCTCACCACAGCTTCCTGCTATCTGCCCAGGTCCTACCTATTCCCCTTTTTGGATGCAGTTGAGGTCTCACTTCCAGCAAGAAGCCCTCCTGGACTCCTGGATCACTCGTGGCTTGGAACACAGCAGGTCCCATTCATTCTCTCCCTATCATATGGAGAGTCCCAGGCTCCAGGTGTGTGCTCCTCCATCCTCCTCAGTTGACGGCAGGCACATGGAGGACAATTTCTGTCTTTCATTTTATGGGTCTATCCAACCAGGTTGGGCCAACAGAAAATTTCAATTGTGATTACTAATATCACCTGATTCAATAAACCCTTTCATTTTATGGGTCTGTCCAACTAGGTTGGACCAACAGAAAAACTCAGTTATGATTACTAATATCTCTTAACTCATAAACCCTTATCAAAGCTGGGGAACATAGGCATCTACTTACTCTGTGAACCAGAAATTCCATATCTAAGTATTCACCCAAGAGAAAAGAATACAAAATGCCTGCAAACAATGCTCAGCTTTGTTCACAATAGCCTCAAACTGGAATGGACCCACATGCCCATAAATAGGAAAATAGATCTATATGCAATGGAATACTATTCAGTAATAAACAGGAAAAACCTATCAATAAATGCAATATCATGGATGAATCTCAAATGTATTATACTACATGACGCCTTGCACAAAATGGGATAATGCTGCATGATTTCTTCATACAAAGTTTTGGAACAGGCAAAACTCACTGACGGTGAAAAAAATTTCAGACCTGAGTTGACTCTTTGGGGTGAGATGGGTGAATGACTGGAAAAGGGCTCATGTGCGCTCCCTGAGATGAGAGCAGTATTTTGCATCTGACAAGGATTATGTTACCTAGGATCTGCTTTCACCAAAGCTCACCAACTACCCACTCGAGATTTGTGCATTTCATTGAAGGCAAGTTTTATCTAAAAAGGAAAAAAACATTCACAAATATTGAACATTAATAATGTGCATGTTGAAGACTACTGATTTTTGCATTTTCTTTGAAACGCTAAGAAAAAAAATCAAAGATGAACAGATTGATAAATGATGAAGAATAATAGTACTGTAAAACAAAGCAAAAGTAAAGCATCTAGGGTTGACCAAGCTACTGTGCTCCTCTTCAGGGCTGCCACCCTGGTAAAGAGGTGCTGGAGTGATGAATGGCTCTTCTGACAAGGCTGTAGGAGAGGAAGTGGTGGCCTTGGGGATCAGCAGGTTCCCAGGGAGCCAGGAGGGGAATGGCCAGGTGAGAGCAGTGAGCTTTGCTGCTGGTGGGAAGAATTGGGTCAGGAATGAAATGGGAGCTCTGAGGGGAGTGGGTAGAGAGGACCAGAGAGAGGCAGGGGCCAGGTGGGGGATTGACTGGGGGCAGCATGGCTTAAGGCTTTGATCTCCAGCCACTGCCCGAAGGGCTGCCCATTCTTGGCATGAACCAGGTAGGAAGGAATGTTTACTGAATGGCAAGCTGACTGAGCTCGCTCCATCCCTGGGCCCACAGCCCTTGAAGTCCATCATCAAATTCATGGTTCAAAGGACTATCTTAGGAAACATTGATAATCCAAACCACATCTAACCTCATTCTTCCTTTGATAGGGTAACTGGGCTGGTAGATCAGAGGAGAGCCTTAGATTTGGTCCATCTGGATTTCAGCAGAGGTTGCAAACTGGCAGCCTCAGGCTGGATCCAGCACACAGATGTGTTATGTGTTTTGTTTGGCCGCTCAAAGGGGTTTTTTTTAAAGTTTAGTTTACTTGCGAAGACTTTTAAATCACATAAAATCTGGATTGTCTGCATCTCTTAAAATGTTGGAAGATCCAGCAACCATGGACCTTCATGATGATAGCTGGCAGGAAGGCGCAGCAGCCACCCTCTCAGAAACTGACCCTCACTTGTTGTGTCCCCTAGCTTGCCCTATGGGTGTGGACATTCCACCTTGCATGCCATGTCACTTATGTGACAAGAAGGCGAAGTCAAGGTTGGCTCATAGTAATGCCAAACTAACCAGAATGCAATAAATATTGACTAAGCTCAGTGTTTGGGTCTAGAGATGTAATGGAACAAAATGATTCAGCTTTTTTTCCTAAAGGAATTTAAATTCTGGAAGGGGAAAAAGAGTGAGAGAGAAGGAGAGAGAGAGAGAGAGAGAGAGAGAGAGAGAGAGAGAGAGAGAGAGGAAGAAGCAGAGAAGGAAAGGAAGGAAAAGAAAAATAAAATCATTACACACTGTGATAATTATGAAGAAACAAAAAAAGAGATGAGATAGAGTGTACTTTGGGATGGAAAATGCTTGATTTAGATAAGGTGCTGAGGAGGCCTACTTACTGGTGGTGGCATATTTTTGGGCCAAGTCCAGAAAGACTGAGGAGACTTGGGGGAGTGTGCTGAGGCTTAGGATAAGGAAGTGCTTGGGCTTCAAGAGGAGCTATGAGAAGGCCCTTTTCAAGGGCATTTCAGTGATAGTGGGGGTAAGAAACAGGTGGAGAGGTGCACAGAGGGCAGGACTTGTAGGTCAGGTAAATTGTTTAGATTTTATTCAGGTGCGGTGGGAAGATGGCTTAGCACAAAGGAGACACGAGATCAGCTCTACATGCTATAAAATCACGCTTATTATTGGTAGGAGATATAAAGGATTGTAACCAAAAGTCTCATTAGGAGGCTATCACAGGATGCAGGTAGCAGAGGATGGTGGTTTTTCAATGGAAGAGGAGAGAAATAGATGCAACTACATTTGGAAGAAGTAAATTCATAGCTGGATGCAAGAGAAGGCAGCACTGAAAATCCCATCAATGGCTCTACTGGGTTCAAATTTGCATGGGAAGTTAGACAGAGATTGCCCAGGATAGAGTTTGATGATAATGGAGCTCGAGATCAGCTTCTGACAAAATGCAAGGTGCTTCCCCATAAGTGATAACTTCCTTTGGCTGCAGGATATAACCTAAAGCCCTTCATTGCAAACAGAAAATGACTGAATGTTCATATAGATTTTGCTTTCTGTTCAATAATGTGCCTGTACTTGATCTAATTTTTAAAATTTGTAAATGATATAGTATCAATATACAAACAAGAAAAAGACCCAGAAGATCTTCCCAGTGTCTAATTCTCTCTGCCATGGGCTCAACCTCCTCTGCACCCCAGAATCACCCTGGAAGCTTCAGCAGATGCAGATGCCTAGCACACACTCACCCCCGGCCAGGGGTTCTGATTTAATTGGTCTGAGCTGCGACGTAGGTGTCTGGACTTTTAAAGCTCTCTAGTAACTCTAATATGCAACCACAGTAGAGAACCATTGCCTAGAGTAGGATTCTCAAAGTGTGTAGCCAGACTAGCAGCCCACATACAACCTGGAAAGTTGTAAGAAATTTGATTTTCACCCCCAACCTGTAGCCTGTGGGATGCATGTGGCTCTGGACAGTTAGTAACAGTGTCCCCAGAAGACCATAAACTTTTAGTATTATTATGTGATTTTAAATGACATTTTTCATGTCTTGATGGGACAGTGCTCAAGTATGGACTGTGGAGGTAATGGAAGACTGTGGAGGGAAGGCACAGTGCGAGGCTACCTCTACCTCCTTTGCCCACTGTGTCGGTCAAATCAAAACCTGATGTATCAGGTACCACATGTGCTTGTGCAACTTAGTGGGTAGAATACAGTGATTACCAGTAACAGAACTTCAACCCACCTATGCCTGTGCATATGTGCGCCTGTGAAGACAGGCATTTATTATTAAGCAGACATGTAAGTTTTAAATTTAATTATTAAACTTGGGTTTATTGTGTTATTTTGTTTTATGAAATAATAAAAACATAAGAGTTTTGTTATGAATATACATTAACTATGATATATTTTATATGTGATCCAATACAATTCCTCTTCACTCATGAGGCTCAGGCAAGCCAAAAGTTTGGACACCTATGGCGCAGAAGGTTAGCAAACAGGATTTGTAAAGAGCAGGTTAATAATTGGCTTGTGCCCCTGCAGCATAAATGTAGCCATGGCAATACATGAGTGAATGAGGGTGGCTGAGTTCCAACAAAACTTTATTTATAAAAGTAGGTGAAGAGCCATGTCTAGGTATGGGACTTGGGCCCTGCTCTGGGTGAGGACTCCAGTAAATACCACCTCCTCACCCCACAGCCACAGTGTGGGCAGCCCAGAGGCCCTACTGTGTGGTTTATCTATTAGGGTTTAGATCTGAAATGTCCCCCAAAGACCTATATCTAAAGACTTGGTCACCAACTTGCAGGGGTATTGTGAGTTGGTGGATCCTTTAGGAAGTGGGTCCTGGTGGAAGAAAGTAGGTCACTGGCGGTTTGCCCTTGAAAGGGCCTTGGGGTCCCAGTTGCCTCCTCTTCTTTTGCTTCCTTGCTATCCCTAGGTGAGCAGGTTTCTGCCACCCTTTGGCCAGCACGTGCTGCTTCACTATGGGACCAAAAGCAACAGGGCCAAGCAACCAGGAACTGAAACCTCTTAGCCAAAATACATCTTTCTTCCTGTAAGTTGGTTTTCTCAGGTATTTTGTTACAGCAATGGAAAGCTGACAAACACATTGCCCAAGGATAGGCAGCAGTGAGGATTAAGACCCAGCTAGAGGAAGTGATGATGACTTGGCATCCAAACTCAGTGGCTCATTCTCCTGGAAATTACCTTCATGGAAAATTTTAGAACATTATAAAGCCAGTGAATACAGAAAGGAAAAAATAATAACTGAGTGAGATGAGTAGTGACAGAGACCCATCAGAGGTGCCAGAGGGTGGCTCTCGGCCTGGCCAAACATGCTGGGTTTCAAACCCACAGGACAGTTGCAAGAGTCAAAATCCTGTCATGTTTAACTCTATGATTGCTACAAAATGAAACATAACTCAATAGGGAGGGAGGGCAATCCCACAAGGAGTGATAAACCATAACATTTAGAATTTTTATTTTAAAAAATTTGTCACATGTATTTACATTATAAAGCTTAAAATAGGATGAAAACCTGTGGTCCATCATCCAAAGAACTAAAGCATTGCCAATAATGCATATACCTAATGTTCTTTCCCCACCCAGTGGTTTCAGTTCTCCTCCACAGAAGTAATCATAACCTGAATTTGGGGGTTTATCACTACTTTGTGCATATATATAATTTTATGAATATATGTCTATGTAAACCGATATAGTATATTCTTTATTTTTACTTTTTTTGAGTTTTATAAAAATATTATCATGGTCTGGTGTGGTGGTACACATCTGTAATCTCAGCACTGGGAAGGTTGAGGCAGGAGGATCACAAGTTTAAGCATAGCTTGAGCAATTAAAGATCCTAGGAAAGAAAGAGAGAGAGAGAGAGAGAGAGAGAAAGAGAGAGAGAGAGGAGAGCAAGAAAAAAGAAAAGAAATAAACAAATGAAGGAAGAAAAGAAAGAAACAAAGAAAAGAAGGGCTGGAGATGTAACTTAATGTTAGAATGCCCATAGGTTTGATCCCTAGTAACAAAATAAAACAGAACAAAACTCCCAAACAAACAAATAAACAAACCCAACAACAACAAAAACAAACAAAGCCTCTCATTATTTTATACAGTCTTCTGGTTCTGACTTCTTTTCATTCAATATTTTTAAGATTCATTTATGTTGGATGTAACTGTAGTCATTAGTGTTCACTCCTATAAAATACTCCATTGCACGAGTATGCTGCAAGTTATCTACCCGTTCTTTGGATAACGTATATATGTGCGAAGAGTAGAATTACTGGTAAGTAAGACTTGTAAATATACAGATACTTGAAAAATTCCAAGTAGCTTTTAAGAATGCTAGCCAGGCTTGGCAGAGTATCCTTGTAACCCCAGCACTCAGGAGGTTGAGCAGGAGGATTGTGAGTTCTAGGCCAGCCTGGGCCACTTAACAACTTAACAAGACCTTGTCTCAAAATTTAAAAATAAAAGTAAAAAAGGCTAGGGAAGTAGCTCAGTGCAAGAGTCGTGGGTTCAATCCTTAGTATTGGAGAGAGAGAGAGAGAGTCAAATCTATACTTTAAATCTCTCTGTCTCTCTCTCTCTCTTCCTTCTTCCCCTCCACCTTGAAATTTGTAATTCATTTGTTGAAGAGAACAAATATGGGGAAGGATTTAACTATTTAATTCCTATGTTAGTTTTAGGACTCTATATTCTCTAATTTTTCTCTTGTCATTATTTTTTATTTCCTGTTAATTTCTAGAAATAAAGCTATTCATAGTCTTTTCTAAAAATGTTTTAATTTTTACTCCATCTGTTGCTATGCCCTCCTTTTCATTCCTTTTGTCTCTTCTGGCATCCTTTTCTTCTTGCCAGGTCTTGACACCTGATACCTCTTGACAAGTGACAAGAAGTTTGTTACTGTCTTAATCCATTCAGGTTGCTGTAACAAAATACCATAAGCTGAGAGTTTTATGCATAGCAGAAATCATCTCTCTCAGTTCTGAGATCAGGTCACCAGCATGGTTGGATTCTGGTGAGGGCCTTCTTCTATACTGGGGCTGTGACTTCTTAGGATCCCTCTCCCTGGTGTGACATCTGCAAACCACTGACCCCACCCCTGAAGGTGTGGTCCTCATGATCTTGTCCTGAGCCAAGACCTCCTCCTGGCACATCAGTTTGAGGGTTTGGATTTCAACATAGGAATTTGGAATGTGGAGAAGACACTTTGGCTTTCTTGATTATCTTTATGGTGACTTTGCTTTTTATTTTATTTTTGTCTTTACCATTCCCCTATTTTACTTGAGTTTATTTTGCTCTTTTTCTCACTTTTTAAGTTAGACACTGATTTTCAGGGTTGTTTTGCTTTCTTAACATAAATATTTAAGGCATAAATGTCCCTCTAAATAAGGTTTTTGTTGCATCCTACAAGATCTGACATGGACTATTGTTATTAATTAATTTGCTCGGATTCTAAATATTTTTCATCTTTCTTTGTGATCTTGTTATTGATACTTAATTTCAATGAGAAAAAACCCAAATTTTTGACATTTTTTGAGACTTGTGTTACGAACTAGTGAGTGATCAATTTGTGTGAATGTTTCCTGTTGAGAGAATCTGTATTCTCCAATTTATTTGGCATTGTGTTTTTCATATGTTCATCAGAGCATTGTTATTTGAGTTGTTTTCATCTTTTACATATATACTAATATTTTGTCCTCTTCATCTAACAAGAATTAAGAAAGAAGCCACATGTGGTAGCACATGTATTCTGGAGACTGAGGCAGGAGGATTGCAAGATAGAAGCCAGTCTGGGCTATGTAGCAAGTTCAAGGCCAGCTTGGCCTACATAGTGAGATCTTGTCTTAAAAAAACCAGAGGGAGGGGGAGGGAAGGGAGTAGGAGAGACACCATTAAGAAAAAATATTGAAATCTGCCACTTTTTTGGTGAATCTATAATTTTTTATCAATTTTAACTTTATGTATTTTAAGAGTAGTTTACACAGGGATAGAACTGCTACATCTTGATGAAGTGGGTCATATATGTTTTTAAATGGTTTTTGTTTGGAGACTGTTTTTTGAGGGGACATTAATATGGCTATACCAGAGTTTTTGGTTAGCATTTTACCTAATACTATCTTTTTCCTTCCTTTTACTCTAAAAATTTTCATGTTCTTTTGATTTAGATGTGTTTCTTGTAAACGATATACAGCTGGGTTATTTTAATCCAATTTGATCTCTAGTTTTTCTGACTGGTACATGCATCACCACCATCCATCTCCAGAATTTTTCATCATCCCCAACTGAATCTCTGTACTCATTAAACAGTAATTTCCCATTCTCCCCTCACCCAGCCCCCGGTAACCACCATTCTGCTTTCTACCTTAATGAATTTGACTGCTCTAGAAATCTCACATAAGTGGAATCACACAATATGTGTCCCTTTGCAACTGGCTTGTTTCACTTACATAATGTCTTTAAGGAACATCCACACTGTAGTATGTGTCAGAATTTCCATGGTTTTTGAAGCTGAATAATATTCTACTATATGCATTTGCCAAATTTTGTTTATGTATTCGCCCCATCGGTGGACACTTGGGTTGCCTCTTGTTGAGTTTTAAGAGTCTTTCACATATTGTGAATGTAGCACAGTTTACCATTTTTTAAATGCTGTACTGGGGATTGAACTCAGGGCTTTGTGCATGCTAGTCAAGCACTCTACCACTGCACTATATCCTCAGCCCTGGTTTTAAATTTTAAACTTTGAGACAAGTTCTTGCTAAGTTGCCCAGGCTGATCTCAAATTTGTGATCCTCTTGCCTCTGCCTCCTGAGTAGCTGGAATTGCAGACATGCACTACCATGCCAGTGACCAATATTTTTCTTATATGACTCATTTTACTTAATTGCTTATATAATAGCTGGATAAAGTTTTGGTGTGATATTTAAGAAATCTTTGCCAAACCCAGGGTTAAAGAGATTTTCTATATTTTCTTCTGGAAGTTTTATGGATGTAGCTCTTACATTTGTGTCTTTGATTCGTTTTCATGAAATTTTAAAATATGGTGTGAAGTAAAGGCCTTCTTGCATGTAAATATCCAATTGTCCCAGCACCAACTCTTGAAAAGACTATTCTTTCTTTTTTATTGCTTTGACACCTATTGAAAATAACTTGAGCAGAAATATGTTTATCACATTTATATGCTCATTTTTTACCATCTTTAAATATTCTTGATCACTGTAAGTTGTGAAGTTAAACTTTATATAGTAAATTCTGAAACTTTAAAATTTACTTTGGCTACTTTCAGACCTTTGGATTTCCATATGAATCTAGCATGGAAGACGTTTTTGCCTCTTTCTTTTCAGTCTGTATTTCTTTATTTGCCTTGTCTTATTGCACTGGGTTGACATTCCAGTTGATTAAAAGGGGTGAGAGCAGACATTCTTACATATTTCTCAATCTTAGATGGAAAGCACTCTACTTTTTACCACTATATATAATGTTAGTTGTTATTTTTTGTTGATGGTGGTGCCCTTTATCAGGTTAAGGAAATTCTTCTCCATACACAGTTTGTTAAAAGTTTTCATCATGAACAGACATTGGATTTTGTCAATTGCTCTTTCTGTACCTAGGATGCTGGTGTGGTTTTTGACCTATTTTCTACTTATATAATGTATTACATTAATCAAATAATGATTTACTTTTAGGATATTAAGCCAATCTGTACTCTTAGGCTAAAATCCCACTTTGTCATGCTACATAATCCTCATATGTGTTCCCGGATTCAGTTTGCTAATATTTTGTTAAGTATTTTTACATCTATATTCATAAGGTATATTGGTATATAGCTCTTCTTTGTTTATCATTATGATATCTTTTCCTGACTTTACTGTTGGGTTAATATTGCCCTCAATGTTTTAGTTGGAAACTGTTTTCTCCTCCTACATTTTCAGATTTTGTGTAAAATTGTACTATTTCATTTCTTTTCTTTTCTTTTCTTTTTTTAATTTTTGGTGCTGGGGATCGAACTCGGGTCCCATTTCTTATTATTTTTCTTTTCTTTATTATTGTATAAGGCTGATACTATGTATTTATTATTTTATTATTGCCTAACTTGTCTTTATTTTGTGTTTGAATTGGTCCATTTTGCCCTAGGTTTTTAAGGTGGAAAATTATATTATTGATTTTAGATTTTCTTCCTTTTCAGTGTAAGCATTCAAAGCTAAAAAATACTCTCTCTGCAAATTTTAGCAGCAATGAAACTTTTGATACAATATGTTGCCAATTTGTTTCAGCCCAATGTATTTTCTAATTTCCCTTGTGCTTGCTTCTTTTATCCGTAGATATTGGAAGTATACTGTTACTTTTTAAATATTAGAGAGATATCTCAAATTAGTTTGTGTTGTTGACATCTAATTTAATTTTGTTTTGCCTAACATACTTGTATGATTCAAAAATGTTTAAATTTATCGAAACATCTTATGACCTATTATGTGGCTTGCAGAGAACGTCTATATATATATTTGAAAATCATGTATATACATTTGAAAATAAGGTATATGCTGGTTTGTCTTCAGATCATATGAAAATAAGGTACATTCTTCTGCTGCTGTTTGGTGTGTTCAGTTAGTCAAGTTGATTGTGAGTGTTATCCAAGTCTTCTGTATCCTTATTGATTTTCTGCCTGGTTGTTCTATCAATTACAAAAAAGGTGGTAATTAAAGTCGCTAATTGTTAAACTAGTATTTTTCTTTTCTGTTTCGAGAGATTTTGCCAGTGTGTATTGGGAATTTATGTTTGGTTATGTATTACTTATAGTTGTTTCTTCCTGCTGCACTTCCCACTTCCACTTTGTCAGCAGGGTTCCTTTTCATCTTTAGTAATATTTGCTGTCTTGAATTATACTGTGTGTCATTCATATCACCACTACAAGTCTTTTATAGTTACTCTTTGCATGGTTATATGTGTTTTCCTTCTCTTTATTTTCAATTTCTTTAAATCTTTGAATCTGAAATGTTTTTTACAGACATCACAGAGTTTGATCTTGCATTTTAAATCTAAAATGACAATCTTCCTTTGCCTTGCATGGTGAGTAATTTGTTCTCATAATCTTCCATTTAACAAGTTCTCTTTTCAGCTGCTGTATCTAATCTGACACCCCATTAACTTTTATTTTTCAAATTTTATATATTTCCCTTTTCTTCCCCTTTTTATGTTTTTCTTTATGTGCTTAAGGTTTTTGCTGTTATGATACCAAGTAAATCTAACAAGTATTTACCATTTTTAGCTGCTAGAAGTCTCATGTTTTATAAATTTGTTTGCTCCTGATTATTATTATCCATTCATTTTTGGGACTACATTCATTATTTTAAAAAATATTTTATATTCCAATATTTTTAGTCTCTGGGGTCCAAAACCTGTTATTTTTGTTTTTATTTAGTCTCACTCATAATGGTTTACCTTCTTATGTGCTTGTTGAGGTTTAATTATGAGTTCATTGATTGATCTTATTCTTTGGTAATGCTGCTGGCCTAAACTGAGTAATATTTCTTCAAGAGATTTTTCTTTAAGAAGATGAAGGTTATGGAATGGGAAAGTTGAGAGAACCAAACAGTGCTGGCATCATAATTTGGACTTAAATTCGCACCACCCACAGAGCCTGAGTTCCCAGTGCCCAGGTTCTAGCCCTGCTTCAACCAGATGTCAGGCCCCTGAAAAGCGTGTCTGCTCAGCACCAATCCACAGTCCAGATTCCTCACCTATCTTCATGTTTTAAACTCAGTAATCTAACAGGATAGTTGTACCTACAGTCAAGACAATCTATCCTAACCATCTGCTAACTGTTTGGGTTCCAAAAAGTATGCCTTATGTAGAATATGGTTGCCCTACCAGGGTCCAAAAGAACCTCTAGATATCCATAAAATCATAAAATGAAGGCACATATTAAGATCTTACTTGAGGAAAGTAACAAAATATGAGCCTTACTTGGTAGCCAGTTTAGCTACAGAGCTGGGATAGTCCGTGGGCTCTGGAAACCCAGGTTTACTGGTAGTGCTAATACCAGACCCAATGTAGGTCAAAATTATGATGCCAGCAATGTTTCTGCTCCCTCAACCTCCTCATCCTGTGATCTTTCTCTTCATGAAGCCACCCACACACCCAAGGTTCTTGAGACCTCTCTTTCGCCTTTCAAGTGTGTCAGACCCTCATGTTCACATCTCATTCCAAATGCTCCACACATGTGTCTAAAAACTATGGTCTAAAAATACCTGAAACTGAGTTTTGCATATAAAGAAGTAACCAAGGACTTAAACTAAAGTCTTTTATGTAAGTGAATGATAACATGTAAGACCTCAATATTTCTTTATCTAATGGATTTCCCCATCCTTAAGATATAAATCCGTATAAGAAGTACCTACTTCCTTTGTCCATTAGACTTTACGCCTCCCTTTCCTTCTTTCTTTCTTTCTTTCTTTTTTTCTTTCTTTCTTTCTTTCTTTCTTTCTTTCTTTCTTTCTTTCTTTCTTTCTTTCTT
>NW_004624744.1:17764167-17811132 GCF_000247695.1 Heterocephalus glaber
TTCATACTTTTTTCTTCTATTATCTTTATCCAGTTTTAGGATTAGCACAATGTTGATTTCCTAAAATGGGGGGAGAAGTGTTCCTTTTTTTTTCTGCTTTAAATGTTTGATATAATTTATCAGTTAAAACGTATATGACCCTGTTGTTGTCATATAGGTAGGTTTTTAAACTAGGAATATACTTTCTTTAATAGGTGCTATACAAATTTTATATTTCCTCCAGCGTTAGTTTCATTAATTTGTCTTCCAAGGTACTTCTTAGAAGTTGTCAAATTTATTTCAAAAAAGATATTTGTAATATGCTTTCTACACCTTTTAAAATTCTGTAAAATCTGTGGTAATGTCTCCTAGATCTTGATATTGTAATTTAAAAAATGTATAATTGATATTGTGTGATAGGAAGTAAAGATCTAAAGGAGCAGGGGAAGTGGAGGGGGGAGGAAAGAAGGGAAAAGAAAAAATATGAGAAAAGAAAAAAATGGAAATAAAGTCTTTGCAAATAGGGAAGGGTGGAGAGGGTGAAGGGAGGGCAGGGGAAGGGGAAAAGAATAAGAACCAAGATACTCATGTAATGGTACAAGATCCCAATGATGAATGTAACTGCATTTTATACCTAAAATGTACTAATAAACTTAATGGGAAAAAAAAAACCCTTTTGTAAACCATAACAAATATGTAGTAACTCTTCAAGTTTGCAAAAGGCAGCATTAAGAACTCTACAGATCCCTTCTTGGGTGACTTATTGAACCTTACTTTTCTGATCTGTAAAATGGAAATCATTGCATCTTCTCACTAGGCCATGAGAATAAATGAGATAATGGCTTATAGCTTCATCCCTGGGATGGTTCTGCCACAGCTGCTAATCTTATTTCTGAAATGAAATCCCAAACAGATGGGAATAAACTACAGAAAGCCTCAGCAGCACTGGATGCTAAGCCCGGAGGACATACGGGAAGTGTGTCCTCAGACATAGTGACCATCCTTACTTGGCTACCAGCTCTGGGCTTCATCCAGCATGCGTCTCTTCTGCTGGTGTCTCCACACGTGGTCTGAGCTTTGAGAGCCAGGACCCATCCTCAGGGGCTCAGCTTCCCTTCCCCATACCCACCTCACCCCACTTCTCATTCTTTAAATTCTCTCTAAACATTTATCACTTTTTTCTGCCTCCATTGAGCCCTTGGTTAATATCTGCAGCAAGCAAATTTTTTTTCTGAAAAGTGTCACACAGTAAATATTTTTTGTTTTGTTGTCCATACAATCACTGCCACAATAATAGTCATTCCTTGGTATGGGGAGAAAGATTGGTTCCTGGACCCCATTTAGATACCAGAGTCTGAATGCTCAAGTCCTGTGTATAAAATGGTATTTCCATATAACCTATGTACATCCTCCTGAATGTTTTAAATCACTTCAGGATTACTAGTAATGCTCAATTCAAGGTAAACACTATGTGAAGAGTTGTTATGTCATCAGATAGGGTCCAAAGAGGTCCCCCTAAAGAGGAGATGGGGAACTTAACAGCCTGGGCAGGTTGTTGACATTATTGCAGGATGCATTGGTGAAAGGCATAGGCTGATTTATTAGGCAGAGTTAGAAAGTAAGAGAAAATAGGGAGAGGACTTCATCTTGAGGAGCTGAAGGACTCACAGCTCTGAATAAGAGGCTCAAGGTGGCCTATTAACAAGAGAAAGTGGGCCGGGGATTTAGCTCAGTGGTTCTGGCACCTGCCTTGCTAGTGCAAGGTCCTGAGTTTGATCCCCGGTACTGAAAAGAAAAACAAAAAACAAAAAAACAACAAAAGAAAGAGACCAGCTTTTGAGGATTTGTTGGGGGTGGGCTAGGTCTGGTTTGTTAGAATTCCCTCACATTAAGATGGCTGCTCCATAAAATGGCAGCCTTCTCCTTCCCATAATACCCTGCTTCCCACTTAAAAATATGGCTTCAGCCGCCAAAAGACAACCTTCTTCTTCTCAACATGCCCCTCTTCCCGCCAAAAGAATAACCTGATACTTGCTACCTCCTAGCAACTAGTGATATCACAGGCTCCTCAGATCCCTAGCCACTACATCACTCAACCCCACCACAGCTCCTACAAGCCCCACCCCAACTCCTATAAGAAGCACTCCCTGTCCTGGCCATATTGCTCTCTCTCCTTTGTTTGGAGACAGCCTGGCAGATTGTCCCTACAGTAAAGGCTTATTGTGGTTCTGGTCTGGTCTTGGTTTTCGGCTCTTTTACCTTACATGGTTGATCATTATCTCAGTTTTGGTTTTGCAAGGTGGCTTCTGAGAAGTCCTTATCACTTAATTCAGTGTCCCTGAGATAACCTGCTTGGGACATCTCAGTTCTGTGGAGACTGCTGTAGTCAATCCAAGGTAATTAGTCTTAGGGGAATGACTAGAGACTTCTATGCACCTGGTAGTTTAATGTCCCTGAAAATCGTGTGTGTGTGTGTGTGTGTGTGTGTGTGTGTGTGTGTCTGGAATTGAACCCAGGCCTAAGCTGATCCTCAGCCCTTTAAAAAAATGTTTAAATTTAGACAGCTTTTCACTAAATTGCCCAGGCTGGGCTTGAATTCACAATCTTCCTGCCTCAGCCTCCCAGAGTGCTAAGATTATAGGCATATGCCACCAATTCCAGCTTCACATGCCTTTTCTGCAGTGCTGGGGGTGGAACCCAGGGCCTTGCATGTGCTAGCCAGGCACTCTACCACTAATCTACACCTCCAGCCCCTAATTTTGTCACTTTTTATTTAAAACCTTTAGTGACTTCCCATTATTTTCACAAATGGGAGACTTAGATCTTATTAGAATTGCCAGAGCCGTTAAAATAGAATCACTTGGGGCAGGCTGAGGAGTTGAATTTTAGTGAAGCTCCCAGAAAATTCTAGTGCAGTGATTCTCAAAGCCTTCCATGGCCTCTGAGGGGTGCCCACATTATTTTTGGAGGATTTTTGATGCATGAAAGAATAATGGAATGTATCGGGGTGGTGGGAAGTGCGGGGAAGATGAGGGGAGGAGAGCCTCACAGACAAGGTGGTGGCTGAGGAAAGGCCTGAAGGAGGCCAGGAAGTGATTTGAGTGTGACTCTAGGAGAGACAGTCAGGAAAAGCAAGTAAGTCCAAAGCCCCTGAGGCTGGGGTGCCTGACAGAGGCCAAGATGGCTGAATAGCATAGGAGAGGGAGAGACCAGGAAAGATGAAGAGGAAATGAGGCTGGAGAGGGAGGGAGCCAGGCAGATGGAGCAGGGTCTTAGAGACTGTGGGAGTGTTATCAAGTAGTTCCTTTAGAAATGGCTCACCAATTAAAAGTATTCCACGTCCTTCTTGCCTTGAACAAAAAATTGGATGAGACGAGCCAAAATGGTGCCAAAAGTTTATTTGAAAACTGCATGGTGAAGGAGTAAAGGAAAAACTAGCTCTGTAGAGTGAATTTGGGCCAAAGAAAGAGAGGAAAGGATAAAAGCAAAAATGAAAGTGCACCACTCTGTGTCCAGGAGATGCAGAGTGGGCTGCAGTGAGGAGTCACGATAGCAGGCTCCTGGTGGCAATGTCTCATCTCTTTTATGCAGTCCACATCTCTTGGGAGACTGCAAGAAGTTCTACATATGGGATCCTGGGAATTATTTGGCACTGTCCTGAGATCTTGTAACTGACAGATCCTGCTTATTTTCCCAGCCAGCTTTGCCATACCCTATCTCCTACATCAGAAGGACTGGCCTTTCCTCAGAGCAAGATGGGAGCTTCAGTGAGTTCGAGCAGGGTGAAGTAGGCAATCTATTCCAAGAACGCAATCCTCTCTCCCTTCTTTCTGACACTTCTTTCTTTTTCTCCTCACTGAGTACTAATCTTCCTTTCTGGGTGGTCCGTATGCTCCTTGGGGACCCAGGCTCTGCATGACACACCTTTATCTTCAGTACCTATGATGTTCAGGACCATGTGGGTGTTCAGCAAACACTGTTGGATATAAGAGCATCATTGTCTTGTTCTGTGGCTTGATTCTGATTTGAGCTGTAAGAACTTCTTAAGAAGAGAACAGACTTTTTTGAATAAACATTAGAAAAATATTTCCCTATGAGTTGCTTAATAAGTAATATATTGACTTTTAAAAGAATTCATCATCAAAAGCACAGCACTTAACCAGAAAACCAGAAATGAACATGCCTTTCTCCTGTGCAATCATAAATATCCCAAATAAAACAATTAGTATTTTCTGGATATGATTCTATGGCATTGGGGAAGCAAATCCTTCTTTTCTACACGGGTTCCTTAGGGAGTTTCACAATTCTCTTTTCCGCTCTTCTCAGAATGTAGCTGGCCTCCTGCATTGGTGTGCCTTGTGTCTCCCTGTGGGGATTTTTCTGGGCAGTGCTTTCCTCAGCACCATACTTCCTGACACCCCAAAGACTGACACCCACAGGCTGAATTCTGGGCACTCAGAACTTGGCTTCCTTTCTTCATTTTCTTCTACCTCAAAACATTTGCTCTATTCCAGACAGACAGCCACAGAGAAGAATTCACTGACTTTCAGAAAGAATGGCTAGAAAGAAGAAGAGGCTCGTGAGGGAACTCAGGACAGAAATCACTGAGTTTAACAAGTATCTGATGAATTAAGATATCCAGAGTTAACGGAGAAAAAGTAGAGAATGAGGAAAGTATGCATCAGTCACCTGGCGCTCTCACCCATCCTTCTTATACACCACATCCAAGGTAGAGATGGAGCAGAAACCCAGGCATGTTTGAGGAAGCAAAAAGAAAGGAAACCTGAGCCTGGGTCTCTGGTTGAGCTTGGGAAATGATGGGTTCCAAGACTCCAGAGTAGACCTGACTGTGATGACCTCCCCATGAGCCTGAGGGCAGCACCCCATGGTGGACAACCTGCTTCTGTGGGTGCACAGAACATCTCCACATCTGGGCCCACAGAGGCCGGGTGTTCTCAGACTGTAGCACAAAGAGCCACAGACACAAAGAGGCCTTAAATTTGGGAAAGTTGGTGGATGTAGCTGTGACCCAAATGAACCAACAGCCACAGACACCCAGTGTTTCATCAGGGTTCTTCATGGAGGTTTGATGACACCTAGGACCAGGTCCCAACTATTCTCCCTAGTCTTAGTGCTATGGAAGCCACTCCAACTTCAGATCAAATTTGGGGAAATGAAGTTGTTGTGGTTTTGAATCTGAAATGTCGCCCAAAAGCTCATGTGTAAATTGCTTGATCCCCAAGACAGCAATGTTCAGATGGGGGGCCCTTGGAGGGTGATTGGATCATGAGGGTTCTGACTTCATCCATCAATGGATTGATGGATTCATAATTTAATGGGCTATTGGGAGGTAGAGACTTAGGAGGTAGGGTCTAGTTGGAGGGACAATGTCCTTGGGAGCGTGTCTCAGGAGCTATATTTGTCCTTGGCTCTTTCCTCTAGGTTGCTTTCTCTGTTGTCTCACTGTTTCTATCTCTGCCTCTATCTCTCAGTCTCTGTCTTTCTGCCTCTATCTCTCAGTCTCTGTCTTTCTGTCTCTGTCTCTCTGTCTCTTTCTCTCTCTCTGCTTCCCAGCTGCCTTGAGGTGATCAGATTTGCACTCTCTGTTATGAAGCTATTTTTCACCTGAAGCCCCAAACAACAAGGCCAAATGACCATGAACTAAATCCTCTGAAACTGTGATCCAAAATGAAATGAATCTTTCTTCTTTTTAAGTTGTTTAACTTGAGTATTTTGCCATAACACCAGAAAGCTGACTAATACAGAGGGGAAACCCCAACTACAAATAAATTTCTTCTGTCCAGGAAGATGGAGGCTTGGAATAAAAATTTAGATCAACTGTAGGAAAGTGAATTTATTTTCTTCAATAACAGAATGTATGGAAAAAGAATCACTGCAAATGAATGACTAAATGAGCCGTGGAACAACTATATGCCATTGTTGTTGTTTGCTTTATCCCTTTTCAACTTATTCTGATAAAACACAAATGTGGAACTGAATTAAGAGGATCTACTGTAGGATGCTTGTTCAGTTATAGGTAACTATGGCCCCAACCCTGTCCAGCACTGTGAGGGTAGAGAGATGTGTGCCATACAGTACACTCAGATTGTTATAAAACTATTGCCACCATTCATTTCTAGACCTTTTTGATCTTTCCAAACAGAAATTGTATCCATTAAACATTAATTTCTATTCTTTCCACCTGCTCTAGCCCCTGGAAACTACTATTCTACTTTCTGTCTCTATGAATTTGCCTATTCTATATCCTATATCCTATAAGGGGAGTCATATATTTGTGTTTTCATGACTGACTTAATTTACTTAGCATGAAGGTTTATCTGTATTGTAGCATGTATCAGAATTTAATTCATTTTTACAGCTGAGTAGTATTCCATCTTACATACATGCTAGGTTTTGTTTATCCATTTATCCATTCATGGACATTTAGATTGGTTCCACATTTTGGCTGTTGTGAATTAATATTGCTACGTATGTGGCTAGTCAAATATCTTGAGCTCCTGGTTCTAGTCCTTTGGAGTACATATTTAGAAGAAGGATTACCAGATCATGTAATGATTCTATGTTTAACTTTTTGAGGAAATGCCATTGTTTGTCATAATGGTGAAGCCATTTTACATTCCCACCAACAAAACATAAGGGTTCTACTTTCTCCACATCCTCACCAATATTTGTTATTTTCTACTTTTTAAAAAACTAATAGCCATCTTAATGGGTGTGAAATAGTATTTCATTGTGATTTTATTTTTCATTTCCCTAATGAGTAGTGATATTGAGCATCTTTTCATGTGCTTATTGGCTATTTTTGTGCCTTTCTTGGAGTCTTGGAGAAATGTCCACTGAAGTATTTGCTGAGGTTGTTTTGTTTGTTTGTCTGGTTTCTCTTTTTGTCATCTTGAGAATTGAACTCAGGATCTTGTGCATTTGAGGCAAGCATTCTACCACTGAGATACACTCTTAACCCTTTTGCCATTTTTTTTTTTTTTTTTGGTACCGGAGATCAAACTTGGGACTTTGAGCTTTCGAGGCAGGCGCCAGAACCACTGAACTAAATCCCTGGCCCCTTTGCCTATTTTTTAATAGAGTTGTTTGTTGTTTTGTTGTTGAGTTACAGGAGTTGGTTATATATTCTGGATATTAATCTTTTATCAGATATATGACTTGCAAATATTTTCTCCCATTCTGTGAGTTTTATTTTCACTCTGTCAATAGTGTCCTTTGATACACAAATGTTTTTAAAGTTGAAGTAAAATTATCAATTTTTCTTTTGTTTCCTGGAGTTTGGTGTCATTATTCCTATTTTTCAGATGGAAAAATTATGGCAGAGAGAAGTTAAGTAGCTTGTATAAGATCACACTGCTGTTGAGGGGGGAGCTGGAATTGTGAATCCAGGCAATATGGTAGCAGATCCATTGATAGTAACCACTCTACCAGTTGCCTCTCTATTGCTTAAAGTGGAACGGCACCTGGCATCCAATAAATATTTATGAATCAGTATAGAAAGATGCTATTTCTTGTTTTATAGTTGCCTGAATGCATTTTAACTCACATGTATCTGTTACTCATCTATAAAGCAAAAACATCTTAACACCCTTACTAAAGATAAAGGAGAAACAGCTGATCAATTGATTATCAACCTTGTACCCTGCACGACACTGTGGGAATGGAGCTACTCCTCAGTATTTACCAAACCCATATATTTACTGATTGGAAGGATAAGACTCAGTCAGTAAAAGGTTTAATAGAAACATAAATATAAAAGCCACATGAAGCTGACCATTATTGCCAGAGGAATAATGTGGAGAGAGAGATTATGGTGGGTAAAGATAATGAAACATAAGTAGGCGTTAAAATTGGGGAATTAGGGAGAGAGAGAGAGAGAGAGAGAGAGAGAGAGAGAGAATATAGCACATTCCAGTCACAACCCAATCCATATGAATGAGAAGAGGTGGAGAGTTGATGTCAAGATATATTAGACTAGAGAGAAGGACAAGTTATTTGCAACAGTGCTTAATGACAAAAGGAGTCTGCACTTAGCATGTAAGTGGAACTGGTTACTTAACTGGCAGGTCTCAATGCAAAATGAGAATGCAAGGCTCCTTATTCAAAAATTAAGAGGTTCAGGGCTGGGGATTTAGCTTAGTGGCACAGTGACGGCTTCACAAGCTCAGGGTCCTGAGTTCGATCCCCAGTACCAAAAAAAAAAAAAAATGAAGAGGTTCAAAACAGTACCGGTCCCTAAGAGCTCAAGGGAATTCTGAGTGATTCCCTATGTCATACACCAATCACGTTAGCCTTCCATCAATGTGATAAAATACTTGTGATAAACAACTTATAAGGAAGAAAGGTTTATTTTGACTCATCAGTTCAGCAATTTCAGTCCATGATTGCTTAGCTTTGGGCCTATGGTGACACAGTATATCAAGGCAGGAATAAATGGCAGTGGAGGCCACTTACCTCATGGTGGCTGAGAAGCAGAAAAAGAGACAAGAAGAGGCCTAGGTCCCCAAATCCTCTTCAGGAGTACATCCCCAATAACCTAACCTCCTTCCACCAGGCCTCACTTCCTAAAAGTTCCATCCCCTCACAGTAGTGTCACAGGCTGATGACCAAGCTTTCAATGCATGGGCCTTTGGAGGATGTTCAAGATCCAAACTACAGCATCCATGAAGCTTACTTTGTGTGTAAGTGTCAAGAATGCATTATGGTTCTGCCGCCTGCCTTGCAAGCACAAGGTCCTGAATCCAATCCCTGGTACCAAAAAAAAGAGAAAAGAATGCATTAAATGGATCAGTTGTCAGTTGCCTTTCTGGGGATAGGTGGTAGCAGACACCTATCAGGAAATCATTGAACTTTTCAAGCTTGTGGTCAAAAGCCTAGTGGTTGTAGGAATAGGAAGCAGGCACATGAGTGGTGTGATAGATTGGATCATTCTCTGTGGGCTGACAGGGGGAACAGTCCACATCCTCCATCATAATGCCACAACCTGAGCCTGGATCTTGGAGGATACTGGTGCCCTTGACAGAAAGAAGTATGAAGAAAAGAGCTGGCTTTGAGAGGCTGGTGAGGAGTAACCAGCTCTAGTCATGCTGAATGGGAGAACCTCCAAGAAGGAATATCCAGTTGGCAGCTGACGATGAGGAAGAAAATTCAGAATTGGAAAAGTAGATTTGAAAGATAATAATGTTGTGTAGCTGTTGAGATTGTGAGGCCATATGCAATTTCTTGGGAATTAAGTGGCTAGATAAGCAGGGTGCTAGATGGGAACTTTAATGTTTTCTACAACTACTTAAAGGAATTGGGCAATTAACTTCAATGTTGGATCCAGTAGCCTAGTTGAAGATTTTTCTAATTGAGAGCTTCACAAAGTGTTTGTGCAGAATAACAAACTTGTTTTGATCTTTCAGTGCTACAACATGATTGTCAGAAAATGGTGGATTACTGGTAAAAACAGCGTTAACTGTCACAGGGGTCTTGTGGCAGGTTCCTTAGACCACTTCTCCCTCCTTTTCCTCACTTTTTAATGATCCATTTATTTTTCAGGGAATTCTTTCAGGAATTTGAAAGTTTAAGCAGGGGTTACATAGGGAACTAACAGGAAATGTCTCATCTTTCCAAGTTTATTGTTGAGAGTGACCAGATGTCATTTGTTTGTGAGTGGGAAATGGGAAGTTAGATCACAGAATGTGAAATTTAAAACTCCATTTTTAAGGGGGAGTGAAGAAGAGGAATACACAGGGAAGCAACTTTGACTCCTCAGACTGTGTTAACAGAATAGGGGTGGTGCTCTTGAGAAAGACACTAATATGAGAACATGTTTTACTGTCTGCAGGGTTTGCTGTTTTCGAAGTCTGTGTGCAAACAGCTGGTCTCTGCCTGGCTAGGCTAAAGTGTTTGGGAGCTCTCTATGGACCTGCTGAGATTATAAATCCATCGAGGGGCAGGAATAGAGGCCAATGTTCTTATTGGTCATTGTGGCCCAGCATAAAGAATCAGAAAGTAACTTATGAAAAGTCTTTCAGCACTTAGCACTTATAAAGCAATTATATTGATTTTTAAAACAATTTTATTTTCAGCCTCTGTGGTTTAAATTCTAGGTCAAATACTTCCAGACTGTTCTGTCTGGTTAGTTCCTATCTGGCCCCCAGTGTCTTAATTGCTTGCTGATTATCCCGAAAATACCCTCTTCATCCCTTGCTGTTGCTACAGTGGGCTTTGGCAGGCTCCCACTTGGTCAGGTATTGTCCTCAGCCATCTCCATGGTGGCAATGTACAACAAAGATTCTGAGGGGTTTGGAAATGACAGGCCAGAAGTGGGGCCTGCATTCCTGCCTCCAGCCTACAATTTGCTGATCCATTTGTCTTCCTGAGAGAAAGAATGGAGTGTACCTCCTTGGAAGTCAATGCGCTCCAGGCCAGACAAACAGAGGAAGACTTGGAATTGGTTATTATATCACTGGGCCAAAAATGGGGCAGTCAACTGAATGGGAGCTTACAGGGCAAAGGGGATCCAAGAATTCCTACATGGTTCAGAATTTCTTGGCCAGTTTTACAAAAGAAGAGGAAAAGAAAGCTCTCACCTACCTGTTGGACTTTCAAAGTTAAAGGAAAGATTCTCTCCAATTGTTCCTCACTCCTCCATTCACAATTATTTAGTGGGTTTGTCTTCCTGGAGCCCTGCCCAAGATCCTGAAATCCCCACATTGACTAATTCTTAGGGTCAAGTTATTAAGGCTCCATTTACACATCTACTGGGCCGAAGAAGCCAGTCTTTGCCAGGCTCATCCACCATATTAGCTTCCTAGTCATCTGCTGTCATAGTGCCCCAGGGATGGAAGCAGCAAACACACATTTTTGTTTGATTATTATTGTGGTAAAATACACATAAGATAAAACTTACCATTTAACCATTTAAATTGTAAAATTCAGTGCCATTAAGTATATTCATTGTGTTTGCAGCCATTGCTACTATTCATTTTCAGAATATTTTCATTTCCCAAACAAAAACTCTCTGTCCATTAAATAACAATTATACATTTATCCTTTCTCCATTCCCTGGTAACCCCTATTCTGCTTTCTGTCTATGAATTTACCTATTCTAGGTATGAACAGATAACATTTTTAAAATAGCTTCATTGTTTTTGTGAAAATAATGCATGCATTTTATACATGCTTATGGAGCATAGAAACATCATAATACACTATTGTTGACTTGGTGAATACTATCCCTGATATCTTTCTCTGCCTATAGACTTATAGAACCATGGGGGGGGGTGCTTAATTAGATAAACTTCACAAAATGAAATACTCAAAATGTAAGCTTTTAATGTTAAGACTTGAGTGTTTTGATAAGGCAGTTTAATTTTTCAGGTAACAGAAGGAAAAATGAAAATATTGTGGAGTTTTAGGTGATTCCTCACAACAAAAGTGTTGCCTCTGGAAAAAAATTCTTTTTCATTAGGGAAACAATGCAGATGTTCAACTCCTTGATTTGTTGATGAAATTTTTCAGCGTTAGCTATAGAGATGAAATGCTGTGATGAATAATGGTGAAGTTGGAGCACTCAGCCAAGGAAGACAGAGGTTGGGGCTATGGCTTCATAGCACTGGGGCCTCCTGCAAGGAGCATCGTTGTCATAGCCAATCATGATGCTAAGGAAGACAGGAAACTTGAGAGTTTTCTAGGGCCAAGACTTATTAAGCATTATCCTAACTTCATTGCCTTCTATGTGTTAAGGTATTTTGATAAAAACCAACCAGTGATCAGTAATACTTTTTACATATTATTCTTATTACTATTATGTGAATAAAGAGTGAGGGTCATTAAAAGAAACTTACCTATGGTCACAAAACTAAAGGACAGCCTAGGTAGGGCGATTACAGTGTTCATGCTGCCTCCAAAGGTGAGCAATCATTGGATCTCCTACTGAAACAAAGGGGCTCTTCTTTTATAAATTTTATTAGTACATGTTTGCAGTGCACAATGTTCACACAACTTGCATGGAGTTGATACATGACACATCCCAGTTCTCTCTTTCATCCCCTCTCCCTTCTCTCCTTCCTCTTTCCTTCCATTTTTTGATCCCCTTCCCATTTGAGAAAGGTCTGTCTCCCTACTTCTTGTTGTCCATCTTTTGTTTTACTCTTTATTTATATTTTGGTTTTCACATATCAGAGAAACATGTAATATTTAAGCTTGTGTGTCTGATTTATTTCATTTAACATTATGGTCACAAGGTGCATCCACTTTCCTATAAATGGCTCAAGTTTATCTTTAACAAAGGGCTCTTCCTAGCAGGGCTCACTGAAGGTTCAGAGGGATAATGGAGCTCAGCCAATTCTGTGTGTTGGCAAGATGCATTCCCATAAGTTGGCTCATCTGCTCCTCATTCACCTGGGTGAGAACTGAAGTGATTCCTTCAGGAACGCAGCTCAGAACATGTAACTCCAGAAACATCTCTCCAGAAATATCTCTTTCAGGCCTCTCCTTAGCCCAGCACTCTCTGCCTGACAGGCTGGTAGCTGGCAAATTTAAATGGTGGGGAGGGGGGCTTCCTTTAAAAACAAAAGAACTTCTTTCGAATCAATGTCTTCTGTTGGATGCCCTAAAAAGAGAAATCAAATCTACTAGTAGTAAATTGTCACAAACTGAGTGATTTAAAAACAAATTTACAGTCATGTGTCAGTTGGGAATACATCCAGAGAAATGCTTCATTAGACAATTTCACCATTGTGTAAACATTATAGAGTGTACTCGCACAAACTAAGATATCTATTATGTCACTAGGTGATATAATCTTGTGGAACTGCCGCTATCTATATAATCTATAATTTATTGAAACATCATTATACAGCACCTGATTGTACTCATAGTTCTGGAGGCCAGATAGGAAATGGGCCTTACTCCCTCTGAAGGCTCCTCGACTTTCCCAGATTCTTATGGCTCATGGCAATTCTTGGTATTCCTTAGCTTAGAGTTGCATCATGCTAATTCTTACCTCTTTCTTCAAATCATCTTCTCCTCTCTTGAAAGGACATTTGCCATTGGATTTAGGGACCACCTTAATTAGGATAATCTCATCACTAGATGCTTAATTTAATTACAACTGCAAACACCCCTTTTCCAAGAAAGACATGTTCACAGGTTTTGAGTGGGACCATTAAACCCTGAGCTTCATGGTGAGTGAGTAGGAGCAATGTTTTCCTAGTGGGTGCTCTGAGCTCCTCAATGACACTGAGCAGAAGTGTCACCCATTGATTAAACTTTTACTCTGTTCTGATCAGGAAGCCATTAGTGGCTATGTCGTAGCTGCGTTGCACCTCCCAGAGTCACAACCACAATTGAACTGCAAATGTCCCTACATTTTGCTATTGCATAGAGTTCTCTTTGGGGGCTAAAAATGCACATCCATACTTAGTTACTGAATACAAAAAAGAAAGAAAGAAAAACAGTAAGGCTCAAACACCATGAGGCTGTGTCACAAGTCTATATATAATAGTCTCCTGTTGATCACAAAAATGTCCCATGAAGGAGTTTTGTTGAATGCTTTGAACTGTCCCGAAATGTATAAGACATATGATGGGGTTGGAACGTCTGACCAATTATTTTTGGAACAAAAACCAAGTTCCAATCCAGAACATTCATTTAAACTTGCAACCTTTTGTCTCACTTTGTGCCCTTCACTATGGGATGGTGGTCTGAGGCCTGAGGTCTCCAGCTTGAAAGGAAGAGGATACTAATGGATAGACTGTGGTTCCATGCTGACCAAAAGACCCTTGACCACTAATTCTCTGCTGTATGAATCCTTTTCTAAGTTAAAATTCTCCTCTTTCTTTCCTTTCCATTCTATCTCATACCAAATTTAAAGAGTCTTGAAGTGGATTGATTTTTGGTACCAAAGATATTCCCTGGGAGGAAGATTCTTTTCTCACCATTCTGTCTGACTTGGAGCTTGTCCCTTCCTTAAGTCCTTCCCTATACACCCAGGCCTCACAACTCATGCTTTACTCTGAAATCCCAAAGGCCTAATTGCTGTACCCCTCATTAGCACTTGGCACACACCCCATTGCTGATGCTAGAAGATAGAGGACGCCAATTTCTTGCTTCTGTACCTGTATCTAGGACCAGGATGACTCTATGTGATGCCAGTGCCATTTGAAGGATACTGGAAGCCCCTGGTGTTCCTGGAAATCCCCTATCCCTGGCCCCAAATCAGCAGGAAAATACTCATTTTCACAGAATTCGGTAGCTGCATGTGTTGAATTCATTTGAGAATAACTGTTTTCCACTGATTTTTGTTTATCCTAAAAAAATGGCTGTAGAAGTTCCTAGTTTGCTTCTGTAAAATTACTTACTGGGATTTTGATTATTTCAATCCCATTATTGTTCCAAGAAAAAAGAAGTGCAAAGCATCATATCCAGTATCTGATCATTTTTATCTGTGACTCATACTCTAATCAGAGAATCAGTGTGATGGGAACTACCAGGCAAGCATTGCTCCTACACGGCTCCCACCCTCGGAAATGACTCTCTAGCAAGCCAGGTAGGGAGTGCACCCCCAACCCCGGCCAGCTGTGGTTATCTTCAAGGGCATGACGCAGTGATAGAGAAGGGCTCCGTCACTCCTTCACAGCAGCCCCTGCCAGGAGCTTACACGAGGCCAACTCAAGTTGGGTGCTGTCCACCTGCTTTTGCAAGTATAGAATCCTCCCAAAGGCTTATATAGAGAGTTCTATTACTGTCTCAATTTTAGAACAAGAAAACTGTGCCCTGAGATATTAAGTAACCTGCCTGAGATCTGGAGTTGAACCCTGGCTGCCTGGCTTACAGCCTGTGCACTGGACCATAGTGCAAACCTGCCGTGTCAAGGTATTGATTCTTTATGCAGGAGGGACACCAACCACAAGGCTACACTGCTGTCTTCAGAAAGAAATGGTAGACATCTTAACAACAGTCCTGGGAAGTGTGAACGTGGAAAGTAAATCACACCACATTCAAAATGATAAGAATCCCATAGATTGGGATGATGGCATTGTTTTTATCTTGTTTTACTGATGAAGAAATTGAGGATTTGATGACTCAATTTGCTGAAGATCACCCTGTAGGTAAGTAGAGGAGATGTGGTTTGAGTCCAGCTCTTCTGTTCCCAAGTCCGCTTCCTCCAGTAGCCCTTTTTGGTTCCAGGAGCACACCTTCCCTCAAATGCCAAGGAAGTGCCTCCCTGACCTGGATGTTTATTCCCAGCCCCCAACCTGGAAGAGGTGCTCACAGATTACACATTGACAGAATGGATGGATTTGTTCCCTGTAAGTTTCCCTCAGAAAATCCCGCTGAAAATGCAAATGCATTGCCTAGCAGAGAGGCCTGGAATTTGTTTAGGGGTTCTCTCCCAGAGAACAAAGTTGGGAGGGATAAGAAAGGATACGGGGAGGGGCAGCCTGAGAGAACAGTGGGCCCTGGGGAATTCAAGTTCAGGACAGGACCCCGAACCAGAGCTGAGGAAGAGGGGGGCAGTCTTGGTCCCATGGAGGGGCAGGGATAGGATAAGTCCTACCCTTTGCCTGGCCTTTGGGGCAGAGTGAGCTTGACCTCCTCCACAGTCCCTGGGTGAGGCCCACTGATAGTACCAATCCTGTATTCTCCCTAGGCCTGAGAAAAAAGCAATAAACACAGGTTTGCCCATGAGGGTCCTGGGCATATGCCCTCGTTACCCATTCAGCCTCTCCTACCAGGTGGATGTCTGCCTTCCTCTTCAGAACAGTAAATGGAGGAAGGAAAGGAAGCCCCATGTCTCAGCCAACCCCACCCAAGTTCCTAAAGCAGGCCTGTTCCCTCTGTGGGCTGGTGTTTTCCCAGACCTTTCGCTGTGCCTTGTTGTACAACATATGTGTCATACACAAAAATGGGATCACACTCTGCAGATCGTTCTGTGGCTCATCTTTTCCATTGAAATGTGTTGGGCATCTCAATGTCAACTCACATAGATGAGCTGCAATCTTTTGAAAATAGTTGCATGGTATTTCATCACAGTACATACCAGACATACAACCTGCCTTTACGCCAGTCTCTCCCTCGTGAACAAGGTAGTTGTTTCCAGTTTTTCCCTGTTATGAATATCGCTATCAGTAGCATTTGTGTGTAGTTTATGTCCATGGAGCAACTTTGTTTCTTAGAGATTCCATGGATCACTGTGCTTTCTTTCCATAGTTTTGTCTTAGGAAGGGAGAGAATGGGAGTGAATGTCTCCTGGACTCAGTTTTAGACAGTAGCTCCAAGCCACCCTCTGGCCAGTGCCCAGGCATCCAGTGAACCATCCCCCCACCCAGGTTCCCAGCTGGCATCTCCTAGAATGACCACAAGTGAGAATCCTGAGCCCACAGTCACCACCCAGGTGGCCTCAGGCCTCCCGTTCCAGGGAACAGAAGCTTCTGTGCATCATTTTCTGTAATGCCAGAGGAAATCCCCGGAGAAGGCAGGCTCCCTGGTGCCTCCCCAAAGCCACTCCCACAGAGATAACCAGATGAGTGCTTTCTTCATCATCACAGTTCGCAACTCTCAATGGCCTCCCTGGGTGCCAAAAAACTTCTGTGAGCTCATCGCTGCTGCAGCCAGACACAGTACTTCCTAGAATATCATCATCCGTTTACTGTTTACTCTTGGGGCGGGTCATTGTTTCCCATAAGCTCTTGCATCGGTAAGGTAGGTTTTTGGTAAATCATATTAGGTGTCCACATGAAGGGGAAAAGATGTTTTCTATTTTACATTCTTGATGTTTAAGGTGCCGGAGAAAAGGAAACTGTAGTTCTATTTTTAGTTCGTGATAAAAAAAAAAATGGACAGTTTCAGCTAGGGAACCCAAGCCATTCTCTTTCTCTCTCTTGAATGTCATCACACTGACTGGAATATGAGAAAGACATGAGCACTGCTCATCACACACTGGAGTACACAAATTTCTCATACTTGTCATTGACAGTCTTGATTTTTGCCAAATAATTTGTGAACCTCTTATACAAATAGTTCCTTATCATTTTAATGACTTTTTGTTGATGTAGCTTCATACTAATTAATATGTTATATCATGGGTTTGGTGTACTAGTTGTATCTTTAAGGCACATTAAAATTTAAAGTTCTCTGGAGTCCAGAACAGTAGCTTACCCTGATAAACCCTGAACCATACTGGACCTCAGACTGAAGGCTTTTCTGGGAGAGTTGTCTGAGGCTAACATAGACTTGCTTACTATTCAGACAAGGAGATACTACCGTTTACCTTTGCATTTCAAAGCATGTAATAGATCCAGAAATTTGGGGTGAGAGGAGTAGAGAACTTACCTGTTTTGTGACAGAGCAGCTTAATGCAAAATGCATTGGCTTTGGAATTAGGCCTACATGCACATTTTAGTGACATTAGACAAGATTCCTAATTTGTAAAGGGGGCACATTAAAAGCCATTTTTTTAATGTGGAGCAAAGATTAAATGAGGTAATAGATACAAAGTACCTGCATAGCAGCCATCAAGGCCTTCAATGCTTGTATAGATGTCATGATCATGCTAGTGCATGAGACCCTGACTGATGGCAGGGTGGACCCACCTGTTCCTGTAGCTCTTCTACACATTAAAGGTTCCCAGTGACAGGAGGGTCAAGCTCCCTAAAGCTTAAGATAAGGAAACGGAGCACAATTATGAATGCACTAGGAGCATATTGGGAGGGAGCTGCCTTTGGTTATTGGAGAAGCCATGGATGGGCTTTCTCTGATATATCCAGGGTTCCTATACCTCATCCAATGAATAATTTAGGGGTAAAAAAAAAATAAGATGAAGTACTGAGCATCTCCTGAAAAAAGGAAAAGGCGAGGCTCAGTGTGAAGCCTCTTTAGAACAGGGAAAGACAACATAGTGACCTGGTGAAGGGTGTGGCCCCTAAACCTGGCTCCTGGGCTTGACTCTTGCTTGCACTGTGCACTGGCACTAAAACAGAAAATGCAAAGGCCCAGGAATGGGAGTGTGACTGAGGCGTCAAAGGACAGTGAGGAGGGTGGCACAGCTGCTTCGGTCTCAGCTGGGAGAGGGAGAAGGGGCAGCATCCCAGGAGGTGGCACTCATAAAGTCCATCATAGGAAAGGCGTTCCACAGATCTAGTGGAAGCTGGGTCAGGCCCATGAGACCGGAAAGGGACATTTCAGGGCTTGGAAAGGAACTTTAACACCTTAGCTGGTACCTAGAGATGAGGCGACGTTTGAAGTTCTCCAAGCAGATGAGGGATGTCATCTGACTTAGTCCACTTTTTCTGGTTTATATTAGCCATAGAACAGAGCTAATGTCTGTTTCTCTAGGTGTGAAATAGAAGCTGTGTTGTTGCAGTTTTACCACTCTAATGGCAATGATAATCATCCAATTTCTTGTCCCCCAGAGGAAAAGGAAATTCTATATTACAGACATATTAGTCCCAAGCAAGAGGTTCATTGGATCAGGGGTGTCTGCTGGGGGCAGTCTCTGGGGGTGGAGGGATGAACCATGGCCTTGGAGACATTTATACCTGACCTAAGCTTTGGTCTTGGTTCTGGTCCTTATCAGCCGTGTGGTCCTGGGCCAATGGCTTAACCTTGGGATTCTCAACATCTTCAGCTGTACAATGGGGACAGCAGTGCCTATCCGCAGAACTTTTGAAAGCATCAAACAAGATGCAAACAGCATGCACCCGGGCATCACCCACAACTGATGTGGCTGTACATTGAGCTGTGTGCCACAGGTGAGTGGGCATCTGAGCTCTAATAAACTGAGTTTCTTCTCTCCTTGTTTCATGGGACTAGGAGGCACTGAGAGAGAATTGGGACAATAAGCAGCATTTCAGACTGGCAGCACCAGAGGCCCATAGCAGTACATGGAATGACCATCCTAGACTCACGCTCACATGGTGGGGTATGGCAGGTAGTTGAGGGTTCGCTTAAGCTGATCTAAGTTTAAGTGCAGTGAGCCTTATTTTCCATTTGAGCAGGGGATAGAGAAACAAAGAACACACAGGAAAACTCATCAGGCACACCCCTCACCTGCCTCTGTGCTAGGTCCCCTCTTCCTTAGACTCCACATGGTGGGGGGTCATCCCTTCCCAGCCCACAGATCCAGCATGGTGGTGAAGGACAGGGTGAGGGATAAGAAGGCTCACACCAGCTGAGTCTCTGTAGCTCCTACTAAGTCGGCCCCCCTTAGAAGATGCACTCAGATGTGGTGCTGAGAAAACAACTTGCTTCCTGCAGAGACTTCAAAAGCCCACACCCGGTCTACTGCTGCACATTTTTGCAGCTGAAGGAGAAACTGCTGGAATAAGAGTTTCCCTGATGTCATTGGGATCATGCCGACTGTGTTCTCCCGGAGACATCAGGGAGTTGGCTCAGGAAGGGCTGGGTGGGAAGTGATGTAGCTTTGGACAAAGGCTCAGGGCTCTTCACAAAGGGAGGTAAGGTGGGGCTTGGAGTTGGCTGAACTTTCACCTGCCCTCAATGGCAATAGAAGTTTTGGTCCTAAGACCGAGGGTAAGGAGAGCAAAGATTGAGAGAAAGGGTCATGAGCAGGGCACTTAGGGCCCTGTGAGAACCTCTGAAATCTTCCTTTCTCCTCTCACTCTACCCTTCTCCAAAAGGAGAAATCTTTGTCCTCATGGATTCATGTTGGTAATTCTAATTCCTGTTATGGGGTCATTTTGAGGCCTAGAACATTAAAAGAAACTCTTATTCCTTGCTCCTCTGGAGAAATACCTGGTTCCTGATCAGAACTGGGAATGTCCAAGATGAGCTTGAGACTTGTGATTGTGCCGGAAAGCAAGAAAGTGTCTAAAACTGGCCACAGAGCCAGCAGAGTCCTATTGACCAAAGAAGGAGTTTTTTTTTTTGAGACACTGTCTCACTGCATAGCCCAGGCTTCTCTCAGCTTCCCAAGTGCTCAAAGATGGAGAAATTTTAACAACAAAAAAGAATACTAACTTCCATGTACGGAAAGGTGGCAATATGGAAATCTGTGAGTTTGCACTGATAAGAAAAGAACCCCTAATTGGTTGCACTTAGAGGTTGCTTGGGTACTACTATCTCTGAAAATTAATAGAAGGAAGAATAAGAATACATCCCACCATTCCTGTGTGAACTGCATTGCAGAGTAACCAAAGTGTGTTAAGACTGAGTTCCTCTTTAGGTAAGAATACCCAGTAAAGAGTAAAATTAGAAACTGAAGATTTTACAACCCTGGATGAAATAATGGATTTGGACATGATCATCAATAGATGCTAAAACTGTTGAAATGTTGACAGAGAACTTTGTGGGGGGCTGTTACTGAGAGCTGAACAAAGGGCCTTTGCTCTGAGTTGTTTTTATTTTTTCTTTTGAGGCAGGTTCTTGCTAAGTTACCCAGGCTGGGGTCAAACTTGTGATCCTCCTACCTCAGCTTCCCAGAATGCTGGTATTAAAAATGTGCACTAGTGCACTAGGCTGGACAGAGAACTTTTAACACAGGAAAAATACAGCAGCCTTGGCCTGATGCACTTAGATGTGCCTGTACCCCCAGCCACTCGGGAGGCTGAGGCAGGAGAATGATTTGAACCCAGGAGCTCAGGGCCAGTCTGGGCAACATATTGAGACCACTACCTTTTAAAAAAGGAAAAAAAAAAACCAAAATCAAAATCCTCAACAGCAAACTGTATGAAGTTTTCTTTGTATATAAAAAACTTAGAACAGGACTGTAGGTGTAGCTCAGGTAAGCACTCGCATGTCATGCATGAGGATCACGTCTGTTCAGTCCTCAGCACTATAAAAATATCAGACCAGACAGACTCTAAATTAAGCTGTAGTTTTGCTCTATCCACTATGGTTGCCACATGTGGCCCCATGAACACTTGAAATGTGAATGTTCTGAATATGCTGTTACCTGATTTTGAAGAATATAAAAAATATATTTGTATTAATCACATTTTGAAATGATAGCATCTAAGGTGTTTTACATTGGAGAAAATATAGTATTAAAATAATTTCACCTACTTATTTTGAGTTTTAAATGTGGCTTCTGGAGTGTTTAGAATGAAATACATGGCTAGAATTCTCTTCCCACTGGATAGCACTGTCCTATCCCTAACTTCAAGTCTGCAGGAAATTCTGTTTGTAGCAGAACACATTAAAAAAAAAAATGCTGAAAGGAGACAAGTCCAGAATGTGGGGGAATCCTACCCAACAAATATCTTGCTTCCTACAACAAATTAATGGGTTTAGAACAAATAGGGAAAAGGAGTGGCTTAAGATTAAAATAGATGTAACAATCAGGTGCACTATATGAATCTTGTTTCCCAAATAACAAATAAAAAGAGGCTTTTGAGACAATCTGGCAAACCTGAACATTGGGACTGGGTATTAGATCATATTAAGGGTTTATTGCTTATTTTGTTAGCGGTAATGATGGTGTTATTGTTAAGTTTTTTATAATGTGCTTACCTGTTAGGGACCATATAACTGAGTATTTGTGAGTGAAATCCTATAGCCTCTGAGATTTGCTTTAAAATGCTTGGAGTAAGCACACATGGTAGATAGATGAAACTAGACTGATAAAATGTGAATTATTGGTAAAATTTGGTGATAAGTCTATGGAGGTTCATTATATTCTTCTATTTTTCACATGTTGAAAAGTTGGAGAATTTAATTAATATAAATGCATGGTATGATATTTAACTAATAAAATATATTGCTTAAGTTTAATTAATATAAAATATTAAATTCAACTAATACATGTTACATATGATATGTTATTTATTTAAGTGTATTTTACATAATAATAAATTATAGTGAATTTTGGTGCCTCTAAAATGGTTTTTGTTTGTTCTTTTTGGTGCTGGGTGGAATCCAGGGCCCCACACATGGTAAGACTGGATTCTACCCCTGAGCTACACCCCCAGATCTGCTATTTTTGTTTTCAGTTCCTGGGAAATGTAACACACAATTGGTTAGTCAAGTCAAGGTATATGAAACCTTAGAAGTCAAAATCCAAGGAAAATGGGAAGAAGCCAGAAAGGACTCATTCTGGACTCCAACCATGTGGCCATAGGTGGTATCTGTGTTTCCACGAGGAACACAGGCTGACCAGGGTCCAGCTCAGAGGCCCTAGATTCCTAAGGAGGAAGCAGTGTTGGTAGGGCCGGTGGTCTTCTAAAGAAGGCCTGAGAGGAGCACTAGGGGGAGTCTGGGCAGGGCAGCTCAGTGCCCAGCAGGTGGCACAGGTGGGCACTGTGGCCCAGGGTCTGGACTGGAAGTGGTATATCTGGAAGCAATGAGGCCCCAGGTTCACAAGGGGCTGAACACTAATAATTTCAGCTTGTTTGCTGACAATGGATCAGATATCCATAGCCACGGAGCACCGCATTGTGGAGAATGAACACCCAGAAGGAAGAGAAGAGAAGAATCTAGAAGTTAGCAGTAGCTGAAATCATCAGGCTATGAAAATTCCCAATACATCTGTCTCTGCCAGTGAGTAAACTGCTCTATTGACTGCACATGGCTTTCTTTTTGGTAGCAAAAGGACGAGGCCAACAGCAAAGACAAATGTGTTCCTGATTTTACCTCTTGTAGGAATCCTAACTGACCACCTAACCTTCTTTCTCTCTCCATACCTGTAATCAGGTTACTGTTGAGCCACCCCATGTCTTCAGAATAACTCTTCTTTTTATTCTATTTTAGAAATCAACTCTCAGAGGGCAAACCTATTTTCTCATTTGCCAAGCTCTGATATTATCTTATTTCATTTGTGCTGCTATAACAAAACACCACAGAATGGAAAATTTATAGACAATAAAAATTTATTCTCACAGTTCTGGAGGCTGGCAAGTCCAAGATCAAGGTGCTGTTAGGTTCTGTGTCTGGTAAGGGCTGCTATCTGCTTCCAAAAATAGCACCTTGTTCTCTGCTCCTATGATGGAAAGAGGAAGAGCAAAAAGGGACAAAAGCTGCTGAAGCTTCTTTTATAAAGCGCTAATCCCATCTGTCTTGAAGGCTTCATGCTCCAGCCCTGTGTCATTGGGGATTAAATTTCAGCATGAATTTTGGAAGGGACACATATATTCAAACCATAGCAGATGAGAGCCTTCATGCTACTCTTCAGCATACAGACAAGTGATGATACTAAAAATGAACTTTTCTCAGCTCTTGATTTGAGAAGCATATGGTTTGCATAGGAGTTGCACAGGCAGGGACTTCGTTTACCTCGTCTTTTGGCCAATTGTGTGACCTTGAACAAATCCCTAAGCCTTGCTTTGTTAAAAAGGCATACCCTTGACATTATCATGAAAAACTGATCCCAGAGAGTGTCTGGTATAGCTATTAGGGACTTGATAAATGACAGCTGTAGCTGTTGTGTTATTGCTGTTGCATTGTAGAGGTAGTCCTGGCTAAGTGAGCTTTCCTTGGAAGCTAAACTACATGCCTAAACTGAAAGCTTAGATCTGCTTCCACCTCCCACATGCAAATCCGGGGCATTTCTTTACAGGATGGAGAGTGGAACTGAGCCATCCCATGCAAACTGCAGAAGCAAGGTGTATTTGACATCTGCTTGTTTCTCTGGTCTACCAACTTCATAGGCAGCAGGAGTGGGGTGGAAATGGACACCTGATTTCTAGTGGTCACAGTTAGCCTGTGCCTTATAGGGTTCCTTCTTCTTTTTCCCTAAGGATACAATTTATATCCTTATCTGTTTTAAGGCCCCACCCATTTGCTTTCCTCTTCTTCACTAAGCTCCTTGGGAAGAATTAATGACTGATAATGCTTACTGACTTACTTTCAAAGGAGACTTGCTTTTGAGCTCAGCAGAAAGCCTGAGCTGCTCAAAATCACAAACCTGTAATGACTCCTGTCAGATTTCTCAAGTGCCTGACACTTAGTAAATACTCAATAAATATTTATTAAGTGATTAATGGGGGGATTTGGAGCACTGTAGTGCATTGCTGAGGGGCACCCTTTAGGTCTGGGTACTTTCCTGGGATCATCCTAACCACCCCACAAGGGTGTTTTCCTGTTCCAGTTACTAAGAAAGTCAGACCAAGGAAGGGCCCCACACTAGCATTTCTTTAAGGGTTGAGAGCAATTCTAGTCAGAGCTGTAGGCACTTCTTGCTTCATTGTGCTTTAGAACCATTAAAGCCCTGCTTCCATGGGATGGACTCCCAGGGGAAGTGACAGAAAGCTCACCACTTAAGTCATTTGTGCTTTGACTGCCCAGGCCTGAAAAAAATGCCCTTGGGAGCAATCCTGAAGTGCAGGAGGATAAGTTAAATAGCTTAATAGATCCTGGCAGCTTCAGAAAGGACTAATGGCTTAACATTAATTGGGCACATGCAGTGCAGATGAATCTCTGAAGAGGAATTTCAGATTTGCCCATTCAGCTATCACTGGCTTCAAAACATCACATCAGTTGACTCCCAAGCTGATGTTGGTTATTAAACAAATATGAATTCTGGTTACTTGCTTTGATCTTTCTACTCCAGATGCGATTGCTTGTCTTCTCAGCAGGATGTTGAGGACCTACTATGTGGCAGACATTATGCAGAGGTTGGGGGTGGGATCTAGAGATAGATGAAGTTACTGAACCTGTCTCCTCATGAGCCTCCATCTTTGAAGGCAGAAGATGGGATTTAGAAAGCAATGAGGCAGGTGCCAAGTTGGAGGTCCATCCGAGGAAGGTACATTGGGAGGCAGGACTCTGGCTCTGCCTGGAGTAGGAAGTAGCAGAGGAGACTTCCTGTTGGTTGGAAACTGGAGGAATTGTTGAGCAAGGACTCTGAGCCAAGGGAGCAGCACATGATTCATGTTGGGAGTTATATGGGGACACACATGAGCCAGAGGAAGAAGGCTATGGGCTTGGCCAGGTAGGTCGCAGCCAGATCCCAAAGGGCCCTTGCACCGGCAGAGGAGTGTCTACTTGCACTCTAATGTGACAGTGAGTCACCAGAGTATTGGAACATGGACATGACATGTGAAGCTTGAGGCTGTGGAAAAGGCATGCTCATAGTGCAGAAAACACATGTGACCAGGAACCAAATCAGAAGGGTCCAGGATGGGAACTAAGATCTGAACCAGTGTTTGAATTCTTGCTGCTCTTTCAGTAGAGTGGGATAATTGGAGAACTCAGTTAACTTCTTTGAGTTCCTTCTTCCATCCAAGGAACAAATGAAAAATTGTGTAACAGAGAGCTTCTTAGGCCCTTTGGTTGCAAGCAACAGAAAGCTACCTTCAACTGGCTTAGGAAAAAAGAATTTAATGGAAATGTCATGTTGCTGGGAAAAAGGCAGGGACCTGGTGGTCTTCAGAATGCCAGGAACAGTTGCTGCTGGACCTCTCCATCATCTTTGTTCCCATCTGAGCATGGGTGCCACCTTGCTTTTCTGAAACACTGTCAGTTGCTGATCACAGGCCTCAGATCTCAGAGCTAGACCACCCAAGATTCTGTTTCTTCTTCCAGTTTCACTTAGCTATGGTTCGAAGTTGTGCCCTCCAAAGTTTTGTGAGCTGTAGCTATTAGTCACTTTCCATGGCTGAGACAAAATGCATAACATATAGAATTTAAAAGAGAAAAAGGTTGTTTATTTATTGCTACTCAGGATTGAACAAAAGCCCTTTATATTTTGAGATAGGGTCTCACAAAATCACTAAGGTACCCAGGCTATACTTGAACTATG
The DNA here is from genome assembly GCF_000247695.1 of Heterocephalus glaber. The sequence goes on from NW_004624744.1 coordinate 17,789,855, forward strand.
ATACCAGAATGCTGGTATTATAGGCATGTGTCACCAACCTTGAATGGGAAAAGGTTTATTTTGGCTCAGTTTCAGAGGTTTCTGTCCATAGTCGACAGACTCCAAGTCAGAAACACCATGGCAGTAAGGTGTTTCAGGGGAAAGCTGCTCAGCTCCTAGCAGTGAGGAAGAAGAGAGCATGAGAAGAGGCTGAGAAAAAAAAATAGACTTTTCAAAGGAATGTCCTTCGGGACCTACTTCCTCCCATTAGGCTCCACCTCCTAACAGCTCATTCAGCTCTGACTGCCCTCATGAGCACCCTCGAGATCTAACCACTTCTCCTGGCTCTACCTCTGAACACTGAGGATCCACCAAGTCACATGCCTCTTTGGGGGACACTTGATATTTAAGCCATAGCAATCTTGGACCTCAGTGTGACTTCACTGAGATGGTGGGAACTTTAAGAGATAGGGTCTACTGCAAGGGACTTAGGTCACGAGGGCACCATCCTTGAAAGGGATTGATGTAGTTCTCACAGAACTGAGTTCTCATGACAGTGGGTTGTTATAAAGTGAGACTGCCCCATATACTTGGACTCTCTTGCATATGGCGAGCTCTCTTTCTGTTTCTCTGCCATGTTGTGAGGCAGTCAGGAGACCCTAGTCAGCATGCCTATGCCATCCTCTTTGGATCTTCCACCTATCAGAATCCTCAGTCAAATAAACTTCTTCACTTTTTATACTCAGCCTCAGATATTTTATGATAGCAACAGAAAACAGACTAATACACAGTTTGACAAATCTTGGAGTGACGGGGCCCGCCGTCACTAGTCGAACAGTACCTGAGAGGAGGGGTGAGGATGAAAGAAAAAACACACTTCAAAAGAAAAAAGACAGAGTCATCAGGGCTCCCAAGACCGAGCTACGAGTTTATTTTTCTCTTCCCTTTTATACAACCCGTGAGTTTGTTACAGGTGAATTTGGTTGTTACAGCTGAGTTTGGTTATTACATCATGACACTTATCCAGGGACACCTGCTTCCCTGCTTTCCAGTCCCTTGGCAATTCCCCACCCTCATGGGCCTTCCCGTTTCTCGGGGCTACAGAACGTTCATCACATTCCATGGCAATCTCTGAAGGTAAACATCCAATTTAGGTAAGGACGCGGTTCCTCATAACATAGTCTCCATACAATGGAGGGTAAGATTCAAAATGGAGTCTCCTTAGCTACCACCGCTCCCCACATTGGAGAGAACTTTGATTGATGGGGTTAGGGCCAAGTACTCTTTCATCAACTAATCAATATGGATAGTCATATGTGTTATTGTTTAGATCTAAAATGTTCCCCGAAAGTCTCATGTATTCAGAGGTAGAGCTTTTGGAAGCAGACTGGATCATGGGGGTAATATAGTCATCAGTAGATTAATCCATTGATGAGTTTATGGCTGAATGTGCTATTAGGAGGTGGGGCCTGGTTGGAAGTGGATCACTGGGGGCATGAGCTGGAAGGGTGTATTCTTGTGCTTGCTTATCCTTTCTCTCTCTACTTCCTGAGTGTCATGGAATGGGAGGCTTTCCTCTACCTCGTCTTTCTACCATGCTCTTTCTACCTTGGAGGCAGCCAACTATGGACCAAATTTACTAAAATCAGGAGTCAAATTAAAGCTCTCCTCTTTTAAATTGTGGGTGTCAAGTGTCAAGTATTTTGTCCCAGTGGCAGGGAAGTGATTAATACAGGGGCATATAACATAAGTGACTCAAATTGAGGCTGGTTGTTCCTCTTCAGTCAATTAAATATAGCTAGGGAAGCAGCAGCTAAAGCAATGATGGTAGTTTCCACTTAAAACACAGGGTTATAGTGGGAGAAAGTGCATTTCCTAAGAGTATGAGTTCAAAGGGTTTGTTATGAGCTTAATGTTTTTGTCCCTGCTCCTTAATTCATAGGTTTAAGCCCTAACTCCAGGGTGATGGTATTTGGAGGTTGTGCTTTTGAGTGCTAATTAGGTTTAGGTAAGATCATGAAGATGGGATCTCATGATGGGATTAGTACTCATGTAAATTGAGGATAACAGAGGTTTCTTCACATGCACCAAGGAAAGGACACAATGAGAAGTTGTCTAGATTCCAGGAACAGGGTCCTCCAAGACCAAATTTTCCAGTACCTTGATCTTGGTCTTCTCAGTATTGAGATCTGAGAAATAAATGACTATTGCTTAACCCACCCAATCTGACATTTTGTTATAGCAGCCCAAGCTAAAGTGGGATACAATCCTAGAAAAACTAGAGATATGCTAGACAGATAAAATTTGATCAGCATTACAAAATACTATATAGATGTGCAACATCATATACATATATTGTTCACCCTTTGAGAGTAGTACTTCTTTAGATTTGTCTCTCTAGTTTTAGAGCATAGAATAGTTACATAGTAGGGACTTTACAACAAACAATATTGAGTTAGTGAATGTCATAGATTGAATTAGTGAATAGCATAACACACAAGGGAGTCCAAGTATTTATCAAATCCACATGGGCCATGGAAATCACATGCAATTAATATAACCCTTGAAACCTCCTCAGGGAGGTGCCATATTGAAAAATCATTTACCACCACTCAATAAATTTGACAGAACCTTTTTTCCTCCAAGTTGGAACATATCACTGTTTCCTTTGGCTCTTATATTGGGATGATGCTCTATGAGAAAACATATTAGCATCAGAATTTCATTCAGCATGGTGAGTTGCTCAGAAAGGAACAGTAGATTCCCTTCTCCTGTCTCTGGGTCTGGATGTGGGCTCACTGAATAGAATAGAAGGTGGAATTTATTGCTTTGTTTACATTGTTACTTTTCTCTTACTTTGCTGAACAAATATAGTTCATATTATGTAAACCAAATGGGCATTTAGTGTCATATTCTCTTTTATTTATTTGTATAGTGTCTGGTGTTCATCTTCTAGATTTTGGAATATATATTCAGTGAGTTAAGAGGTCAGTATACTGTGTTCACTACAGACTCTCCAGTGCCCATAACTGTGTCTGGCATATAATAGGTCCTTAACAACTATGTGTTTTAGGAATTGTTTTATTTTATAAAGCACTGTTCTTTCTGATGGAAGGGTACAAGGAAACAAGTGAAACTGGCCATTCCATCAAGGCATGGTCAGTCTAATAAAGGAGATAAAACATGAAAAGACTGAAAATACATGGAAAGACAGTAATACTGAGGTGAAAGAGTCAACAGCATAATAGAAGAAAAAGCCAATGAATAACAGAAAGAGTTAATGAATAATAGAAGAAAAAGTTGTGATGGATTCAGAGGATATGTTAGCCAGGCAAAATATCTGAGATAATCAACTTAAGGAGAGGAAAGGTCTATTTTGTCTCATAGTTTCAGTTCAGTGGTTAGTTGGCTATGTCCCTTTGTGCCAACACAGAACATCATGGCAACAACACATGGGAAAAGAGGTCTCTTCTCCTCATGGCAGCCAGGAAGCAATGAAAAAGAAGGGCTTGGGTCCTAATATTCCTCTCAAGGGAACACCTCCAGTGACCTGTCTCTTACTAGGCCCCACTTCTTCTTCTTTTTTTTCTTTTTTGGTACTGGGGATCGAACTCGGGTAGGCCCCACTTCTTAAATGTGCCATCACCTTCTAGTAATGCCACAGAGTGATGACCTAGTCTTCCATACATAGCCTTTGAGGTATATTTAAGATCCAACACATAACACAAAGTAGGACCTATCTCTAGGGATTGTCCTCTTGATATTTGCTCCAAACTCTATCCTGTTTGATTCTCCAGGAAAGCTTTCCTGACTTCCTCAGGTTATCCAGACATCCACTCCCATCCCACTTCTAGAAGTAACCTGGTGCCTTTCTTTCTCATGGACTTACTCAGCACATCTCAATTGTCTGCTCATTTGTGTTTGCCCACGAGACAGCAAGTTCCATGAAGGTGGGGTCTTGTCTGGTTGTCTTTGCATTCCAGGTCTGTGAGTGAGAGAATGAAACCATTGGTGAGGCACTGGGTGTGGAGAAGAGAGAATGAGTAGGTGTCAGGCAGCCTGACAGGGTTTGGCCACGGGTAATGGGTTGAGGGCCAGTGGAGAAAAAGCTTTGTGGATTTAGTTAAACATGGGATCAAGAGAAGCAGGGTGGCTGGATGACCAGAGACTTGTGACAAAGGCAATGTGGTCCTGGGGATAAATACCTTGGCTTTGGCTTGTGTTTGCCTGAGTCCAAATGTCACACTCCCTTAAGACTCCTGGCCACTTAAAGAGCTATCTGTGCCTCTGTTATCCTCACTGGTAGACAGGACTGTCAATGGTACCAGCTCACAGGTTGTTAGGATGGTTAAGATGAGTTCTGGGGTGCCCAGGGCTGCCACCACTATCTTCCTCTTCTTTGAGCATCTCCCATTTTTCTGAGGCTCAGCTAAAAATGCAGAGTGTACTGCAGTGAGTTCCAGGCCTTTGACCTTTAACTGGATCCTTTGGATCTCCAGTGCACAGACAGCACTTTTCTACCCTTGACTTCACAGGCAGCAATTATGTCTCCCTGAGACCTCATGTAGTCATAGATGAAAAGATTCAATGATGGCTGGGTTAGGGTGGGTGAATTGGATTGAAGGTGTGATACTGGGATTAAGGGTTCCCCACTCTAGGTGTGGGTGGCAGCATAGAAAAGGCCAGATGGGATAAAATGGAGGGGTAGGCTTGCTAATGCTGCTGCTGCTGCTTGCTGCCTTCTGCCTGCCCTGTTTTAGAGCCAGCTGACCATGGATAGAAACTTCTACAAACTTAGACACAACCCCCAAGGAAATGTCAAAGGGTAGCAAGCCTGGATCCCAATATTAACTGAAGAAGATCCAAAAGTAAACAATATCAGCACTCGCAAGGCCTGCCCCAGGGACGGGATTGTAGCAATCCTCTCTCCCAACTAGGAAGCTACTGCTTCCCTTGTACATTCTCAAATGGAAACCAAAGGGTTCCAACACCTACAAAAGGAAGAACTGGGAGGATGTGGACTTCCAGATTCTATGCCAGACTTTTCTTGAAGAAAATCCATATATCCAAATGACCAAAGAGAAGTATGGGAATGAATGGCAAAATCTGTGCCAGACCATTCACAGTGTTTTGCTGGTATCCTGGGGTCTACACACACTTCAAGAAGACTGAAGTGTGCCAGTCCTGCAGAAAATTGAAGAATGTCTGTCAGACCTGCCTCTTAGGCCTAGAGTATGACCTGCCCATCCAGGTTTATGGTGGAAGACTGCCTTCTAAAAATGACATGCCAAAATCAGATGTCAACAAAAAGTACTACACACAGAATATGGAGAGAAATTTCTAACTCTGATGGAACATGGCCAGTTGGCATGCTGGGGAAAGCCTACCAATGACATGCTGTGTAAGCTGGCCCAGACTACACCCTACTGCAAAAGAAATCAGTGCCACATTTGCTCCTTCTGGGTGAAAGGAGGGTGTAAGAGAGGAGGGGAATGTCTATACAGGTGTGAGAAACCTACAGATCCAGATGACTTCCTTGCTGATCAGAATATTAAAGACTAGTATTACAGAATCAGTGACCTGGGAGCAAATAAACCTCCAAAGTAAGCTTCAACTACCAGGTCTAGATACCTCATCTAGACCTGCCAGAGGATAAGACTGTCACTACACAATATGTTGGTGGTCTGGGTGATACCATTTCTAAGACAGATCTCAGAAATCATTTCTACCAGTTTGGAGAGATCTGGACAATCACTGTTTTTCAGAAGCAGCAGTGTGCTTTCATCCATTTTGCCACAAGACAGGCTGTGGAAGTGGCTGCTGAGAAGTCCTTTAATAAGTTGACTGTCAATGACCGCAGACTCAATGTGAAACGGAGAAGATCCCAGGAAGCTAAGGGGAAAAGAAAAAGAGTAGGTTGGGACCACAGATTCTGGGAACAAGCTAAAGCCCGTTCCTGGACAGCCAAAAGTTGTTCATCTTCTGCCTGTTGTAAAAGAAGAAACTTCTGCCAACTACCTCAACCTGCCCTCAAGTGGTACTCCAGCAGTGGTGAACATTGCTTTGCTACCACCCCTAAGGATCGCCTGCCCCCGGTCCCAGGTTTTGGACCACACACGTTCCATCCAATGGAACCATCCCCTCCTTTCATGAGGGCTCCAGGACCAATTCACTATCCTTGCCAGGATCTTCAGTGAATGGGAGCTCAGCAGTCCCTAGCACATTCTCACCATTCTGGAGCTCTATGGAAGGAAAGGTGCTTTAAAATCCCAGAACATGAATACTGGAATTAAATAAAATTTTCCTTCATTTGTAGTTTCCATGGTATCTGAATGTGTTCAGATGTGGGCAGTTGGAAAATGACACCCATGCTTCCTTACATGTATTCAAAGGTTCACTGGACCTCAAATAAGTTGCCATGAACACAGCTGATCACTTCCATAAGATTACTAAGAAACCCCAATGTTTCTTTACCTTAAACCTGTAGAGGGACAAGCAGGTGAGTCAGTCGGCATATCCACCAGAGTTACTATCTCAATTATATGTTCATTTTGATTCTTTTTGAGGTGAACGGCAAAAATTGACCTGTAGTACAAAACCTTCTGACCATTTTTTATGACCACCGGATATTTTCTTTCTTATCATTTAAAAAACATCAGTACTAATCATTGTAGTGGTGTCTGATTTAACTCTTGTGAAATCACACCCTCAGAGAGACAAGCAGAAACCAACACCCAGCACAACCCAAATATTTTCTTTCCTCTCCTTTTCCTCAAGTATTCCTAAGGGAATCTGATAGTTTTACTTCTTTACACTATCAAAAAGGAAATAAAAGGAGGACTGGGGATGTAGCTTGAAGGTACAGTGTGTGCCTAGCATGAGACCCTGGATTCAATCCCCAGTACCAGAAAAAAAAAAATGACTGCAGGAAAAAATGAAATAAAACACAAAAGTAAAAGATACTTTTTATTTTTATCAATGAGGTGGAAACAAATTTTTATGGAGCTGTGTGTCATTGAAGAAGCCTGGTGTCTGGGATGAAATTATTTTGAAACACTTCCTATAAAATACTTTAACAAGCTAAAAAGAAAGCGTTTGGAGTATTTTTGAATGGAAGACTTGTGACTACTTCTGCAACTCTGATCTTCAGCATTCACCTTTGTGAGTCTCTGGCATCTCATTGTAATCCCTTGCTTCTGGGCAGAGGACTATTTGGTCTTAGAATGTTGAGACGTAACTAAATTACAGATGTAAGGGAAATTTGATGTGTTGCACTGTTTTTAAATCATTACAATGGATCAGTTTTCTAAAAGTTGAAGAAGAAAAAAAGAAAGAAAGAAAATACAGGGTGTAAACAGCATGGGTGGCTCCTGCTGGGAGGTCAGTCTGGCCCAGACTGAGGCTGAGTTGGCTTTGGTAAGAGATTTGATTCGAAGTAGGGTTTTGTTGTTTGTTTAAAGTCGTGGGCTCTGAGGTCACAGAACCTGTGTTAAGTCTCAACTCTCAGCTTAATATCTGGAGAATCTTTTTTTTTCCTTAAATACTTTTATTGGTGCATTTTAGGTATACAATACATTTACTTGTCTCTTGAAGACATTGGCATAGGAAAAGACTTTATGAACAAAACCTCAGTAGCATGGGAACTTGCACAAAGAATCAACAACTGGGATCTCATCTTACTAAAAAGCTTCTGCACTGCAAGAAAAACCACCAACAGAGCTAAGAGACAACCTACAATGTGGGAAAAAATTTTAGCAGATGTACCTTAGACAAAGGACTACTATCTAGAATATATAAAGAACTGAAAAAAATCAGACCCCTCAAATTCAAAGACCCAGTTCAAAAGTGGGCATCTGAAATGAGCAGACATTTCTCAGACAAAGAAGTAAAAGTAGAAAATAAATATATGAAAAAATGTTCAACATCACTGGTCATTCGAGAGATGCAGATGAAAACAACACTGAGATTGCACCTCACGCCAGAAAGAATGGCTGCTATCAAGAAATCAGCCAATAACAAATGCTGGTGGGGGTGTGGAGAGAAAGGAACCCTTCTCCATTGTTGGTGGGGGTGCAGACTGGGGCAACCACTGTGGTAATCAGTATGGAGATTCCTCAAAGAACTAGGACTAGAGGTCCCATTTGACCCAGCTATTCCCCTGCTGGGTAGGTATCTTCCCAAAAGAATTAAAAGAATCATACCACAGCGATATATGTGCACCTATGTCTATAACGGCACAGTTTATAATAGCTAAAGCTTGGAAACAGCCCAAGTGCCCATCAACTGGAAACTGGATAAAGAAGATGTGTTTTTTTTTCATAAAATGGAGTACTACCCAGCCATAAAGAATGAAAAACTAGAGACATTTATAGCTAAATCGATGCACATTGAGGCCATACTCTTAAGTGAAATAAATAGGACACACACATGTAAAGACCGAATAGTTTCTCTAGTGTGAGAAACTGAAAGTGTAAATAAGGATTAAAATGATTATCGGGAGAATCTTGAAATTGTTACCAAACCATTCAGAGCCTCACAGAACAATAAAACAGCATGATAGTAGATGCCTTGCAGGGTTAGGTGTGTTGAGATGCCACATGGTTTTTCATTGGACACAGTGACCTCAGATTTCTCATAGTAACCGTGGGTCCCCACGTACCTTGAGGTCTCCTCCCAGCTCTGGCCTCTTGTAGCCTTTCTTGCCCCTCATCTCCCAACCCAGCTGCCTAGGACTCTGCTGCTTCTCCACAGTCACTGCTGTGCTGCCTCTCCTTCCTGGAGTGGAAGAATCATGAGGCCAGACACTGTTCTGTCTCCTTCACTGACATCACCCAGTGCTTACAGGAGCAGTGGGCACAGAGTAGGAACTCAATTAATATTTAAGGAATACCCGATATACTGTCAATATGCATTAAAAGTTACTTATGATGCTAAACATGATCGCTATCCCTACAGCAAACAGTTATCGAGGTTGGAGCACGGACTCTAGAGTAGTGCCTTCCCAGGCTGAAGTACAGCGCTGCCTTTTTCTTTCAGTACAGTCGGGAGTGCAGTCTCTGGCCCAGGCTCCACAGTGTGATGAGGAGTAAATAGGCTGATTCTCGTGAAGCCCATGCAGCAGTCCTGGGCAGAGGAAGTCTCTTAGAACGTAGTAAATTGAATAATGGCAACTGTGGCTCATGCTGAATCACACCCAGCAAAACACTGAGGGTTTTAGAAGCACAGATGTTAAAATAACATTTCTCCCCTCTTATACAATTTTTTTTTAGTTTTTGCCTTTTAAAAAGCAAATTGAGGGAAAATGTAGATATCATAAAATTAAGCATTTAAAAGCATATAGTTTGGGGCTGGGGATTTAGCTCAGAGGTTCTGGCACCTGCTTCGCAAGTGCAAGGTCCCAAGTTCAATCTCTGGTACCAAAAAAAAAAAAAAAGCTTATAGTTCAGCGGCATTTAGTCTATTCACAGTATTGTGCAATCACCTCTGTCTAGTTTCAAAGTGTTTCATCGCCCCCAAAGCAAACTCTATACCCATTTCTTAGTAACTATCTAGCCTCCCTTCCCTCAGCCATCGGAAACCACTAATCTATTTTCCATCTCTATGAATTTACCTGCTCAGGATATTTCACATAAAAGGAATCGTGGACTGTGACCATTTGTCAGTGACTTCTTTCGCTCAGCATCTTCTTGGGGCCCATCCACATTATATTGTGTCAGTACTTCATTCATTTTTATAGCTAAATAATACTCCAGTGTGTATGTACATAACCCATATCGTTAATACATTTGTTTATTGATGGACATTTAGGTTGTTTCCACCTTTGCACTATCTCAAATAGTGCTGCTGTGAACATTTGTGTACAGTAGTGCCCCTTTACCCATAGGGGATATGTTCTAAGATCTCTAATAGTACTGAACCTGCCATATAAAATTTTTTTATAGGGCCGGGGATTTAGCTCAGTGGTTTTGCCGCCTGCTGAGCAAGTGCAAGGACCCAAGCTCGATCCCCAGGACCAAAAAAAAAAAATTTTTTTTTATACATACCTATGATGAAATTTAATTTATAAGTCAGTCCTAGTAAGGAATTAATAATAACTAATAATAAAATAGAACAATTATAGCAATATACTGCAATAAAAAATTATGTGACTATAATCTGTCTCTCTCCAAGATCTTATTATATGTTCCTCACCCTTCTCCTGATATGCAATGATATATGCCTACAGGATGAGATGATGCACCGTGAATGGTGAGGTCCCTATGAGTACCTGCTAGGTTTCTATATGAGGGTTGTCAGGTAAAAGAGCCGAAAACCAAGACCAGACCAGTACCACAACAAGCCTTTATTAAGGAGAAGGGACAATCTGCCCAGCTGCCTCCTGAACAAAGAGTGCAGGAACGTGGCAGGGGCTGAAGCACCTTTATAGAGGTTGGGTGAGGATTGGGAGGTATGACGGTGTGGCATTGGAGGGTTTACAAGGCAAGTCACCAAGGGATTGGAGAAACTTGTGACATCACTAGTTGCCAGGAAGGGAGCGAGTATCAGGTTACTCTTTTGGCGGGAAGAGGGACATGTTGGGAAGAAGAAGGTTGTCTTTTGGTGGAAGAAGCCATTTTGAGGGCTAGGTTTAGGTTGGAAACACTGCATCATGGGAAGAAGAAAACCAGTTTGGGCAGGAAGGAAGCCATCTTGGGGCTGGGTTTTAGGCAGGAATGCAGTGAATTGTGGGAAGAAGAAGGGGAGCTTGTGGCATTATGGGAAAGAGAAGAAGGTCATTACATACATATACAGTGGCCATTTGAAGGGGAAGGGAATCTATCAAGGGTTACTTGAACACAAGCCTTGCAATGCCTTGACAGTTGATTTGATAACTGAGATGGTGACTAAATGACTAAAGGATATGTATCATATAAAGCATGGATACGCTAGAAAAGGATGATTCAGGTCCTGGGCAGGGTGAAGCAAGATGACAGTTTAAAACTTCTACATGTATAATTTGAAATTTCTCAATTGTTTACTTCTGGGAATTTTCATTTACTATTTTTGGAACGAGGTTGATCTCAGGCAACTGAAACCATGGAAAATCACAGGGAAGATGAGGGAGGATTGTTATGCATGTTTTTGTTTTAATATCTGTTTTGACATTCTTTAGGGCATATCTAGGAGTGGAATTATTGCATCATACAGTAACTCTATATTTAACTTTTCAAGGTGCCGCCTTTCCCGTGTAGATGCACCATTTTACATTCCCACCAGCAATGCAGGAGAATTTCAATTTCTCCACGTCCTGATAACACTTGTTATTTTCTGCTTTTTTAAATTATAGCCATCTAGAGGGTGTAACATGGTATCCCACTGTGGGATTTAATTCGCATTTCCCAGTGATGAATGATGTTGAGCACATTTTCACACACTGGATATTGCTGAATTAGAGGCAGATTTGGTTTGATGGCCCTGACAGAGGTTGTGCTGCACACAAAAATGTATTCAGAGAAAATACTGTTTCCCTTTGCCTTGCCCTTCATTGCCAGGGTGCAAGGGGGGTCTCTGTTACCTCCATGTGTGACACAGGAATTGGAGATCATACCCCCTTCTCTGTCAATCAGAAACAGTGTACCTGGCTCAGAGTGAGGGAAACTGAGCCGAGGAGTTCCTCCGAATACAGGTTAGGGTTGTCTCTATCTCACATAACTCTTTGACATTGGGCCGCATGAGTCAAGGTCTTTGGCTTGGTTTCTGAATTCAACAATAGTAACTACCTCAAAGGTTGTTGTGAAGAGTAGATGAGCTAATATCTAAAAAGCCAGCACTCAGTAAGGGGCAGCTATTTTATCCTCCACATTTTGTATTTTACCTTCTGGGGGACACAGGCCATCAAGCTCGTGTTTGTTCTTTGGCTCTGCTCACCATCCTCCTCAGAGCTCTTTATGGGCTGCCTCTTCCATTTGAACTACATAAGGACTCTCTTATCTGTTATTTGTCTGTGCCAGTCTTCAAAGCAAAAGGAGTGTGGCTTCATGTAATAGCTCATCTCGTGTCCAAGCAAGGCTTTGATGAAACTCTTTATAAATGGTGCATTTCTGATCATCAGACATGGAGCCAGGAACACAGAAGGGAAGAAGTAGAATTTAAAGGCCAGATTAGTCCTCACACCACAGCCACCTGTGAACTTCAGGGTAGAGAGGAAAACTTCTTCTTCTTCTTCTTCTGGCTCAGGCCTCCCTGCATTGACTGAATCCTGCCCAGATTCCTTTGACATGCAGCTGGACACCCTAATCTAAACACTCCAGAAAATCCTGAAGAAATCCACCTTGAAGCTTTCCTAAGCATGGCTTCCGCTGCCCTATCTGTGATTCCCTTTGGCCTTAAAAATCTCAGGCAGGAAAGCTCTTAATTTGGAGGAAGAGAAGAAAATCACTTTGAGCTTCTACTTGAACTACCCCTTTGAAGCCTTTTTCCTAGTTACAATGAACAAAACTGTTTTAGATGGTGGAAAGCACTTCTTTTTCAGTGCTGGGTATTGAACCAGGGCCTGGTTGCATGCTAGGCAAGCTCTGCCACTAAGCTATACCCAGCCCAGTGGAAAGCATTCTTGCAGTGGAGAAACCAGGTACCAGATGGAATGTGAAGAGGACAGGGTTACTGCCCACATATATGTCACTGGTTCTGGCCTAAAGGAGGGCGGGGGCTTCTCATGCCCATGGAGAGCAGACACTCTAACCACTCAGGGTCCCTTCTAGTTACCTGTGGAACTCTAGGCAGGTGGCCAGAGGAAGGGCTCTGGTTCACATCTGGGTCATACTTACAGTTGGTTCTCCTTCGCACAGTGAGGATTAATGAGTGTATTCTGTGATCAGTATTGTGCCACATCAGCTCTGATTGGCTTCCTGGAGTCTTTAAGCAGATCCTCCCAATGACTGACCCAAGAGAGCACAGCCCCGAGTCTCAAGTCAACAGATTCCAGTGGAAATCCAGCCTGCACAGCCCAAGGCCAAGGCAGGGAGATTCCTGCACAATTTCAAGATGAGATCAGGACATGCTCGGGCTACCTCCTCTCCCCTGAGGAGTTCCAGAGCTTCTTCCTGGGATGCTCAGTCTTCCCTACCAGTCGTGTGTGAGTGTGCAACGACAGAAAAGTTTCCTGCAGCTTCAACTCAGTAGGCCTTCATGCTGACTACTACTGAATAAGCCTATTGGATCACTTGGCCTACAAGTCACTCCCCTCCTCCTGGTGTTGGCTGTTAAGAATCACAAATAAGAGGCTGGAAGCTGATCTGGGACAAACTGACACCTGTGTATCAAGGATGAGGCCTCAGGGAGGGGAAAGGAGGGGCAGCTGCCCAGCTCCTATATATGCCAATGGCTCCAAAGCTCTGACACAGAAACTTTCTGTGCACACCTACAGCAACGTGATGTTTTCTTTTTTCTTTTCTTTCACCAAAAGCTAACTCTAGAGGTACATTGTGTGGGATAATTCTGTCCTCTGTGATTAGGCCTTGAAAGACCCTTTGGTCAGGCTGTACATAGATGCACGTATGGGTATTTGAGTGGGGACCCACACACAGACTCTTAAAGAAGCAAGGAAATATGCCCATATACCTACCTGTCTGTCTATAGATCAGCTGTGATTAGATACCTCTGTTGGATAGGCTCAGAGTTGGGGGCTGAATGGGTATTCCCCAAAGTTTCTCAAATGTGCATGCCACACTCCTGCCTCAGGGACTTTGCACTGGCTGTTGTCTTTGCTTAGAATATTCTCCCCTCAGATTTCTTCACAGTCCACCCTCTCACCTCCTATATATATGTCTCTGATTAAAAATTACCTTCTCAAGTGAGACTCACCCTATCCTTGTGATCCTGATTTATTTTCTTCTGAGGCATAAAACATCTACAGTTTTGTTAGTTCCTTGTATTTACTGCCTATCTCCTTCCACTATACTGGGGATTTGCTTTGTTATTCAGTATCTACAGGGCCCCGGACAATGCCTGACTATCTCATATCAAGCTTTCACTGAATATTTGCTGAGTGAACTAATAAACAAATGACTTGAAAATTGCCTTTTTGACCTAAGAAGTGATGATTTTGGATGGTGAAGGCAAAGAAGACTGGAATCAGAGGGTCTGGATTTGAGTTCTGCCTATGTCACTCAAAAGCTGGTCACCTGAAGCAGCTGAAAGCGTGGGAATCTCAGCTTTTTCACCTGTGGAAAGAGGACAATAACATCTAATATTTATTTTGATTTTGCCATGCTCCAGCCATTTAAAGGGCTTTGTGACCTTAACCGAGTAACAGTGGGACACTCTGAGCCCCTGACTCCTGATGAGAGGCAGTGTTCAGTACCCAGTACCACCTATAAAATGTTCTTACCAGAAATATTTAACCTGAGCATAAACAAACCATTTGGCCCAGATATGAGGTAACAAGGAAGACGAAACAGACAAATTCAGTGGCCTAGTCACTGCAAGCACATTTGTTTCATGAAAATTATTATAAATTATTATAAACACAAAGGGCTGTTCCAGATAAACTAATGTGAGACATGATCCTTGCTTGGAATATAGTTTTTAAAAAAACATCTTTTGGCTAGGCAAAATAGAAAGCATATAATGTGTGTAATCAGTCAAATGGACATATAAACATGTATATAATATAATGAAATACTTTACAGCAACAAAACAGAATGTACTACTGTATCACACAACATAAATATATTTCAAAAATATAGTATGAGTTAAATAAAACAAACTCAAAGAAGAAAAGAAAACCATCATTTAGGTACATTTGAATATAGACTAAGATCTAGACGGAATTAGAAAATTGTTAATATTGTCAGGTGTGGAATGGTACTGTGATTTCATAAAAGAATGCCCTTACTTTCAGGAAATGTAAATGTGGAAGCATTTTGAGATGAAGTGTCATGACATGTGCAGATTACTTGAGAGAGAGAGAGAGAGAGAGAGACAGAGAGAGAGAGAGAGAGGCATCTGTCCATCTAGCTAGAGGTAAATAAAGGCACTACAACAAAAAGTTGACAACTATTGAATATAGGTGGTGTTTATCATACTGCATGTTTTCAATTTTTTTACATGTTAAAAAATTTTCATAATGAAAAGATGAAAACAATGTTATGGACAGCAGGCGTGGTCAGGAGGTGGGAGGATCACTTGAGCTTAGGTTCAACACCAGCTTGGGCAATACAGCAAGACTCAGCTCTGGAAGGAGGAAGGGAGGGAGGGAGGAAGGAGGGAGGAAGGAGGGAGGAAGGAAAGAAGGGAGGGAGGAAAGAAGAGGGAAAAGAGGAAGGGAGAGGGGAGGGTGGTGGAAGGAGCCTCCACAGAGCTTCTGTGCCCATGCAGGGCCTGAGAGGGGCTCTTGCCCTTTGGCCTCAGCAGTCTCGGTGTCCCAGGGTGTCCTTGCCACTCAGCCTTGGGGGGCATGGGTGTCCCCTCTGCCACATCCGAAAAGTTCTGTGGCCACTGTAAGTTGCTTTTTAAAATGTTCTTTGATAGGAGTTTTGTGTGCAGAAGAAGAAACACTATTTGTGTTAGTTTTTAAAAGTTGCGTTCAATTTATTTAACTAATACATTGGAAAAAAGCGCCTCATATTTTCTTTAAGCTTTTACCTTCAACTGACAACTGTTATTTATAAATCCACTAAATTTTAACAATCACTTTTAAAAGGGCTTTTACATCTTACTTAATTAAATCCCCTTATATATTTTAAACTGGATTTATAAATTTGGTATATTTGGGTTTATTTATAAGTACTTCAAATGCCTAACAATCAGAACATTCTCAAACACTTAAACTATTCTAATAAGTATAATTAATTACACTTAAAAATATAGTGCATCTCAAGTTCCCATAAACATTCCAATATTGTTTACAAACCTCGTAAAATCACAAATCTAAACAATTACTCAGTTACACAATTTTAATTGGAATCATGAGGCTAATATATTAGATTCTTTAATACTGACTCCTCTTAAACTTTGCAAACACTTAAAATGCCCAATATATACAGATTATTGCTAAACCTAATAGAAAAGTATTCGTATTCATTGGAATCCGTCCCAAGGTCAACAGACACTTACAGAGGAAGGAAACCATTAAGTCGAGCTAAGCGAGTTGCAGTCTTCATCCCCCTGACCAAGGTAATGTGGCAGATTTTGCTGTGACGCCAGATCGGTTCCTCCTGACACTGGCAGACAAGCGGAGCCATGAAGACGAGACTCCCGCCTGGGAATGTCCACTGGACTCCACGGTCTGAGTCTCTGCCCCTTTATTCCCAAATCGCTTCACTGTGTTTATTCCTGGTCCCGTCCCTCTCAGAACTGGCCCCCACACCCCACTTCTATATTCTCTCCCTCTGGCGGGACCATGGCCTTAGCTATTGAATGACCAGTTGGATTCTGTGTTCCTCCAGTCTGTTGTTGAGCTCCACACTCAATACAAAGTCATGCTGAAGACTGGCTTAGAGCCCAGAACTTGTGGGCTGCCTCAGTCCCACGCTGTGGAGACAGCTTCTCTGGGACAGGGCATAGGTCTCTCTTACACTGGAGATCCAAAAGTCCATCTTGGCTGTTGACACTTTCTCAGTGCTCTGGAGGGCCAGGGAAGCCAGAGGCTCTTTACCCAGGAGCCACACAGCCCATGTTCGCTTTCACTGCTCCCTTCCATCGTATCCATGTCTGTAGCCCGGGAGTATTTTCCAGGTGTGAGGGTGAGTGAGGTCATTTCAACTTTCTTGTACCCTCTGAGCCCAAAAACGTTGTCTATGCTTCTCCTTTCCTGAGTTTTAAGCTTTTAAGAGTATAAGAAGGCAAACACAGGAACAAATTTCCAAATTTCTCCCTCCCCTCCCCTCCCTTCCCTTCCACTTCCCCTCCCTTCCCCTCTCCTCCCCTCTCCTCTCTTCTCTGTGTTCTTTTTCTTTTTCAGTCTCTCTCCTCTTTCTTTTCTTTTCTTTTTTTTCTTCTTCTGTTTTTTGGGGTTTTTTTTTGAAACTGAGTCTCACATTGTAGTTCAGGCTGGCCCTAAACTGGCGATCCTCCTGCCTCAGACTCCTGAGGGCTGGGATTATAGGCGTGTGCCACCACACCAGGCACCTTCTTTCTTTCTTTGACCTTTATATATCATATATGATATATTATATCACACAGTTGAAGCCCTTGAATGCTCATCTTTTGTTTGATTGTTGTTTTTGGGTTTTTGTGGGGTTTTTTGAGACAAGGTCTCACTTTGTAGTTCAGATTGGCCTGAACTCACTATATAACTCAGGCTGGTCTGGAACTCTTGGTGATCCTCCTGCCTCAGCCTCCTGAGTACTGAGATTATGCACCACCATGCTTGGCCTTTTGTCAGATCTTGTTGTTCCTCTGCAGAGGTAAGCACTATTGGAATTTAGTGCTTAGTGTTTCATGTGTGCTTTTATTTAACATGTGCCTCCATAATAAATCATAAGAGTTTTGCATCTTTTAAATTGTAAAAACATGGCACCACATAATGTATCCTTTGCCATTTGCTTTTTGTATTCAGCAATATGTTTTGACATTTATCCGTGTTGGCACTTACAGCAATAACTCATTCCTTTTTTTACTACTTTGTAATTAATAGTCCTTTGAATGAACATATGACAGTGAAACCACTCTCCTGATGGAAATTTGCTTCTGGTTTGTTATGTATGGCTTGTGTTTAGATGTCCCTCCCCCAAAGCCTCATGCAGATGAGGTGGGACTTTCTTTTTCAGAGGTAGTTGAATCTGGAATGTGTGATGCTGGGGTGAAGGGCATATGATTACTAAACCACTACATGTGAGTGATTGGTTTGGCACTGTCCTAGTGTGGTGGTCTGATTAAGATAAAAAGGGCAGAAAGATGCTGTTAAGCTCTCTGTTGCCATTGCTACCTTGTGTGCACCATGTTGTTTCTCTTCTTCGATACCTATTTGTCATTCCTGCCTTGGAGCCAGCTGACTCTGGACTGAAACCTCTATGAACTGTAAGCCAAATAAACCCCTTCCCCTCTAACTTTGGGTGCTCAGCAATGAGAGAGAAATAACCAACACACCGTTTAACTGTAGGAATGTCCTGGAGGGACAGTCCTGTTTGCATCCTCTGATGTGATCCAGTGAGGATTTTCCTAGGCATTCTTTGTAAGAGTGAAGCTATTGAGAAATCCAGCATATATGTCTTAAATTTCACGAAATGTGGGAGGTTGTATACTCCTACTGGCAATTGTGAGAATTCCTCTTGTTCCACACTCTGGACAGCTATTCATATTGTCAGAGTATTTTTTTTTCCACTGTTATTTCTCTGATAAGCACAAAATGATATCTCTCTTTGTGGTTTTAAATTGCATTTCCTAGCTGGGTGTGTTGACACACACCTGTAATCCCAATACTCTGGGAGGCTGAGGCAGGATGGTTGCAAATTCAAGGCCAGCCTGGGCAACTTAGTGAAACCCTGACTCAAAATGAAACATTTAAAAACAAAGGGCTGTGGATATAGCTCAGTGCAAAGGGCCTAGGTTCAATCCCCACTACTACAAAAAAAATATTGCATTTCTCTGATTACCAGGAAGGCTGAACATTTATTTATTAACCCTTTTTTGTTTTTTTGGTACTGGGGATCAAACTCAGGGCCTTGCACTCTCAAGGCAGGTGTGGCACCACTGAGCTGAAGTCCCTGCCCTATTTATTGATCCTTTACTGAAACCTTTTCCAGTCTGTGGCCTTCCTCTCCTGCAGGCATAAGCAGGGACAGCCCAGTTGTTTTAAAGGGGACAGTTCTGGTAACACAGATGAAGGAAGAAACTAGTAGTTTCAATAGACTTGCAAAGAGAGATTGTTTTTGTTCGTTTGTTTTGAGGCTCTAGGAATCAAACCCAGGGTCTTGTATTTACTAGGCAAGTGCTCTACCACTGAGCTATGCTCATAGCCTCTGGAATGCTTGGTTTGTCAGTCCGTAAATATACAGTGGTTGCCTAGAGCTGTAGGAGAAGCCACTGCTCATGGCCCTCCTATTACTTCTCCTGTCAGATCTTGATCCATCAGCCCTACACTGGCCCCACCAGCAAGCTTACCTCCTCTAATCTTCCACAGCCACGTTCCCAATTCTTAGGTGAAGTTCATTTGCCTAGGACTGGGCTCTCCATGACCCCAGACCCCTGGTAGCTATATGGTAAGGTCTCTCTCTCTTGTCAGAACGTTTTTTTTTCTGGTGCCAATACTACCCTGGAGCCGTCTCCGTGGTATAAGCACTGCCAATCTAGATGTTCTGTCTCTGACACATGATGACTTCCTCCCCTCCACAAAAGCTGTATTCTAAATACACAAGATGCAACGTTTCCCAGACAAAGGCAAAGACTGTCTCAGTGTTCTAAACCAGGGAACGGCACCACTTTTTTGTACTTATTGACTTTATGCCTCCCTCTATTTTTTTCATAAAGAAAGAAAATCAGAATTTCTGTCACTTCTCTTTTATCTTCATTTATAAAGAGCCCTCATCCCCGGGGAGTGAAGACACTGGCTGGCATCTCTTCTCCCCGCTTGGCCCAGGGACACGAGTGTGTCCACCTGTTGGACCTCAGCAAACTTTAAATATTGCCAAGCAATAGATTTTTGGGGGTACTGCATAAATATTCTGAGTCCTTAATGCTAACACTTAGATCGTAACATGTTTATTAAATATGTTAACCTTTTTTAAACAACTCCATTGGAATATAATTGATATATAACTTACATATTTGAAGTGTACAGTTCATTATTTTTAGTATATTCATAGATATGTACAACCATTACCAGAGCCAATTTTAGATCCTTTTAATCACCTCCAAAAAGAAACTTGTACACTTTAGCTATCATACTCCTATCACCATGCCCACCCCTCAGCCCTAAGCAACTCTTGATCTGATCTGTGATTTCTGACTCTATGGAATTTCTTCTTCAGGACATTTCATATAAATGGAACCATATAATACATGGTCTTTTTAGATTGGCTTCTTTCACTTACCAGGCCATTTCCAAAGTTTATTTTTATCGTAGTGTGTACAGAACTTCATTCCTTTTCATGGTCAAATAGTATTCTGTTGTATGGCTATACCACATTTCCTTTATCCATTCATCCTTTGATAGGTATTGGGTTGTTTACACCTTTTAGCTATTGAGAATAGTGCTGTTATTAACATTTGTGTGTCCATTTCTATTTGAATACCCATTTTAACTCTTTTGAGTGTATATTTACCCAAAATTGGAATTGTTGGCTCATATGGTAATTCTATTGAGGCAGGAGACTAGGGCATGGCAAAGCTTCTGGGGAAGTTGGTGTGACCTGTCAATCATGGAGAACCAGGACAAAGGTGCAAAGCAGTTTTCAAGCTCTGCACCTGTTACCAGAGAATGCTGTCTTCGATTCTTCTGGCACAAGATCAAGCGGGTTTTGATAAGACAGCCTAGATCTGGTGGTAGAATGGGGGCTGTAAAAGATGGCGGCCTTGAAACTCATGCCTGTTGTGAGACTTTTCATGGGCCTGCTCTGCACTCTTCAGAGTGTACTTCTTTTCTACTTCTTTTCCTACTTTCATTGGCCTGCACTCACTCTGCAGAGAGTATTTCTTTTACAGTTCTTTTCCTACTTTAATACCTTTCCTTTAACAAATGTATTTTGTTTCCTGTCCAATTCTTTCTTCAGGTCACCAAGAGCCTGCAAAGGCCCCGTGGAAAGAACGCAGCAGCCCAGCACTCCAATAAAACTGTGCTTAATGTTTTGGGGGAATTTCAAAACCGTTTTCTATTACAGTTGCACCACTACATGTTCCCAAAAGCAATGTACAGTGTTCCAATTTCTCCACATCTTCACTAACATTTATTTTATGTTTTTAAAAAATGTTATTGTAGCCTCCCTGGAGTATATAGAATGAAGTTCCATTGTGGGTTTTTTTTTTTTCTTGTACTGGAGATAGAACTCAGGACCTTGAGCTTGCAAGGCAGGCGGTGCATTGTGGTTTTGATTTGTATCATTCGATAGCTAATGTTGAACAGCTTTCATGTGCCTGCTGGCCATTGGAGAAATGTCTATTCAAATCTTTTACCCATATTTGTTTAAAGATTTTTTTTAAAATTGATTTTATTGATACCTTTTAGGTATACAATATAATGACATTCATCATTGGACATTTGCACCTTTACATAGTCTCTCTTGGTTCTTATTTGTTCCCCATTCCCCTGCCCTCCCTTCAACCCCTCCATTCCTCCCTATTTACAAAGATTTTGTTCCTATTTTTCCATTTTCTCATATTAA
>NW_004624744.1:17833307-17885892 GCF_000247695.1 Heterocephalus glaber
CAATGAGAAATGTAATTGTGTTGTATACCTACAATGTACCAATAAAAGAATTTAATATAAAAAAATTCAGTCCAATGCAGTTTATTGAACATTACAATGAGTGGTAGGCACAGCACGGGTGCTTCATGTGTAGCCCCTCGTACTCTTCACAGTACTGCTGCTGTAGGTACTGCTATTATTCCTGGTCTACACACGGGAAAACTAGGACCCAGGATACTTGGGATATATGGCCAGTGAGCCACAGAGCTGTACTGAACTAAAACCATCAGATAGCAGACACTGAGTGCATTAGTTTGCTAGAGCTGCAGTAACAAACTATTGAACAGTTTTAGATACCAGACATCTGAAATCAAGGTGTCAGGAGGATGAGTTCCCTTTTGGAGACTGGGAGAGAATCTGTTTTGTACCTGTCTCCTAGCTTCCAATCCTTGTTACACTTCCTTGGTTTCCTTGGCTTGTAGCTGTGTCACCCCAACCTCTGCCTCTGTTGAGAAATGGTATTTCTCCTTGTGTTTCTGTCTCTCTTCCTATAAGGACATCAGTGATGCGAGAGCCCACTCTAATCCAATATAGCCTTATCTGGATTATGTCTGCAAAGACCCTATTTCCAAATAAGGACTCATTTATAGGCTTTGGAGGTTTGGACTTCAACATATCTTTTGGAAGGCCATGATTCAGTCCATGGTACTGAGCTCTTGAACAGGAACTGTGGGATGCTGAGCTGTTGCCGTATGTATGTGTGCCTATGTTGGAGCCAGGACCCCCACTTGCCTATTAACCACCTGGACCACTCAGGGCCTGGATGAACTGAGCTGGCCGGGGAGACGGCGCATGTGCAGGCAGAGGGCTGGATGGAGGAGCCAGGCTCGGTTCCTCCCTAGGGGGAGGGGATGCCTGCTGGGTGATGTCCAGGTGGACCACCCAGGATGTGTGGGCAAGGCAAGGGGACATTTTTCATGACCGCTATGTGCACACATCTCTCCCTACAGCATGGTTTCAATCACCTTGACAGGAAAACCTCAAACTTGGAATCTGGGGTGAAGATGCTTTGTTTTTCTTGCTAATCAAGTCTTGCTTTTGGCTAGTGGTGAGAAATGTTTCAACGGTCACAGCTAAAAAGCTTGTTAGGAGCTCCTGGAAGACACTGTGTAAATTCTTTACAGAAATAGAGCAAAGCAAATGAGAAGTAATTACTTAGTGAGCAGAATTCTCTGGACTATGTGGCTGTCAATCCTTAATACTTTTTCAAAGAGGTAAATCCTGACAGGTATTAGTGCTTTAAGATAGCCATTGTAAGGTAGGGACTGTGAGTCAGAATGAGTAATAGCTACAGGGCACACTGCTCTACGGTGGTTTTCCCTTGGGGGGCAGGGCATGTCCATTTTGACTGTCTTGGCCAAGAAAGTTTGGTGCTTCAGAGACCAGATAGGAGCCTGTCCCTTCGAGCAGACTGATTGAAGCTAGTCCCGTCTCATCTTTGGCACATGAAAACAGTTCATTTGAACTAACATGTATCCATTTGGTGATAGTTGAAATGTATTTTGTTTTCCCCCAGGGTTCTCATGAAACGTTGCCTTTGCATTTAAGTGAATGCTTCTGAAGCCAAGCAAACAAAATTGCCAAAGAACAACAGTTTCCAGGTTTCACTTCAGAAGAAATTTTCCTTTGGTGGCTTTAACAATGGATTCAGTTACTAGAAACCCCAGTGCAATGTTAAAAACTCCATGTGCTATCTGTTAACACTGCCCTTCACCTTTTGGGCCTCTGCCCCAGGGCTGGCTACACAGACTTTTTCTTGGGCCAGAAAGAGGTTTCCGACTTGTGACTCAGCATGGGGATTAGGTCCAGGCAGTGGAGATCATTGTTTCTTGTCTAGTTTGTTCTCAGGGGAAGTTCCCCTCTTAACTTTACCCCATCAGCTTTTATGACTTCTGCTGAGGCTCCCTATTAAGTCCCCAGGTTGAGTCCCTAGATCTTTTCTCAAGTCTGTGCTTTCCCCATCCTTTAAGTGTTTACTTCACAGCTCCTATGCAGGTAACTCCAGAATCCTGGCAACAGTCTCCTTCCCGAAGACCATAGTTAAATGTCCAGGCTGACAGTTAACATCCTGTGTCCCAAATGCAACATTTCTAAATCAGACTGTGGCTGTGGATTCTGTCTTTTCCACTAAACTTGGGTCCTCTTAGGTCCAAGTTAAATCTCTGCTGTCAGCTGTTCAGCCGGAGTTATCAAAACCCTCCATTCTTGCTGGACCCTCTCTTGCAGACTCTATTCACTGAACAGCTGGCCTAGCCCAGAGCCCAGGATCTGCCCTGAATACCAGTCTCCCTGCTACATGTGTCTTTGAGACAGGGCCTCACTAAGTTAATCAGGCTGGGCTAGCCTGGAACTTGCCATCTTTCTGCCATAGCCTTTTAGCCCATGTCTTAAAGTTCCACAGTAGCTTAATGGGTCCTATTAATTCACAACTCTGATCATGTTCCTTTCTTGCTAAAATTTTTTCAGTTCCTCTCTTCCATACCAAAGGACTCATTCCTCATCCTTGAAGGAAAGTTGTTCTCAAGATAAGACCTCTGAATGGAACAGATGCCATTCTCTTCCTTTATTCTGTATTTTAGGCACAATGAGTATAATTCTTCATTTTGGGCCTGTGGACCTTTCCTGAGAATTCATTCCTTGGAATGCCCAATCGCCCATTCCCAGCCTTCCAGGTTTACCTCAACTGCCACTTCTCTCCTCATCTTGCTGAGACCTTACCACACACTGAGCCTTCATTTGTAGGATATATACATAAAGGTGTATGTATTTGTACCTGAATTAACTTCAAGCTACTGAGCACAGGCCCTTTGGCCTAGCAAATGCCTGTGGGTGAATGCTGATCCTATGCTCCCTGGCGCTGAGTCTCAGCTACTTCTGGCCCTTAATACCCTTGCTTTCCCTGTTTCTCCTTTTAATCAGACACAGGCAATCAATGTGGCATGGCCTCCTCCCCCAACCCCTACTATTTTATACTTTGTTGGAGGCAAAAGCAAACTTCCAAGATTCAGGTCAACATCAATTTAGAATTATTTCTGCCAGTTGGAAAAGAAAACTTTGAAAAAGAGATTTAACTTGATTCACTCCCCCCCTTTTAACTTGGGAAAAATTTGAAAGCTATAGCCTTTCAAGGAAACAAGATACTTAACACACACACAGACATAAACACACACACACACAGACACAGAGCCTGGCTCTATGTAGTTCAATCCTGTCAAGCTAATCTAATCTTTTGTGACAGAGCAGCAGACTTGGTAGATCAAGGGGGAAAACAATAGTTGGAATTTATCTTTGCTGGCTTAGAAACTTTTGATTCCTGGGTCCCACTCAATATGATTATAATTAAACTGGTTGAAATGTTAGAGAGAGGACAGGTCCAGTCCTGGCTGAGGACAGAAGTGGTGCTCCCTAGGGGGTGAGCCTTGAGCCCAGTGGCCCTGAACACTCACATGAGTGGATCAAATGACAGGTCAGAGAACATATTCAAAGTCTTATTAATGTCAAGGTGTATGGGTGTGTGTGTGTGTGGAGGGGGGTGAAGGGGTGGGTATAGATGAACAACCAGCCAGAGAAATAACCTTGTAATTACTTAAGTGACCAAAGTAAGTGGGGTAGACTGATTTCATGTTTAGTAAAAACAACAGCACCCATGTACACTAATAAGCAAAGTAGCGTTATACTGAAAATAAACTAGAAGAAATCTAACATGTAGGAGTCCTGCAGCTTCAAACTTGCATGAACTGTATCCCTTTCTAAACACCACAACTAGGGCTGGGGATTTAGCTCAGTAGTTTTGCCGCCTGCTGCACAAGCACAAGGACTAGAGTTCGATCCCCGGGACCAAAAATAAATGAATGAATGAATGAATGAATGAATAAATGCCACAACTAGAGATGGGAAAAATGTGGATAGCATTCAAGGGAGAGCTCCAGAAGTAAACTGGGCTGGGACATGGGAATAAAAGACTTGTATAAAAATGTTAAATGAATTAGCTTTACTAAACTTGGAGATGGACAACCTTATAAAGGCATAATGAACAAAAATAGAAATCAGTTTGAGACTCCAACAGATAATAATAAAATGAAGTATAAAGACTTTCTTTAGTTTTAAGGTTGGTAAATGGGTCCTTAAATCAGAACAGATTTTACTGGCATAATTTGTGTGTGCTCCAGGCTAGCAGGGAGACAGGCTTGGATAACCTGAAAATAGTTGTCCCTACCCAACACTGTTATGGTACCACTTCAAAGTACTTATTTAAATCCATAATTGAAAATGAAGAGGTAGCCAGTGCCTGCTTATCATTTATAAAGGCAAATTCAAACATATGTGGAAGCTCTTCCTTATGACCCGAGCTAGGAACATTAGCAGTGAGATAGGACTTTCCTTGAATGTGCTTGTAGATACAGAGCAGATGTGATCTGCGGGGGAGTCATACTAACACAGGTAACACAGGTGATAGTATCCTTTTTGTTTCACTACTTTTATTATAAGCAAGCCCTTGATAAAGTCTCTACTCTAGATAATGGGAGTGCTGGAAATTTGAGTGCATGGTATCCTAGATTGTTATGTCTGCTCCCAAATATTATCCTATTCAAACATTTCTTTTTAACTAAAGCAGAGCATGGCATGTGGGGAAAATAAAGAACATGATGGTATTCCTTACAACCTTGCTGATAACTAATAATCACACAGTCAGTGGCAAGTAAGTTAATTCTTTAAATTTAATCAGTCCTTTATAAAAACTTCCCAATTAGTAAAAGTTGGCTTATTTTAATAGCCTTTAACATTGGTCACTATTTAAACAAGACATTCTAAAAAAAAAAAAAAAAAAGGCAATCACATAATAGTTCATAGTAATTTACAAGTAGATGGTATACATTTAGATACAGAGGTAGAAGTTCACTTTACAATGTTTCACTAATACACATATTCCAAATTCAAGGCACAAATAGTTTGCTTTACAAAAAAATACTGTAAAAATGTCATTTGCTGTTCTATAATGTGAATAAACCTTTCAAAGAAATTTTTACACCTTTCCATACATACTCCATAGAAGAAGATTTTTTTCCCCTCACTAATCACGGCACAAAATGAGGACTTTTTAGTGTAGAAATTCCATTGTTAGAAACTGCTTCTTTGCAGAGCTGCTGTGTACTCTAGATAAGAGTCCATCCAAAATCATGCAACACAGCAACTCCCCAAGGAAAGGGCACTTTCTATATGCAGCAAAATTCATACGTAGAAAAATGGATGATCTTTTTTGATGACAAGGTCTCCAGACAATGGTTTTTCAGAGAAGTTTAAAAATCAGCTAATACTTTAGTCATAAGTTTAAGAAAGAGACCTCATCACCTTTATTGTGATGCTCAGACATCATTTACCTCAAACTGATGGAGATTTCAAAATTCCTTTTTAAAAGAGCTGAACATACAAACACCATGAAAAAGCCACATAGGCTTTGCAAAACTGGAACTTAGAAAACTTGAGAAAATATAGCACTATTAGTCCTTGAAGTTGCAAGGATGTCAGTTGGCTAGAGTTTAATAACAAGAATGAATATGGGAATTCAGAAAAATCATACACATGAAACACATGTAGTTATCATTTCTAGACTTTCTCTTCATTAAAAAATGATAGCCCAAAGATGTCATACAGTGCTTGTCTAAAGATTGGACTGGTTTTAGGGTCCTGTCTAAAAGGACCCTGTTGGCAGTAACCTACACTCATTTTTACTGATCACATATCCCAAGTATTCTAGTCAGTTAATTTACACTTTATTATTTTTAAAAGTTGATTTTAAAAAAGTCAACATGGGGTTAGAATCCAGAATGTCAGTAATGCTGATGTGCACTGCACTGAAATATCTTGATTATCTTCTGATAGAAATGATATTCCATACAAAAAAATCTTTAGATTCCATTTTTTGCTTCATTATTGTTTGTGGCTTGCTTTCTTTGAGCAATAAAGGGGTACATACACTTGTCCGCTCCCAGGAACCGATACATGCACACAACTGCTTCAAAAGGAAGGATGCTGAAAAGAAAAGCCACAGTTAGCAAACTCAAAGTCTTGAGTTAATTAAGGTCTTGAGGCAGGCAGGAAAGACCTGATCAATGAGAGAACCCCATTACCTCTTCATGAAGGTCACGATGTACATGAGGCGGGGAGTGCAGATCATGGGCTGGTCTGTGAGGATGGCCTTCATGGCCTGCTTCACACAGTAATCGGGCTTCAGAGGGGGCAAAAAGGGCTCAATTTCTTTCCTGAAAGTTTTATATGTTCAAAAATGAAGTTGAGAATTAATACAATAGGGAAGACTGAAAATACATATCAAAACACTAAATGTGATGTTACTGGAGCCAAAGGACTTTGGGTATATTGTTTTCTTTATGGTGCTTTTGTACCATCCCCCCGCTCCCCACCAATTTCCCTACTATGAACACATTTTATTTGCATAATCTGGAAAACAAGTTAGGGAAAAAAAAGAAGCAACACTGGTCTGCCTTTCGGTAAAATGAGAAACTGTTGTTTTTAAGATGTTATAAAATGTATTTCAAACTGTTTTCCTATATTTTTCTTTCGATCAAAAAAAAGGTCTAAGGTGTTTGGCACAGTAAACATTAAATCCAGAAAGAGGCAAACCTTTTAGTGTTAGGCATTATGAGGGTGTATAAACATAGGCATAACTTCTGAGTGCAGTAACAGCTTTGTACTTTCCAGGATGCAGACTAGGAAAAGCTAAAGTATTTTCTCTAGGGGCCTCTGAAATAAAGGGCACACAGACATGCTACCTTCAGGTTAATTCATTCAAGTACACGTTGAAATTATGCTATAATACAATTTACTGCATTTATTCTTCATTGTCCCACCACAGCTTCAGATAGCTGCACTGGCCACTATGTTAAAGAGGAAATGGCTTCTCAAAACCATTAGCAATGGGTTCCTATGTACATACAAGGAAAAGATCAACCAAACACATACTCGCAGGCCTGAATGCACACACATGTAGAGGACAAGAGGCAGAGCTAGAATTCAGTTGTTTTTTGTTGCTGAGGACTGATCCCAGGGCTTCGCACATGCTAAGCACATGCTCTATACTGAACCACACCCCCTCCCCCATCCCTAAAGTTTATTTCTCAGTACAGACTTGGTGTCAGCCTGAAATCTGAATGACTCAAGTCATCCTCCACCTACTCTACTACTTGTCTTATTCAGTATGTGCTAAGATGTTCCCTAACCAACAGGGAACTAGGAACTGGTTGGGTTATTTTCCTTTACGTAGCAAATGCACCCAAGTAAGGATCTCAAAGTAACCAAGTCTCTACAAGTGCTCTCTTAATGATTTGTGGTTGTGTTTAGTCCGCTGAGCTTAAGTCAGATGTAACTTGACATTTATATTTCCATTTTCCTCCCAAGTGTGTAGGTATTTTATTTCATTTTTAGTAAATCTAAATGGTTCTTCTCATTCTGTCAGAATGAATCTAGCTATATACATTTGCTGCAAAAAGGAAGTTTCCAAATCTAGAGGATAATATTACAAGAATAAAGATATGTGGCTTCTTTGTGATAGTGACATTGTTTCATACGCAAACCAAAGTCAAAACATTAAGGACTTTTCTTCTGGAGCACTTATTTATCAACATAATATTAGAGAAATAAAATAGCTCTTAAGGAGGTAGCTTCTACAAACTGAGTATTTATTCTCTTTGAAGGTATAGAGAAGTTGTTTCCTATCTGGTGCTTCTGAATTAATTTCTGCAAGTTAGTATCAGTGTGGCACCAGTGCCTTGCTTGTCAATCTTACATACCAATTTACAAAGCTTCTGAGCCTTACCCAGTGAAAACTACAGGTTAACTGTCAAATGGCAGGTAAAGTGCAAGACTGACTGAAGATCCAATTCCACATTCTCCTTTTATCAGTAGCAGGGTAGGTTTCCACTGACCTGATTCGGCAGCCTCTGAACATGCCAGTGTCTACAAGGTAAGGGCAAACCAAAGTTGTTTTAATTCCATCCTTTTCAGCAGCCTTTAGCTCATGGCTCAGGGACTCATGAAAACCCACAACTCCAAATTTACTGGCACAGTAATCCTGAGTGAGAGGGGAGAGAGAATAAAAATGCTAAATATATGCACAAACCCCTAACCAACCTAAAGCTTCCCTGGTCTTGTTGCTTTATTAGATGTTTGCCTGAAAAAGTTACAGGTGACCAAGTAAAGAAAAAGAAACCATTTTAAAAGATATTTGATGGGTGGGGGATGTAGCTCAGTGGTGCTGTGCCTGCCTGGCAAGCACAGGGTCCTGAGTTCGATCCCTGGTACCAGAAAAAAGAAAAAAAAGATATTTGATGTGGTTCAGTGCAGAAATAATATTTCCAAAGCAACAGCAGAAACAGACGAACACTTTTTGCCACATCAACTAAGTATCACATTACACTAAGGAAGTTATTGCAAAGGATTATGAACACTACCAGGCTGAAGGTGAAAATGCAGAGAGGTTCACTTTGAAGTGTCTGGAAAATGTACAAATGGTCTCTTGTTCAGTGAGGAAGGCTGAAAAACCTGTTTAAATTAATGCAAAAAGAACAAAGGCAAGTCTCACTTAGGTTATAAGTTGTTATGATCTGACTTTCTCTTTAGGGTGAAGTTAAAATGAAAGTGACAAGTATACCTGTAAACTTGAACTAGAACTAGAACTTAGTGTAAAGGCATATGACATAGACAGAAAGTTCTTACCTGTGACCCAAATTTAAACTTAGGAATGGAAATACAAATCCCTTCAATGTAGAAGCTATCTATCTTGTGTCCCTTTGCATATTTCCATGGAATGGTTTTTTAAGGCTTTTTGAGACAGAATCTCACTTTGTAGTTTGGGATGGCTTCAAACTCAACAGCAATCCTCCTGCCTCAGCCTCCTGATTGCTGGGATTACAAGTGTGTGTTACTATGCCTGGTGGTTTTCAATTTTACATACACCCACAAACAAACAGCAAAGAACAATGTATACACATGTACGTTATAATTTGAGCACGATGAAGAACAGGGTTTGCTGAAGGTCTGTTTTACAAACTTATAACATGGAGCATCTGATACTGGCCATAAGAACCTCAACTGACGGGCTATTACAAGGTAGCTCACTTTCAGCAAGTAGACCAAATCAGAATGTGAACCTTTGGCCTTATTTATCTGTTCCCACGGCACTACCATGGCCCTCCAGTTTCATTTTTGACCTTGTGCCTCCCACCATCAACAAGAGAGGTCACTGATAATATGGGCACATTGAGAACTGGACCATCTGTGTCTCTTGTGCTACTTTGTCAAACTAGTAAAAGTGACGTTATGGCAGAAGAGGCAGAATTCCATCTCCGCAGCTGGCCCTGGCGTACTGGGAAACCTGACACACAGAGTGGCAGCAGTGTGCTCTGGTGAATGTTCAAGCGCCGGTACTCTCATGGTGTATGAGTATTCATCACAAGATAAACTGAGTGAAGGAAGAAAATGCTTTGTATCTCACAAACCTCGACTCCAGCAGTACTGAACAATCCCAAGGAACTCGCAACTGTCACAATATGACCATGATTAATCTCCAGCATTGTAGGAAGAAAGGCCTTAGTTGTCTGAAAGAAAAGATTCAAGCTTTAGAACTGACATCATGAGTTTCCTCTAAAACCCATCCAAGATCACAGGACACACTTCGGCCCACAGGATGTTACATTTCCCAATTCATTTAAAAATATTTTGCATTTATCCCAAAGATCTTTTAGTTGCCTGCTTAACTTAGTACATATCACTGGTATGGTAGGCTTATTGTAAGCCATGACCCAAAAGAGTGTAACACAAGCCCTCTTGGGGACAGTGTTCCAAGATAAAAAGAAAGCTGTTAGCAGAAGTCTCTTTATCGTCTTTCAAGTAATAGCAATGTGCTAACCTAAACTACTCTAAGGTCAGAGACCTTCTTATGCTTGCGACATTGCAATGCAGCCATCTTCTGGTCTGCGAGGAAGCTCCAGCCTACCTAAACCAGGTGCCATGTACTGTGGTACGTTGGTTCACAAACTCAATTCTCTCAATACTTTTGGTCACAAATTGAACTAGACAAAAACTGAATCAAGTTTCCCCATAATGTCAACATTGAACCTGACCATCGAATTTGATTTGGTTCTTGTCCAACTCAGTTTGTGACCAGAATCATGGAAAGAATCAAGTTTGTGAACTGAGGTACCACTGTATTAATGTTTTCCTTATGGCTATGTCTAAACGGTGAGAGGCACATGAATGAAGAGTATCGTGTCCCACATATCCCAAGGTTTATTCTCAGAACATACTAGGAGGTATTTTATGATATAAAAAATAATAAAAGTATGGGCTCAGTGCACTGTGCTTGCCTGGCAAGCACAAGGTCCTGAGTTTGATCCCCGGTATCAATCAATCAATCAATCAATGTATAGAACTATTTTAATGAAAGAGGCATCACAATTCTAACACTCCACTTGTACAATTCTAAAGTACCATACTCCACTGTGGGAGTCCCTGCTTTAATTCTCCCACAGAGGCAAGAGACTGGTCAATCAAGGTGGCAGACTATGTGGCAGATCCACTGAGGAAGGGAAATCAGAGGTGACAGTGATTTGTGGTGTGTGCGTGTGTGTGTGTGTGTGTGTGTGTGTGTGTGTGTGTGTAGGGGGTACTGGGGCCTTCAAACTAAGCTACCCCCTCAGCCCTTTTTAAAAATTTTGAGATAGGGTCTTGCTAAGTTGCCCAAGCTGGGCTAGAACTTATGATCCTTCTGTCTCAGCCTCCTAGAGGGCTGGGATTACAGGCATGTGCCACCACACATGGCTGGCACTGATTTCTTATTCTCTAAATTCTCTTTTGCCTTTATTCTCTTTAGATACAAGACTGTATTTTTTTAAATCCTTCAAATTACTTAAAATGATCTATTACCTATTCTACCAGGCTTCCAACAGTTTTATAACCTGCTTCTTAAAAGAAAGCAGCAAAGAGCAATCTGTCTACTGTTGAGTTATAGTCTACTGCCAACTCAGCTTCCCATGATTTATGAAGTTAAAAAGCAAAACACTACACAGCAGACTTAAAGAGGAGTTACATTCCCTTTTCAGAGGATTTCTGGGCTAAGGTATCATTGAATTTTTGCATGAACTTTTAGTTTGTTATGATAACTTTTGCATGTACAAGATAAAGTACAGTGATTCCATTAATTTTGAAGTTTTTCCACTCTCTGATCCATGCAATAGTTATCAGATAAACCTTTGTAAATGTCCTAAGATCTTCCTGAGTCTGTCTGCAACATCCCCATCCCCTAACATACATGCTTTTTGTTCAAGTCTCCTCACAGAAACCCATGCTATGCTGCTTCTTACCTGTGTGATTTTTTTTTTTCCTGGTACCGGGGATCAAACTCAGTACCACGTGCTTGCCAGGCAGGCTTGGTGCCTATTGAGATACATCCCCGGCCTTTACCTATGTGTTTTTATCCACGAACTCTTCTATGGAAATCTACCAACAATCCCTTCCTATATAAGCCAAGTACGCTATCAATCACATATATAGTCTTTTATGCATTTCAAATGCTTCAGATCAATTTTATCAGTAGAGTTTCCTGATAATTCTTTATTAAACGTATTTAGAGTATTAAGCCATTATCATTACCATCATCATCATCACTGGTGCTGGGGACTGAATCTAGGCCCTTATGCATGCTAAACATGCACTCTACCAATGAGCCATGTCTCTAACCTGTGTTACCTAATACTATTCTAGACCAGCTTAACTTTGTATTTCTTTAAGATGTATAGTTGGTACCATTCATGCATTTTATGGTGCTTTGATTTTTGATTGCTTTGTACATATTTGTCCAGCAGTCCCTGGAGGATACAACAGATCAGGCATCCAAATATTAAGGAAGAATCACCACATAGTGACAGGTGCTGCAGAATAGCAAGTAAACACCTCTCTCTCTCTCTCTCTCTCTTTTTCTTTTGTTTTGATAATGGGGACTGAACCCAGAGCCTTTCTAAAAAGTTTTTTTTTAAATTTTGAGACAGGGTCTTAATAAGTGGCTAAGCTGTCCAGGATGCTCAAATTTGTGATCCTCCAGCCTCTCGCCAGGCAGGCATGTAACACACCTGGCTGAGCACACCTTTCACTACTACATGTGACCATTACATTATTGATGTAAGAGATACACATTTCAGCCTGTGTTTCTTTGTAGTACTAAACAGTAAGAGGGCAATTATCACAGTAATTATTAGGTTGGTGTACCTGATACCCAAAAAGCTAAGAACTGGTACTTCAGGTCATTATAAATTTTAACTTTAGGCTCTATAACTTATAACCATTATACCACAGAATTTAAGTAACATCACAAGTAGCTTTATATTCCAAACTAGAAAACATATCCTTAAGTAACCAAGTCTACAAGTCTTTTTTTTTTGGTACTGGGGATTGAACTCGGGTCCTTGCGCTTGCGCAGCAGGCGACGAAACCACTGAGCTAAATCCCCATCCCTACAAGTCTTTTTAAAAATATCTGATTAAGGTAAATTGTTCTCATATTAGCTAAAAAATAAAATTATTCTTGATGTAAACCAGAGATCGTTTCTAAAGACAGATACTCCAAAATTTATAACGGAGGGCTGGGGATTTAGCTGAGTGGTTTCGCCGCCTGCTGTGCAAGTGCAAGAGCCCAAGTTCGATCCCCGGTACCAAACAAACAACCACCACCACCAACAACAAAAAAACAAATCAAAATTTATAACGGAGTTATATACTGATAAGCCCAACAGAAGTTGAAAATATCATTAAGTCAAAAGTTCATTTAATACATAAAACCTATCAAATACCATGGCATAGCCTGGCCTGTCTTAAATATGCTCAGGACACTTGCATTAGTTGAGCATTAAGAGTATCATACCGTGAGGCCAAGGATTTAGCTCAGTGGTTCCACTGTCTGCCTCGTGCAAGCGCAAGGTCTGGAGCTCGATCCCCGATATCAACCCCTCACCCCCACCCCACCCCGGCCACCCAAACAAAGAGCATCATACTGGCCAAGGATTTAGCTCAGTGGTGCCGCCACCTGCCTCGAAAGCGCAAGGTCCCAAATTTGATCCCTGGTACCAAAAACCAAAACAAAACAAGAGTATCATAGCACATATCACTAGCCTGGGAAAAGATCAAAATTAAAATTCAAAGCATAGTTTCTAACAAATGCATTATCAATTTCAAACTATCACAAAGTCAAAAACTCCTAAATTGAACCACTGTAAGTTGAGATGACATCTATATTACAAGTTTGCCTATTGTTGGAAAGCAGAGATAAATTTAATATGAAGAGCTATTTTTAAGTTCTTAATGTAGATTAAGTGTAAGGATTTATTATTAAACCCTAAGAAATTATACACAATCTAAATATCATTAAGAATGTGCTACTTGCCTACCAGACAAATCTGAATCACTGACCTGCTTGCTTATGTGGCCAGTGTTTACTCTAACTTCAGCTGGAAGCTGGCTAAGAACTCAAAACACAAAGTGGGTCAATTTCTAATGAGTTCACCATATTCAGGTATTATGGTGTTGCCTGCAGGTGTTAAATGACTAACCCAGATCCCCAGCACTATACAAAGGCAGGTGACAGATTAACACATTCCTAACTGTATTTTAAGTTTAATCTGTTGCAAGGTTCAGAAATTGACTAATGTTCTCTCCCTTCCCTTCAAATGAGTCTGGCACTATTAACTTATCCATTCAACAAGTAATTCTTAAATATCTATTATATGCAGGTATTGTGTCATCATCTGGCCAGTGAAGGGTAAAAAAAATAGGAGCTGGTCCCAATTCCTTCTCTAAACTGAATTTATACTTTCTGGCATTTAACTGGATTAAATCAGTGTATCAAATGTAAATCAGTTCTAGTTTATCTCTCATGTAAGAAGGGTGTTATGGCTGCATATTCTTAAAAATGTGACTTTTGTCTGCTTCTGCTCCTGTGTTACACCTGCACCCCAAGTTGTCTA
This sequence comes from Heterocephalus glaber, assembly GCF_000247695.1. Next base: position 17,847,373 of record NW_004624744.1, read on the forward strand.
GAGGGGAGTTAAGCTAGTAGCTTTGTATTTAAAGAAAAAAAGAAACGAAAATGAAATTTTTTTTTTTTGGTACTGGTGATTGAACTTGGGACCTTGCGCTTGTGAGGCAGGTGGCAGAACCACTGAGCTAAATCCCTGGCCCTAAAAAGAAAAGAAAATGAAAAAAGAATCCAAATATGGCTACATGGTTTTTTCTAATTGTGCATAGTAAGTAACTGTTCAAGGAAATATGTTTCAACTTTAATTAGCAAGTAAAGTGTGACATAAGTTGGTCTGTCAGTCTTAATGTGAAGCTTACTTTTGAGGAGCTGTTCTTTAATTTTTAAAGTAGAAGTGGGTTAATGTTCAATTTAAAGCATGTGATTTCTTTGCCTCATCAGGGACAAATTTGGCCTTCTATATAAATATATCTGCATATTGTACATTTCATGATAAAAGTCTATATTCTTTACTTAGAAAGGCTTACCAATCCTTACCAATACTACAATTGCTACAACTCGTAATGATAGCAACAACACATAAGCTATTAAGGAAGCCAGTAAGTAAAGTAAGCTATCCCAGGCCACATAAACATCACTGGAACCCAGACTCCTTGTTTCCCAAAACTTGCATCACTTACTTGGGTCCTAGTCTGTAGTGAGCAAAGGCAAGCCTTGGATAAGAACATTCACATTAGGACTACTTGGGTCCCTTTTAAGCCTGTGTTCAGGATTCTGCTGGAGCCTATAGAACATGTGATTGTATACTTAGGCTGTTAATTATTTTCTTGCTGCCTGAATGGATGTGAGCAATTACAGCTTATGCATTATTTCCAGAAGCAAACTCCTATCTGAGGTGTGGGGCACATCATTAAATCAACTTTGATCAACACTAATTCTAGTCTTTACTTTGTAAGAAAAAAGTACTATAAATGGGTGACTAGAAAGCATCACATTTTTCAGGAATTTTTCCAAGTAACCTGACTAGTTTTCCTTTCTAATTACTCTTGCCCTCAACAGTCTGGTAGATGACATCTGAGATAGCACAGCATATTCTGTCCTTGACACAGCTTGACAGCACAAAGAAATCAGGCACTTTGCAATGAATTATTAATGTGCACAAATATTGTAGCATGTATGAGTTGGGGACCAGCAAAAGGTGAAGTACTAGTTGCCATGACACCAGTCAGTTCAAGCTAAGGTTCATGATCTTTAACTCTGTCTCAGAGTCATTAGAAGAACATAAAGGGCAAGTCTGAAACACACACCCAAAAGGCGTAAGTATAAATTCCTGCATTATGCTATCCCCAGGAATCTGAAAGGGACAATTCAGAGGATCACTATCAACAGGACTGCTGTGTTAGATCAACTGTAAGGAGGTATTGTCTAGATCAGGAGTTAGCAACTAGTGATGGGATTTCTTCAGGCAGTACACTTGATCAGTCTCCAGAGTTAGTTGGTGTGTACGATGGCTGGCAAGGTCTGCCAGATGCTAAATGGAAGTCAGAGAATTGCACCCCAATGTTATGTTCTCTTATTTAAATATCTAGGAAACAGAGGAAGAAATCTAGTCCTTCATCAGGAATATCTGAGTGGCTCTTGATTTAGACAGCCTCCTACTTCATTTAGACAGTAACCCATATTTGAATAAGGAAAGTTCAGAGAAGGTGGAAGGTCCTAGAGTTTTTCTTATTTAGGGGGAATAAAACCTCTTAATTACTGAACTCCGACTTAAAGTATGAAGGTAGAACTTTGATTAGTTGTGCTTATTTGTACCATGAGGCTCCAATACCATAATCTTGTACCAGCTGACAGAGTTGCTATGTGACTAGTAAGGAAAAAAGAAAGACTTCAAATGGTCATTGACATTCCTATGAGACATGCTTCACAAGTCTAATATCTCCATAGCTCCTCAGGGTTCCTCTTCAAAGCACTAGGCACCCTGAAAGATAACTGTAAAGGTCACATTTACAGTATAAGCAAGGTCTTCTTAAACAGGAGTGTAAATGACTGCATACAGACATGGCCTGTCATAGCTCAAGAAATCGTTGAATGTTAGGTTCACGCCAAATTAACTTCTAACAGTTCCACCCTCCAGATCACTCTTGGTGCTCCTAATGACAGACCGTGCAGTGCAGAGCCTGCAGCTGCAGTGTCAGGACAAATTAGCCAAAAGTTGAACAGAGAAGTGAAGAAATGTGGTATCTGGCAGTCTGACTTTTGAAATTTTGAGATAGATGACATCTGAGGTGTAGGTAAAACATCCAGAATGTGTTTTCCATATTTGTAAGCAATCCCAGGTTCAAAGATACAAAAGGAAAAGCAAAGTTAATCACTTACACTAGAAAAGGACTCCATTTTGTATTTCTGTGCATTTGCACAATGTCCTATGATCAGTTTAAGAAAAGATGGGTTCTACAAGAATTATTTCCAAGTATTTATCGCTTTTTGAATGTCCAAGATACCAGATTCATTTCCACAAAGAACCACAAATTATATTACACTGGGAAATGGACTAGCAACACCAGCATATAGAGAGTAAAGTTTTCTGGTGTAGGTTTAAGGGTTTTCAGATCTCCAAATGATTATATGCCATTTGAAAAAAAAAGTATAATCAAGATTCCATTGAATAAAGAACACCTAACTAGAAATGCTTACGGTGCTCCTCCATTGCAAACAACTTTTCCCTGTGTTTTGGTCCTTGTGCCTGTGTTGCTGCAGAGTAACTTATCTTTATCAGAATCACAAAAGAATACTCTCCTACTTATTTACAAGGCTAAAATGACATCTGGTGGTACTCTTCTCTGAGTACTCAGTCACTATGCAAAACTGTGATTCAACAGTTTTTTTTTTTTTTTTTTTGAAGGTATGGGAAATACATAGTAAGCAGGATAAATCACAAATGTGTTTAAGGATTAAAAATGGTGATGTACCATCAGTTCCACAGCAAGGGACAGATGGCTAAATACTTTTAATTTTGCAGATTTAAAGGCATGGTCTTAATAAATACGATAACTGCTGGGCATGGTGACGCACTTTTATAATCTCAGCACTTTTATAATCTCAGCACTCGGGAGGCTGGGGTAGGTGGATCACTGTGAGTTCAAGGCCAATCCTGGCTACATAGTGAGTTCAAGACCAGCTTGAACTACACAGCGAGACCATGTTTCAACAAAACAAAACAAATATAATAACCAAAGATTAGAAATTTTATTTTGATCATCAACAGTGTTATTTGAAAAAAGCAATCTTCATTATAAAATTATCTTAAATTGGGAGATAAAGTCTAAATATTTGCTAGCAGTATACTGACTTTAATTATTTTAGTTGTAGTTTGATAGGAGTCATTCTGACATTCATGCAGCTGCATGATAGCTTTTCTTTCATTTCCTATTTGGGTATGCCTGCAAAGACAGAAAGGTCTCCTGGCCAATTATGCAACAGAACTCCAAGACACTGAAGCCTAGAACTATTGTCTGAGTTAACAAAATGTTCACCTTAATTTCTATCAGATTGAGACAAAACATTCTCTCTAGATATAAAAGAGAGACTACAGAATATGTCAAAAGAGTCAAGTCTGTACCAATATTACATTTACCATCCTTGAGGGGAAGGGAGGGGAATGGGGGAAAAAAAATGAAGATATATTGTGTACAGGTACAAATTCCCCAAGGTGAATGTGATCATTATGTTTGGCAAACATGTGCTAATAAAAAATTTTTAAAAGTTTTTAAAAAGAAATTATTATTGTGAGGCTACAGGGACCAGCTTAACATTTGAACAGCATCAGCAGTTAATACTTAACACACATGCACAAGAATACTCCTACAGTTGCCCTGCAACCAAGAAGCTAATAAAAGAGCTAGGCTTTTCAAATGAACACCTAGATGATGACACCATTAGTTATTCAGCAAAAATAAATGCTTCATTAATTTGTCTTCCCACTGTTAAAGATGGAGTGAATCTACCCCAAGGCAGAAACTCAGATGGCAACAACATTCCCTTATATTTTAGAGCTTGCTATGCAGAACTACCAAAAATGAGGTGACTTAAAGCTCAGTCTGTCTTGAAAGTGCTTACTGCCAACTATTTAACCTTCCTTTTTTACCTGTTCTCTCTGAATCTTGATTTAACTCATTTGTGAGACAAAAAGAGATCTTCAAGGATTTTTAGCTAAAAAATGTTAGATTCAATTAATTATTTCTTCAATTCCCACCTTACATTCAAAATACAAGTTGTAGCACTAAGGTATTACTTGCCTAAGACTCTTGTAAATGACTCAGAGTAAGGTATCAACTCCATTAGTGCAGTTGCCAGCATCTGGTGATCAGTAAAAAATATTTACTCATTAAACATTTTTATGGTGTATGGCTGTGCCTTTTAACATAACTTGAATGTACATCTTTTATCTATTAAAAGTATGATAAATTATTTGCAAAATAATCATTGTTTTTCTGTTTTACTTGATGCTGGCAGCTCAATGTGTTAAACAAAATGATGAATGCTGAACACTGTTTTTAAAATGCTCTTTCCCCTGATTCTCTCTCCCCTGACTGGCCCCTAGATGATCAAAGGAAATTCGATGATCTCCCTCAGGCTCAGGTCCCTCCCCCTATTTAATAACCCTTTATAGAATAATGAAACTAACCCACAAAATTATAGCCAAATCACTTGCCAAACAAGGGGTTGTCATTAATCTCTTTGCTTTGCCCCGAACTCACATGGCTTCTCAGAAATTGTAATGAAGACTGATATTTCAAAGGGCAGAAGGTTTTGGTTCTACTCTAATGACCAATAACCACTTCCATGAGGCGTAAACACGTACGCCAGTTTAGCCAGGGCTTAGGCCATCTGAAATGGCAGGATGCCTCTGCCTCTGTTCCAATAGCATAGCCAACTGAGCGGCCCTGATCTTCAGCCCTTATAATTCATAAGAGCAAATAGTTCAAATTCTTCTATGCTTCCTAGTTTGCTTTCTATGGAGTCTTCAAAAAAATTAATTTCTTTACTTAAATGCAGAATAGATACAATCAAGAGGTTACTCCTGAAAACTGCTTTTTTGTGTGTTACTAAGGATTGAACCCAGAGCCTTTGTCCTGAGCTAGATCCCCAGAATTTTTTCCTTTTTTACTTTGAGACAGGGTTTTGCTAAATTGCTAAGCTGCCCAGGCTGGGCTCAAACCTGGGATCCTCCTGCCTCAGCTTTCCACAATGCTAGGATTACAAGCATGCACCACCATGCCCGGCTATAAGTCTTACTGATTCTTAAACATGCACTGTAACACCTTAGGAGTCTTTCAATGTGTACTAGGATTTATGGCACCTACACTGAGTTAGATATTGCTAAAAGAAAAAAAAAATCCCAGCACTCTGGGAGCTGAGGCTGGAGGATTGCAAGCTCAAGCCTAGTCTAGGCAATTCAGTGAGAACTTGTCTCAAAATACATGTAAGAAAAATGGTGTCGGTGGATATAGCTCAATGAGAAGGCCATGGGTTTGATCCCCAGTACTGCAAAACAAAACAAAACAACAAAAAACAACAAAAACAAAAACAACCACTCTGTGAGTCTCTTAAAGAACTTTAAAGATTATAAAAGCCACCTTCTTTATAAATCAGTGGTTCTCAAACTTTGCTACACATTAGAGTCAAATGGGGATTCTTACTCCTGGTGTCTAGGCCATATTGCAGACCAACTATACCAGAATCTCCATGGGAGAGAATCAGGTCTTAGGAGGCAATATTTTCTAGGTGATTCCAGTAAGAACCAAGTTTGAGAACAATTGTTCTAGACTAGAATTTCTGTCAACACCATTACATTTCTTGCTGGATAAATTTATGTCATGGGAGGTTGTCCTGGGTATTGCAATAGGTTTAAGAAGCATCCCTCTCCTCTTCCCACCAAATGTTAGTAGCAGGATTACAAGAAAAATGTCTCCACATGGTGCCAAGGTCCCCTGAGAGCAATACTGTCCCTAGGAGAACCACTCTCTAGATGGAACACAGGCATTAGCAGACCAAGTTCCATATATACCAGTAATGATTTTCTCCCAAGCTCTAATTTTCATATTGTAATGACACTTTTGTAGGAAACAATTTTCCAAGAATATATTCTGGGCTGGGGGCGGCGGGGGGGAGAATCAACATATTTGCATTTAAACCCTCATCACTTTAGTTTCTGTTGCTTTAAGCCACTACTTTACAACAAAATAAATATATTTTAAAGTGCTGATGAGTCTACCAGTCAGAGAAGAACATTTTTAAAAAGTAAAAGAAGACAGCATTAATCACATCAATTGGAACTCTGGCTAAACCACCCCCAAGTGTTATTATTAAATTTGTGAGAACTAAAAAAGAAAACTTCCTTTCGATTGTCCTCTGCTCATCCAATAATACTGGATGTTCACAAAGTGCTAAGAACTGGGCTGTGAGTGATACCTAGCAACACAGGCAAGGTCCCTGTCCTCTCACAAATTGATTCCAGAAGTTATTTTGGTCCTGGGCAAGAAGAACACAGCTTTTCACTGCACGGCACAACTTTCTGTTGTTCTCCTTATGTCTGGGGCGTAGTAACTTGGAGGAAAAGTGAGGTTAAAAAGCACCCAGACGGCTCCTTTTAGATACTGGACCCGAATGTGAATTTAATAAGCCTAGATCAGGGTTAGGTTCATTTAGATAGAGTACATGATCTGACATTTTCTAGTCTAATAGATTCTGAAAGGGCTGGTTGGATAGCTCAGAAATAAAGGGAAGGGGGAAATGAAAAAACAGAAGGAAAATAAGTATGGAAGAGTTGCACCTTCTTAAACAGTGGTATGGACAGGAATCACCGGGATGCAATAAAATGCAGATTCTGATTCAGGAGGTCTGGAGTGGGTGAGAGCCTGCTTTTCTAACTTGCTTCCAGGTGTGCTGATGCAGCTACTCTAGCTTCTAGAATAAGCCTGGGATATCTCTCTAAGCCTCAAGCGGCTTCCGATGAATTTCTCCTAGGTAGACTGATTCTTCCCCACTCCATTCTCACTGCCCCTACCCTCAGTATTTATCAGATAAAGAGCCTCGAGTACTTTGTATAGATGACTATGGAAATCCATGCACTGATTGTATGTATATTTGCTTTGGATCCATTTTTAGCACTACTCCTCACTGTTAGTACCAGCTCTCAAAAAGAGATTTCAAAATCCTTTCCTTCTCATCTACAGAAGCTCTGAAGCGGTCAAGATACTGTGGATCCCATCTAGTCATTTCCCTCTCCCACTTTCCACCTTTTCCTTGGACAAGTGACTCATAGCTTTCATGCTTTGGTAAGCCTGTGAGAAAGCCACACTTAGGAGATCAGCCCTTTATAAGTCAGATTCCTGGGTTCTATACGTGGACACATTCTCAGCTAGCAAATTTTTTTCTTTTTTTTGAGATGGATCTCACTAAATTGATTGAGATAGCCTTGAACTTGTAATCTTCTTGCTTCTACCTCCAGGGTAGCTGGGATTACAGGCTTTACACCCAGCTAAAACTGCAAATTTTGAAAATCCATGATTAACATATCAAAAGGAAAGCTTATAGAGCTATCTGATCCTGGAAGATTATTATTACATAACAGAATAAAGGTTTCACATTTTGTAGGAGATAAACAAACTGAAGTAAAATCCCACTGTTCCTAAAATTTTGGTACCAAGTACTTACAGAACTCTGCTCAACCATTCCTTGTAGAAGAGCCCTTCTCATTCACTACCTTTTTGTGTCCAGGTCATCAAAACTGGCATGTAAACCAGGAAGAGGGAAGCAAGCTGGGTGACCAAGAACATATTACACTATTCTCAAGGATGTGGGCCACCACAAATACAGACCATGAAAAATTAGAGAAGGCACAGAAGAACTCTTAAATTGGGTTTTGGTAATAAAATTCTAGTTTGACCTTGGTTCTTCGGGCTAGAATTTTACATGCTTGTCTAATTTATAGAGCAGACTTTCTGGGGATATTAAGCTAGGGTTAATCGGTTATTGCTAAACTAACCATGCTAATAAAAATATCAACATTTGAAGATTAATTCTTACAGTATACCATAGGCCAAGAACTGCGAGTGACTCATAGGAACATCTACTGTACCAGGAGTTTTGAACATGTAGGCGGGGTAAGTAGTACTCACTCTAAGCTGTAGCCCTAGGCTGAGGGTTTTGGTCCAAGCTTCTTTCCTTAATGGTAACCTTGGGGAAGTCTCATGATCTCTCTTGAGACTGTTGCTTTATCCATACAAATGGAGTTAATTTAATTCAGAGTTGCTGTGAGACTCAAATAAGAATGTTTATGAAAGTCTTGGTAAACTTAAGTGCTATATAAAAAGTACAGTGAAAGTAGACAAAACTCATTAAGCATATATTTGTAGGCTATTTTAGTTACAAGTGCTATCTATTTTTGTTTAGGTTGTTTCTCCAGTTCTTGGCTCTTACTATGTATAGCTCCCAGTTCTCTCTGCCCTGTGCCAGACCAGACTTCTGGTTGAAACCCAGTATTTGACCATGACAAGAACCCTTAAGAACATGTTCTAACTGGTTGCTTCAGACACCCAGCCCCTTTCTTCCAGATGATGCTGGGACACAACAAAAACCCTTTCTAAGAATACCTCATTTTCTAATCTTTTTCTTCAGTCCTTTTTTTCACTGAGAGAAAAACTGTTCTAACTATAAATTCCAATGATGAGTTCAGCAAATGTAAAACACTACCATTTAGTATAGAACTATTTTAAAGTAATTGATTATTCTTCGTGTTTTTTTTCCCAAGAGATTGTAGAATCATCCAGTTTTTAAAAAAACTTTGAGAAATCAGTAGGGGGCAGTATGTTAATTACAATTTTCAGGTGGGAAAATTCAGACTTTGAATTGTAAGTTTTACTTGTCCTCAAAATACCCATGTGTTTACCCAAGTTATACTACAAATATTTTCTCAGCTACATTGATTTGGAAAGTGTTATTTTGAACCCCGTTGCTTAGAATAACACTAAGAAGCTGAACCTTGTTAATATTCAAAAATTCCAGTACTAAGGTATTTGAAGCAACGACAAGAAATTCACATTTTATGCAAACAGAAAGAGAAACACTTGATTTCTCCAAAACCAAAAAACAATGTTTAACACGACTGTCACCTTTCACGCGTCTTTGTGTGATCTTTTAAAGTTTCACAGACCAAGTAATGTTTTGTTTCCAAATGTGAATTCATTTTAAGTGGCTTGTCATTGTAAGGGGCTAATTTGACAGCACTCAAGGTTTCTGCAGTAATTGCCCTTACTTGTTAAATATTCTAACAGCATTTGCTGCAGTGTTGAAAGTTTTATGATCTTTATAAGAGGATATTCATTTTTTTCCCCCTGTGGTTCACTTAATTTTAGTTTCAGAGCATTTAGGAAAATGGTCCTTGACAGGTGTGAACTTGAGTTTTAAGAGAATTGACAAATAAAGTAAAAAAGAAAAAGGAATTCAAGAATGGGTCTTGTTGGAGAAGCTCATCAATAAAAGATGTCAGTCTGCAGATGAAAAGCTGGCCCCTCTACAGTGGAGATGCATAAGCCTTCATAAACCCATGAAAGTGACTGAAACTGGTAAACCAGGTATGTCAAGGTAAACATGATTAGATCCAGATGCCATGCTCTGCTAACTTCTATTCTCAACAGTGGTATCTTAACAGTGTTAAGACACAGTACAGGGACCAGCAGTATGTTCTATCTATTGACTCTATATTTTCAAACACTCAAAAGTATCCATCCTTTGAGTTATTTTCCATCTATACTTAACATGGGGTCTCAGCCTAAAAGGAGCTTCTAGGTCACTTGATCGAAATTAGGAGATAGTTCTTTGAATAGCTTTTTATACTAACTTCTGAGATAACAAATCACTAACCAAAGGAGATCAACACATTTAAATCTAATACCTGGAGGTACAGGCTCAAAACACTGAGCTTAAATCATTCAAGTGAGGTACGGAATAGTTTCCTTTTTAAGGACTATCAGGTTTTGTCATACTCCAAAGATTAGTTACAAAGGGCCCTTTCTCCTAGGAAAATACTGGCTGCATTTGTAGGAAATAAAATACAAATCAACTCTTCCAGTACACCCCCTAGTGGAATTTCAGCATAGTACATCTTGGAGGGGGGCAAAAACATACTGGGTACAGGTTGCAAATACCCTTGTCCAAAATGCTTGGGACCAGAGTGTTTTGAGTTTTGTAACATTTTCATACACATAATGAACTATCTTGGGGATAGGTCTCAAGTCTAAGCATGAAATTCACTTATCTTTCATACATACCTTGTACACATAGCCTGAAGGAAATTTTTTTTTTTTATACAGTATTCTCAGTGTGCCGGTTTTGATTGCAATCCCATCACATGAGCTCAGGTGTGGAATTTTCCGCTTGTGAAATCATGTTGGTGCTCAGAAAGTTTCAAATTTAGAGCATTTCAGATTTCGGATTTTTCAGATTAGGGAGGCTCAACTCGTATTCAGGATTTACATCAGCTTAAATGGGATTTCCCAAATCTACTTGCTATGACTGTATCATAGTCATGTGCCTTCTACTTATTGAACACAACAAGGAAGCAAACACAGCATATCAAGTGTACATTTAACTATATAGGCTCATATCTAAATCACACAGAGGCAAGCTGGGTACATATTATGATTGAAAGAGGCTTGCCTAGTTTTAGAAAGAAATGGAGCAGAAATTTTTGGTGATGGGGAAAAAAAGGGAGGAAAAATAAAAAATTCTGGGTGAATTTGCTATTAATATTCCTTAAGAAAAACATCAAGAAAAAAAGGAGGTTCCCACTTAAAATTTTTCTATTTCTCAAGTGAAGTTATTAAATTGCTTGAAAGTAATTTTTTCAGATTGACACTACATCAATTCACTAAAGCCACTGAATCAATCCACTGGAATTTGCTAGATCCTAAAAATCTGAAAAATGATTAGAATAAAAACAAATTTAAGGGAAGAGAATAAATGAAGAGAATTTAAGCACTTATATATTTAACCATAGGGTTTGTAGCTCTTTTCCAGGCCCCAGTGACCCAATCCTGCCTGCAATAAATGGCCAAAGCCTCTCCTGGGAGGCACTCTCCCCTCGGTCTTTTTTGAAAAAGCTACTCAATCAGTGTTAGCATTAGCATGGAAAGAATGCTTCCACTCTGATTTGACTTATAAATTAATCTGTACTTGGGGAGATAATGAATAAAGTTCTGAACACAGAAATAACAGAGAAAAGAACAAATATCAACTTTAATTCCAGGAATCAAGATAAATAGCACGAATCACTCTATGATCAAATAAAAGAGGCTATTCCTTGGGCCAAGAATTTGATTACTATTCTACAAGGCTGACCACCTCAATATGTAAAGATACTATTAGGTCAACATGAAAATATTTTGAATTTGTGCTTTTCTTTTGCAAAAATAGTAATACACTTTTTCTGGACTATTCAACTTTTGTTGTCTCCCCAAAAGACAGGACTCAAATGGCAGATTAGCCAGGCAGAGACTCTTGCATGAAGCATGAGCAACCAGGGTTCCCCCAGGGAACAGTAAGGAGTCTAGCCTGGCTGGAGTTTAGACTATGCTAAAGGATATAATAGGTAGGTGCTGAGCTGGGAAGGCAGATGAAATCAGCTTTGGGAGGCCCAAGATGCTTTCCACTGTGACTAGTATGGTCATTCAAGGGTTTTAAGCAAGCATATAAAAAATGCAACTCTGCTTAGATAACCCTAGGTTGAAGAGCAAGAATGGAAAAACAGAAAGAAGTTCAGAAGCTCTTTTGAGTCGAGGTGAGGTAAAGGAGGCACACATTGGAAGAGGGAATGGAAAGGAGGGGATTAGTCAAAGCACATGGCGGCAAGCGAACAGCTGGGATCTGGTAACCCATGAATGTGTGCAGGATGAAGGACTGAAGATAATGGTGATGTTTTCAAGTCTGGTTACTACCTAACCATAGAATGCAAGATGGAATAAAGAAGAGTTCAGTATTGAGACATGATGATTTTAGGGAATATGTGGAACAGACAAGGTAACTGTGTGAACTGTCCAAGTCACAGTGTGACAAATTAAACAGATTACCCAGTTAGAGAGGTACATGGTGAGAATCACTTGGAGCACACAAAACTAAGGAGCAAATTTCAAATGTGGAGAGGGCAAGAGAAGATTGGGAAGGAAGAAGGAGAAGCACATGAAAGTAGCTTTTCATAGAAATGAAAGCACCTGAGTTTCTAGGAGGTAGTCAAGTGGGTTACATTCTGTGGGAAGCTCAAGGTGCACATTGGATTTGGCAATAAGGGAGCACTACTATTTGTTTATATAACCCAGAAATTACTGCACTGGCTACTTGGAAATGTTTTCTAAACCACCAGCATAATAAAACATAGATTAAAACATAGCAAAGATGTTCGGAAGCTTCTTATATGAGGTAGTGTCTGTTTCCCTCCTCATATATAAAGTGACATTTTCTCATGTTGTAGATTTTGATTTCTAGTAGCAATAGATTTGGGCCTACATCAAGTACAGAAGCTCAAAGTTCACTGAGCATGTGATCCTATTTTGTATGAATAGGTACACATGCAGGTGCTATCAAGAGATGTTTTCCTGTATAATCACAGGAATAAGACAAAGCAGGTCAATTTACAACTCAATTCTTTCTAAAGCTCAAACACTTTTGTGCACATGACATTTACTTAATAACAGAAACCAGTTCTAGTGCAGACTTCAAAAACAGGACGGGACACAAATTCTAAGTTTTTTGGTAGCTATCTTAAAATAGGGAAGTGATAGTCTATAAAATATTAAACAATTTTTAATATTATGGTATGGAGGAGGAAGTACTGGATAGTTTTATAGAAACACTATAGAAATGATTTTTTAAAAAAATCTAAACCTAAGAGGGCCTAAACAAAACTAGGTTTCGTTAACTAGATAACAGAGGAATACAGTATGTGAGATTAAAAACCAGTAAATCACACAAGAACTTAAACATTAATGATTAGGGACCATTCATGAGATATTACGTACAACCATAGCACTAATGTCTTTAAGTGCTACATTACTCAGATCTAACTGGTGGGCTTTTAGTTTTCCTGGATGGATTTTAACTAAATAGACTTTAGACATTTAGATATAGATAAATGCCTAATTCAGTAATTAGTATTTTAAAATTGCGAAACCTTTTAAGTTAAGTGGTCTATTAATTAACTACCAATTATCTTGTCTGACTACCATATCAATAGAAGTAAATTACCAACTAGCTATTTGACAGATTTAGTCCTTTACCATGCAAAAATTTTTCACAAATAAAAGGCCTAGAGTTAAATGCTTTTGTTTCCCCCTTTTGGTTAATCAAGGATCAATTTGCTGCTCAAGTATAAAGGCCAAATACAACTCTTTGGTCAAAAAGGATTTATAGATAAACTTTGGCTTTTAGAAATAGCAAGCAAAGAAAGAGTCTACTTCCTCTCTGAAAAAATAGCAAGTGAAGCAATGTTAATATTTTGGGGAAACATGAGATTACAGTTTCTATACGGAGGACAAGTATCTAAACTTCAAAATGGTGATTTTTTTTTTTTTGATACCGGGGATTGAACTCGGGAACCACTGAGCTAAATCTCTGGCCCTAAACTTCAAAATGGAAGAGACAGGTATTTTCAACTTTTTCATCTTACTGAGATACAGAGAGGAGAAAGCCTATGTGAATGATTTCTACACTAGTGTTAAAAAGGCATGCTATTGCATTCATTTGCCAGTTTTGTGCTGTGAGTGTTTCATAGCAGAATATGCTGGCTAAAACCTACCCCAAATCTAACGCTTCTTGACTTATGACCAAGAGAACATTCCTGGGATCACCTGGTAGAAGGCCAACACTGACTGCTAAGTGTCATAGCAAACTAGAAAGCTGTGCCAGATACTGAAAAGCTTTCAAAGTGTGTAGAAATGGCCCATAAGAAGTAAGGAAGGAATTGCTGTATGAGTCCTCTTCTTGAGGCGTGGTCAGTGGGAAACGTCACTGGGAACAGTTGCCATACATTTAATTTATTTATTTTTTGGTACCAGGGATTGAACTTGGGACCTTGTGCTTACAAGGCAGGTGCCGGAACCACTGAGCTAAATCCCTGGCCCATACATTTAATTTAAACTTAATTCAAATTGGTGTATCAACAGCATCCTTCTCCAAAGTCCCTAGCCTCACATCAATAAGCAGAGTTAATACACTATAGTAAAAATGAGCACACAAACCAGATGTGGTGGTTTACACTTATGATCAGGTGGTTTACACTCTGGCAGGCTGAGGTGGGGAGAGAGTTGCAAGTTTGAGCCCAGCCTGGGCAACTTAGTGAGACTTTGTCTCAAAGAATTTTTCAAAAAAAGGAATTATAGCCCAATGTGAAAGTTCTAGGTTCACTTCTTAGTACTACCACAAAAAACCAAAAAAAAAAAAAAACTCCCTCTACACACAAATGGGAGAAGAATGTAAAATTTGTAGAGGAAACAAAAAAAGGCAAACAATAATGAATGTGAGCAGCCCCATTTTGAAGTATCAATTTTATATTTAGTCCAACATAATGCCTATCTTCGAAAGTTTACAAAACAGACCCAGGTGAATGTTATATTCTAAATATTTAAGCAGAACCTTAAATATCAAATTATCAAATATTTATTGAGTGACAAGAACCAAGTTCTATTCTAGGCAGAAGAAAACAAACAAATGTATTGTACATTGCCAACTGCCTTCAGACAGCATGCCATCTTCTCTGGCCACAATGTAGACAAATTATATAAAAAAGCACACACTATGTACCAAACTATGGGAATGACAACTGCTGCAAAAAATTCATGGGAAGAAAAAAGTTGAGACTTCCATAAGTCATTTAACTGCAGTTTAATTGGAAAACAAGGGCTTGGATCAAATGGTCTTTAAGTATCCTTGTAATTCTAATACCTAAGAATGTCTGGAAGGGTGGAACAGGAAGAGAAGGTTGCATCAGAAACTTTAACTGAGCCATAAAAGGCACATGGAATAAAGAGAGGGAGTTCCAAGCAGGTGGGCTAGTAGTAGGAGGAATGATCCGGAAATGGGGGCACCCACAATTTTTCAGATAAAGTCCACATGGTATTCTACTTCACTGTACATAGTTTTAACTCTGAGACAACCCACAGTGTGGGAAAAAGTTTTGCTAGCTGTTCCTCAAAGGACCACTATCTAGAATATATAAAGAACTCAAAAAATTCAGACCCCCTTCAAATTTAAAGACCCAATCCAAAAATGGGCATCTGAAATGAATAGACACTTTTTAGATGGAGAACAAATAGCAAATAAATATATGAAAAGTGTTCAACATCACTGGTCATTTGAGAGAGGCAAATTAAAACAACGGTGAGATTCCATCTCACTCACCCCAGAAAGAATGGCTACTATCAAGAAATCAACCAATAACAAATGCTGGCAGGGGTGTGGGGAGAAAGGAACTCTTCTCCATTGTTGGTGGGAGTGCAGACTGGGGCAACCACTGTGGAAATCAGTATGGAGATACCTCAAAGAACTAGGACTAGAGGTCCCATTTGACCCAATGCTGCTGGGTATCTTCCCCAAAGAATTAAAAACATCATACCACAGTGATATATGCACACCCACATTTACAGTGGCACAGTTTGTAATAGCTAAATCTTGGAAACAGCCCAAATGCCCATCAACCGATGAATGGATAAAGATGATGTGGGTGTTCTGAAATACAGTGGAGTATTACTCTGCTATTAAGAAGGATAAGCTTGAGACATGTCTGGGTAAATGTATGGACCTTGAGACCATACTCTTAAGTAAAATAAATCAGACACACATGTTTAAATACCGTATTGTTTCTCTGGTGTGAGAAACCAAAAGTGGAAATTATTACTAAAATGTATACTAGATACTGGGAAATGGGAAACAAATGTTCAAATTAAAAGGGGAACAATGGAAGGGGAGGGGTAAAGGGAAAAAGGGACAAGAAAAAAAAAGAATAGAAGGAAAAAAAGCTTTTGTAAATAAGGAGGGGAAGAGGGGTTGAGGGAGGGGAATGGGAAAAAAAAGAAGCAAGATATATCATGTATGGGTATAAATTCCCTATGATGAATGTTATCATCATGTATATCTAAAATGTACCAGTAAATGTTTTGCTTCAAAAAATAATTTTAACTCCCAGTCAGAATTAGCATACTATTTGTTACTCTATGAAAACAGACATTACTTGCTATTTAAATACCTGGCTCAAGATGATCTGTTCAAATAATTGAATGCACTCTCTTTGCTCAGCTGGTCTACATTTTAAAATGTATGGGGCAATTTCTCTTCTGCACCCAGACACAGGGAAAAGATACACTCATTATTTTTCCTGGATGAAAAAATAGCACAGGCCAAGACTAATACATGTATGAAAAATCATCACTAACATTTTCACCTAACATTACTGCTATAAGGGAAGCTGAATTCAGGTGGCTGTCAACAATACTATTTAAATCTTCCACCTCAATCACTGTAAAAATTTTAGTTGCTAAATCTTAACTTCTTAAAAGGTTTGTAACTCTTGGCAAGAAGTCAGAAATTCCAAATCTAAAATGAATTTTCTGACTCAATATTGAAAATAAATTCTTAAGTTTAGATGCTTAGGGGAAAAACAGCTGGAGAATTCAGGAACCTCCCATATTTTAATATGAAGTGACGTCATTACTGTCAAGGCTTCCAAGAACTCCCTAAATTGTACGGTTAAGCAACATCTTGAAGCTCAGTAACGATGCTAGGAAGGTAGTATGTTCCTCCCTAGTATTCAGTTCCAGAATAATTTTTTTCTATTAGAGATTTGATTCAATTTTCTCCTTATGTTAGAAAGGAGCCTAGTGTTAGAAGTACAATTTATTAATTTATGTGCATTTTCACAGCCAAGGCTCTGGATTTTCTGCCCTTAACGCACTTTAAATTAACACTCATTTTATAGGATTTCTAGGGAAGGAAGATAAGCTGCTTTCCTGTTAACAAAAGATTGGGGATTTCTTTAAAAATCTAGTTACATTTGAAATTTTACAAGTCAGCAAAATAATCATTCAGGGAAAGTAGTCAAGTAGTGAAACTTCAGCGTACTTGGTGTAGGTAAAAGTTTAGTTATGAAATCTTGCATCATCTCAGCCAAATGTTATTGGGGAAAAAAAATCCCAGTGCCTGTGGGTTTATATTAACCTACCAATGGTTGTGTATCTGTTTAACAGTGTTGACCAAAATCACTTGGCCATTTCTATGGTTACTTCCTCCTTACCATACTTTAAATATGGAAACTATACTTCACCTGCAGTTTGTGTTTGCCTTTCATTTCAAATGGTGATTGTTTGCTTTACTCAGAATTATAAACCCACAAGATTCTTCTTGATAAACTGTACTGCCAAGTTTATTCAGGACTGGCCTTTATCTATACCACTCCTTTGACACTTGCTGCCTGTTCTTGTAGACCTAGAAGCAGCAAAAACTTTAATTCAGTCCCCATAGCCACTGCACACAACCAACCCACACCTACTTGCATGCACACCACAGGCATACTTACGTATCCCCAAACTATATACAACAATTTCCTTACTCATGTAAAACATAGATATGACTTAGCTCAGTTTATTTATATGTTCATTTTTAGAGGTTTGGAAATGAACTAAATAAAGCTCATATTTAAAAATAAAACATCTTCCAGGATCAGAAAAGAGGCTTGATACTGGATGAACAACATTTGAATAAGTACTTCCAAAGCCAGACTGTTTTTAAGCAACTGCTAAAAAATTAATGAGGTTTAATGTGACCCATTTAGGAGGAATAGTTCTTTGTGGTGTTCTATTAGAAGACTAATCTGATGATGAAAAAATAAATAAATAAAACTCTATCGCCTTACATCCACCGCCATCAAACACAGGACTTTGCACTTGCTGCACAAGCGCTACTATCAAACCACACACCCAGGCCTCTTTACCCCTTCTTTATTGGATCTATCTATGAAAGTAAAGGGAAAATACTATGAGGGAAAAAAGGTGAGTCATCAGTATGAACAGTGTATAGTTATAGGAGAGCTTCACACCTACCTTTAGTGACGATAATTCAGCTGAAAAGCTGGGGTTTCTTTCCACTGGAAGGAGCAGCCCCCCCTCCCCCATTCCTAGATGTTGCAGTAGCTCTGATGGCTAGAAGGTGACAGTGTTGAAATCCCCAGTTCACCAGGTCTCCCAACCCCCTCCCCCTACCTGGTCTTAGTGAAGTGACTGCTGTTCTCACTTGAGAAGCACCTTCTAAGCTGAGAAAGTCCTGGGATGTTCTCTGACAGGACAATGCATGGATCTTGTGCATGGTCAATGGACGCTAAGTGACTGCCATGGTGGCCTGACCCCTCCCAATGGACCACAAATGCTGATCTCAGAATCTCTGGCACTTTCTAAAATGTGGCTGAGCAGAAATTTGGAAGCCTAAACCCTGACCTTAGGAATTCATAAGAACAACCAATGTTTTATAAACTCAAAGAAAGTAAAATAAACAAACCCAGGGTTTTATACTCCCTCTTGTTATTTTTATGGCAATCTTTCAAATTAGTTCACAATGTTCAGTCTTCTACCCTCTCAAGAAATACTGAATTGGGGGCGGGAGGAGAAATCAGTGATTTAATAGTTACCAACATG
Source organism: Heterocephalus glaber (assembly GCF_000247695.1). Next base: position 17,866,046 of record NW_004624744.1, read on the forward strand.
TATACATTGTAATTCACCATGGGGAATAACTCACCAGAAGGGGACTGTGGTAAAAGAATGCAGGTGACTTTCAAGCTGGTACTGAGGTTTCTCTCCTTCCTAACCTTCTCATTGAGGGGGACCAGGGATAAAAAATAAAGATGTTTATATTTACCCAGAAGTGTGCATGGCAATTGACCATCATGGTTCTCTCAATGAGCTCATCAGGACATTCTAGAAGGTGATGTCCAGAGACCACGCCAGCATTATTGACCAGGACTGAGACCTCGCCAACTTCCTTGCGGACCCTTTCAGCTGTCAGGTAGACATTCTCTCTCTTCCCCACATCACAGGTGTAGGTAAAAACCTGCAAGTTATAGTTGGGCAGAATTTCTTCCTCGCCATTCCCAGCTGTCCTCAGAAGTCCAGATAAGAAAAATGGAACAGAGAAGGGGGTGCAGAAAGTGAGTCACATGATAAACAGTCGGACAAAGATCACACAAAACAAAAATACTACAGTGAGCTTCAAATTTCTAACACTGTAAGGCTTGCCAATTACAGAACTTACAGCTGCTTTCCTTCCCCCAACCCTCCAAAGTCTTTGGGAATTACAGCAATTTACTGGATAACTTTGCTTAGGGGAAAGTCATTTAATTGTGACAAGCCCAATACAAGTAGACCACATGGGATCAGCCTGCTGGAGTTAAAGACACCTGCAAAGAACTGATCTCAGCCCAGAGAATAACACACACATTACACATACTTTTTTTTGGTGGTGGTGGGGGGGCAGTGGCCAGAAACAGCTTCTAATATTTAGCATGAGCATCTTCAAAACAGAAATTCATATCAAGGCTCTCAACTCAAAACTTAAATAATAATGTGAATTCACTCAAAGCCACGAAATAGTTTCTCTGAAACAGTGGAGATTACTAGTTTGTTTTGTAGCTGACTCCTCTAAAAAGTATCCTTACAAGTCAAGTTTACAGGTAAATATGCAATTTTACCACATTAAGAACTCAAAAAGCTTAAAAACCCAATCACTCCCCTGGAAAAACAGCATTCTTATCATTAGGTTTTGGAAGGGACACAAAAATGTGTATTTGCTATTCCTCCAAACAATGAAAATTTAACATTTTCAAACAATTAAAAAAGGTAGGTGCCAATAAATTTGGTAACAAGCAATACAGGGGAGGAGTGTGCCTAAGTCAATCTTCATATGGTTCAATGTTTTCCTTGGAAATGAAGAATTTTGCCAAAAAGCAAGAGCCATCATCAAATTTCCTGGGCCAGTATTTACTTAATGGTTGGTTATGATCTGTTTAGGCTTTCAAAAAAATGTCTCAGATTCAGGCTAGTTAATATACAAAAATGCAGACTGAGGTGACCAAAAACATGGAAGAAATTTACAATGAGGCTGAGATTCTTCAAGCACTTCGTCTAGAGGTCCGGTATCTCTCAATCAAGCTCAGGGTCTGGAACTAAAGCACTTACTTATCACTGGTGAAACAATGTAATTATCCCTCCATTCCATGCTACAGTTAGAGAGAAACCATCAACACTGTGGTAGTCTAAGAGGTCCCGACCACAATAACACAGATCCACGCTTTAGTCCAGTCACGGAACAACTTCCTAAAGACACTTTAGCTTCCCTTTCTGCCGCATGCAAGTCAGAGACAATTCTTCACAATCCAAATCTGTGGTAACAAGTTCCCTCTGCCTTCTTTCTCCTCAGAGGGCTTAGGAAACACTACAGTCGGCCCAGAGAGACAGGCTCTCTGCTAGGACGAGGTCTGGCACTTTTCCCCTTCTAACACAGGCGTGATCGAGCTCTATGATCACCAGACAAATTCCACTTGTCTGCCAGAAGGCCGATAGGATTTTTTTTCCTCGAGAGCGGGGCTGACCATGACTTGGGCTTGGGGGGCCCTCTGGGGGAGGATGCTGGTTGGGGAGCGGGTTGACCCAACAATGCTCGGGCGCCGGTAGGAGTTACCTTGCAGCGCGGCGGCATCGGCCGCCTCCAGGTCGCGGTAGATGTGGCGCACCATGCCCGCCGTCTCCTCGTTGCTTTGCGTGTTGATGTCCCAGAGTACCAGCAGCGCCCGGCGCCGGGCGAACTCCAGCGCGAAGAGGCGGCCCAGGCCGCTGCCGGCGCCCGTGATGAGGCACACCTGGCCGGCCACGCTCTTCTCCTTGGGCCGCACCAGCCAGCGCGCCGCGGCCAGCACGAACGCCCAGAGCACTTTGAAAGCGACCACGAAGAACTCCACCACGATGTTCATCGCGACGCCGGAGGCCCCGCGCGAGCCCAGCACCCGTGTCCTCACCCACCCCACGCCGGGCAGCCCAGGTCCGAGCCCCGGGGCGATTGACACAGCGGCCGGGACTAGAAGCCTGCGCCCCGCGCCCGCCCCCGAGGTCCCCGCCGGGCCGGAGTGCGCGACGCCGCTCCCTGCCTACGCAGGGCCACCCTGCCCGGGTTCCGTGCGGTGGCCCGGGGCCGAGCCCGCCGCCCTCCTGTCCCGAGCGACCGCCCGGCCGGCCGGTCCCGCTGCAGCGGCGGTGACAGCCGCGAGTTAGGCGCCGCGCGCTGCCCTCATGGCCAAGCTGCCTTTGCTCGAGCGTCCGCGGAGCCTGCGCCGCGGCTCCCTCTCACCCCGGGGCAGGGGTCCGCGGCTGAGACCGCACCGGCCGGCCAGCCCCGAGGAGTTGTCAACTTGACCCAAGTTGCGACGGGGTGGGCGAGTAGGGTGCGGGGCGGCGGAGAGCCGGGCAAGGGTGACTCGCTCGGCGCAAGCAAGCGCTGCCCAACGGCTTGCAGCTGCCCTGTGGGCTCGGATCCCCCTGCGCCGCACTCTCCGCGGCTGTCACTCGGTCACCGGGCTCCGCAGCGCTGCGCCGCTCGTCAGTGGGAGCGCTCCCCGCCGGCTCAGAGCGGGCTCCACGCTCCGCACTATATAACCCGCGACCGGGAAGAGCCGACGGCGGCATCGGCAGCGGCCCTCCCTCTGCTCGGCCCTCCCCGCCCCCGGGCGCACCCCGCCCCCAGCCCAGCCCCCCGGCCCCCGCCCCCCGCCCGCAGTCCCTTGAGCCGCGCGGGGCAGCCCCTCTCACATGGCCGTGGCCCCAGCCCCCAGCTCTCGTCGCACCTCCCTTCGCGGCTCACGCTCTCTGCCATGAGTTGTCCCTGCCTCCGCCTGCGAGGCCCTGAGGTCGGCGGAGCCCTGGCCGTCCTCCTCAGGCCGTCCTGTCCTCACGCTTCCGTCTCGCCACTTTGGTTAGCCCGGCGACACGGGACGGCCCCGCCTGCGATCAGGCGCTGCCGAAGACAGCCCTGCAGGCTGGAGGAGTGGCGAGAAGGACCGCGGCCGCGCGGCAAACGAGGTGCGGCGTCTGTGTCTACTGGTGGCTGAGAGCCAGGAGAAAGCCAACACGGACTTTTGAGTTCGGATCGCAGCTAGCCGCTTGGGATGTGTTCCCAAAGGCTCATTTTCCAGGCAGAAGTCACCAGCGCCGTGGTTGAGGATAGTGTGGGTCAGGTGTAGCCCTCCCCCTGGATGGCCCATAGAGTGATGCATGTCGGGATTTGTAGTTCGCACCCATGAGGCGCTCATTTGAACAAATTGCTACGTGAAACTGGAGTTTTATCCCGTTAACGCAGCCTAGGGATTAGGACCCCAAGGAGTCCAGCGGTCAGTACCCTCTGTACGTGAATTGATTAAAAGTCAATGCATTTATTTTTCCCATATAAATTTTACTCAAAAGTCCACTGAAAGAGACTAAGTCAAGCAGTTCTTAATTTTGCATCCACGAGACGAGTTCTTAATTGTAGGTTCTTTTCTGGCTTTTCTTAGGACACCTATAAATTGTGAGGGCCTTCACACGCCGTCTTTAAGTGGACTGTGCGCATGCGCCAACTTCCTCTTTTCCGGCTGGAACCATGGAGGCTGTCAAGTAAGTTGCTCTTCGTTCTCTCCAGAATCCCTCTCCATCCCCGATAGTAGAGGCCATTCGTCTTGTTTCTTCTCCCATCACGTACTTTTGCTGACTTTTCCATGTGTTTGTGACGCTTTCTGACATCAGTGAGGACCTCTGGCTATAATGAGATGCAGGCGGCCTTGGGGCGGCGGTTCTGGCAATAGTAGGAATGAAGCGTGAATCGGAATGTGTGCGAAACTGGGTCCAGTTCTCGATGGAAGGTCTTCCCAGGGAGGCGCAGAACCTCTGAATTAAGTTCGGCTTTGACTAGCATTTGGCCCAAGTCTCTGCCGGGAAGCAGTTGCTTTTCAATATGTGGCGATTGAGACCTGAACTGGAGTGGTGGTTGGTTTGGTTTTAATCTTAAAAGGATCTTAGGGCCCTTAAAAGTCAATATGTTTTACTTTTTTTTTTTATTTTTAGGCCACGTTTTGTCAGCCTCACTGTAGATGGTTCTCAGTCGTTGGCTGCCGGGACTTAGGTTGCTGTAGATGTTGTTAATGTCACATTTATAATTGCCATTTGAGTAAAGTGGTGTGTGTTGGAGGTGAAGGTTACTGGCATGGAGAGAATCAAAGATTTCCTGCATCTTAAAACCTGAGCATATTAAAGCAACAAGCCTGTTAGTGGCTAGACGTAGTGAAGCTGGTTCTGTTAAAACAGTGTTCAGTATAGAGGTGGTAATACAGCGCTGGAAGATTTTGAGCCGTTGCTATTTCTTATGATAGGGAGAAGAAAAAGAAGGTTCCTGCTGTGCCAGAAACCCTTAAGAAAAAGCGAAGATGTTTCGCAGAGCTGAAGGTAAAGCGCCTGAAAAAGAAATTTGTCCAGAAAATGGTAAGTAAACTTTGGAGTTACCTGCACCTAAGAGAACTTGTGGTTGGGAGTGAGAATGAAGTCAGTATTCTTAAAGCAACACCTACCTCAGTGTTGTACTGAGCAAACTGCTTAGAGTATCTTAGTGTTGTAACTTCAAATGAATATACTGTTTTGGAAGGTTACTATTTGCTGTGGCAAAGACAAAATTTCAGGGAAAGTTTGGGGTTGCTATTTGTGTTTGGGAGTGAAACATTATGTATAATTGGTAATTGGTTTTCAGCTTCGAAAGGCGAGGAGGAAGCTCATCTATGAAAAAGCTAGGCACTATCATAAAGAGTATAGACAGATGTACAGAACTGAGATTCGAATGGCAAGGATGGCAAGAAAAGCTGGCAACTTTTACGTACCTGCAGAACCCAAATTGGCATTTGTCATCCGGATCAGGGGGTAAGTTAATTCTTACTGGATTCTGTTCTGTTTTTGTTTTTTTTTTCAGTACTGAGAATGAAACTCGGTTTGTTAGAAAATTTCAATGAAATATGTTCGAGCACTAATTTCAAAACATTTGAATTACTATGTTTTTCTCTAACTAGGAAGGGTTTTAGTGACATTGGGGTTTAGTGCAAGCCCTGGGCTCCCATCCATTCTATTAATTAAACACAAGAAGGGTTCAGTGTCCCTAAAATTTTTAAAGTAAAAATGTACTGTCCTTGTTTTAACAAAAACATAGAAAAGTAGGAGACGGTAAAGAGAATCTTGGAGAGGAGGCAAGTTGGTGGAAATGGTAATTTAGCTAACTAGGATAAAGGAAAGCTAAATACCAGTGACCTTGAGTCTTTGTAACATGAAGTCATTCTTAACCTATTTAGGTGGGACTTGGTTGGGGGTTTTTTGTCCGTCATTAATAGAAATTCTGGTAAAAGCTAGATAAATTTTTTGGTCCTTTTGCACTGCAGGATCAATGGGGTGAGCCCAAAGGTCCGCAAGGTGTTGCAGCTTCTTCGCCTTCGCCAAATCTTCAATGGTACCTTTGTTAAGCTTAACAAGGCTTCAATTAACATGCTGAGAATTGTGGAACCATATATTGCATGGGGGTAGGTGCTTTTTCCTTTGTGTGGTGAATTGGTTATACAGCAAGATCTATAGTAATAGCCTTATTTGATTATGTCTGTTTTTAATATTTTAGGTACCCAAACCTGAAGTCAGTAAATGAACTAATATACAAGCGTGGCTATGGCAAAATCAATAAGAAGCGAATTGCCTTGACTGATAATGGACTGATTGCTCGATCTCTTGGTAGGTTCTGCTTTAGAGAACTTCTGAATAGCCCAAGGTGATGTTTTCTGGCCTCTTACAGCCTTATTATCTCAAACCATTATAAACCTTCCCTCCCTTCCTCTTCCTCCTGTTTTGAGACAGTTCTGTGCAGTTCAGGCTGGCCTCAAGCTCACAGCGACAGCGATGCTTCTGCCTCAGCCTCCCAAGTTCTGGGATTACAGGCGAGGGTCACCCTGCCTGGCTCATTTTAATCCTCTAATTAAAAAATCTTTTAAATGCTGAGAAATGGAAATAAAGTCTTTGTAAATAGGGAAGGGTGGAGGGTGTGAAGGGAGGGCTAGGAATGGGGAAAAAAAGAACCAAGATACATTATATAAAGGTACAATTCCCAATGAGAAATGTAATTGTGTTGTATACCTACAATGTACAAATAAAAGAATTTAATACAAAAAAAATCTTTTAAAGCTTAACCTTATATTAACATTTTTCAGGCAAATATGGCATCATTTGCATGGAAGATCTGATTCATGAGATCTATACTGTTGGAAAACGCTTCAAAGAGGCAAATAACTTCCTGTGGCCCTTTAAATTATCTTCTCCACGAGGTGGAATGAAGAAAAAAACCACCCATTTTGTGGAAGGTGGAGATGCTGGAAATAGGGAAGACCAGATCAACAGGCTTATTAGAAGGATGAACTAAGGTGAGATACTGTATTCTGAAAGGAGTTGTCTTTAATAATAGAGTAGAAATGATTTTTTTTTTTCCGGCAAGTATTGATGATTTTAATTTAACGTGGTACTCTGGTGGGGAAGGGGATCTAGCTTATGATTAGTTCATTTAGTTCTTTGGAGGACCTTTCTAGAGGGAACACCCCACCCCTTTGTCATGTCTACTTAAAAGCAGAAATTTGGGTGTCCTTTAAAACGTAACTGAAATATTACAACTTTATAACAGATTTGTGTTAATTTTTGGCTGCTAGATTGTTAAATAGGCTTATTTTTTCCCTTTCAGGTATCTACCATGATGTTTTTATGATTTGGTCAGTTAATAAAAAGTATCTGCTTCCAATTTGAAATGTATTGGTGACTTTTTTGTTAGTTTGTCTTTACCTTTCTTTCACTATAGTTGTAAATATTGTTACATGAGGGAATTCATTCTGCTCAGGAGCCTATTACATGCAAAATTGGGATCCACTTTTTGTCTTATGAAAGTTTGCCAAACAAATTCAGTTGCTAAAATTCACTGTCTTATTAGTCTTTGACTTCTGTGTAAATTATTATGTGAATATCTTACTCCTTTGTATTTCATTTTTGTGTTCTTGTATATTTTATCTATATGAATTATTCCATGACACATGGATATTACTTATATGGGAAGAAATGAAATTGTGCTCATGGGTCCATTACTTCAGAGCATTTTAAGCTCTTATAGTGAAGTAAGAGCAAAAACTTGGAAGTTTTGGCATTTTTAAGTATAGAGTGTAATCTGAAGTACAATCAAAATAAAAAATTGATACTGTTACACCAAACCATGAATTGCTTTAAAAATAATTGAAAGTTTTTATACAAATACATCAAGAATTTCTTTGAGGGGCCAGGGATTTAGCTCAGTGGTTCTGCCACCTGCTTTGCCAAGCGCAAGATCCTGAGTTTGATCCCTGATACCAAAAAAAAAAAATTTCTTTGAATTCTCTATTCAAGATCTTGGAAGCTGTTTCTGTAAGTTTCTTTAGGTCAGTGAATTCTGGGGGAGAATTCAAGAAGATACATTACAAATCAAGTTATGCTTGTGAGTGATTTTTTTCCAGAAATTAGTGTACTGTTGAATCATTAAAAAATAGTACATTAATCTCTAGTTGGAGCCTAACAGTTTAGGTTTTGAAACTTCCCATTTTTTCACCATTGCAAATACAGAGTGCAGCCTTCAGTCTTTGCATCCAGTGTTCTGAAAGGGAAGGCGGGCATATCTGAAGATGGTAAAGCCTAGTCAACTTCCAGATTTTAGGTGAACAAGGGCCACCTTGGCAGGATCAGTATCAAAAATAGTTGGGGAAGCTGGGCGTAGTAGTGCATGTCTGTAATCTCTGTGCTTGAGAGACTAAAGCAGGATCGCCGTGAGGCCAGCCTGCATTACATTCTGAGACCCTGTCTCAAAAATAAGATAGTTTGGAAAACAGTTTACAGGTGGCATGTTTCTGTCTTAGTGTGGATGGTGAATGAATTAAGGGTGAGAGGTCCTCATTGGGATAGAAGTAACAGGAGTGCTACTCTATACAGGGTAGTACTTAACAAGGTTTTTTGTTTCTACTTTTTAAAAACTAATTCTAAGGACAGTTTGATAAACCCCAAAATTGAGAAGTACGTTTACCACACATTCATGTCCACACAACCTCCCCTGTTATCAGCTCCCTGTCAGTGCCACTACATTCTGTTACAGTCAATGAACTTTCATTGACAAATATATCACACAAAATAGTAATGCTTTTTAGAGTTAGGGATAGGGATAGGAATACTGTAGGATAGAGTTAACTGCCTGGGATGAAGAGGACAGTGTATTGAATACATAGCCTATGTCATCACATTTTTGCTTGCAGTCCTGGATTTTCAACTATTTCCTTTTCCATTAATCATTTTCTAAGAATCAGAACCAGAGGAAGGGGAAATGAAGTTTTGGTACATAGATTTCTATCCTTTCATAGTTCTAGCTTTTTCCTAGGTCTTATCCTAACTCTTCTAGTCTTTGACATAGTTGTCTTGCACACACTGGTTGATGTGTTTTCTTAGAAGGTTTGTGGTTAGCTGGGTTAAGAGTGCTGGTTTTAGAACCAGACTGTTGGTGTTCATATTTAGGCAACTGGTTTGATTTTTTTGTTTTGTTTTCAGACATGGTCTTGCTATGTAGGTCTGGCTGGCCTCAAACTTGGGGCAATCCTGCCTCAGCCTCGTTCAATGCCGGTATTACTGGCATGTGGCACCATGCCTGCCTAGGTGACTGATTTGGACCAATAAAAATGGAAATAGTTATATCTAGGATTTTAATGATTAAATGTTTCAGGTAATAAAAAATGCTACTTGGTATTTGTGAGTGTACAATGGTTAGAATGGGAAATAGTCTTCTCTTGTGATGGGCAGGACAGCACAAATGTGTGGTGAGTCCCTCAGGCATATACAGGATGGGATGGAGCCTCTTGGGATGTCTGGGGCTTACTCTCACTGGGAAGATAGTTTTCTTTTTGCTGTTTTTCTTGGCAGTTTTGGTTGTCAAAGGCAGCCAAAACATTGTTCTATCGATAGATAGATAGATAGATAGATAGATAGATATTCCTTCCTTACGTAGTGAAGTTTTTAAGGCCAGGCCTTTTTAAATCCCAGTATCTGGCATACAGTAGGTGCTGTTACATGGATGTGTGGTTCCCATTGTAACAAGTTACTGCCACAACTTAAACTAAAATAGTTTATAGTCTTAATATTTCATTGCTTTAATCGAGGTAGGACTGTTTCTTCTGGTCTGCAGAGAATGTTCCCTTTCATCTTCAGAATGCAAACTCATCTTCCTGCGTCTTCCCTCTTAGAAGAACCTTTATGGTGACCTTGGGCCATCAAAATAATCCAGTGTAGTCTCCATTAAGATCCACAAGATCCCTTTTTGTTGCCACATAAGATTTAATATGTGCACAGGTTCCAGGAGTTAGGGCTTGGAAATCTTGGGGCCATTTTTAAGCTTTGATTTCTGGTTCCCCAGCTATTTCTCAAAACTTACAAGCTTCATAAGATCCTGTTTTCTCATAGCTTTTTTTTTTTGGTACTAGGATCGAACCCCGGACCTTGCAAGGCAGGTGTGGTGCCACTGAGCCATATCCCCCCGCACATTTCTTAAAATCTCAACCTTTTTCTGTTGCTTTGCCTAGCCGCTCAATGTAAGGCTTGATTCTTACTGCCACTTAGAGCAGTGCTTCGTTGTAAGCACTTTACTTCTGATTAACTCTGACCCATCAGGGCAATAGCTATTTAAAATTTTAATTCTCACCGGGGGTGGTGGCACACACCTGTAAGCCCAGCACTTGGGAGGCTGAGACAGGGAGATTGCCATTAGTTTGAGGCCAGCCTGAACTGTACATAGCAAGATCCTCTCTCAAAAAATAAAATTTCAGTTCACTAGTTGCTCTTACATTGAAGTCACTGGATATTGATGAGGGAATGGTGAGAAGGAGGTGTCATACCTGAAATTGGGTTTATGGAAATTATATAACTTTGGAAGATGCATAAGATTGCATTTGGTTGTATAGAGATAATGGTATATAGTAGAGCATATTAGGGACTACAATTTGTGCTGTGTAGATTAGAACATTTCACAAAGGCAGAATTTAGATACCTGGGGATCCTTTGAGAAAAGGCATAGTAGCAAGCAGGGATGTAATAGCCAAGGGAATTATTTTAGGGTACTGAGGAAAGAACCTAGGGAGTACTAACCTATGTCCTGAGCTTTTTTTTTTGAGACGGTCATTACCAAATTGCTGAGGTCTCCAACTTGTGACATTCCACCTCAGCCTCCCAAGTAGCTGGGGTTACAGGCAGGTGCCATAGCACTTGCCCTGAAGATTGTTTTCCCAGGGTGGGTGAGGGGTTGGGCATACAACACAAGCTAGGCAAGTGCCCCACGGTGAGCTGTATCCGCAGCCCTTGACCACATTACCGGACAGTATATTTGCTTAACGAACAGTCCAGCCTAGGTATTTTTCCATTTTGCGACACTGAGCTGAATTTATTATTGGTTTGGGGATGGGTCTTAGCCATTTTTCCTCAAATTCTCCACATGGGGTAATGAATGTATGGCCTAGTCCTGTTAGGACATTTTTCTACATGTGGGCTTAACTTTCCCTTACCCACTACATATAATCAAGTGGTGGACCAGTATTACATTCCAGGTCTGATTTGAGTTGGTTTTAACTCAAGGTTATTATCAAGTAGTATATTGAGACTACACATGAGTTTTTGGGGGTTATGAAACCCTGTCACTGGTGGTAAGTTTGCAGCCCTAATGAAAGTATGTGGTCCCGGGTTAATAACCCCGACAGCAGCATAATTTGACGGGAGTGCTGATATTAACCAAGATCTACTGTGCAAATCAGTGCTAGGCTTCACACTAGGAAGATGCACCAAACCTTTCTCAAAGGAATTGGGGAGGGCTGGGTGAGGAACTTGACCTTGTCACTTGCCTATATGGAAATTACTGGACTAATTAGTACTCGGGAGGGCCTAGTTACTTTGATTTTGATGTACAATACAATCTGGAAAGCTGTGGGGCAACCCCTCCCCACCCGACCTTTGGCAGAACCTTTAGCTGTTGCGCCTGTCCACTGTTCACCCAGCCTGGGCTCAGCATGCTCCCCTACTTCAACCCCCAGAGCTGTAACCCTGAAGGCTGCACCGTTCTATAGGACTTAGCAAAGAGACCTTGTGGCCTACTGCCCCAGGCATACACCATGTGTCCGGTGTCCTACCTGGACCCCTTGGAGGGACTGGCCCTTGGCCTCCCTAGCGAAGCCCAGCTGAAGTCGCTCACGGGCGCCTAGCAACGGTGGCGTCTGCGTTGTTTGGGGCAGCTGCAGTTAAGCGCCTAGTGGGGCTGAGTGGTGGGCATGCTGTGCACTGGAGTGTCGCCGGGCTGCCAACTGCAGAGCATGTTCACTCAAAGAGCTGCGTCAGTGCGAGCTCGTGGCTGGCCTCCCCGCCAAGCTACCGCCCACCGCCCCGCAATGCGGCGGCCCCGAAGGGTCCGAGGCATGGATTGGTGCCTGGCCGCCGCTGGCTCCCACGCCGCACCTTGCCCCCACTGCCTTCAGTGCAGCAACCACCAATCTTGGTGCCGCCGCGGGTCAGGCACGGGAAGAAACCCTTTCCATCCGCGGAGCCCCCTGAACAGTGAGTGCTGGCGGTAGAAGGGAGTGAGTCCGAAAGGGCCAGGAGACCTTACTGGGTCGGGGATGAAGGGGGAAGATGGGCCCCCTCTCAAGGGAAACAGGCGCAGAGAGGCAGGAAGATCACTCAAGGATTTTCTTGACACACTTGGAGGGGAGCTGGCAGAAAGCCCTGAGCAGAACTTGACTGACCAAGTCAGTGGGGGCAGGGACAGGAGGTGGGGTGAAATGGGGAAGGGGGCCTGCCTGCTAGGTCTAGGTCGGTGTAGTTTTTCTACATTCGTAAGTTCTGGTACGAGCAAACACATTGACCCATGAACTGGATGTGCCTTTGCAGGTTTCCCCACTGTCCCTCCCAGAGCTTAAACCTGAGAGTTGGGGTGAGAAATGTATTCGTTTTCTTTTTTGACTGCCAGATATCTCTCTTCCATACTTGACAACTAGCAAGATATACCAGAAATTTAGAGACTGACTCTTGTTAGATTGCCTTAACCCTGTTTCATTGCCAATTTTGCTTTGTACCTTTTCTGATCTACCCACCTATAATTTGTATATTACATTTTTTTTTTTTTTTTGCTAGGGCTTAAATATACTACTAGTAAATGCAGGTAGAATATTCTATAGACTATTCTATTGAACTGGTCCATACTCCTAGTCTTTTGGGGGCCATAGACAGTATGGAAAATGGAGAGCATTTTTCCAGACAAATGGAAACAATTTTGCAATTTTAGAGTATTCCCTGAAGCACAAGAATCTCAGTCTTTAAACTTTAGTATATATATATATATATTATTTGGATATATAGATATATTTATATGTATGTTACAATAGTATTTTGTAAAAATAATTTTGACATTTCCTTTTTAAAAGTTATTTATAATATATTGATACTTTTCATTGAAACAGCATTAAAGTCTATAGAGTTACAGGTGAATACCATCTTTATTACTACTTTTTAACCTCTATTAGGGTCATCTTTCCTTTTTTTTCTTTGTATTTTGGTCATAAATGGAATCGTGTGGGTTCTTTGGAGAAATTGCTTTTTTTCTTAAAATATGGAGAACATCTTACCACTTTTACTTAGGCTTGCCTGAGTACTCATAGTATAGATGTATCAGTTTGTATAACCATTTCTCCTTGAGATTGATTCCAGTTTTTCCTTATTACAAACAATGCAACAATGAGCATTCTTACACATAGGAGCCTTTCTATAGAACAAAAATTCTCCCTGAAGCAGATTTGCTGAGTCAAATATATGTACATTAAAAATTTTGCAGGGGGGTGGTGGTGGTGGTGGTGGTGGTGGAGATTTAGCTCAGTGGTTCCGGTGCCTGCCTCACAAGCACAAGGTCCTGAGTTTGGTCCCCAGTACCAAAAAAAAAAAATTTTGCTGGGGGGTGTGGGGATGTAGCTCAGTGGTACACTGCCTGTCTGGTGAGTGCAAGTTCGATCCCTGGTACCAAACAAACAAACAAAAAAAAATGTTTTTACTGGAATCTTGCCTTAAAAATATATTGACTTACCCTTTCATCAGGCTGTGGTAAAGTAAAAAATATTTATTATTTAAAAAAAATTTAAACAACAGCTTTTACTTGAGCATTTATTACATTAGTCACTGTAAAAGGTTTTTTTTTTTTTAGACAGGGTCTTGCTATGTAGTTCAGGATGGCCTTGAACTCACTATGTGGCCCAGCCTGGCCTTGAACTTGCAGCAATCCTCCTGCCTCAGCCTCCCAAGGGCTGGGACTTCAGGTCTGCACCAACATGTGCTGTCTAAGAGCTTTAAAATTTACTCTTAACACACTATGAGAGTCAGAGCTATGGCTCTGATTATGTAGCTATTGAAGGGCAGAGTCAAGATTAGGATCTAGGTTTGTTATATTCCAATGCTTTTGCTCTTTGTAGGGTTTGAATGCCTGCCTGATCATTGGCTGGAAACTATTTCATTGGGTAGTTTGAGGACTGAGATCATGTATTTGGTGTTAATTTCTTTCTTCACTGACTTACAGAATTGGACATGGTCCAGTGTCTCCCATGATACTGGTTCCTCTAGATCTTCTGTCTCTGAAGTCATTCCTTTGCTTTTCCTGTATCTTCTTGCCTTGTATATTTTAAGAAAATATCCAGGTTTCTTTTGTCAAATCTCCTTCGTCAACTTTAATGCAGCTTCTGGCCTCAATTCTCACCCGTAAGTAGGTAATTCTTCACATTTTTGTCTCCAAACCAAGGCAATAGCCCTCAATTCCTTTGGTTTGATCCAAGTAACATCTTTACTAGATATCCTCAGTGGTGGTACGTACCTATAATCCTAGCACTTGGGAAGCTGAGGTAGGAGGATCACTGTGAGTTCACGGCCAACCTGGACTACATAGTGAGACTCTGTCTCAGCCCTCCCCCCATAGATATCGTGTACTCATTTTTATCCAAAACTGGATACCTTATTGCCTTCCAGCCCCAGACTAGCACCTTCTCTTTGAACTTAATTCCTTAATTCATAGTTTCATAATTTTCTTACTCACCTTAGTTCCCAGCCTCAGTCATGTTTGACTCCTTTTTTCTTGCCAAACCTTCTGGATTCAGTCTATTATTGGTCCTTGATTCTTAACTGCCACTACTCCGAACTACTGTATGGTTAATAGCCTCCTAACTTTTCTTCTTGTTTCCATGCTTCCAGATTAATCTTTCTGAAGCATAGCAGGAACTGTATGCCACACCCTGTTTCCAGTGGCCTATCAGCCACTTTTGACCAACATTCGGATTTGTCTGTAATTTCACTGCAACCTTTCTTTAGCTCTCACAATACCCTTATTTGAACCTCTCTTTCTAAGAAAACTAGAATACTTACATTCCATTCTCTGTGACATCTTTTCCTTCTATGTCTTTGACTGGAATGCTTCTACACACATTTCTGTTGGCCTAAATCCTATTTAAATATCATTTTCTTCCATCTTCTGAATCTTTTGAATTTCCATCTGAAAGTATTATCTCCCTCCTTTTAAGTCCTCTAATAATTTCTTTATCTTCTAAGGCTTTAATTTCACACACCCTGCCTTATAGTTGTGTGAGTGGTTGCTGTTTGTTTCTTCTGGATTGGAAACTGCATAAAGGCAGAATCTATTTTCATTTATTTTTGCATTTCTCATGCACATGGCATAATAATTTGTACATAGAACATACTTAGTGAATATATGTGAGTGAGTCAATAAATTACTTGGGAATACAAAATCACATGTATTAGCATATTGCTAGTTGTAATAATAAATAGATCCCAACATGTTAGTGATTCAACTTACAGAAATTTATATTTTGTTCATGTAACAGTTCTGAGCAGGTTTACTTGATCAGTAGGCAGCTTTCTTTCACTTAGTAGAAAGATCCAGGCTCCGCCATTTTCACTTTTGTCAAAATCCAGTCTGTGGGTGTGGCCCTGGCGGCCTGAGGGAGTCCGAGCTACTCCAGGCATCCCCGGTCAGAATCGGCTGTGATCCTGGGATCTGCACCTGCCCGGAGTCAGAGAGCACAGTCTTTGTTCAAAGAGCAAAGAAGACAAAAATTCAAGGAACATCTGTTAAAACAAAAATCATTTTTCACATACAAACAGGAAAATCATATTTCCAGTAATAGAATTATGACATCTGAAGACCAGGTCCAAGAAGGGAGAAAACTTCTGAAATTTAAAACAAAAATTAGCTCGTCTGAGTGAGTAAAAAGCTGGCAAAGGATGAGTGCTGAAAAGGCCTTCTAACTCATTTTGAGAGACAGACAAGATGAAAATCCAGTTGGGTCCTTTGGGACTATCATGGCAGAAGAGGATGAACAAAGATTATTTGCTGACTAAGTAAACAAGACATTTTCTGAATGCCTGAACCTATTTAATAAGGAATAAACAAAAAAAGAAATAATGACCACACTCAATGATCTGATTAAAAATATTCTAGATGCTAAAAAGTCTTACATGTATTGGATCATTCACAAGTCCTATTGAAGGCTGTTCTGGCAGGAGCTCAGTGTATTGAAGAGATGCGACAGACAATTGTAGATATGATGACAAGAATCAAGAGAAAAGTAATTGTGGAGAAAATACTGAAGATGCTTAAATAACCAAGGAACAAATCCAGGAAATCAACATTGAGGATATAGGTGTTAACCTTAAGCCAGGAAAACCAGAAATTGAGAATAAACAATGGAAAAGTGGTATTTTAAGATTGTGAAAAACAGCAAGATGATCAAAAAGATCCAGCTGACAATTTTAACCCTCCCCCCAAAACCAGATCAAGTTGCTTAATTAAATATAATATATCTACTATGCCATACTTGCAAAGTATAAAAAAGAAAATGCAACTTGATGAAACAAATTATGCATTTAAAGAGCCAAAGTTTCTAACACCAATGAGACATTCTTGACATCTTCAACATACCTAAATTGCCAGATAAGTTAAAAAAAAAAAACCCATTATCCTTGTGTGTCTGCACTGGAACAGTTATCAGAGTTAGGAGATGAAACATGCTTTTGTATGCCACCCTAATGTAGACTGTGCCCTATGTATTCTGAGACTGTTACATTAGAGAAGAAATAAAGTTCCAGAAGGGATTGATGGTTTTTACTATTCCTGGGGTGATTTGTTTGCATGGCTTCATATTTCCCTTGAACCTGGAGTTGGCCAAGTACCTAAATATTCATGGAAGTAAGATCCAATGTCGACATTCATGTTATAGGAGTTGTTTCTATTTGTGGAAAGCTAATCCTACAATCTCAACAGAGTTTTTTTTTTAAGATAAATAAATTTTATCAGTTTGTTTACCATGATCTTTAAATATAAATAGGTTTATTATAATGTTATCTTTACTAAATATAAGCACAGTAATGATGCATTATCAGAAAATGAGATGTTCTAGGTAAAATTTGTAACATGGGCATGTTTCAAAAATTACACTTCCCTGACTTTAAACAAAATACTGACAATTCTTTTTGCCTTGATTTGATTAGTGTGAAAGTCAGAAATTTAGGGCTGAGAGCTAGGCATGGTGGAACATACATGTAATTCTATCACTCAGAAGTCTGTGGCAGGAAGATTGTGAATTCAAGGCCAGCCTGAGCTACATAGTGAGATCCTGTATCCAAAACAAAACAAAAAAAAGCCAAAAAAGTGGGGCAGGGAATAAAGCTCAATGATAGAATAGAATACATACTTAGAATGCCTGAAGTCCCCTGTTCAATACCTAGCATCAAAAAAAGTAAAAAATTATAATGTGTAGAGCTACTCTCTTAATAGGACATACAGGGTTTAGCTTGCTTTTCCATCAAACTCATGTTATTCAGACTGTTGTGCTGTGTTGCATCCCTTGAACAGCCTGTGGGTCTTCTGTCTCTTTTCCTCTACGATAGTCTATATCTGTTGTCTTTGCCTCGGTAGCTAGGATCTGTTTTTGTTGTTGGTGGTGGTGGTACTGAGGATCCAACTTGGGACCTTGCGCTTGGCAGGCAGGTGCAGTACCACTGAGCTAAATCCCTGGCGTCTGTCTTTGCCTCTGTTGCTTGATTATAACTGAGTTTGCAAAGAAGGATAGTTAACTGGATATCCTATGTCTAACTGACGTACTTCTTGAAGTGTAAGAAAAAAAATGGTGACAAATTTAGTGTATATTCTAAACTTCAAGCTGTTTTTTTTTGTTTTTTGCAGCTTGATTGACAACGTTAAAATTTTAACTTTTGTAGCTTCATTTGATAGTTTATAAGGTATATTAGAGTTTGGGAAGGAAATATATAATGTCATTGTAGTTTAGGTAGCCTTTCTAAAATAACCAATATTTACACTTGCTTTCTTCTCCATAATATAAACACTGTTGCCGTGCATGATGGTGCACGCCTGTGAACCCAGCACTTGGGAGGCTGAGGCAAAAGGATCACTGCGAATTCAAAACCAGCCTAGGCTACATAGTGAGTTCAAGGCCAATCTGAACTACTTAGTGAGACCCTGTCTCAAAAAACAAAAAACAAAACAAAAAAACCCCAAGCCTGTTAAATCATGTTTACTGAGACATGATTATTACATAGAGTAAAATTTTCTTCTCCCCATGCATAAATACCATCAATAAAATTGTTTTATAAGATTCGAACTAATATTTTAAATGGTATACATTCTCTGTCGACATTACAGTTTCAAATAAGCAAATACTAAAAGATCAATTTAATAATTATATGTGAAATATGAATGTAAAGAACACATACTTAGTTTTATGTTCATTCCATTTGTATCTTTGTTTTATTTATTGTCTTTTCATGTTCTCAGAATAGGATTTTTGTTATTAAACTGTGTACCTAATATGTACACCATAAAACTATCTGTATAATGAAAAAAATCCAGTCAGTATATAGTAGCTCTTTTACCACGTATGTATCTTATAAGGTGTTGGACACCTTAAAAAAACAGTAAAATTTATCTTTGAAAGAAGAAAAGAATCCAGCCAGGCCTAATGGCTCATGCCTATAATCCCAGCACTTGAGAGGCTGAGGCAGGAGAATCACTATCAGTTCCAGGTTAGCCTGGGCTACATGATGAGCTCAAGGCCAGCCTGAACTACATAGTGAGTCTGTCTCAAAGAAAAAAGAAAAGAAAAGAAAAGAAAAGAAACCAGTCAGCAGAAGTAGAAGGAGAAACTAAGGACAAATCAAATTTGCTTCTTAGAAGCTTGTAGAAAGTTTTATGGGTGAGGCAGCCAACAACTCTTATTCTTGGAAAGAGGAGCAAGAATTTTAGTGGACAGTTAACCTCTGCCACAGTTAATTTCTACTTATCAAAATCTCTGGGACTTAGTTTGATCATCACTTGCCCATAAAACAAACAAGTCCCTCCTCTTTCCCCTAGGTCAGCAAAAGGTCTCTTGTACTACAAAATCTGAAGCTAGCTTTGTCATTAATATTTATCATAATGAACTGTCATTGTTTATTCCTCCAATAGAGTGCATGTTTTTGTATCTTAATCATTTTTGTATTTCAGCTAACACATTGCCTGGCATTGTGAATAAATACGTACATAGTTTTCTCAATGAATCTTCTATTCTAACTCACTCTCATCTAGAAGAAGAGTTGCTGGAGGCTAAAGATGCAGCTTCCTTTGTTTAATCTCTCCTGGAGTCATGCATAGAGGTGGTTAGGAAATGAATGTTGGCCAAATTGGCTTATTGAGGAGAGGGGCCTTTGGTACTTAGGTTTGCACTCTTTCCATCAGACTCCAGTGTGGAGGTTGTACTGTGCCCAGGCCTCAAACTTGCTATGTATCCAGGTTGGTCTTGAACTTGTGAACCTCCTGTTTCAGCCTCTGAAGTGCTGGAATCACAAAATCACAGGCATGTGCTGCCACTTTGGGCTCACTTTGGGCCTTTGTTTTTTTGAGTCAAGTCTTGCTATGTAATTTGGACTGATTTTGAACTCACTATGTAGCCTGGATTGGCCTTCAACTCACAGTACCCTTCTTGCCTCAGCCTCCCAAATTCTGGGATTATAGGTATGGATTAAAAAAAAAAACTATCTGTGGCAAAATATCAGGAAAGACTAGGTGTGGTGGTGCACACCTATAATCCCAGCAGTCTAGAAGGCTGAGGCAAGAGGATTGTGACCATTTACTTTTTTGTTGGTTTTTTTTTTGAATGTTAGTTGTTCTTGAATAAGTATACTCTATAGTATTATCTTTGTTTTTATTTATTTTATTTGTGGTTTTCAAATCTTTACATTTAAAGGAATTCAGTTCTTCAGTTATGTCATTGTTTGAAAAGTTATTTGGGGGGCTGGGGATGTAGCTCAGTGATGCTGCATCTGGCTGGGAAGCACAATGTCCTGAGTTCAATCCCTGGTACCGCCAAAAATAAAATAAAAAA
>NW_004624744.1:17929203-17956722 GCF_000247695.1 Heterocephalus glaber
CATTTTGATTTTAGTTTAGTGCATGGTGAGAGATATAGGTCTAGTTTTAATCTTTGGCAAGTTGAAGCCCAATTTTTCCAGCGGGAGGGATGTTGACCGGGAAGCCCCTTCCTCTCGACCAGGAGCAGTGGGACGGCAGCTCCAAAGCAATCTCTGCTGTCATGTGAGAAATTATTTCTGATTTCTTTTTTTCCATATCCTCTTTTGTTGCCAGTTCAGGGTGTTCAGGTGGTTGAGTATTAGATAGTTTCATCTCCTTTCCCTTTGGGGTTGCTGTACGTGATCTGCAAGTCTGGTTTTGAGCCTTGTTTTTGTGTCTTCTCATTTCAATCAGGGAGGTGCTGTTGGCCCCTGCATGGCTCACCTCCTCTGAGGTGTGAGTGGTTTAACAGTGGCCTGGAAGCCCCTTCCTCTGGGCTCGAAGTGGTGGAATGGCATCCCAGAATCCCCTACCTCTGTGCTCAGAGTGGCAGAACGGTGGCCCGGAAGCCCCTTCCTCTGGGCTAGTAGAGGTGGAATGGCGGGACTGTCCTTTGAAATTTTAAAAATAGGAATTTTCACCTCTACATTTCTGGAATATTTTGTTTTTCAAAAGTGCACATGAAAAATCTGTTGAATTGGGTTATTACAACTTTTAATGATGTCTACAAGATCATAGAGAACTTCCCAGTGGTTCTGGTCTCTACGCTTGCTGTCTCATTCCCTCCTTCATGTATTACAGATTCACGGAGCTATTATAACAAGAGAACATAACACATGTGCCATAATACATATTTAGCATTTATGTTCTACAATAAACTCTTAATAGTTTCCTCCAGTAATTTTATCCAAAGTTAATGGTAAAGATTCTGGAGCTATATGTTTTAAAGTTTTCCATTTTGTCAATTATGTCTTCTTGTCTTTTATTCATTATTTGTTGAGGCCAGGGTTTTCCAACTGTAATAGTATTAACATTTTGAACCAGATGTTTAATAGTTGTGGGGTCTGTCTTGTGTATTGTAGGATGTTTAGAATTCGAGTTTGCCATGGTGGTGCATGCTTGTAACCCCAGCACTTAAAAGGCTGAGGCAGGTGAATCACAGTGAATTCAAAGCCAGCTTGGGCTGCATAGTGAGTTCAAGGCTAGGCTGAACCACATAGCAGGACCCTGTCTCAAACCAAACCAAATCAAACCAGACCAGACCAGACCAGACCAGACCAGACCAAAATGAATCATCTATTGCATATACCTATTAGATGCCACTAGCATCCTTCATCTGTGAAAATTAAAAAATGTCTCCAGATATTGCCAGAAGTTCATAGGGGAGCAGTCACCTACAGCAGAGAAACACTGGTCTAAGCATAACACCTGCAACATTTTATGTTATTTGATATGTGTCCTTCAGACTATCAAATGATTCATCTTTTATTTATGTGTATCAATTATTTTCTTACCCGTTTAAGACTTTTAAAGCCTCATTTGTTTTTCATTTTTATTGTAATTATAGTTGTCTTCTTTTAGCACATTTATCCTTTCAAACAAATAAAAACTGAAATTACTAAGTAAAGCCTCTAATCTTAGCAGTCAGAACTGACTTGACAGTAAATTTGCAAGTTCAGTCTATGTGAGTGCATAAAGTTAAATGTTCATGAACTTTTCCTTGGATATTTCCTTTGTCTGGATTTCCAAATACCATATATAATTCCTGTAATCAACAAGCAGTATAAAATAAAAATGTAAATGTTAATTAGAACAAAAGGCATTTGTTTTGCATCTTAACCCAAATGAACATGGCTGCCTATTTTCCAGAAATCCAACTTTATGGCTTTTTCAGGATTGGTACTGCTATGGTTTCAGTATATGTGCCCCTCCAACACTCTTATGTTGGAACCTAATACCCAGTGGAATAACATTAAGAGTTCGAGGTCTTTAGGGAATGATTGACATGAGGACTTTGCTCTCATGAGAAGATTAGTGCTTTTCTAAGAGGAGGGAAAAGGTTTGGGGTTGTAGTTTTCTTTTCTTTCCAAGCTGACTAGAATCACAAATAATATCTAAAATAGAAATGAGTAATAGACATGTTTGGGTTGTTTCTGATTTTCAAAGGGAATGCCTTTAATATCTCCTCAGTAACAGGTCATTTGAGAGATACAAATTGAAACAATGCTGAGATTCCATCTCACTCCAGAAAGAATGGCTGCTATGAAGAAATAAACCAGTAACAAATGCTGAAAAAAATAACAAATGCTGGAGGGGCCGTGGGGAAAATGGAACCCTTCTCCATTGTTGGTGGGAGTGTAGCCTGGTGTAACCACTGTGGAAAGCAGTGTGGAGATTTTTCAAACAACTAAAACTAGAGATTCCTTTTGACCCAGCTATACCTCTTCTTGGTATCTTCCCAAAAGAATTAAAAGCATCCTATCACAGTGATATATGTGCACCCATGTTTATAGCATCACAGTTTGTAATAGCTAAATATTGGAAATAGCCCAAATGCCCATCAACTGACGAGTGGATAAAGAAGTGGGGTTTATTTATAAAATGGAGCATTACTCTGCCTTAAAGAAGGATGAGTTTCAGACATTCATAGCTAAATGGATGGACCTTGAGACCATAACTTTAAGTGAAATAAATTGGATACATATGTTTAAATACTGCATTGTTTTTCTCTGGTGTGAGAAACCCAATGTGGAAATAGGGCTGAGATATATACTGGATGTTGGGAAATGGGAAGAAAGTGTTCAAATGGGAAGGATAACAGGGAGGAAGGAGGGAGAAAGCCAGAAAGAGACAAGAAAAAAAGTGAAAATAGAACGAAAAAAATGGAAACAAAGTTTTTGTACATAGGGAGGGGAGGGGACTTAAGGGGGGGAATGGGATAAATTAAAATAAAATTTATAAAGAAAATGATGCTTTCTGTAGGCTTTGAGTAGCTGTCCTTTAGTAAGTAAAAAAAGTTCCCTTTAATTTTTTTCTGCACAAATGAGAGTTTAATTTTGTCAGATGGTTTTCCTTAATGATTGAAGTTATCCTATTATTATTTTTTGTTTGTTTGTTTGTTTTGGTGGTGATGGTGGTGGTACTGGGGATTGAACCTAAGGCCTTTGCACTAAGCTACATTCCCAGCCATCCCCCTCTTTTTTTTCTGAGACAGCATTCTCCCTAAGGTGCTAAGTTGCCCAGGCTGGCCTTGAACTTGTGATCCTCTTGCCTCAGCTTCCCAAGTGCTGGAAATACAGGCATGCACCATAGCTCTATTAAATATCTTTTGAAGTGACTTGCTATCATAGTCACAGTAGGCATTTTAGAAAGTAAGCATTGATACTTCTTTTTCAAATAGATATTATACAAAGATCTAGTAGTGTTATATAGTCATTTCTTGAATAAATATTTCACTCATTATGTTTATGTTTTATAGAATTATTCCTGTGTGCTTAATGTAATTTTAGTAGCTGACTTTCTCCCTCTAGATTCTGGCTTCAGTGACCCTCTCACTGGAGCACCATCTGAGTACTTGCAGAGACTTTCCAGAATGGCCATATTGGAGTATGATACCATTTGTCAGGAAACAACCACAAAATCAAAAAAAGGCAAGAAACAAGAGCTCCGAGACTGCTGATAAATGTCATTCAGTGTAACACTTTCTTCATTTGCTCTTAAGGTTCATATTTGCTTTTTTTCTTTTCTTTTTTTTTATGTGATATGATGTGCAGTGATTTACATAAAATGGAAATGTAAATAGGAAATAAATATTTTATGTTACATATGGAATAACTTTTATTTTTTTAACATTACAAAGATATAGTTAAATTACGGGAACATAGCATAGGAGAAATTATATTCCATGAATTTTATGTACTATTTATTTATTATTTTTATAGTTCTGGAGACTGAACCCAGGGTCTTTGCACTAGGTGCATACACAGACGTTTTATTTATTTATTTTTATTTTGAGGCAGGATCTTGCTAAGTTGCTAAGGTGCCCAAGCTAGACCTGAACTTGCTATTTTTCTTCAGCATCCCAGAATGCTGGGATTATGGATGTGTATCATCATCTCTGGCTTGATTATGTCTTTTTATTTAATTTGATAAACTTTTTTGAGTGCCTTTCTGTGTGTTACCAATCTTCTCCTACTTCTGAGCTCTTTTGATGAGGGTCACTAATTTTCTTCTACCTCTGGGCTTTTGTCCCGGGGATGATGAAGAATGAAGTTGAAAAAAAAACAATGAAGTTGAAAGACACAGTAGTGGGGGACACATTGAGTGTAGTTTATTAGAGAGAACAAAGAAAAGTGCTCTCCAGCTGAGAGGGGCTCCAAGGGAGGAGGGTGTGAAGGGCCTAAGTCCAGGAGTTTATATGTGGACTTTGGTGTGAATATGAAACAATGAAACAATGCAGTTGGCTTTTTCAGTAGGCCCCTGACATCAGGAGTGCAGACTTCCCCTGTACCCCAACTTCTCAGGGTTTGTCTAAGTTTACCAAGGGCCTTGCCCTAACTGCCTATTGTTTTTGTATCTTCTAGTCTTCTGTGCAATGAACTTTGCTAGTTGCTACAAAAGGTTCAGAGAAGAGTAATTCTTTATTGTTGGGGTTAGAAGGTCTTTTTTCCTGATTGAATTTAACCAGTTGTGAGATAAATATTCAGCCATATGAAAATGACAATGTTGGTTTGGTTTGCTTATAAAACCGAGAGGGGAGATCCTGCCTCAGATGTGTGGCAACAATGGGCCTCTCAGTATAGAACTTCAGAATCTGGCAAATGATCACACCCGAGAGTGCTGACCACCCTGGACTCACCTGCTACCTCAGGGCCTCTCCACTGTGTGGACAGGCAGATCCTTGAGATCAAGGGAGGATGGGGAAAGACTTCCACCATCTTCATGGAGAGGAGGAGGAAGGTCTAAGAATAAAGGAAAACCCCGCTCAAGAAAGCTGGAGGAATGGAGAGAAGTTTGTGTTTCTATACCTCCCTGAGAAATCAAGGGTTTCAGAGACTTGATTCTATAGAGTGGAGAATCACAGCATGGTACAGAGGTTTACTGGGGCAGTCTGGGAGGGTTTTATGGAAAACATGGTGTTTGAAATGGTCATTAGAAACAGGAAATATGGAAAGGCAGGGTATTTCTAGAAAGGTGGAAAAATATAAGCAAAGGTGTACTTTGCATTTGGGAATTATGCACTTGGATGCACAGTAGGTAGGGTAAAGCAGGCATCACAAATTCACATGCTGAATTAAAACAATGCTGAGATTTCATCTCACCCCAGAAAGAATGGCTGCTATCAAGAAATCAACCAAGGACTGGGGATTTAGCTCAGTGGTTCCGGCACTTGCCTCACAAGTGCAAGGTCCCAAGTTCAATCCCCGGTATATAAAAAAAAAAAATCAACCAATAACAAATGCTGGAGGTGCTGTGGGGAAAATGGAACCCTTCTCCACTATTGGTGGAAGTGTTGACTGGTGCAACCACTGTGGAAATCAGTGTGGAGGTTTCTCAAGGAACTAAAACTTGAGATTCCTTTTGAGCCAGCTATACCTCTTTTTGGTATCTTCCCGAAAGAATTAAAAGCTTCCTATCACAGCGATATATGTGCACACATTACAAAATGTGTTTATAGCATCACATTTTGTAATAGCTAAATCTTGGAAACAGCCCAAATGCCCTTTAACTGATGAGTGGATAAAGAAGATGTGTGGTGTTTTTTTTTTTTTTAAACAATGGAGTAGTACTACTCTGCCATAAAGAAGGATGAGTTTCAGACATTCATAGCTAAATGGATGGACCTTGAGACCATATTCTTAAGTGAAATAAATTGGACACATATGTTTAAATACAACATTGTTTCTCTAGTGTGAGAAACTAAATGTGGAAATAGGACTGAGATGTATAATGGATGTTGGGAAATGGGAAGAAAGTGTTCAAATGGGAAGGAGAACAAGGGAGGAGGAAGGGAGAAAGGAAGAAGGGACAAGAAAAAAGTAAAACTAGAAGAAAAAATGGAAACAAAGCTTTTGTACATAGGGAGGGGAGGGGGTTTGAGGGAGGAATGGGATAAAATAAAATTTATTAATAAAAAAAAGAAAGACCATGGAGGGACAATGAAGGGAAAGACAAGAAAGAAGGAAAAAAGGAGAATATTTTCTCGTTTTAAATGATGGTGCTAATCATTATCCAGACAGATTGTATGCCCATTTCTTCATCTATAAAAGGAATGAATTAATCTTTGCTGTTATTTCTATGAATTATGTTTACTGAGCTGTTACTGTAGGTGAAGTTAGAATATAAACTTAGAAAAAAAGATTAAAAAGTCAATTTGATGAAAAGAACTCCAACAAATTCACATGCTGGCAGGGACTGTGGTGGATTATCTAACTGTCAACTTGGAACGCCTAGCTGAACTGAGTCAGTGTGGTACTGAGCATGGAAGACCCACCTGAGAATTGTTGCCAATGGCATAAAAAGAGAACTGGTGGAGAAAATTTTATGCTGCTGATTTTCTTAAAGAAGCTTGCTGTGGCTGGCTTTCTTCATATGAACTCTGCTGTTCACATTGTCAGAGGAGCTCAGGTCTTCATCTCGAGCGTCACTTCCTAGCTCCAGTACAGATCTCTCAGCCTGGTGGCACAAATCCTTCACCCCATTGGCATAGACTTTCTAGCTTCCACCACTGGCCTTTGGGCCTTCCCGGTGAAGGTCCTTGATAGAGTTGCATGATACATTGCCTTAGGATCCAGGCCTTTAGCTGGACTTGTGCTGGACATTGCCATGTGATTCAGGCCCTTGGCTGAATTCTTTGGGTCTCTAGAGTGTGGGGAGATCTCTTGTATTCCTCTGCATTTGACTTTTTGGGTGAATACTATAAAATAACCCTGTAAATTATGTGTTCTATATTAAATCTATTCCCTTGGAAACCCTGACTACAATAGGGACCAAGCCAGCACCAGATTATGTGACTTTAATCAGATGAAGTCTGTGGCAAACTGGGACATGTTATCCCATTTGAAAGAGCTCTGGCTGCCTACCTTCAGCTTTTTGTGCCATGGAGTCTAATGTTGCCAGATAGTGCAACTTTTCATAAAAAGTGAGAATCTGATTTTTTGAAACCTTCCAACAACTAATTTAAAATAAGCAACTCACTCAAAATTTATAAAGCCACTGTGTACATCAAATAAAATTATATGTGCAAGCTAAATCTGGCTTTGTGGAACCATTCTTTACAACCCTGGAAACAAGGGCATAGAGAGGCCAGCCTGGCTCAAATGATAACTTGATATGTTATATGGTAGAGAGCCTCAGATGGCAAGCATGAGTTTATATTCAATCTGTTTTGCAATGGGAGATTTTGAGACTGAAAGTAAATTATTGCTTTTGTGATTTAGGAAGATTCACCTAGGTACATTAAGCAAGCTGGACTGTAATGGGAGGGGACTGGAGGTTGGGAAATCATTTAGGTTTTCATGGAAATCAGGGCAAGAATCTTTGAGTTGGGAGTAGAAGTAGGAATGGTAAGGAAAGACTGGATAATTAGGATATCAACGTAGAGGACTAAAGATGAATTGCATAAATATAGGATGTCAGGAAAGGAAGGATCAAAAGTAACTCAGATTTGCAATCTTAGCAATGAGAATCTCAGAGGTAGAGGTGCTGGTTTGGGAGGAGTGCAACTTTGGGCAAAGCCAGTTTAAGGTGTGATCAGGACATCCTCATAGAGATCCCAAACATGTATTTGAAATGTTGGTCTTTAATTCTGAGAAGATACTAAAGCTAGAACCTTGTGAAACATTTGCATAGCAAAGAGTGTTCTCCTGATAAAAAACTAGAGAGAGAAGTGAGCCCAAATCCATATAGGATGGGAGGAAATAGGAAGAAGACAAAAACAGGAGAAGAAAAAAGTAACCATCACAGATAAAAGAGAATGGGTATTTTCTAGGTCCTTCCATGCCTTGTATTTATTTACACAAATATACGTGCAGTTCCTAAGGGGTAACTAAATAAATTTAAATGGTTATATTTGTGCTTACATATGAATATTTCTTTCTTTTTTTTCTTTTTTTTTTGAGACAGGGTCTCACTATGTGGTTCAGCCTGGACTTGAACTCACTATTTAGCCCAGGCTGGCCTCGAACTCAAGGTGATCCTCCTGCCTCAACTTCAAGAGTGCTGGGATTACAGGTGTGCACCACCACGCCCAGCTCCTACATATGAATTTTGATTGAGAATGACTTAGATATTGCATTTACGTTTTCTGTCTTCTGATTACTCCTCCAAATGTATTCAATGATTTAACAAATAAGATGCAAGAGAAAAGTCACTCTCAAGCAAAAATTTGGTGAACTCTTTTGGGTGAACATTTCTAAACACTTGATTATCAGGTGGATTTCATTTGTCAAATTCCTACTGTGTACTGTAAACATTTACTATTATTTATTAACTGTCTGAAAATCCTAAAAAATAGGTAGGATGATATTATTCCTCTTTTATAAATGAAGTAAACTGATGGTCTTTATTTTACACTAGGTCTCTAGCTAGAAAGGGAGAACCAGGATTCTGACCTACTAGGATTCAAAGTTCATATACATAAACCACATGGAATGAGTCTTTTTTTTGAGACAGGGTCTTGCTGTGTAGTTCAGGGCCTTGAGCTCACTATGTCACCCAGGCTGGCCTCAAACCCACAGCGATCTTCCTGTCTCAGCCTCCTGAGTGCTGGGATTACAGGCATGTGCCACCAGGCCTGGCTTGCAATGATAGTCTTAAAAACCTTAAATTTAGTTGACAAATATAACCAGGGTATACATTTAGGGCATGATAGTACTGCCTCAGACATATCTCTCAATATTGAGTTGTGTTTTGGAGTTATGACATTAACACACATTGGAGCATTTATACTAGTGGAGTGGAAAGCTGGTTTGTTTACATGGATAATTATGTCTGCCTCCCACTTCATTTCCCCTAGAAAGAATTCAACTCAAGCCAATTTGAGAAAGGAGTGGAATGTTTATATGGAATTTTTAAAAATAAATGAGATATACTGACAATAGATAATCGCCTTTTCAACCTTGAGGTTGAATCTGTCTGTCCGTCTGCCTATCTATATCTATCTATCTATCTTTTTATGAACTTATTTGGTTTTTGAGACAGGGTTTTGCTATGTAGTTCAGGCTGGCTTTGAACTCACTACATAGTTCCCACTATGTGGCCTCCAACTCCTGGTGATCCTCCTGTTCTCAGCCTCCCGATAGAAAGTTTTTTTACTTTTGGTGCTGGAGATTGAACCCAAGGTAGGCAAATGCTATACCATGAAGCTATATCCCCAAGCTAGAACTGTTCTTAATTACAAAAGTAGTATTTTTGGAAAATAATAAGTATTTTTTAAGAATTTTAGCAATGTAGGAAAAGTATAAAAACAAGGTTTAAAAAGCACCTAAAATCTCATCACTCATAAATAACATCAGGTGAACAATTTTCTTTGCCCTGTGTATGGAGATAAAAACATTTACTAAAATGCCATGATTCTAGGTTATCCTACTTCATTTTTAATCCAATAAAAGAAAAAGAAACTTATATGAAACTGAGGATATGGTTTACATTCAATAAATAATTTATTATAAATCTATATTTGGTCCATCTTTAGGGTTAACTAATCCCCATGGGAATGGGTGTTGCAGAGAGATGCTAGGGGTGGATGCAAGAGGGCTGCACCAAGGGGAGCAGATAAGTCCTCGACTCTTTCTAACCCCCTTTCTACCTCGTGCTAGTGTCTCCTACCAGCCAAACCCAGTTAATAATGAAGCCGAGGTAATAAATTCCAGAGGAAGCAGCTTTCGGGGAGCACAGAGCTGGATGAATAGAGAACAGGTCTGGGGCAAGAAGCTGGAGAATAATTGGCAAAGACCACAAGTTGAAGAGTCCAGGGATTAGAATCAAAGGCCAAGCGAGTGGGGCTGGGGGCATGGATGAAATGCTTCTCTGCTCTACCTTCAGGCTTTTCTACTGACCAAGACTGAGGCTGACCTAAAGTTAGCATAGAACTGTGAGCTGGGTCCCTGATGTGAGAATTGGAGGTGAAGCTTGGGGAAAATATCCCCCGGCGGGAAGACTGGAGGTACTGCAGGGAAAGGAGGCATGGAAGAGGAGGGCAGAAAGCCCAAGCAAGCAAGAAATCAACAAACTCCTTGCAGAATTCAGAGGCCATTCGACTTTGCCTCTATCCTCAGCAGGTTTGCTGTTTTTGTTTGATTCCTGCTGACAGAGATAGGAAGGAAGACGTGATTTATATCTATATGTTCCCCAAGAGCCTCATGAACTCATAGGTGGGGTTTTTGGAAAGTGACTGAATTATGGGGATGCTATAGTTGACTTGCTGTTAGGAAGTGGGGTCTAGTCCCAGTAGGAGGATCCCTGAAGGAGTGACCTGGAGGGATGTACCTTCTTCACAGTTCCTAACTTGTTCTTTGCTTCTGGGTTACCAAAATAAGAGAAGCGTTTTCTCCACCATGCCCCTCTGCCATGCTGTTTCCTACCTTGGAGACAGCTGACCATGAACTGTAACCAGGAGCTAAACTAAATATCCCCTCCTTTAAGTTGCAGGTGGCAGGTATTTTGTTCCAGTGAGGAGGAAAATGACTAAGACAGAAGATCTTCCTTCCTGCAGCCCTTGAACAAATGAAATTGAATATGCTCACAGCATGAGCAATCTGTGAGAAGCAAAAAGAAGGAATGGGGAGAAAAGCAAACCTTTAAAGTGAAGGAGTTGGAGTGAATGGGGAAAACTACTGCATGGAGGGCCTGCCGTCATAATACATCATGAGAAAAAGCCGTGACAGTGTCTGATAACCAACACCCAAGGAATTCAAATGATGGGTGACTCCCATATTTTTCCCATACAGTCAGCCTTAATTAGGTATTCAAGAGTCCTCTCTTCCAGGTGTCCTCCTTTTGTTTTGTGATTCTGGGTGCTGAACCCAGAGTCTTGTGCACACTAGGCAAGCACTCTACCACTGACCTACACCCCTGTTACTGGTGGGAAGTGGTAGCTGTTATGGTTTGGATATGAAATATCTCTCACAGGCTCATGTGTTGGGGGCTTGGTCCCCAATGCAGCAATGTTGAGGGGTGGGCTTGGGGGAAGTGATTGTATCATGAAGGGTGTAATCTCATCAGTGGGCTAATCCATTCATGGGTTCAGGATTGAATGTGCTATTGAGAGGTGGTGAAAATGAGGAGGTAGGGCCTGGTTGGAGGAAGTAGGTCACTGGGGGTGTAACCTGGAAAGCCACTTCTTGTGTTCAGCCTGTCTCTCTGTCTCTGTCTGTCCCTCTCTTCTTCCTGCCCACCATGACAGGAGCTGCTTTGCTCTATCACATGCTTTCCACCATGATGTTCAGCCTCACCACAGGCCCAGAAGCAATGCATCCAAGTGAGCATGAACTAAAACTTAAAACTGTGAGCCAAAATAAATCCTTCCTCTTTTAAAATTGATTTTCTCTGGTATTTTGTCACAGTGATAGAAAGCTGTTTGATATAAATTCCAACCCTTTGAATTGTTTTATTCCTCTAGACTCTCTGCTCTCCAACCTTGTCTTGGATCTGTCTTGGAAGTCAAAGCTCTGGAGATTATTTTCCCCAAAAGATGAGAAAGTGGTAGTGGCAAGTAGTCCTCCTCCTTAGGCTTGCTCTTTTGCATTTTTCATAGTGGAGCACCTGCAAGACAAACATACTTGGTCTTGGTAAATGTGGTCACTTCCATGGCGTTGCTCTGATGTGTTATTCAAGTGAAGCTCCCTGCCCACCATGGATGATGCCAGGAAGGAAGAAGAGGGAGATGAAAAGTCTTATACTTTTTTGATAAAAATAGTAATAATTATTACTTAATAACTATTAAGTAGTGGATTATATTGAGTGGCTACTTTATGTCAGGTACACATTAGATACTGTCATGGTTTGAGGTGGCTTTTTCAAGAGGTATGTTTGTGTCTTAATCCGTAGGACCTGTGAATGTGACCTTATTTGGAAAAAGGGTTTTTGCAGATGCCATTAAATTAGGATCCTGAGATGAGATCATCATGGATAATGTAGGTGGGCCCTAAATCCAGCAATAAGTTTTTGTAAAAGATAAAGGGACACAGAAAAAGAGGAGACCAGGTGAACACAGGAGCCGAGATTGAAGCTATGCCTTTGCACAGCTGACAATCACCTGGAACCACCAGAAGCTGGGAGAGGCAAGGAGTGACTCCCTGATTGCCTGTGGAGAGAGTATGGGCCTGCATTTCAGCTGCTAGCCTCTGGAACTTCTAGAGTTAAGTCCCTGCTGGTTTTTTTTTTTCCTGCTTTCTCTGACAAGTAACTACACTTTATTTTTATTTTTTTGCATAAATTCTTTTATTAGTACATTTTAAGTATACAATATGTTTACATTTATCATTGGGTGCTTGTACCTGTACATGATGTATCTTGGTTCTTAATTTTTCCCCATTACCTGTGCACCCTTCCCCCGCACCTGTCCCTATTTACACAGACTTTGTTTCAATTTTTTCCTTTTCTCATAATTTTTCCTTTCCCTTCTTACCTTTCCCCTTCCCCTCCCTCTTCCTGTACCTGTTTGGAACTTTTCTTCCTATTTCAAATTATCAATTATTCATTTAATCATTTTAATCCTTATTTACACTTTCAGTTTCTCACACTAGAGAAACTATTTGGTATTTACACGTGTGTCCTATTTATTTCACTTAAGAGCATGTCCTCAATATGCATCAATTTAGCTATAAATGTCTCTAGTTTCTCATTCTTTACGGCTGAGTAGTACTCTATTTTATAAAAAAAAACCCCACATCTTCTTTATCCAGTTTCCAGATGATGGGCACTTGGGTTGTTTCCAAGCTTTAGCTATTACAAACTGTGCTGCTATGAACATGGGTGCACATATATCACTGTGGTATGATTCTTTTAATTCTTTTGGGAAGATACCCAGCAGGGGAATAGCCAGGTCAAATGGAACCTCTAGCCCTAGTTCTTTGAGGGATCTCCATACTGATTTCTACAGTGGATGTACCACTCTGCATTCCCACCAACAATGGAGAAGGGTTCCTTTCTCCCCACTCCCCTGCCAGCATTTGTTATTGGTTGATTTCTTGATAGCAGCCATTCTTTCTGGGGCGAGGTGGAATCTCAGTGTTGTTTTCATCTGCGTCTCTCAAATGACCAGTGATGTTGAACATTTTGTCATATGTTTATTTGCTATTCCTACTTCTTTATCTGAGAAATGTCTGTTCATGTCAGATGCCCATTTTTGAACTGGGTCTTTGAATTTGGAGGGTCTGATTTTTTTCAGTTCTTTACATATTCTAGATGCTAGTCCTTTGTCTGAGGTACAGGTGCTAAAATTTTTTTCCCACATTGTAGGCTGTCTCTTAGCTCTGATGGTGGTTTCTCTTGCAGTGCAGAAGCTTTTTAATGAGATCCCAGTTGTTGATTCTTTGTGCTAGTTCCCGTGCTACTGAAACTTCTAGGCTTAATTGACAGATTCAGTAGAGTAGTTGGATACAAGGTCAACACTCAAATACAATAGCCTTCTTGTACACAGATAACAGACTCACTGAAAGAGAAATTGGAGAAACAATTCCTTTTATAATAGCATCCAAAAAATTGAAATATCTAGGAATCAATCTAACAAAGGAAGCAAAAGTCCCTGCTGTTTTAAGCCACCTAATTTGTGTTTGTTTGCTTTGGCAGCTCTAGAATTTAAAACTAATGTTTTACACGCATTATTTCTAATCCACACTACAATTGGTAAAGTGAAGGGATTATTTTCCCATCTTACAGACAAAGAACTTGCAATTTATTAACTTACTCAAGTTCCCACAGCCAGTAAGTTGCAGAGCCAGGGTTTGAAACGACCTGTGGGAATCCCTGGTGCAAGCCTCTGATCACAGTACAGTCCTGTTTGGATAAAAGAGGGCTCTTGTTGTTCAGAAAGTGCTCTTCTGTGTTCCTGGCTCTTGGCAGGTTCCTGCTCGCCCTATTCAGATCCACTCATTTTGTGACATTTAGTTGATGGGCCACTTGTGTTGAGCCCTAGATTAAGGCTGTAATTACAAAATTGATTTTCATGATTTCTGTGTCCTACGGAGTGCTTTAAGCTTCGGGGAGGGAGAGTCTTGCTTTTACGAAATATTGTGAACCCTTAAGTAATAGTTTAAAATTTTAGGACCTAGCAACTGTGCGTTTATGGATTTGAAAACACTTTCACTCACATTTTAGCTTTTTTTTTTTTTTGGTGGTGCTGCAGTAAGATACTTGGTAATGGTTAATTTATAAACAGTAGAAATTGACTTCTTCCAATTCTGGAGGGTAAGGAGTCCAATATCAAAGTACTGGCAGGTCTGGCATCTGGTTAAGGCCTGGTCTCCACTTCCAAGACAATGCCCAAACACTGCATATTCCAGAGGGGAGGCTCATGGATTCTTGCAGGGGGAGTGGTGGAAAGGTGAAAGAACAAGCTCTCTCAAGGGCACCTAATACCATTGGCAGGGGAGGCGCCCTCATGGCCTCATCACCTCTGACTACTGTCACGTTGGCAACACCTGGATTTTGGAGAGGACACATTCAAAAAATGGCATGCACAAGATTTCATTTGAGCCTTGAAAGCTGTACATAGTTATCCATGGATGTACCATGAATGATTTTATAGGAATGATTTGACAGTTCCTAAGTTAAGTGGATCCCTTATTGTCACATTTTCTGAGAGAAAGCATGTCACAGCACAGTGTCATGGTGAACCTTTATAAACTTCCTTGTGTTTGTTGTAGACTCCTATAACCAGCTATATAATCTCAAGTGCCTAACACGTCTCTGGTTTTTCTATCTGAATTTTTCTGCATTTGCAAAGAAGGGGACTGCCACTGGAATTATGAAGAGCTGGCTGCTCTTTGAATGGGCTTGGGCTGTTGGATCAATGACTGATGTCAGCAACAGCCTCAAGTCAGAAGAAGACAGAGCTAAGACCTGCTTTAGAATAAATATTTGTGATTCCTTCAGCAGTTCTTGCTTCTTAATGTATGGCCTTTTTCAAAATGCTTACAGTCTCTGTACTGATTGATGCTTCTGTTTAAAGAAGTCTAGAAGCTGCCATCAGTACCTGGTGATCCCACCAGAGGATTAAGTTAAACACAGAAAATGAATGTGTTCACTGTCATAGACACAATTTACAGTTCTTGGAATACAAGTGCATACCTACAAAACGTGGGTATGTGAAAAGAGGAATGCTTTTTGATTCATTGAGAGTGTTTGGTTTGTGCCGTGTTTTTATCCGAAACTAAAGAGACATTAGTCTTTAATTTTCCTAAAACTATACAAACCTGAATATAATCTGAGATAATGTGTGCATAAAAAGAGACAAAAAAAATCTACCTTCCAATAACTAGATCTTGGTGAAATAATATCTGAGTGTCCTTATCCTAAAACTGATTCCTTCTGGTGTAGTGAGAGGATTTAAAGTCTAGCCTTACAGAGTGTTGTTTTGATGACAGCAATAAAGAAGATAAAAGAAAAGTCCCCTTTGGTTCATAGCAAGCTAACTTCATTTAACATAAATACATTTTTAATTTTTTATTAGTGCATGTTTGCAGTACATAATGATTATAATTATCATGGGGAGTTGGTACATATACATAATACATCTTAATTTTTTTCATCCCCTGGCCTTCCCCTCCATCCTGTTCCTTTTAACTCTTGGTCCCCTTTCCATTTGCAAAAACTTATTTTCATCATCCCCCCCTTCAATTCTTTTTTTTTTCCATCCCCTTCCCTCCTTTTCCCCCTCTATTTTTTCCCCCTTCCATTTGAAAAAGATTTCCATACTTCTGTTTTGCTATTTTCTATTTTGTTTTCTCTCTCTCTCTCCATATATATATATATATATATATATATATATATATGCACACACACATATATATTTATATATAAATACATTTCAGCACATCAAATATATTAAAATATGATTTACTAATTAGAAGATTTGGTGCATACACTTGAAACTGTTCTGACAACTATCCCCTCCCCACACCTACAGATCATACATTATGGTTTAGCTCTAGAATGTCCTCCAGAAGCCTCTTGTGTTCAGAGGTGGTGTTTTTGGACAGTGATTAGATGTGAGGGAGGAACACAATAGCTGACTTGCTATTAGGAGGCGCGGGCTGTTGGAGGTGGGTCACTTGGGGCATGACCCAGAGCGGCATATTCCTGTCTCCGGCTCCGCCCTTGGCTCGTGCTTCCTGGCTGCCACAACATGAGCAGCTTTTCTGTGCCAGACCTTTCCATCACACCCCTCCTGCTTTGGAGCAGCGATCCACGGACTGAAAATGTGAGCCAAATAAATCTTTCCTCCTGTAAATTGCGGGTGTCAGGTACTATGTCTCAATGATGAGGAAAGTTTCTATAATATTAAAAAATTATTGCGGTAAAGAATATAAAACATAAACTTTACCATTGTAACCATTTTCAAGTGCACAACTCCATGACGTTAAATACATCCACATCTACCATCTTGACTTCTCTTGGTGCTTTGTTTAGGGTTGACTTCTTTCCTTCTCTCTTAGTTTACTTATTTTCTTCTTCTTGGCTTCATTCTTGCAATTCCAACACATAGGTAAAAACATTTTGAAGTTTTGTATAAAAGGGGAAAAAAAAGAATGGTCCATCTAGGTCCTGAGGCAGAATCTCATTAAAACCTCAGGGGTTGAGTGAGCTGCTGAGGCCTTGGGCTGTGCTTTCTGCTGCTGTAGCAAGACAGCTTCCTCTCCTAGGCTGTTGTGGGCTGGAGGGCTGGGCAACTGTGGGAGGACCAAAGGTATTAACCTCTCAGAAAAAAAGTGAAAGGTTTTTATGTCTATGCAGTCATGCCTTCCTCAACTTTATGGAAGCTAAACAGATCTTTTTATGCCTTGAGACTCTTCCATTGCCAAACTCTGATGTACCCTCTGGTTCTACCAGTGAGGAAGATAGGAATAAGCTCTTTTGCATTAGTAGACTCTCATCCAAAAAAGCATGGAATAGGTAC
Organism: Heterocephalus glaber; assembly: GCF_000247695.1. Next base: position 17,946,243 of record NW_004624744.1, read on the forward strand.
AGAGGAGAAAGATCTCTGTGCTTGGGAATCAGAGCTTGGGTCCTCACATGACTGTGGTCTGAGAATTGGCAATAGGGCCCAAGATATTTGCAACCGGTAAATGCTTGTGTCAGTGCCTAGAAGTGGCTAGAGTAAGGAATCCATCCATCTCAACCCAGTTTTGGGAAACACTTGAGTTGTAAGTTCAATGTTGATGGAAAATGGTCTTAGAGAGAGGGAGGTTGCAAGCTAACAGGTAATGTAGAGACTCTGTGCCTCAGAGGAAGTTAATGAGCAGGAAATGGCACACACTGCTGTTAGAACACATAAGTCCCTGTGAAAGTCATAGTGCTCCAGAAATCATTCTTACAATTTGGTAAGATTAAAGAGAAGTCTACTCCTGAATTCTGTACTGGAAGTTGTAGATGGCCTTGGGAGAATATTTCTGTCTAAGTGCTCAGTTTCTGTTTGTAGAGAGATGATTCAAATCAACTCAGTGACCATTGAGCCCATTGTGTGAAGGCTCTGCAGTGGACTCTGCAGGTGAGTAGGATTTGGCTCTTGCCATCAAAGATTTTATATGCTAGTGTGGATGGGTAAGCATGGGTATCTGCAGGAAGGGATGGCATAGATAATATAAACTAGTGAAAATGCACAGGACTGATTTTCTTTAAGACTTTGCTATTGTTTGGATCTTAAATGTTCCCCAAAAGTATAAGTGTTAAAGGGTTGCTCTTCAGTAGATGGTGCTATTGAGAGGTGATAGAACCCTTATGAGGAAGGGGCTAGTTGGAGGAAGTGGGTCATTGGGGCATGCTCTCAGAGAGTAGATGGGTAACCCAACCCTTTGTCTCTGTGCTTCCTGGCTACTACAAAGTGAGAAATTTCCTCACCACATTGCCCCCTCCCTCAAGATGTTCTGCTTCACCACAGACCCAGATAAAATGAAGCCAAGTGACCATGGACTGAAACTATTGAAACTGTGAGCCAAAATAAACCTTTCCTCCTTTAAGTTGATTTTCTCAGGTATTTTGTCTCAGTGACAGAAAATTGATGTATACAGACTTTGTTTCTGGTATTGAGAGTAGATTAGGTCAGTAAATAAATTACAATTACAAGGAAATCTATTAGGAAACTTATAATTAACCAATTTATTTCAATATATATTGATCTCACATGTATTAGGCACTAAGCCCCTGGAAATCCAAAGCAAAATAAGAAGTCATTGTCCTTGAAAGTTTGACACACAAAAAGGAAAAACTGAGAGCCATGGCAATGTAGTGAAGCAGAGGCATCAGGGCTCCTTATGTCTCTGTGTCTCTTTCTTGGGTGCAATTTCCAGGACCACTTGGACATTGCAGCATCCTAATCAATGAAGTCATTGAAAAGTGCCAGCCACAGACCTGTAGTGTTTTGGTAGACAAGGCAAGGAAAGTGAGAATGGTAATGGTCAGGGGGAAGGGTAATGCAAGGAAAGGGGAAGGAAGATGATTCCCCAAGAGTCTGGGCATGCTGCCACCAAGCACCATCCTTCCGTGGTGGGACCTCTGTAAGACAGAATGGCCTGGTGATGCCCACCAACTACATGGCTGAATTCTTCTGCCCCATCCTGTTTCTTTTCTTGGAACATGCTCATCACAGCTTGTCCATGACCTGGGCAGGTCCCTAGGATGTGGCTATAGCCTGAAGTGATTTCTGGTCTTTTTGAGATCCAGTCTCAAGGGGTCAGGGAGTTGGTTTTGAGGGCAGACTGAAGCCTCAGATGGTTGATGAGGGGCATATCTGTTGTTTTTAGAAGAAGTTGGGAAGGTGGAGTACTACAGGCCTTCTAGCATCTTAACCCAGCATATCTTAGGGCAGGCTGCTATAAAAAATAGCCATAGACTGGATGCCTAAACAGCAGTTACTTCTTACAGTTCTGGAGGCTAGAAGTCCAAGATGAACACGCTAGCAGATCTGGTATCTGGTAAGTGCCTGCTCCCTGATTTGCAAATGGCCACCTTTCTCACAGGAAGATACAGAATATGACATTTCTACATGGGATGGAGCAAAGGTGAGAAAAACCCTTTATCTTCTCTTCTTTTTATAAGAGCATTAATCCCATTAGTGAGGGCTCCACCTCCTGATACCTTTACACTGGAGAGTAAGTGGTGTGGTTTGAATGTATATCTCAAAAGTTCATGTGTCAGAAACTTAATTTCCAAATTCATATGTTAATGTCATTTGGCTATGAGGCCTTTGGGAAGAAGTTAGAATTAAACGTGGTCATGAGTGTAGGGTGGTTACGAGAACACTAATGGCTTTATAAGAAGAAGAAGAGAGACCCAAGCATACTTACTCTGTCTGGCCATATGCTACCCTTGGTCATGTTATGATGCAATAACAAGGCCCTTGCCAGATGTTCAGCAGATGCTGGATCCATGCTCTCGGATTTCCTAGACTCTAGAATCTTGAGGCAAATAAACTTCTATTCTTACAAATTACTGAACTCCAAGTATTTTGTTTTAGTAACAGAAAATGGACAAATACAGAAGGCTTCAACAAAGGAGTTTTGGGGCCTCACAAACATTGAATCCATAGTATAACAGCATGGAGTTTTGAAATTCACATTAGAAGACAGGTTAATGTGGTGGCTCTGATGCCTGGTTGCCTGGAATCAAATCCCAACTCTGCAAGTTGCTAGCTGTGTAACTGTGATTGGGTTTCTTTGTCTCCTTAATGTCATCTAGAATATGGAGCTATTAAAAAAAAAACCCCAAATAATAATAACACCTACTTTTCCATGGTGTTGGGAGACTCATCTTAAATAATATATGTAAAGCTCTTCATACAGTGCCTGCCACATGGTGTTTATGTTATTATAACCAGGATGGTTCCCACCCCTCCTCTAAGGAATTGAGCAAAATCTTGGAGTGTCAGGGGCAGCGTGGGAAACAGAAAAATGGCATGAATAGTACTGAAACTCAAGAAGGGCTGATGGGCCACTTTCCCTTGGTTCAGATGGGGTTGAGTGGGATACAATTACCAATTCTTGGTTTTCTTTTCACTCTTAGCAGAAAGGGTATAATTTTAATAAGATGAAAGGAGGCTTGCAGGCTCCTGATGGCAAAGATCATCACAGGCCACCCTTGCGTGTCTGTGTCTTCTCTGACTATCTGAAGCAACTCAGGTTCGGGGATCTGCAGTGAAGGGAGGATGCAGGCTCACACCAGCCAGACATTCCCTGGGGGGAGGAGGGAGTGGGATGAGGGGCACAACTGTGCTCCCTTGCTGTGAGAATGGGGGCAGCAGTGCAAGTGTGTTTTAGAAAGATTGCTATGAACATTGCTGAGCTCTCTTCCCATAGGGTGGCAGTTCTGATTTTTTGCTGTTGTAAGGTTTTTTTGGTACCGGGGATCAAACTCGGGACTTGTGCTTTCGAGGCAGGCAGCAGAACCATTGAGCTAAATCTCTGGCCCCAGCTCTGGTTTCTTAAATTGGCTGATAGTTTACAGTTTTGAATCCAGGAAAAATAAGTGCATCCCTGGTTCTGTTTTTGAAAGAGAATAAGCAAATGCTTATATGGGAGTTTAATTCAAATGTTTGTATACATATTCTCTTAAATAAATTTTAACACCACTCCCTTCCTTTCCCCTTCACTTTCCAAGCAGAGGGCACTAATGGTTATACTTATGTGCTATTTTGGTTCAAGAACAGAGCACAAAGTCTAGGACTCCCTCTCATCCTCATACCCACATGCCCTCCTGCCTTCTGCCAGGCCCATAATGGCATTCTTCTCGGCTACAATGGTTTTCTTTTTATTCATAGTCTCATGGCCCAATGGTTAGCACTGATGCAGGAAAGACCCATGAGTATATATTCACTTGAAATTGTTAATCAGCCAGTGACTTATTTTTGCCTCCATCTTCAAAAGAGCAACTTTTACTTATTCCTCCCTGACCCCTGAGAAGTTGAGGAAGTAGTACCAGGCGTTTGAGAACAGTAAACCAAGAGTTGTTAGATTGCTAAGAGGGATTGTGATATTTCTGTGGAGACCTGTGAAGGGAAGATAAGACCAAAGTAGGTCATATTTAAAGGACACATGGCTTAGGAACTACACTTGGCCCTTGTCCATCTGTATCAGTTACTGTACTAAGCATTTAACAGACATTACTTCATTATTTCTTCATGATAAGCCCAACAAGTAAGATATAACTGTAATCATTATGAATCCCATTTTCTGATGAAGTTCAGAGGAGATAACATGCCTGAGATCTCAAGGCTAGTTAAGGCAGAACTGAGGTTTGGATTGTGTCTGTCTTACGGCAAAGCCCATGTTCTTCAGCACTCTGTAGCACTCCACAATGTGGGCTCCTCTGCAGGGTCATAGAAAAGACAAGCTTTTTTTTTCTTTTCTCAAGCAGCTTATACTCTAGAATGAACTGAAATGTATGTAATAGTGTCTTGCCTCTGAACTTTAAATTTCCTCACAGTTTGTTAACAAGAGAGAATATATGAAGGGTCTGATTTTGTGTAAAATTATGTCCCAAGGTGCAGTTTGGATTTCCTGTGCCCAATGGTGATTGTATGGAGACTTGACTCTTGATTCTGTAAGCACAGATGACATACTAAGTGCAGTTCCTCCAGGTGAGGGGTGGGCTGGAAGGGAAGGAATTATTTTGGCTTATGAGATGTTGGGAGATATAATCTCATTTTTATTGAGTAAAGAGTGCAGTTTCCCCCAAGAGTAGCAAAGTTGTGGGCCCCACAGTGTGACACAAAGACAGGTTCTGCTAATTATTGCTGATTTACTGCTCTCAAGAGCTTGACTTATCACTAGCTGTGTTATAGAACTAACACAGGATAGGTACTGTGATAAAAAAATAGAAATGCAGAGATGAGATATGCTTAGGCTTTTCACTGAAGGCAAGACACATAAGCAACTAGTTCTAATGCTGAGGTCCACATGCAGAAGTGGAAGTACATGTATGCTTCTGTGTGAGCCCAGACATTAGAGGGGCTAATTCTGCTTGTGAGTTACAGAAGGTTTTCAACATTTGAAGGAAGCGTTGCTAAACAGAAAAGTGTAGAATCAGTCATTTCCACAAGAACACAGTGCCTTGGTTGGCTTGGACGTATAAACATGTATGTCATTGTGGGAGAATGGGGAGAAATTTCTGACTGAGGCGAGAGCTATGTATGGCGAGCTGAGGAAGGTGTGAGCATAAGGGTGACAGATATGGTTTATGTCAGATAAGCATCAGATTTCTTTCTATTTTAAACCCAGTCTCAAAACAATAAAAGCAGGAAAGAAAGCACTGCAGTGTAATTTTCAAGACTTCTCTCTTTATAGATAGGTTCATATTTCCTAGTGTTCTAGAGGATAATGATTTCTTTGGGTCATGGTCAATTTTTGGCCACTGAGTTCTTCATTAGAATAGTACTCTAGAAAGTAAAGATGGTTTTACAATTACAAAGGACAAGACTGGTGATAATTGTGGTTTGAGCAATGTCTCTGGAAAATTGGGGTGAGAACTTTGACTATTTTCTTTATCATGCAGGATAAGAAATAAAAAAAAATTTCAAGAGAAAATAGGAAAAAAAGGCAAATTCATAAAGCACCCCCCCCTTTGGTACCAGGGCATTGAATTTAGGACCTTGTGCTTTTGAGGCAGGCACTGCACCACTGAGCTACATCCCCAGCCCTAAGCCTTTGTTTTGTTACTCTTATCATCCAGGAAACTTCCATAAATAAATATGTGTTCCTGCAAAAGAAATCACTCATAGATTATTTGTAGCAATTTTCAGAAATGTTCTCTTTCATAATTGTAAACTTTCAAAAAGACATTAATGAAACATTTAAATGTCAAATAAAGAATAATGCATAGTTCATAGGGCTTCCAGCCTACCACATTCTGGTGTTTTTGTTTGTTTGATTTTGTTTTGAGACACAGTGTTAGTTTGTATCTAGATGTCCCACCAAAGCCTCATGCAGTCATAGGTGGGGCTTTTCAGAGGGACTGGATCTAGAGTGTGCGATGCTGGGATTAAGTGTGTGATGCTGGGATCAAGGGTGTATGATTACTAGATTACACTGATGGGTTTGGCATAGTTCTGGGTAGGATTAAGGGTGCCCCACCCTGGGTGTGAGTGCTATCCACACTAAGGTTGGATAGGCTGGATACGATATAAAGGATAAGAAAGAAGATCCCTGTTTGTCACTTGCAGCTTTGTTGCTTGCTGCCTTCTGCCTGCCCTTCTTTGCCATGGACTTTCTCCTCTATGATGCCCCTCTGCCATGCCACTCTGCCTTGGGGCCAGCCAACTGTGAACTGAAACCTCTACAAACTGCAAGCTAAATAAACCTTTCCTCCTTTATCTTTGGGTGACAGGTATTTTGTCTCAGCAACAAGAAAAATAACTAAGTCACAAGGTAACTAAGCCTATGCTTGTCTCAAGCTTGTGATCCTCCTGCCTCAGCCTCCCAAGTAGCTGGGACTATAGGCACACCTTATTCCAGTCTTTTTATTAGTTACTCAGTTAATGGTGCTGTTTCACAAGTTAGAAACAAAGAGGGAAAGCAGATTTACTTTGGGAATGTTGTTTGAAATCACAAAAACTATCTGGATGAAAAAAGACAGTTCCTGGAGTCAGCCGACATCTCCTCAGATACTTTGAGAGCTGTGGGCACTGTGATCTCAGGATTACCTCTCTGAGCTCTCCCAGAGGGTGTATTCTGTCCAGCCCCATTTCCTGATCCACATGGAAGGTCACCAGAAAAAGAAGATTGGGAACTTGGGGAAAGACTGTTGGAATTCAGCCTTTCTTCTTCAGTGGTCACCCAGAGAAGCAGAACACAATAGCTATAACTGGAAGGCTTAACTGTAAACAATAAAAGGATTAATGAAAATGTATTTCAAATTCCAAGAAGAGAAAAATGTAGCAGCAAATCCCCACACTGAGCCCTGTGTATATGAATGGAGGCTACCCGGCCCAAGGAATCACAGGGCTGTTCAGTATTAGGAATTCATTAGATATGGATGAGTGTTCTCACCATTTTGTGGATCTTATTTTTCAATGCCCCTCTTTCATGTTCATGCATTTTTCTGGGACAAGGCCTCTCCACCATGCAGGATTACACATGCCTAAATTTATTTGACATTGTATGACAAATCTCACTTGAATTTGTCAGGTTGAAAGGTCAGGGCTGTTCTCTGTTAGTCACCAAGTTCACTCAAAGTGTGTCAGTCACAAGAACACGCTGGCATCCTGAGCACCCCTGGAGCCTGAATTCTGGAATTTCTGAGCACCCTTGGACTCCTGCTTGAGCTCCTTGTGACTGACTCCATCCAAAGGAGGGGAACCGCCAAGGAAGGCACAGACAGACTGCATAGTGCTGAGGAGCATGGCTTTCCTCTTAGGACACTAGAGTCAAGGATAACCCAGAATGTTGAAAAAGATCTGTTTCCTGAACCCTCAGTAAGAAACATTTTAGCCATTTAACATTTAACATTTTATTCTACTGTGTGAGAATAAGCCCCTTAGCCAAAGACAGGTTGAGGATTGTTAGGAGGAGAACAAAAACATAGTTCTACACTTCTAAAACATGAAGTAACAGAGCATTTAGAAGTTGCCAATTATAAAACTGATAGATGTGGTTTCTAATCCAAGTGGCCTTTAGCACTCACCTATACCTGGTGGAGGAGGTTTCATTGTGCTAAGTTTACATTAGTTTGATTAAAAACAACTGAGTGACCCCAAGGTGCTTAGATCTCCCATGATGCTCTGTTTCTGTTTCTGTAAGCTACATAAAAATGTCAGGCTGCATGCGTTAAAAGCACACAAGGAGGAAAACCATACTAATTCAGATTCTGCTAATTTTAAATTTTGTGCCATTCGCATTGGTGCCAGTTAGAATTTAATTTTGTACTCTCTGTAATAAAATGTGTCTTCATAGACTTTTTTTTTTTGGTACCGGGGATCCAATTGAGGACCTTGTGCTTGCGAGGCAGGCAGTGGCACCACTGAGCTAAATCCCTGGCCCTTCATAGACCCTTTATAGTGTAAAAGAAATGAGTAAATAATATACTCAGGAAAATATTTTTTCTTTTTCCAGTACCAAGGATTGAACTCAGGATCTTGTGCTAGTGAGGCAGATGCCTTCCCACTGAGCTAAATCCCTGGCCCCAAATATTTTTTTCAAGTGCTTATAAATTCCAGTTGACCTTGAAACAACTGATATGTTAATTCAAGTTGTTTTTACCTACTTATATTCCTTTTTTTTGGTACTGGGGATTGAACTCGGGACCTTGCACGGCAGGTGCCTGAACCACTGAGCTAAATCCCAGCCCCTTTTACCTAATTATATAAGAAGATCCTTTCAAGTCCTTTACTAGGCTATGTTAAGACCTATTTCTTCAGCTAAATAATTATCTTTCCCTTTCTCCAGTCTAGGGCACTGAGTGCTCTAAACTAAATAGGTTCTCAGAAAAACCTGGTGATAATTATGTTGACAATTATAATAATTAATCATGTATACTTTAGTTGCTACATGTATATTAAAGTAATATATCTATAATGAAATTCTACAATTTATGCTTTTCATTAAGTATTTAATAATAGCTATCATTTACTGAGCTCTTCATTTAGTGAGATGCTAAATGCTTTGTTCTCATCATCTCATCTAATTTTTCACCAGTCCAGTGAGGTAAGAATAAATACAATACTCAGATTGCAGATGAGATTCAGAGAGGTGGGATAGCCTGCCTCAGATCATAGCATATGAGTCGTAGAGCCAGGGTTAAAACTCAGATCCTCCTGATTTCAAGCCAGGCCTCTGAGCCACTGTCATGTCCTGCGCTCATCACAGGGTAAACGGCTCCTATATGTATCTACATGAATGGGCTTTTTACTGTCCATTTCCATGCTTCACAGCACCTGGCCTTCATGCAGTCATTCAGCAAACATTTGTCCTGCCCTCACAGGCACTTTCAAATGATTGAAGAGTTGTGGTTAAAGACCAAACAAAAGGAAATCTCTATTACAGAAAGGACTTGCTAGCAGATTCATGAATCAGACTTTGATTTAGCTAAGGGAATGATCTTGTGTGAAATAGAACTCTAGACCCTGCTTGCTTTTGTTGTGGAAATACTGACTGACTACAGCTGTTAATCAGACTTTTGAAGAAGGCAATTTAATTAAGCTGGCAATTAATGTTGAAAACAGAAGTGCAAATAATATCATATTTATTTTTTAAAATGTACACGTTAGTTCTTTCTAAAGAGGTCTCAGATGTTAGATCTTAACTACAATTGTAATTGAGTTTAGTCTGTTCTTAAATCTTTGGATTTATCCTATACTTAAAAATGTTAGGAATTCAGTCCAATTCTCTACATTTTGCCTTTCAAATTAGAGTACAAATAAAAATACCATTGGATCATTCAGTTGTTTGCATCTGCAACAAGTAAGATCATTTAAGAGATTACATAGGATACAGTTCACAGAGCCACCTTGCAGTCAAAGCTGGAGCCCTGAAGTCCCAAGTTCTCTTCCAACAATCCATTCTATTCCCCTTATTCAAGCCTGGTGAATCAGACTTGCATTTAACTCCTGATTTTGCTCCCTGGTAGCTGTATGTTATGGGTTGAATAATATCTCCTCTAAATTTATATGTTGTAGTACCTTAGAATGTCATCTTATCTAGAAATAAAGTCACTGCAGTTGTTATTAGTTAAGATGAGATCATATTGGAGTAGGGTGGGTCCCAACTCCAATATGACTGATGTCCTTATAAAAGGGGAAAATTTAGGAGAGGCCTGCCCTTATACCATTGGTAAGTGTGCTCAGATCCCAGAGAGAAGCCTAGGTGGGCCAGAGGGGCACGGTTGTGGGCAGGTCCCAACTAGAGCCCCAGACTCTAGCAGCTTGGACCCACAGGCCCAGCCAAAGGCCCACTTGGAAAAGAGCTGCACAGGCACACAAGCAACAGTCAGAGGCCCACCCTGATACCATTGCTTGGACCTGCAGGGCCAAGCCAAAAGACCTCCTGGAAAAGAGTGGCACAGGTGTACAAGCAACAGTCAGAGGCCTGCCCAGATACCATTGGTAAGTGCGTGCAGACCCCAGCAAGAAGCCTGCTCAGACACTGGCAACTGGGGTGCACAGCCCCCAGCCAAAGGCCCTCCCAGACAACAGTTACATAGGGGGGTAGGCCCCAGACAGAGGCATGCCAAGATACAATCCTGAGTGTATAAAGGCCACAGCCACAACCCTGCCTGGACAACAGGGCAATGCAGGGATCCAGAAGACCACCATTCTGAACCCAGGAATTGGTGCAGTGGTGAGTAACAGAGAAAAGGCTGCTCGGTGTCTTGTGAGAATTAAAGACCACTGGGTAAGCAAAAAGTTGCCTCAACAAAGGCACAGCAGGCTGCATCTGTTGAAATGAGAAGACACATAAACAAGTCTCAAAACCAGACTTCCAGATCACCTAAGGCAACCCGAAAGGGAAATGAGATGGAAA
>NW_004624744.1:17983005-18008974 GCF_000247695.1 Heterocephalus glaber
AAAATAACCATGAAGATGAAGGGCCTCTTTCAGGGTATGTCTCTGCTGTCACAATAGACAACGTGGGTTGCAGTGTGCAGATATAAGTCAATGAGTCTCAGCAAGCTAGTGGCAGACCCATGAGATTCAGGCAGATTTCTGTCTGCAAGTCCCAAGTTGAGCTCCCTGTCCTCCTGTAGGGTTGAACTCTGCAGAGTTGTACTGCAGGTTCCAGCTGCCCTTCCCCTGAAGATAGTCTCGGTCCTCATGGGAGGTGAAGATGACTCCAACTTACCCAGTAAGTGCTCTGGTGGTCTGGTGTCCTCTGCGTCTTTGTAGTGTGGAACCAGGTGGCTGTACAGAGGAGCGGGGGTGTGGGTGTGTGTGTGGGGGGGTGTCCAGTGGATTGCTGCAGGGGCTTGGGCTGATTCAGCGCGTTCCGTGTGACTTGCGACGTTGCTACGGCATCCGCGGACCTGCCTGTCTCGGCTGTAACTTTTGAAGTCTGAACTGTGACAGCAAAACTAGCACAAAGTTATTTTTCTCTTTCACCATTTCACTCTTACTATAGATCTTAGCAACTTCAGCATACAAATTTCCCCTTTCTTTATGAAGTCAAGAACTTTCATCTCTTCACTTAAGGAAGGACTTTAATAGCTTCTCTTTGGCATAGCTCAATTGCCAACATCATTAGTTTTGCACAGTGAGGATGTTATTAAGTAGAATAAGGGCTCCTTGAACACAAGTATTGGGATACCATGGTAGTGGGACTGACAATTGTCACAGCTACCAAGTGACCAATGGGTGGGCAGTACCCACAGTGAGGCCAGGCAAAGGGATGATTCTCCTCCAAAGCAGGATAGTGAGATGTCCATGCAATTTAAAACATATAAATTATTTATTTCTGGAATATTTCATTTAATACTTTCAGATCTTGGTTAACTATAGGTAACTGAAAGTATAGAAAGTGAAACCACAGATAAGGGGCGACTTATGTAGTCATAAATAGTCACTGTACATATATAGTCATTTAATTTCATTTAACAATAGAATTCTGAACTCTTGTTTTCTCAATTCCTTTGTGCAAAGTCAATTTTCAGGAGGGAGGCCCTAGTGGTAGGGTGGCGGCTCTTGGCTACAGAAGCCTCTGACTTGGAATGTCTCATGGCACAACATTCCGATTCTCTGCTCAGTGGTACAGCTTGGCAATAGGAATGTCAGCATGGCATCGTTACATAGTGGAGTGAGCTTCAAATCACACTGAAGGACAAGATGGCATTAGACTCAGCACTTGACAGACTCTGATAAGTGTAGGTAAAACTGAAGATGCCGCCCCTGCTATCCTGACATGAGCACAGACACCCCAGCCCATGGATGGAGCAAGACAGCAAGGGCCGAGCTGGACCACAGGCCCCTCCTCCCCCCATGGATGTTAGTGATGATGGATGCTGCCTATGGTTGTAAACTGTGTCCTAAAAACTGCTCTTTGTTGTTTCTTTTCCTTTTTATTAAAGTAGAATACATTGATTATGAAGCAGGAAAGGAACAAAGGAGGGAGGGAGGGAGAAAAAAGCTAAGCAAAAAGCAGAGGGGCTTATTGTTGTGAAAGTGGATGAAGGGCTCAGTACCATTTTTGCAGTTTCTCTGAATCTAATCGTGAGAAAAAGAGAGGAGAATCTTAAAACTTAACTCTGTAAAAATCACCACCGTTAATATTGCAGTATGCATTTTTGGTTACCTGCTTCTGTATAATTTGTTGTAATTAACAAAGCGCAGTAAAATATATGAGAGCTGAGTACAGAGAAGCAGCTGGGCATGCTAATAAAAGGTTTTGTGTCTTTATAAGATCTCCACAATGCTGTGTAAAGCTACACACAGCTCTGGATTGAGGGGACTCCATACGACATTAGAGTGAGGGTTCTGTTGCCCCAAGTAGGCACCACCCTCAGCCACAGATTTACAGTTCCACCCTCATGGCACCTATTTTGGGGTCCACCCCTCCTTGGCTTCCCCAGAGAGCATCCCTGCCTCGAGGGCTTCAGAAGCTTGCTGGTAAGGCAGCAAACAGCCCTATACAGAAGTAGCTAGGAATCCCAATGAAGAATGAGACGGGGATTGGATACAGAAAGAAGTGGAAGAGAAATGCATATCCTGAGCACAGAAAAGGAAAAGGAAAGAGACGTGGCAAAGGGTGTGTGAGGGTCTAGAATTAAGATCCCATATTAACTGCGGCTTTGACATCTGAAGCCAGAAGGGCCTTGAACGGGCTCACCGAAAGTCCCCTTCCCACTCTGCTCCCTGGATAAGGTCCCATGGGCCAAACACGCTCCTCACCTCGGGACCGCACAGGGCCCCTTATCCCTGAGTTCGGGGCTACTTCATATCCCTGCCGGCCTGGCGATCCTTCAACCCTCCCAGGGGAGCCCGGGAAGCCTGCCTCAGCCCTCGCGGGTTCCCTTGTCCCCCAGCGCAGCCCTCGCCCAAGCTCTGAGTCCACCTGAGCGACCGGCTGCTCGGGGGCTCTGGGTCCAGCGCCACCCCGGGGCGGGGCGCCCTCTCCGCAAGGCCGGGAGAGGAGGTGAGCAGCAGCGCCTGCCGTGCGGGTCTGGGTCTGCACCCCCACGCGGTCCCGGTCAGCACAAGTCAGGGTGGCTCGACTCACTTCTGTTTGCCTGGATTTACTCGCAGTTCCTCCCTTGCTTGAGTAAAGGTCAACAGCCCCGCGTTCGCCTCTCAGGGACGGCTCTGCCAGTGTGGGAAAACTGCCCGCCAGGCAGCCAGGGCGGCCGGCGAGCACCTCTGAGGACCCGGAAGGAGCGGGGTGTGGGGGACCCAGGGCCACCCCGCGTAGCCCGGATCGCGAGGAAGGGAGCGCATTGTCTCCGAGCCGTCCTGCGTTCTTGCTAGTGAGGTTTTCCACATTAAATGTGTAAAAGGTCATAATCGTCCACATGCTGTCGAGTCCTAGGCATACTTGAGTAATTCCGAACAGGGTTTTTATAGCCAAAAGGGACAAATAACAAGAAAGCCTAGGAAAACAAGCTCCTGAGATTATCCGTCCTTCAGGAACCAAAGGAATGAAAGTAAACAACTTCATTAAAGAAGAAAGTGTCTTCAGCTATGTTTTGGAATCGTTATTCCTCTCTGACCTTTCAAAGACCTTTGTTTTTATAATAATAGTACTTCATATTTTTAAGGGTTCTCACTTTCCCCCACAATTTTGTGAGGTGTAGCAGCAGTGTAATATTTGTTGTAGATGGGAGGAGGCGTTTCATTCATTATTACTACTCTCAGCAGATAAGTTAATACTCCAACCAGATGGGATGAGAGCGCTCCTCTCTTGTCACCATCATATTGCAAGGGATGCATGTGGTACACTGAGACAGGATCTCCCTGTGTGGCCCAGACTGGCCTCGAACTCACAGCTCTCCTCCTGCCTCAGCCTCCCAAGTGCTGGGATCACAGGTGTGCACCACCATGCCCAGAAATAGAATGAATTTCTGAGTGGAGCACTCTCCTTTCTGCCCTGTAAGATTTTATTTTGAAAAATTTTAAACTTACAGAAATGTTAAAAGATAGCTTAATGGGTATCTGTGTATTCTTCACCTACGTTTTTCTGTTGATATCATTTTGAGACTTTGCCTCACACTTTCTGCTTTTTGGGGAGATGTTTTTATTTGTTTGCTGAATCATATAAAGTGATGTGCAAATAACATGACACTTGACTATTAAACACTTGTATTTTGAATGCATCTTTTAGCATGTATCTTTTAAAGAGCAGGACCATTTTTCTGGACGTACCATTATCAAACCCTCAAATTTAATATTAATATCCTATTATTATTTAATATGCAATCTGTTTTCTTCTTTTGTAAGAAATACTGTCTTACCAACATTGTTGAAGATAATATGGTGTAAGTAAAACAGACATCAGAGGCTCTCAGTGTAAAAAAGATTCAGAGTATTATTTTAGGAATCATTGAGCAAGTTTATTTCTGATTTATTTTCTTTTCATAACTAAGTATACATCTCAATAAACTTTTATTTTTCTCTTGTTAATCTGTCTTTCCTTGTAGGAATCTAACCTAAGAACTCAGAAGGGTAGAAAATTATTTTTCCTCCCCTACACTGTGGTCACATTCTTTCTTCAAACTCAGTTACAATGTAATTTAAGTTCTATTTTCCCTTTGAGTGAACAGCTCCACTGAGATATTCCTAATAGTCTCTTAGCATTTTTTTTTTTTTTTTTTTTTGTGGTACCTGGGATCAAACTCAGGATCTTGCACTTCCACAGCAGGTGGCAGAACCACTGAGCTAAATCCCCAGTCCTCTTAGCACTTCTTTAGGCCTCTCTTTCAGCTTTCTGTGCTGGCTGACCAAGGCTATTTTGAGTTTTTCCTTCCTCATCTGCTCTTGCAGGGCAGTCTGATTTCTGCTTTCAGGAGTCACCTTCACTGCATCTTTGAAGTGAATGAGGTGGCCCCAGCCTGCAAGTGCACCTCTGCCAGTTTGTCCTGGAGCCTGCTCTGTATGCAGTGAGCGGATCCCTGCACAGTTTGTCCTGATGAACAGTCCCAGGGAGGCTTTGAGAAGTAGCATTGGCTTTCTTTTCAAGGAGAATTTAAAAATAGGTAGTGTTTCCCTTTGACATATTCTCATGTCCACTTATATGTGACTTTCCCTTCCTTTCTCTAGAAACTCCAAAATCTTCTCTCATTTCTTTTTCTTCCCATCCAATGTCAAACATCCCACCTCTACCAAGAGTCTTCTGATTAATTAACCCATGTACAGGTATGAATACTCCCTTTTGTTTGTGTTTTGTGGCATAACTAATAGAGAAAGAGGAGGAAAAAAGTGTGTGTGTGTGTGTGTGTGTGTGTGTGTGTTAATACTAAGAAACTTTGGAAACCTTGCAGAGAGAAATGAAAATACTTTGATTGATAAATCCAGGAATGCCTTTAGTGAGATCTCAGGAATAGCTTAAAAATACCTACCATTTGAGTATAAATGCTTGCTTTTCTTGGGCAAAGTAACATTAAATAAAGTGATTTAATTAAAAATCTTTTCACCAATTTTCTCATCTCCCTCTTTTTGGTAGCAGAATCTGAATAGCCATGGGTACATGGTCAGCAAATTAAAGAACCCCATTTCCCTGGAGCCTTTGACCAAGTCAAGCTAATGAGACTCTCCTGTGGGAATCAGTCCTGTTTCCATGATGGTGGGAGACAGAGTCCCTCTTTTCAGGGGGCTGCTGATTTGGGTTATGAAAGTTTGGAGATGCTGGGAAGGAGGGAGGAAGAGGAGAGAAAAAAGAGAGAGGGAGAGAGAGAGAGACAGAGAGACAGAGAAAACCTTTCAGCAGAATAAAGCCAAGAATTGAGGGGGAGAGAGACACATACAAGGATGAGAAGCAGAAAGAGCCCATGAAGGCTGGTTTCTACAGAAGCCCTCCTTTGATACAGAGGTAGGCACTGGCTCCCTCCCACCTTTTATTTTTTTTAACCTAATTTGAGTTGGGCTTCTGCCACTTGCAACCAAAAGCATCCTGAGCAATGCAACCACTGTACCCATTCACCAAGTTATGCAATGGCCCTAAGCAAAGTGTCAAGTACACTTGGCTGTACTTTTTGTTTGGTTACACACTGTATTTTCTCTATTTCTAAAGGTTTTTTCTTTCAAAAGTATGTTTGCTTTTGAACAACTAACAAGATGAAAGGGATCTCTATTTCTAACCAGTATTCTTTCCATTTTACCACTACAATGTTTGGTGCTCTCATTGACACATACAGTTTAACACACACACACACACACACACACACACACACACCAGGTATAGATCAAAGATTTCAAACTCAAGTAATTATAGGGTGAAGCAGGTAATGCCAAATGAATGAAGAGGAGGAGGGATTATAGAAATATGATCGGTTGTGGGGCTGAGACAAGCTGAAGGGAACACTTTCTGCCTAAAGGCAGCCAAGTTGAAATTCAAACAACAGCAGTGCTGTGTGGGTCAGAGAAAACACATCCAGTATCTACCCTACAGGCAATCATTTTGCTATTCCGGGTCTGGAGTGCACCCCCTGGCCTTGTTGGCAAGGCAGGGGAGCATTTTGGATGTGAGCCTTCCAGCTTAAAACAAGTGATTTCTTTCTTGGGGGTGTGTGTGGTTTGAGACAGGGTCTCACTGTGTAGTTCAGGTTGACCTTGAACTCACTAAATAGCCTAGGCTGGCCTCGAATTTGTGATCTTCCTGCCTCAGCTTCCCATGTTCTGGGATTACAAGTGTATGGCAACAGATAATTTCTTGAACACAGATCCAAAGCATAAACAGAGTGCATAGGATAGGCAAGGGCCACAGCTAGGAGCCATGGATAGCTAGGAAATATTTCAGATTATAGTCTTGATGCTGAACTTCAGAGTTTTGAAAGATGACAAACACCTGGCCAGTGAACCTGACATCTACTCCTCGCCAATAGGTAGGTGTTGAAGATGGACCATGTCCAAATGTGGACACCCAAGCTTGTCTCTTCAACAAAGGCAAGGGTTGTGGTAAATGTGGGCCAGGCTGGGGCAGATACAGCAGCCTTGCATAGCCGCGTTGCCGCCCCAGTATGATAAATTTAATTTAGACTCAGGAACTTTGTTAACTTTGCATTTTTCTTCTCATTTTCTAATCTGATATTAAATGTGCGACTTTAATAGGGTGTGTGTATGTGTGACTATGCATCTGCAGCTTGTCATTAGTGACCATTCTCTCTCTCCAGCTGGCTCAGCTCTTACAGGGTCTTTCCTCTGGCTCTGGGGTGAGCTTACGTCTCTCTCTTCAAAGCTTGCTCTTTTATTCCCACAGCAACAGTTAAGCAACAAGCCTGCCCCATGTTCTGCCTAGATTAACATGCAGTGCATAGTTTATGCTACTGTAGGACAATTCTGAATATCATCTCCCAATTAATCTTTCCAAAGTACCATTGTTATATTACTCTTTTCCTGAGAGACTGCCCTGGCTCCCCATGGCTTTTCTGTCCTAGAAAAATAAACTCTGGATCTCAGACTTGACTGTAATGTGGTACAGTATCAGCCTGGTAGGGCTTTGGAGACAGTGTCCAAAGTGCCTGGAGTATTACCTGGAAAAGTGTAAAATAAATGCACAACAAAAACAAATGTTTGTGCCTCATATTTTGGCAATGTTTGCTGTCTACATCTTTCCCACAAAGACCTCAGGCTCCTCAAGAATGTCCCCTCACTTCCTCAGTCCTCTAGACCAGCTTGGCACCTGTACATGCTCAGCGAGGCTTGTGCAAGTGTGCTGGAAAATGGTGATGTGGGAAACTAGGAGGCGAAGGGCCTGACTCTGTGGCCTTGAAACAGGTTTCCATCCACGTGTTTGACTCGTCATAGCAGCTGGGGTCACTGGGGTGGGAACCTGCTCTATTGCTGCACCTTTAAGTTGTCTCCTAGGCTTCAAGTATTCTTGATCCTGCTCAGGGTGCTTCTGTGATATGTTCATAGACTCATCACCCTGGGATGGGGACTTATGGACCCTGTAACTTTTCCACAAGACAGAACTAGAAAACTGCATGTGGAAGATTAGACACTGTGAAATACTGGCAAGGTGGAGTTTGCATCCACACATTGCAACTGTGGCCTGGCTTTCTGGACAGCAGCCTGTGTTCATTACTCTTCTTTGGTTGCAAAGAGCAGAAACACACTTGCTTTGTATAATGAATGGGCCATTGAGTGAAAGTCTAAACTTTGTAGCCTGGCATTCAAGACTCTTAGGATCTGACTTTTCCCCGTCTCTGTGATTTCTATGTTTTTCTCTTATATCCACACTTCTCCCTCCCCAACACAGCATGCAGCTGCATACCTGCACACACATGCAGATACAATGCGTACTTAGCTGCCCTATCCTCTAACCATGTCCGCTGCATTCATCATATTCTCCCATGCTTGGAGGCCTTTTGAGAAGACTTTTCCTTCCTCTTCTGATTACCTCCAAATTACCTTTGGACTCAGTGTGAGGTCAGTCAAAGAAGCCTCGTCCTGTCCTCCAGAGCTGACTCAGAAGTCTCTGTCGTGTACCCACCACATGTGGACCCATCCAAAGCACTCACCACACTGTTCAGTAACTGCTTATTTACTTATTTACTCCATTGGATGACAAACTCACTGGGGCCATATTCTGTGCACCATAGTATCATCACATTTTATTGGAGCTCAAAATTTTTTAAGTGAGTGAGTGAATTTCCCCTGAAATGGGTTCCTGTTACAGAAGTAATGCAATGGAGTTAAGAATATAAACTTCAGTACGTTGGATCCCGACTCTACTACTCACTAGCTGAGTGACCCCCTAGCTCCTGCACAGATCATTGGGAGAAAGGATGGCCCGAAGTCCTGTTCTCTTGGCTCTAGACTCATTGGCCCCCAGAAGGCCACCATCAAGGGACAGCACTGTTCTGTCCAGTTCAGCTGCTCCCAAACAGAGGGGCCAAGACTGTCCTCCTCTGGGAGCATCTGCGGCTTACACAGGACTGTTCACTAGCTGCTCCTCCTTTCAAAATGATGGAAAATACTTGATCTGTGGTCTTCATTTGGGTTTTAATGAGGATGAGGCTCAAACTCTGTGATGTTGGGAGTAGTGAAAAGACAAAGAAATAAGAGTCTGTTCACATAATAGCTATACCTGCTCTAGAAGTCTCACTCAGGACTCTTTTTCTTTCTTTTTTAGTGACTTTAGATCTTTCTTATTTGAATCTTCTTCTTGATTTGGAATTTGATTTTCATAATAAAGTTTTAATTTGGTGTTTTGAGACAGGATCTCGCTATGCAGTGCAGGCTGGCTTTCAACTTACTATGTCATCCAAGCTGGCCTCTAACTCACATGATCCTCCTACCTCAGCCTCCCAAGTGCTGGGGTCATGGACATGTGCCCCCACATAAGACTCCAAAAATATTAAATGATCTGAAACAAATCATGTCCCAGAGATTTTACTTTTTCTAACAGTAGTGATATGAAACTTTCTGAAGATGGTATGATCAATGGATTATGTGGAAAACTCACATTCTGGACAAGAACTCACATTCTGAACACCCCCCTAACCATTCCATTGGTTGACATATCTGGTGCCAGAATGTGTTAAACTGGGACCCAGGCAAGTGAGTTCAGTTGTTGATTCCAGGTCCATTGTGTTTCAAGCTTAATATTGGTTTGCTTGGTCACTGTGGTCAGGGACTTTGAATAGAAAATCAAGACAAGGCAAATTATTGTCCTCCACACACTCCTCAAAGGCAATCCTTGGCTTTGATTGGGTTTTATGTGGCTAACTGTACTCGTGTTCAATACTTCTTGTCCCACATGCCAGAGCTGAGTTATTGGTCGGGGAGCCATCACTTACCTTCTGGGGATAAGCTTTTAATCACCTACAAAGAACAGTTGCCCTCCTCTAAAAACACTTCAATAAAGTGGGATTCGGCCCTTGTCAGCCCCAGGCGTCCTTGTGCCAAGATGCACTGAAGCCAGAAACAGGGGTCAAAAAGTTACTAAGAGTTGGCTCAGCTTGCTGGCCGGCTGGTTTGATATATTGTTATTAAAATAGGTAAATGTTGGCTAGCTTTTTGTCAGTCTTATACAGACTTCTCATGTCCATTTTCTTTCTTTCTTTTTTTTTGTAATTACAGGGTCACATTTTAATTCCTGAATTTTACATTTCAGCATTAATATCACCACATGTATACAAATGGTGTAGAACAAGTACAGTGGTATTTTTAATACAAAATAAACATCTGTTTTATGGAAAAACTATACTACATATCTACACAGACAGCCCATCTTTTCCAAACAATAGCCAAAATTAAAATTAACTACAAAATCTCCAAAACAGGGGAAACTGCTTCAGTTTAAGCTATTCCAGGAAAAATGGACCCATAAGACTTTACAAATGTGATCTAAAGACTGCAGCTGGAATTATTATTTTTAGACTTTTTTTTTCCTCAATGCATTAAATTGTAGTTTGTGGACATTTTTCTCATCTCAGCATGATCTCAGATCACAGATGAGCAAACTAACATTAAAATATTTACAGTTAACTGGCTGACCTAAAAAATAAATTTAACTGTTTGCCTCAATTTGTTATTTTAAATTCATTTACATATATCTCATGTCCATTTTCATTTCTCTCTTCACCTGGTTGGCCAGGACGGCTGTGATGGGGCACGGGCACGCTGAATTCGCCAGCAGAGCTGTCGGCGTATAAGAGGGATTGCTGGCGTCTCGGGTAATTAGTGCGGAGGCTCCACATCAAGCCAAGGGTGTCAAGAGATCATCCAGGAGCTGGCTGGTTGCTTGAGGACAGTTAAGGCTACAAACCGCCCCGGCTCTTCCGTGAGGGCGTCCCTTGCGGCTGAGCTTGGCGTCCACTAGATGGCGCAGCGACACAGACGCACACGTGTGTCTCTAGGGCTCCAGCAGAGCCCAGTGCTGGCTCCATCTTCCCCGGGGAGCCCAGGGGAAGCAGGCTTATGGCAGCTGTCTGGGTGGGATCTGTTTCTCTAAATCTCCACATAGATACTGTAAAAGTTACATGGATTTTGTAAAACTCTGGACAATAATTAATGATGAGGAGTCATAGAAATACAAAGTAACCCTTGATTAATTAGGTAAGAAAATGCCATTTAAAGTGGATCTAACCATCTCTGATACTTAGAAAATGTATTCTAGTATTTGAGTGCAGAACGTATGTCTTAAATAGCGTTCATATTATACCAGGCACCGTCTTCCTATGTTGTGTCTGCATTAGCTCATTTAACCCTTTTAATAACCTATAAGGCAGGTACTATAAATATATAATTGTTCCCTGGAATCCGGGGGTTGTTTGCAAAACCCCACCGATACCAGAATCCATGAACGCTCAAGTACCTCGTGTAAAATGGCATACTGTTTGCACATAACCTGTGCACATCCGCTTATGTTCTTTAAATCATCTCTAGATTACTTTTAATACATAATACAAGGTAAATGCTATGTAAATTGTTGTTATACTGTATTGTTTTAGGGCACTAATGTCAAGAAAAAAAGTCTTTAGATGTTCAGTACACACCACATTTCTAAAAAATATATTTTTTAATGCAAGATTGATTGAATCTGGAAAAGCAGAGCTCACAGATAAGGAAAGCCAATAGCACCAGTTTTCTGGGTAGGAAAATTGAGGTATAGAGGTTATTTGAAGTCATAGAGTAATTAAATGCTGAAGCTCAGGCTCAGACCTGGAGAGTTTGGCTCTGAAGTCTAAAGGACCACGCTAAATGCAGAACAGAAGTGTGGGAAGCTTGGGATGGGTACAAAAGAAGTTATTATGCTTTCTCATCACAAAGGAAAAAGCTTAGGTTCCAGACACTGCATCCCAACACCTACACCCACCATGTACCCTTTAATATCACCACACTGGGACGTCAGTGGTCCTGGTCATTGTTGTCAGAATTCTCATGTTCTGGTTCTAAGAGCATGTCATCATCCCTACAGAAACAATGCTGGGGTAGTGTAATTCATTTCCTTTTGTTTCAAAGAATATTTTAAAAGTTGGCTTTATTGATTCTCATTCTGATTTTCATTTAGAGATAGGAAAAGTGCTAATGTAACTTAGGGATACATAGGCTATGGCTAGAGAACTTACTTTGATATTCACTCTTCCTTCTTTCATTTACTCAGTGAGGTTTACAAGACGAGGGCAGTGTGCCTAGCCTTGAGGATAGAAAGAATGCAGGCACACTGGGTGGCTTTGCATCACTCACAATTTGATAGAGGAGGTAACACACAAACGCCACTAAAAGCAGTGCCGTTGGAACGTAACTAAGTTTTAGCTCAGAGGAGGGAGCTGCCTAATACTCCTGAGGGCAGGGAAGCCTTCATGGGTGACAAGGCCGTTGGACTGTTGCCCAGGTAAACACAGGGGAAAAGAACATAGTGTGTCCAACATGGTTGAGTTTGGAATGGCTGTTAGGTTTGTTTGAGAGACTATAGATGATAAACCTGGCAATTTGCGGAAACCATTTACAAAGATCTCTGCTTTTTTTTTTTTTCTGTAGTCAATGAAAAGCTACAGTGGGCTTTCCTAACAGGGAATAATACTATTAGATTTGTGCTTTTAGGAAGATGACTCTGGTCTAAAGGATGGGCAGTGGCTAGACTGGATGCCAAGTCCATTTAGAAAGTTTGTGGCATAGACCAGATGAACCAAGACAATTAGGGTGGGAGATACCACATGGGACAGACGGATGGAGTTTTAGGGAAATTTTAGAAATACTGTAAATAGGACCTTTATATATGTATATATGAGTTATTCCCAACCAACTCTGTCCCACAAAGTATTTGGGATAGCACCACCAGATTTGATCACCAAATGAATATAAGGGCAGAGAGAGAAGAAAGCACCCAGCCACATTCCCACTATCTGGCTTGGATGGCTGAGGAGATTTGGGAATTCTTACTTAATGCAGGAAATGAAGGGAAAGGATCTAATGCTCAGAAAGACACCCAAAGTTTCATTTCCAACACTGAGGTTGAAGTTTTGTAGACAATCAAGTGGTTGTAAGAATCTTCACCTTGTGAAAAAAGTTAAGGTTGGAAGTGTAGAATTTGGAATCATCAGAACATTGCTGTAAGCTGAGACTATGAGGGTGAATGTCATTAATGACCCTGGCAAAAATATGAACCATCATTTCCAAATATCTTGCTATTTAGTATCTCATAGGTGACTTATTTTTTCACTTTTTTTTTGGTACCAGGGATTGAACTCGGGTCCTTGTGCAGCAGGTGGCGGAACCACTGAGCTAAATCCCCGGCCCTATTTTTTCACTTTTCATAAAAAGTTTTAACATAATTTAGATAGTGTCAATGAGAAAGAGTAGAGCTGAGGAAGGGACACAGGATTTCTTCTGGTCTGCTTGTTCTTGTGCCCCAAATGCCTGTGCATTTTGTATTCAAAGTCTTCTCCAAATAAACGGGAAGGCTGGTGTGGAAGGAAGAAGCCTTGAGACTTCAACCAGATCACTGGCAGATTAGAGCCAAGTCTACCTCTAGAAACCAAGTCACTGAATTTTGAAGAACTGGAAAGAGTATGTTTCATTGAAGGAACAGAGGGGTCTGAAGCCTGCTTAGGCTTGTATTTATTTTAAAACTGCATACATGTTTAAAATATGATATGTAAACTTGCTGTCAGGCCACTTTTCACTTTAAGGAGACTTGACAGTTCAGGAGGTTTCTTTGGGGTAGGGAAGCTCTCTGGGTGTTCTTTGGGAGGGGACACCAGAAAGGCTGCTTTCTAGATGTATGGGGAGCAAGGTAGATAGATGACTGTCTGCTATCAGCTTTGGCAAAATGAAGGAATCAAAGGCAGCTGTGGCAGTGCATGAGTGAGATTAGATAGAAATACCTTTTCCCCTACAATGTTAGGGCTCTGTCATGGCAACAAGCAACTCTGGAATCCCATTGGCTTACAGCGAACCTTAATTTCTCCATCATATTACAAAAAGTCATAGTTCTGCTCCAGGCTGTGGGCTGACTTCATCCGTTTCTCCTGTCTTCTTGTACCTTCTGTTCTAGAACTCAGGCTGCCAGAGTGACCCCTGTGTGCAACACACAGACTGTGGGGAGAGCAGAAGCAAGCCAGGTTGAGCCAAGCCATGCAATCACACTTTAATCTGCTGCTCAGCCATGCCTCTGTCATGCCCACTTGTATCCCATTGGTCACAACAGGTCACATGAACAAGCGTAAAGTCGCTGGGGCAAGAATATATTATGGAGGAGGAAACAAAACACTCAAGCATAGTAATACTGAGTGCCACTGTTGTAATCTATGGAAATTGATCTATTTCCTGCCTTAATGGATCTTATAATCCAGTGTGGGACACAAATGACCAAACCAGCCTTTACAAAGAAGGCTCAACCTAGTCTCAGATTTCAGACTGCTTACAAGTGTCTGGAGGCAGCAGAGCATGGAATAACTGCCATGAACCTTTAGGGATGAAGTTCCCCAGAATGCTACATATCAAGGCTTGAACAGCATTCTTCCATGGATGAGGTGGGAAGTCGTGGAAGGACTCTTCTGTCCTTGAGAAGTCTATCCAGATCCCTGCCTGCCTAGGATTTTATGGCCTACTTTGCTGAGATAATATCGGGCCTAGTATATTACCTGATTGACATCTTTTATTTCACTTGCCACCTGCAAACTTAGCTCCCTCACCCCCACTTCCCAGTCTGGTTATGTTGTGAATTGGTAAGGACTTACACAGATCTTGTTCTATATTGGGGGCTGAGGATCAAGTTACCTTGAGAATTTATTTCTCCATGATCAGAGCCTCTGTTTTGAGAACTGGATGCTTAAGCTTTCTCTATAACCTCCCCAAAGCGCTGCTCTGACCCAACCTCCCCCCACCACATGATTCCCTTTATAAATATTGGACTTTCAATTCCAGGGCTAATAAACTTCAATGTTCCTCGCACATTTTCACAGAATGTTGTTTCTCACAAGGCTTTTTCCTGGGGTATCAGTTCTTCCCAGCCCTCTTGAACTCAGGACCAGGAAACAGAGAATGTTCTCTTTATTTCCTCTACCCTGCTGTGATACTCTGCGCTCCTTTGAAAGGAGAAATTATATATATATATATTCCCCATTGGTATTCAGGGAGGCAGGGAAGCCTCTGGCAGAGGGTGGCTGCTGCTATGTTCCAAACTCACTGCTTGGTGAACTCACTTGTTATGAAGGGATGGAGGAGTGGGTCCCTGCCAGTGAGCATTCTTAGCATCAAGAATGGGGACCCTCAGGGCCAGGGATTTAGCTCAGTGGTTCCACCACCTGCCTTGCAAGTGCAAGGTCCCGAGTTCGATCCCCAGTACAAAAAAAAAAAAAAGGATGGGGACCCTGGATATCAGGGTCCAAGTTCAGATAGGAATAAAAAGACAAATAAAAAGACAGGCACAGTCTACAGGAGGGCTTTGGACAGGGCTCCATAAGGCTGAAAGCCAGCCAAGTGGGGAAACAGCTCAAGAGCCCTGGCTGTAAAGCTTTACCAAGATTTATTTGGAAAGTTATGGTCTTTCCCAAAACGAATCCACAGAGTGATTTGCTCTGATTACAAGAAGAACATTGAGGTCTTTATTAACAGCCATCATTGGATTCCTTTTCTCCTTAAAGAGATTAATTAGGTAAATTTCATTACAGTAACACCAACTTTCTTGGAAAGAAACCATCCAACTTGAGAATGACTTTGAGTTTATATCTGGAAACTAAGCAATGCTAATGTTTACAGTGGAGAACGTGAAACGTTAGCTTTAATAGATGTTGATGTCATTCTTGGCATCCTGCAAATGATATAAACTTCTCTGCGAAGAGGTAACACATTGTTAACTGTAACCAAAATGCAAAGAAAGAAGTGAAATGTACACACACACACTGTTCAACTCTGCCTCCCACTTACCCAGCCTACATCCACCATCTGAGCTGAACCAGAAAACAGGAGCCGACGTGACCCTATCTATCACAAGTGTCCAGATAGAGCGGTGGTGGAATTTCTCCTATGTTAGTTAGTGGTTTGATGCTCTAGTGTTTTCAAAGGGGGAGGATCCACTGTCAAGGACAGAGTACTGGTTCTGCCATTTCTTGTTGTCTGATCTTGGACCTCTGTCCCTCAGTTTTCTCTTGTGTAAAGCTACTCATTGGCTTCCAATGATCAACATAAAACTCTGCTTAGAGGGAAATTTTCTTATTATTTGGGCATTTCAGTAAATTGTCTGATATGTAGCCATTTTCTCCCCAGTTCCAATGGAATCTGAAAATTTGGGGTTGACTCCAAGACTGATGTTCTTTCAGTGTGAACTGGCCACTGGCCTTGGTGACAGAGGCTGGGGCAGCTCTGAGACTTCCTCAGAGGCAGAACTGTGTAAACGCACGTGGTTAGGATGCTTTTCCTTCTGTTCTCTGGCCTGGACAATTTCAAAAGAGTTCCAGCCTGTGTCTTCTCATTCTCTCCCTACTGTGAGGAGAACAGGCAAGATTCTTATAGAGAATTGCTAAATGAAGCCCAAAAGGAAAGTGAAATATGAAGTCACAGTGTGGAATTTCTTCCACAGTATTGGGGAGAGAGGCATCTCTCTGTGATTTCTTCATGTCTTTAAAATTGTTTCCCACATCAGCTTCAGGTAATTGGATTACTTTGGTAGGAGTTTGACAAGTCCCAGAATGATAGGTATATCTTATGTTAATTTGCTCCTCTCTGGGGCTTTTGGACCTGGTTAACTCTTAGTCTTCTAGATCACCAAGTGAAACTAATTTTAAAGTGGAACCTTCCACTTAGGAAATTAGAGTATGTCTCCAAGGTGCTTCCACTACCTGTAACCTAAAGTGTTGTGTGCATGGGCTTAACCTACTGATGGCCTGTTTAGGACCCTAGGGACCTCAGAAAAGATTTCCTCTGGTCTGGAGAGTCCAGGGGTCACAGCATTCTCTGGAAGCTTTGAGCTTTCCAAGGAAGTAGGGATGTTGGGTATTTTTGAACTGACTACACACTCCCTCAGAATAAGGTGTTCCATTCTGGACTCAACAATTTAGGAAAGATAAGAAAAAACAATATGAAAACTCAGAGGTGAACCGTGAGGGTAATGAATTGGTGAGAAAATGTTATATTTGCATGAAGATGGAAAAACTAGGATGAGTTTATTCTGGGCAGAGATAGTCCAGGAGAAGATTGATAAACCTTCAATCACACAGAGATTACAAAGACTGGAGGCCATTTGCTCTCCAGAGAGGAGGCTAACAGGAAAGACAAGCACATACTTGTCAGGTGGGTTCACTCAGAAGAAGACTGTCCCTCCAGTCAGAGGAGCTAAACCCTGGAATGAGGCTAAAAAATGCCCTTTCCTGGCACCCTTGTGAGCAGGGAATTGTCTCTTGTGAGTGAAGATTACAGGTTGAATTCCCTGACAGTGGTAAAGGGACTAGATCAGACATAACCATTAGCACCCATCCTGGAAGTTCTAATTTTTCACTGAAGGTCAAATAAAATCTACCCACAGAGTTACAGAAAACAGGATTCAGAGGGTAAGAATGTCAGAGAAAAAAGAAACTATTTTAACCACCAGCCCCTGGCATTGTAAGCAAGAGAGTTGAAATATAGGGCTGGGCCCTCAGTGCATAGAAATGTGGAGCTTTGCTTCCCTTGACCATTTCTTTTAAAAATTTTTATTGTTACATGTTTCCAGCACTAAAATTACTTACAAGATCAAGCTAGCTGCTCTTTCAAGCTTCCAGGATTCTAGGGCCATATTAGTGCTTTGAAAAAGAGAATGTTTTGAATTTGCCTATAAACTATATAGGAATGAATCACTCTGTTTCATTGGCTGCTTTGGAAATGACAAAAGAAGAAATAAGTATTGGCCAACAGCGAGGTTTGATTTTGCTGAATTGCTTGATTAGCAAAAATGGATGACTAGTTTTCATGTGTGTTTACTTGCATATGTAAGTCATAGACAATAATGTTTTGGCCTATACTTCTCACCATAGGGTTGGCTTTTAAGGTCTTGTGTCATAATCACTCGGCGGTATGCTTCAGTAGAAGGAAAAGGAGATCTCCTTGGTTAGTATACAGTCATCCCCCGGTATCTGGTACCCACAGAGAATTAGTTCCTGCCCCTCCCTCCCAAGATACCAAACCCATGTTTACGAAAGTTCTTTATATAAAATGATGTACTTGTTTTTTGGTTGTTTTTTTGTGACAGGGTTTTGCTATGTAGTTTAGGCAGACCTTAAACTCACTGTGTAGTCCAGGTTGGCCCCAAACTCATGGCAATTCTCCTGCCTCAGCCTCCTGAGTGCTAGGTTTACAGATATACATCACTACACCCAACTCTAAAATGATATAATCTTACATATAATCTACACATATCCTGTATATGCTTTAGCGTCTCTAAATTACTTATAATACCTAATTCAGTATACATGCTATGTAAATAGTTGTTATATTGCATTTTTTAGAGACTAATGAAAAAGAAAAAGTCTATAATATTCAGTACAGATACAACACTTTTCTGTGTATTTTCTCTCTGTGATTGGTTGAATCTGCAGATGTGAGACCATGGATACAAAGGGTTGATTGTACTTGCCCCACCTCCACTCTGGGAAAAGTGTGGTCTTAGGCAAACCACTTAACTTTCAGAGTTCTGGTTATTACCTACTCATCAAATGAAGCTGGTAGGATACACCTAAACGTTAGGCAACTGTGATTAAACATCTCATCTTTACTCTCCAAATGTTGCTTAAGCTTTGATATTAATACTTTTCTTTACATTAACTCATTCTTAATTATATGAATTTTTAAAGGTAATTTTATTTCTTACTGTACAAAAGCTACATCACTTTCCATAAATAGAATGCAAACACAAAAGTAAATGCAATGAAAACAAAACTATGCTATTAAACTGTAGCTAGTAACTGCTGCCTGCCAAAGACCCTGTGCCTCAGGCTTGTGCTTTCCTTATTAAAAGAGGGAGATTAGCAGTGTTAGAAGTGCTAAGGATGTATCAGTCCCACACTGATACTTCTTCTCTTTGACATAACCACGAGAGTTGAAAGAAACTTGAAACACTGGCTGGCTTTTTTCAAAATGTTTTGGTGTGTTGATTTCAAACTTACAGAAAAGTTGTAGAGCTAGCACAAAAAAAGTTCAGTAGTCAGGGATTTAGCTCAGTATCACCATGCCTGCCTTGAAAGCGCAAGGTCCTGAGTTTGATCCCCAATACAAAAAAAAAAAAAAGTTCAGTAGATCGTTTACCTGGGTTTACTAGGATTTCCGCCCCACCCCATCCCCAAACAAACCAAATGAGCCATCTTTGAAGCAGTTAGGCTCAAGTTTCTAGATGGAGATGGGAAGACAGCCACAAAGCCAGGAATGTATGGCTAGAGATGCTAACTAAGCCAGGGGTACTGGCACTGGAATCAGACTCCGAAGGCTTGCCCACTGGGCCCACAGTCCACCCCAACTAGTGGTGGACCCACAAATACATGTAGGTTTACAAACTCCAGATATCTTTCAGAATCCTGGTCATCAAAGATTGGGTTACTTTTTGTTTTTTGTCATGTATGTGCTGTTTAAAAGTACGTATATATTATACAGTGGCTACATCAGTTGAATTAACATAGAAATTATTTCACATATTTTTTTCCCAGTGAGAACACTTGAAATCTACTCTGAACAATTCCAAATATAATATATTATCACTAACTAAAGTCACTGCTGTACAATACATCTCTTGAATTTATTCCTTGCATCTAGATGAAATTTCATCATTCTTTGATCAGCAGCTCCCCAGCTTCCTCTGCCCAGCCACTGCACTCTCTACATCTTTTAATTCAACTTTTTAGAACCCACAGGTGATATCACGCAGTACTGTCATTCTATGCCTGACTTCTTTCACTTAACATAATGTCCTCTATGTTCATCTATGTTGTCCCAAATGAGAAGATTTCTATGTGTTTTCTTTTTTATGTTTTCTTTCTATGTTTTTTAAGATTGAAAAGTATCCCATCTTATATGTACTACATTTTCTGTATCCATTCATCTGATGATGGACACTTACACTGATTCCATTTCTTGGCTATTAGGAATAGTGTTGCAATGAACATGGGAGAACGGATAGCTCTGATTTTCTTTCTTTTAGATGTATACCCAGGAGTGGAATTGCTGGATTAGGTAGTAGTTTTAGTGCTGGTTTTTTGAGGAACCTCCATACTGTTTTCTATCGTGGCTGTGCTAATCTATATCCCCACCAATGGATTTATCAATATTGGACACTGCCCATATTTGCTTTATCATTTTGTTGTTTTATGTATTTATACTTATATGCTAACAAATTTTTTCAGAACCATTGAATAGACTGCATATACCATGCCCTTAATATCTGGTATGTATTTTTCAAAAATGAGGATATCTTCTTTTTTAATCATGATCTAATGATCATATTCAGGAATTTTAACATTGATGAGCTACTTCCATCTAGCTGCACTCTATTATTCAGTTTTGTTAAAAATGACCCAAGAATGTCATTTACAGCATTTTTTTTTTGGTACAAGAACCAGTAAAAGTCATGTTTTGCATGTAATGTTCCTGTCTCTTCAGTCATTTTAAATCAGAAAACTTCCTCAGTCTTTGTTTTTTATGATGTTGACATTTTTGAAGAACACGGGCTAGTTGCCTTATAGACTGATCCTAAATTTTTCCTCATCTGATGTTTTGTACTGATAATAGTCAGGAAAGTCTGGCATACTTCTGACTCAGTGCTATCTAAGGCCATGTTAAGTTCCTATGAAATCTTTTTCTTTGTACCAGTGAGAGACAACTCACACATGGCTGACACTGAAAGAAATTATCTCCCTGGTGCCATTTAGTAATTTCAGTTTATATTTCTGAAGAAAATCAAAACACTGATATTAACCAAATCACATTATCTAAGATAAATCACATCACCCACAGTATTTTATGTTGTTTCTGGTGCTGCCAGCCATTGCATGGAGCTTAGAATTAGAAGCTCTTTTCTGCCTACCTATGTCTATCAAGGATCAATGATGCTTTTCATTTGAGAGTCAGGCATGGCTGGAGAAAGAAGGTAGAGATGAAGAAAGATATCTACCTGCATTATGTGCATTGTATGTACCTGCAATCTGTGTATATATATATATATATATATATATATAGTTGTAGCAGTAATTCCTGCCCAGGGTAGCCTCCACTGTGAATAGGAGTGGAAAGTAAGCAATGCGAGAGAGATTACTGGTAAATTATCTGAGGCAGAGTAGAAATCTCTGCAAGTAGTTACAGAGGCAGGTAGCTAGTCTGTTACTTCTGCTACATGAAGTATCTTTGTAGTTTTAAAGCAATATGTTTAGAGACAGAAAAACAATTCAAAGTAGCATAGGTAGAAAAAATGAATTTATTGGCTTACTTATTACAATTCAGGAACAGCTAGATCCAGGGGCTCAAATAACATCATCAGGCCTATTCTCAGTGCTGCTTTATTCTAGGCTGGCTTCTTATTTTCCATTTGTATAGAAAATAGTGCCTCTCCACTAGCTTACCTAATGGTCACAATCTCTGAAGGAGAGACCCACTTTCCCATACTGGTACTCCAAAGTGGATTCTGAATGACCTTGCCTTACCCCAGGGAAAAGATGTTCATTAAATTCAAAATGAGTAACAATTTAGTGCAGGTATGATACAGTCCAGAGGATGATTTAGGGAGTTCCCTGATGTTGTTTAAGAAGAATTAGTGCATCAAAGTGCTTAGGAGCCCAGGCTTTGGGTCTAAATCTTTGTTTTACTATTCATTCTTTCTGTGGCATGGGCAAGTTCTCTATGAATTTGAGTCTCTTCATTCATGAAATGGTGAAGATGCTACATATCATATTATAGGGATTCTTAGCTGCAAACAAAAGTTCACTTTATCTTGAACTGCCTAAACAGAAAGAGATTTTTTTTGTATTAAATTCTTTTATTGGTACATTGTAGGTATACAACACAATTACATTGCTCATTGGGAATTGTACCTTTACATGATGCATCTTGGTTCTTATTTTTTCTCCATTCCTAGCCCTCCCTTCACCCCCTCCACCCTTCCCTATTTACAAAGACTTTATTTTTATTTTTTCCATTTCTCATCATTTTTTCCTTTCCCTTCTTTCTTTTCCCCTGCCCCTCTCACTACCCCTACCCCTTTGGACCTTTTCTTCCTATTTTGCATTATCGATTATTCATTCTAATCATTGGTACATTTTAGGTATACAATATAATGACATTTATCATTGGAAATTTGCACCTTTACATAGTCTCTCTTGGTTCTTATTTTTCACCCTTGCCCAGCCCTCCCTTCAGCCCCTACATCCCTCCCTATTTACAAAGAGTTTGTTCCTATTTTTCCATTTTCTCATATTAATCCCATTCCCTTCTATCCTTTCCCCTAGTCCTCCCACTTCCTTCCCCTTTGCCCCTTTTCTTCCTATTTCACATTA
The DNA here is from genome assembly GCF_000247695.1 of Heterocephalus glaber. The sequence continues at coordinate 18,005,034 of NW_004624744.1, forward strand.
CCTATTATACATTTAGTCCTTATTTACACTTTCAGTTTCTCACACCAGAGAAACTATTCGGTATTTACACGTGTGTCCTATTTATTTCACTTAAGAGTATTCCCTCAATGTGCATCCACTTAGCTATAAATGTCTCTAATTTCTCATTTTTTATGGCTGAGTAGTACTCCATTTTATTAAAAAACCACATTTTCTTGATCCAGTCTCCAGTTGATGGGCATTTGGGCTGTTTCCAAGTTTTAGCTATTACAAACTGTGCTGCTATGAACATAGGCGAACATATATCACTGTGGTATGATTCTTTTAATTCTTTGGGGAAGATCCCCAGCAGTGGAATAGCGGGGTCAAATGGGACTTCCAGTCCTAGTTCTTTGAGGTATCTCCATACTGATTTCCACAGTGGTTGCACCAGTCTACACTCCCACCAGCAGTGGAGCAGGGTTCCTCTTTCCCCACAGCCCCACCAGCATTTGTTATTGGTTGATTTCATGATAGCAGCCATTCTCAGAAAGAGATTTATTAGTGTATTAGAGGATACCAGATGGCTCCTAGGACCCCAGAGGGCCTAAAGAAATGGACTCTGACCAAGTTTATGGGAACAAATCTCAGAGCTATTCCCAAATGGCCTGATCAAGGCATTGCTGCCTCCACTCTACCATTCTAGCAAACTCCAGGGGTATGGAAGCTGCTGTCACCATCTATCCCAGGAGCACACTGACTCCATTGGTGATCATGCTGACAAAACAGATGCCCTTACCACATCTGTTTTCCTGCACAACTTGCTTCCAAATCATCTCTTGTAGGGGTCTGCCTGGTCAATGGAACTGTGTTTGCATGCAGGGGTGGCTTCATGGAAAGCCCCCTGCACAATGCAGCACAGCTCCTCTCCTCACACTGAGTTCAATGCTCTGCCGCTGTGATCTTAAATTGTTAATAGTTTTATCTTAGTGCTTGTGCTTACATGTGAAGTTTGATGGGATGATGGAGCATGTGTGTGTGAGGAGCTATGCCTGGGGGTGGCATGTGCATACATGAGCTCAGGCTCACAGGTGTAAGGGTGGTGAGTGTTCTGAGCAGTTGGCCTGGATGCCCAATGTTGCACCCTCTTCTGGGATAGTCCAGGGCACTTGAGGTTCCCAGGCAGTGGCCTGGGAGGGACCTGGCCTATGTTACTGTTGGTGATAGCAATAGCAGCAGCAGCAGCAGCAGCAAGAGGAGGGTGGGAGGAGGAGGAGGAGGAGGAAAAGCAGCAGCAACTCTGGGATTGAGGGGTAAGACACTGGGAGAGAAAGGACTTCATATATGATAGGGTAAGACCATGGCCAGATTATCTTTGAATCCTGGTTCCACCTGCACAGATATTATTTTTCTAGTCTGAGAACTGGGATGAGAACTAAAGGTACTTTAAAAATTGTTATAGCTGGGTGTGGTGGTGCACACCTGTAATCCTAGCACTTGGGACAGTAAGGCAGGAGGATGGCTGTGAGTTTGAGTCAGCTTGAACTTCATGGTGAGTTCAAGACCGATCTATACTACATAGTGAGGCCCTATATAAAATAATTATTACAAAATAAAAGCATATACAGAAACATTGCAATAATAAAGCACATCAGGGAATTATTAGAATTCTTCAAATAGTTTAGGTCACTGTGGTGGTGAAACTATGGCATGCATGCCACTGTGAGCCATTTGTTGTGGCTGAAAGCTCTAAAAGGTTTTCCATCACTGGTTTAGGATCTCTCATTTTGAAAACTGTTGCAACATTGTACAATGAATATCCACAGGGTTAGAAAAAGAAATTAAATTTTGATGGTTACATATGATGGAAAAGAACTTCAGTTCTCTCTGAAGGTTGGAATGAGCCAAATACTAAGAAGTTCATCTTATGATGAGTTTTTCTTGGTATAAAGATAATAGTGACAAAATGCCTAGATAAATTTTCTAAGTTATACACAAATTATGAATCCACTTTCATTTTCCTGTATGATTTCATCTAGCCACAGGAAATGCCAAAGGATACATTAACAATCTATTGTATGAATTTTCTTCTAAAAATTGTTTTTTTCCAAAATTAAATTCAGACTAACACAAAAATTATTTGTATGAGGAGTTAAATGTTTTTAGAAAATTTGTTCTGGCACTGAGGAGGAGGTGAGCCTACTAGACTGTTGTACCACTGCCCCCAGCACCGAGGAGCAGAGCCACCCCCAGTGCTGAGGAGGAGCCTTCCAGGCTGCTGTACCACCACCCCCTGTGCTGAGGAGGTGAGCCGAGCAGGTCAATCCCCCCACTGAAATGAGAAGACATGTAAAAAAGTCTCAAAACCAGACTTCCAGATCACCTAAAGCAACCCCAAAGAGAAAGAGATGGAACTATCTGATACTCAACCACCTGGACTCCCTGAACTGGCAACAAAAGAGGATATGGAAAAAAAGTAATCAGAAATAATTTCTCACATGACAGCAGAGATTATGCTCATAGTGCAAGACATGATTAATAAATCTAGAGAGGACACAGATTAAAAAAATAGAGGAGCTGAGGAACATGATGGAATCCCAATATAGGAAACAAATGGAATCCATAAAGCACATGCAAGTAGATTTCCAGGAGATTAAAAACTGCATTGAAAGTTTACCCAGCAGAATGAGCCAAAGTGAGGACAGAATTTCAGATATAGAAGATAAGATTGCAATTAGTGACCAAGAAAAGAAAAATTTCTCTAAAATAGTAAGGGACCACGAGAAATCAATCCATGGCTGCTAGATAATGCAAAGAGAATAACATAAGACTGATTGGAGTTAATGAAGAAACAGGAGAGAGTGCAGATGACATTAAAAAAAAAACTGTTCACAGAAGTGATGACAGAAAGCATCCCAAGCAGGGGATAAGAACTTAACATACAGATAAGTGAGGTATATAGGACTCCAACTAGCCATGATAAAAAACATATACACCTAGGCATATAATTGTTAAGATTCCAGAAACCCAACAGAAGAATAAAATTCTATAAGCAGTTAGAGAAAAGAAACAAATCACATACAAAGGAAAGCCCATCAGAATCACGGCAGACTTCTCAACACAAACCATCAAGGCAAGAAGAGCTTGGAGTGATGTATGCGAAGCCCAAAAGGAAAACAGCCTCGAACCCAGATTCATGTACCCTGTAAAACTCTCTTTCAAAATTAATAGAGAAATAAGATACTTTCACGACAAAGAGCACCTTAGGAACTTCATGAATACCAAACCAGCACTCCCAAAAATTTTAGACAATATCCAGGAAAAAGACAAAGAGGATCACAACCCCAGGAAGCCCAGCAGAGTGAATCCATTAGGTATGACAAGAAATTAAACAAAAAGGGGGAGAATCCAACAAAAAGAAAACGTCATCACAGTGATATGTCAATAAGTATCAGTTATAACCATCAATGTTAATGGTCTCAATTCATCAGTCAAAAGAAATAGACTGGCAGAATGGGTCAAGAAGCAAGGTCTAACAATATGCTGCATACAAGAAACACACTTAATTCAAAAAGTAACTCATAGACTGAAAGTTAAAGGGTTGAAAACAATACTCCATGTAACAGGAAATGAAAAAAAAGCAGGAGTAGCTATCCTCTTTATAGATCAAATGGATTTCAAACCAACACTGATTAGGAGAGACAAAGAAGGACATGACATTCTTGTAAATGGAACAATCCAAGAGGAAGAGAGGACCATCATAAATATATATGCACCAAACACTAGTGCACCCAACTATATAAAACAAATACTAACAGACATGAAAAATAAAATAAGCACTAAGACAATAGTAGTGGGGGACCTCAATACCCCACTGTCCCAAATAGATAGATCAACTAGACAAAAAATAAGCAACGAAATACTAGAACTCAATCAAAGTCTGGAACAAATGAACTTAACAGATGTTTACAGAGTGTTCCACC
>NW_004624744.1:18024585-18035287 GCF_000247695.1 Heterocephalus glaber
CCATGCGGCTCAACTTCTGTGCCCTAGGAGCTTGGGATGGCAGCAGGGGAGCTTCCTTCTTGGTGCTGGGACTGGCTGAGCTTCACTGCCCTAGGAGCCTGGGATGGCAGCGGGGGAGCTTCCTTCCAGGTGCTGGGACTGGCTGAGCTTCACTGCCCTAGGAGCCTGGGATGGAGGCAGGGAGCTTCCTTCTGGGTGCTGGGACCGGCTGACCTGCACTGCCCTAGGAGCCTGGGATGGAGGTGAGGAGGTTCCTTCCGGGTGCTGGGACTGGCTGAGCTTCACTGCCGAAACTTCTCCTTCTTATAGATTTTTCTAGAAATCCCACACAACACTTTGTTGGATCTCATTGGCCAGAACATAGTTGAATGGTGACAAGAAATTAGGGAATGCCATCCTTGAGTATCAGTGTGCTCATCTAAAAACTAGATTTGAAAGAGTAGAAGATGAGTATTTCCTGAGAAACCATTCATCTCTGCCACAGACTTGATTGTACCTATCATTATCTTTGACTCACTTCAGAAAGCAAAGCAATTTCACATACAAGTGAAAGATAGAAAAACGTTATCCTTGGGGGGAAAACTATTCTCTGAATCCTAGACTAAAAATTTCAGAGATGCTGGAGGCAAGGACTTTCTGAACAGAACCCTGATTGCACAGGAAATAGTGCTGAGAATAAAAAAATGGGATCATACCAAATTAAAAAGCTTCTACACAGCAAAAGAAACAACCAACAGAGTGAAAAGCCAACTGACAGAATGGGAAAAAATATTTTCCAGCTATTCCTGACAGAGGACTAATATTCAAAATACAAAGAACTCAAAAAAATATCAGACCTCCCCCGAAATAAAAAATCCAATAAAAAAATGGGCAATTGAAATGAGTAGACACTTAACAGAAGAAGTACACATGGTCAATAAATACATAAAGAAATGCTCAACATTGCTGGCCATTGGAGTAATGAAAATTTAAAACAACACTGAGATTCCATCTTACCCCAGAAAAAATGACCATCATCAAGAAGTCAAATAATAACAAATGCTGGTGAGGCGTTGGAGGAAAAGAAACACTTCTACATCATTGGTGGGAATGTAAAGTACTTACAACCACTACGGAAATTAGTATGGAGAGCCTTAAAAAAAACTAAAAATAGAAATTCCACTTGACTTGGCTATTCCTCTTTGAGATATCTTCCCCCAAAATCTAAAGATATCATATCATAGTGATACATGCACACTCAGGTTTATAGCAGCACAATTCATAATAGATAAATCTTGGAAGCTGCCTATTTGTCCATTAACAGATGAATGGATAAAGAAAATGTGGTATTTACACACAATGGCATACTACTGTGCCATAAAGAAAGATAAACTTGAGTCATTTGTAGGAAAATGGATGTACCTTAAAAGACTATAATGTTCAGTGAAATAAATCAGACATACAGCTTAAATATTGCATGATTTCTCTTATATGGGAAACCAAAATTATAAATAAAGAATAAAATAAAAGATGGAAAATAGGAAGTAAGGATCTAGATCTTCCTCAAATGGGAGAGGAATCAAGAGATAGGTGGAGAAGGGAGGGAGAGGAGGGAAAGAGGAAGAAAAAATAGCTGAAATATGTTAGGTACATGGACCAATTCCCCACATGGAATGTAAACATTATGTACTGCAAACATGTACTAAAAAAGCAGAAGTTTATAGCTTTATTAGAGCACTGATATGTCTAGTACTCTAGCTAAACACACACACACATACACACACACACATATATAATAAACATAAAATGTATTTTTATTTAAATTGTTAGGGTAGCAGCTGATATTTGCATAAGGCACCTCCTATTTTACAAATCAGACAACTATGTTGTCATATAGTTGCATTTATTTTTTAAGTTAGGGACAAGGGTCTCACTATGTAGTTCAGGAACTCGAGGTGATCCTCCCACCTCAGCCTCCCAAGTGCTAGGATTACAGGTGTGCACCACCATGCCCTGCTTATAGTTGTATTTTTCAGATTTAATTATTTCAACTTTTTATTATGAACCATAATATACATACAGGAAAATGGATAAAGCATAAATGTTTCTTACTTTTCAATAGAGTGTTCAAGTATTTCTACATCTTTTAAGTTGATCTCAGCAGCTGTGTGAGGGAGAGACAGATGTCAGTCTCATCACCTATGTGCCCTAAGTGAGGACATACATAGGGCAGATGACTTGCATGAGGCTCAAAGCCAGCCGTGGGTGCAGAACTTGAACACTGGCTTCTTTCCCCAGAGCACCTTATGCCTTTTCCCCAGGCTGCCTTCCCCAGAGACTATAAAAATCCAGTGAAACCTGGCAGAATCAGAAAGAGGTGAGAACACCTTTCTAGAAAATTATTGGTAAGTGAAAATGCACAGAATGGAGTAGTATTCAGTGAAGCTATTTAAACAAGATACCTCCAGAGCTCCAGGGGTAAATGCAGTGTGAATTACTATGTGAAATAAACAGTGTCTAGTGAGGGGAACATGCAAAACTGCTCTCAGAGATTTCAGATTTTGCTATAAATGAAAAAAGGGGGCCAAAAGGACACAAGTTTGGCAGTGCTTTCTCTTTGTCACTATTTTTGGTTTCCTGTCTGAGGAAAGTTTTGAAAATTTCCTTGTAAGGACAAAAGAAAAAAATTACTCTATGACCTCAGGACCTCAGTAGAAGCAACCATGAACAAATATTCCTCTTCTCCTGCAGTTGGAAAAAGCTGGTAGTGACTGTAAAATCTTGCCAGCCACCCACAATGGCAGCAGCCTATGGGATCAGGCTCAGTCCCAAAAAGTCGCCTCTGGAATCACAGGGCTCAGTGTTTCTGTCATGGAATGCCCCCTGGGTTGGAAGGAGGGCACTCCCTAAGTAGAAGGCAGGTTTTTCTTCCTTATGTAGGCATTGGATTCCAGCCCTTACACGAGATGTTTGGTGATATGTATTCAGTCTTATAAACCCTTTCATCTATACAGTTTCTTCTAGATGGTGGAAAGAAGAGAAGCAATAAAGTGACTCACTCCCATGCATTTGTAGATTAATTATAATGGTGTGAACAAGTTGCTGAGCAATGGGAATAAAGGATAATCTGTCTCTACAGAGGAATCTTTAGCTGAGCCTTCTCATTTATTTATTAAACATGCATGTTCAATGTGTATTGAGTCCCAGGTAAGAGCTTTACAAATAGTAACTCACTTAATACTCCTAACAACCCTCTGAGAGAAGGATTACCTTGTAAGTGAGGAACCTGAGGTTAAGTTTAATTAACTGGTCAACATCAAGGAGCTTGTAACTGGATGTGACACCCATGCCCAGAACTACTGTGTTGACTGTCTCTCATCTTCCTACACAGCCATCCAGGAAGAATGTCTACTTGAAAATGGAATGACTTCACAGTACAGGTTGTAATGAGATACTTATTAGATTGAATGCCTTTAGAGTAGATGGAAAAGTACTAAATTTATGCTTTTCTGAAGGAAGGAAGGAAAGAAAGAAAGAAGGGGGAAGCAGAGAGGAAAGGTCACTGTATACTCGGCAGAGGATCTGGTTCGAACATTCTCTCACAGGATGTCACTGCGGAGGACAAAGTTGTTACCATCCGGTGTCCTCATTTCTTCAAATAAGGACCATCACGACCAGCCTACTTTCATTATAGGTTGTTTATTTGTCAATTAAGTCAAGTCAGATAATGTATGTCAAAGTACTTTTTTGTTTTCAATTTTTCCTTATTTTGTCCTTGCTTTGACTTTGGGATGAAGGAAAAAAAATTCAATTCAAATTAAAATTCTCATGTTCTCCAGAAGTCATTAGAACTAGCTACTAATCTTTTTCCCTCTGGCTGAACATTCCAAATATTACAACACTTCCCCAAATACAAAACATTAATTATTATAATGATACTTTCAAAAAGGAAACACTTTCTGAATGGCATTCATCCAAAACCTTAAAGCATACTAATCTGAAAGGTTTCAAAATGTTTTATTGGCTTGCAAACATTCAGAACTCCTGTTTATCAGGAAAATAAGTATGATACAACTTGTGGTTGCCTGTTGTCTCTGGCAATAGTTTTCCTGAAGCTTCATTTTTTAAGGCCCCTTCCTCATTCTGCTCTCACTTAATCACAGAGCAGGAGCTCATGAACTTCAAGGTGTCTACTGTCTTTTTCTTTCTTTTTCCTAAGAGAGTTTCAAGTGCACTCATTAGGGTTCCCTCAGGAGGACTGGGATTGGGGGAGGAAACTTTTGGGTCTGAGTAATATTTAGCTCCATTTACTTATCTTTCTACTCAGCTGGATGTCCCACAGGCATTGAAAAACCAATATGTCTGAAGCTGAACTCATTATTACAAATTGTCTTCTCTTTCTCTGTTCCTATTTCAGTCACTGGTATCACCACACAGCTAGCCTTGGAGCCATCCTTGGCTCTGACATTTGTCTCACACCCATTGTCATCAAGTATCACGATCTCACCTCTTTACTGCTGCCATCATGGTTCACCTTCAGTTCATCTTCCATATTATGCAGAGGGATCTTCTGAAATATAAATCATTGGAAATAACTTCAGAGGTTTCTCCTTGACATAGGAAATAACCTGCTATTGTTTTAAGTGTCCCCCAAAAGTCCATCTGTTAAATGCTTGGTCTTCAACCTGTGGTGTTACTGGGAGGTGGTGGAACCTTTAAGAGGTGGGACCTACTGGGAGGTCTTTAGGTTATTGGGCATGTACCCTTGGAAGGGAATATGAGACCCCAACACTTTCCCTTCTCTTTTTTGCTTCTTGGCCATAAAAATGAGTAGTTCTACATTGCCACAGACTCCCACTGTGATTTGGCACCACAGACTCAACCTAGTAGGGCCAACTGATCACAGGCTGAAAACTGTGAGCCAAAATAAACCTTTTCTCTAAGTTTATGATCTTAGGTATCTGTTATAGTAACATAAAGCTGACTAATGTAGGCCCTACCTGCTAGTAGAGTAGAAAGGATTTTAATGACCTGTTCCTTCCCACCACTCTGAGAAGCCTCTGCTCCTCTGAATTCCGTGCACAATTCTGCACTTAACCACAGTGGCTGCATTAAATTGAAAATACCTCTCCCACTATTTTTTTTCTGGCTAACTTCTCCTCTTTCAAATATGCAAATCTCCAGGCTCCCCAGACTGCTATGATACCCTCTCTGCTACCACCACAGAGATCCAATCATAGCCCTTGCCATATCCTATGCTGTTTGTTTACCCTTATGGTACCCACTTTGGGCAGAAGATCTTGAAGAGTTGCAGCTGGTTGTTTACCTTTGTATTTACAAACCTAGTATAATAAAGTATGAGATCAAATATTCATTTAAAAATGTTGCTAAACAAATGAATGTATCCTAATATCGCACTGCACACTGATTGCCTGTGGTCTCAGCCAGCACAATCATTCAGGGCACACTATACCCCATGAAACAGCATTGACTAGGACGTCCATTTCCAATCAAGAATTGTGGAGTGAGCCCATGCCCATGGAATCTTCTGGTCATATTGCAAAATATGCCATCTATAAACAACAACCTAATAGGGTACAAGAACCGTGTACTGGATACACAACTAAGGATTCAGCTCAGAAGGAATTCTCTGAAAAGATGGGGGACCCTCAGACAACTCTAGGCCACTGTGGCCCTTGTAGAAAGGTCACAGGGACCAAGAGGTAAAAGGGAGTGCCTGCACTTAACAACCACTTCTTGTGATCCACTGTGGTCTTTGTGCTTCTCACCTCCTCAACCCTGGCACTTGGTGGAAATTCCCAGGCCTCAAAGGGTAACTCTCTTGCCAAAGGACCCAGGAAAGTCCTCACAAAATGAAAGCTGCTGCTGACTCCAGGAAATACCAGATTGATCCCTTGTGTCTGGAGGCAAAAGAGGAGTCACTGTCTGGGCACGTGTAAATGCCCCTGGTCAGCAGGGGAGGGGAGGGCCACTCTTTCACAATGGAACAGAGAGGAAGCCACATATACCCTAAGTAGTCCATTGGGCATCTCCTGTATTCACTGCTAGGTGCTTTTGACTTGGGGGACTCCCCATTGGTTTCACTGAAATGATTTTAGAATTGTGCTGTAGTCTGAGATGCTTTTCAATTGTTTCTTATTTCCTGCTCTCCTTTCACAGGTGGGATCCTTGCATTGTAATCTGAAGTCTATTTCTCACAGAGCATTTCCTTAATAAGTCTCTGGTGATTCTAATTCTATCTGACCATATGCTTATAAGAGGACCAAGACTGAACAAGATGCCATCATTCTCATGGACGTCTGCTTTTAAGAGATTTCCTAGAGCAATGATGGTGAACCTTTTAGAGCTTTCAATGACACAAACAGCCTGTTGTGACACATGTGCCATAAGTTTGCTACCACAGTCCTAGAGCAAATACTACGTAAATCCAATAAGTTAGTGCCAAAGAGTAGAACTGCAAGCCTCGTGGCAGGCCTTTGGGGATACCTTTCACATGCTCTGGTATTCGTGTCTCTGCTTATTTCTGAGGCTGGGCCAGTGAGCCCTTAGATGTGTTTGTCTTCTGGTTGACTGAACTGGCAAGTGTCACCAGTTATAGGCTTCAGAATCAGACTGGGGATTCATATCCTGTGTTTACTACTTGTTAGCTATGGAACCCTACATGGGTAAATAGAACAAGTAACACTCATTAGGTTATGAAGAAGTTAATTGAGAAAATAAATGTCATGTGTAGCATATAGTAAGAATCCCAAAATTGCAGATATACTAGTATCGTTATTCTTACTCTTAAATCAGGGCATACATCAAAGATGCATTAAAAATCTACTAATCCAGGAAGACTGATGAAGCTAAGTCCTTCCTTTCTATTAGTCAGCAGAGATGTCAGAAGTGCAACTGAATTTTTTTTCTCATAAGACTATTTCCAACTGAGTGACCAGTCATTTGTGTAGCTGTGACCATTCACATAATGGATATGAACACAAAGCTAGGAGCTTGCCAGTGCCTAGGTGTTCACTATGACATAAATCAGCTGTGCCACATGACTACTAAAGTTTCTTGGTCCATTTCTGCTCCTAGAACAAAATACGATGGGCTGGGTAATTTATGTGTGACAGATATTTATTTCTCAGGGTTCTGAGAGCAGGGTAGACCAAGGTCAATGTATCAGTAGAATTGGTGTCTGGTGAGGTTCTATTCCTCATAGATAATGCCTTGTTGCTGTATCCTCATGGTGAGGAAGATGGAGAAGACAAACAGTTTCCTTTAGGTTCTTTTATAAGGACCCAAATTCCATTCATGAGGATGGAGCCTTATGAACCAATCACCCCGCAAAGACTCCACCTCCTAGTACAGTAAACCTGGGGGTTAGGTTTTTACATATGAACTTGGAGAAGACACAAACATTCTGACCATAGTACTCACCTTCACAGAATCAAGTTCTACTTCATACAAGCTGCCAGGGTCAATAGCTAGGGGTCTTTTTTAACTGTTCCCCTGACAATTGGGCTGTCACCTGACCATGCTTCTTGGAGAGAAGTGATTTTATTTGGATACATGATGAAGTAGTTAGAAAATGAAAGTAGTCCTGCTCTGAATCTCTCCTTACCATCAGTCTCTGTAACCTAGACAAAGGCTATCTGTTCTTAAATGTCTTGTTACTAGCAGCCAAGTTGTGAAATGGAAAATAACCTTAATATCTTAAAATAAAAAATAAAATATTATTGAAGTGGAAAATAGAATGGAGGAACAGCTTCAAATTGTTTCCGGCATTTGAGAAATTCAGGTCATTGTTAAGTATAGGACCTTTGTATTTTTTTTTCCATTAAGAAGTTAAAAATAAATGAACTCTGAAGGTTTTAAGAGAAACTTCTATCCAGAGACTATAGAGACCGCATCTTGAGAAGTGCTTCTTAGAAACCTTGGGTGCATAGTAATCACATGCAGTTGTAAAAATGAATAATATGGGTGCCACCACTCCCAGCACAGAGGAGGAGTCTTCTGGGCCAACATACCACCATGCTGAGCACAGAGGAGGTGAGCTGCCCAGGTGCCACCAGCAACCCCCCACTATCAAAATGAGAAGACATGTAAACAAGCCTCAAAACCAGACTTCCAGATCACTTACAGAAACCCCAAAGGGAAATGAGATGGAACACCCTGATACTTAACCACATGGACTCCCTAAACTGGCACCAAAAGAGGATCTGGAAAAAACGAAATCAGAAATAATTTCTCACATAACAGCAGAGATTGTGCCCGTAGTGCAAGACATGATTAATAAATCTAGAGAGGATACAGATAAAAAAAATAGAGGATCTGAGGAACATGATGAAATCCCAACATAGGAAACAAATGGAATCCATAAAACACATGCAAGTAGATTTCCAGGAGATTAAAAACTGCATTGAAAGTTTACCCAGCAGAATGAGCCAAGGTGAGGACAGAATTTCAGATATAGAAGATAGGATTGCAATTAGTGACCAAGAAAAGAAAAATTTCTATAAAATAGTAAGGGACCATGAGAAATCAATCCAGCAGCTGCTAGACGATGAAAAGAAGAATAACATAAGACTGATCAGAGTCAATGAAGAAACAGGAGAGAGTGCAGATGACATAAAAAAAACTTCACAGAAGTGACGGCAGAAAACTTCCCAAGCAGGGGAAAAGAACTTGACATACAGATAAGTGAGGCATATAGGACTCCAACTAGCCTTGATCAAAAAAAATCTACACATAGGCATATAATTGTTAAGATTCCAGAAACCCAACAGAAGAACAAAATTTTACAAGCAGAGAAGAGAAAAAAATCATATACAAAGGAAAGCCCATCAGAATCAAAGCAGACTTCTCAACGCAAACCCTCAAGGCAAGAAGAGCTTGGAGTGATGTATTTCAATCCCTAAAGGAAAACAGCCTTGAACCCAGATTGATGTACCCTGCAAAATTATCTTTCAAAATTGATGGAGAAGTAAGATACTTTCATGACAAAGAGCACCTTTGGAACTTCATGAATACCAAACCAGCACTCCAAGAAATTTTAGACAGTATCCAGAGAAAAGGCAATGAGGATCACAACCCCAGGAAGCCCAGCAGAATGAATCCATCAAGCTCAATAAGAATTTAAATGTAAAGGGGGGGGGGACCCAGAAAAAAGAAAAAGTCATGACAATAATAAGTCAATGCATATCGGTTATAACCATCAATGTTAATGGCTCAATTCATGAATCAAAAGAAATAGACTGGCAGAATGGGTCAAGAAGCAAGATCCAACAATATGCTGCACACAAGAAACACACTTAATTCAAAAAGAAACTCATAGACTGAAAGTTAAAGGGTGGAAAACAATACTCCATGTGATGGGAACCCACAAAAAAGCAGGAGTAGCTATCCTCTATGCAGATTAAGTGGATTTCAAACCCACACTGATTAAGGGAGACAAAGACCAATACTACATCCTTGTAAAGGGAACAATCCAACAGGAAGACATGACAATCATAAATATATATGTACCAAACACTAGTGCACCCAACTATATAAAACAAATAATAACAGACATGAAAAATCAAATAAACACTAAGACAATAGTAGTGGGGGACTGCAATACCTCACTGTCAGAAATAAATAGGTCAACTAGACCAAAAACAAGCCACAAAATACTAGAACTCGATCAAAGTCTTGAACAATGAACTTAACAGATGTTTACAGAGTGTTCCACCACACAAAATCAGAATACACATTCTTTTCAGCTGCACATGGGTCATTCACCAAAATAGACCACATACTCACAAATAGAACATGTTTAAGTAAGTGCAAAGGAATTGAAGTTATCCCCTGCGTATTACTAGACCATAGTGTGATGAAATTGGAGATCAATAGCAAAAGAAATGGCAAGAGTTTCATAAACACATGGAAAGTGAACAACATACTTCCAAATAACCAATGGGTCACAGAGGAAATTAAAAAATAAACCAGACAGTTCCTTCAATTAAATGACAATGCCAATACAACATGTTGGAATCTATGGGACACAATGAAAGCAGTCCTACAAGGGAAATTCATAGCAATGAATACTTATATTAGGAAAACAGAGTGAGCTCAAATAAACAACCTGGTGCTGAACCTCAAGCTTCTAGAAAAAGAAGAGCAGGACAACCCCAATGCTCATACAAGGGAGGAAATTATAAATATCAGGGCAGAAATCAATGCAACGGACTCTAATAGAAGGATACAAAAAATCAATGAAGCCAAGAGTTGCTTCTTCGAAAGAATCAACAAAATTGACACACTCTTACCAACCTTATGAGAAAAAGGAAAGAAAAGGCCCAAATCCATGAAATTAGGAATGAAAAGGATGACATTACAACAGACCCAGCAGAAATCCAGAGCATCATCAATATCTGCTTTGAGAACCTATACTCCAATAAGATGGAAAACACAGAAGAAATGGACAGATTCCTAGATACAAATGAATTACCAAAGTTGAACGAAGAAGACCTAAACATTCTGAACAACCCAATATCAACCAATAAAAATGAAAATGTAATTAAAAACTTATCAACTAAGAAAAGCCTGGGCTCTGATGGCTTCATTGCTGAATTCTACAAGACATTTAGAGAGGAACTGCTGCCACTACTGTTTAAACTCTTTAGTGAAATTGAAAGGGAAGCAATACTCCCAAATTCATTCCTGGAAGCAAGCATCA
>NW_004624744.1:18046829-18116484 GCF_000247695.1 Heterocephalus glaber
TTTGGCCCCTTTGTTGAAGATCAAATAGCTGAATAAGAATACACATTCTTTTCAAATGCACATGGAACATTACCAAAAGAGATTATATACTCAGCCATAAAAGAAGTATTATTGACTTAAAAGTCACTAATAGAGCTAAAATGAAATTTAAAAAATACAAAAGAAGTGAGGAAAAGAGAAAAAAAGCACAAATAAAATAAATAAAAAATAAAAATGATAGATTTAAATTAATTACATTAAATGTAAATGGTCTAAACACTCCAATTAAAAAGCAAGATGCAACTTTATGCTCTCTACAAGAAATTAATTTTAAATATAAAGTATAGATTATGTAAAAGTAAAAGCATGAAAAATGTACAAGTCTTAATTAGAAAAACGGCGGTATAATTAATGTACATACTTATCACCAGCATTGCCTTTTAAAAAATCTCTTAATCATATAATTTATAACTTTTTTCCACCCCCTTAAGACCCTCCTTATTCCCTTCCTCTTGTCTAATAATAGTCTCCCTTCTACTTTCATGTCATCTTTTTTTAGATTTCATATGTTAGGGAAAACATGATACTTGTCTTTTTGAGTCTAGCTTATTACATTGAACATCATGATCTCCAGTTTGATTCATTTTTCAGCAAATGACATACTTTTGTTCTTTACAGCTGAATAATACTCCATTGTGCATAAATACCACATTTTCTTTATCAACTCTTTTGTTGTTGGGAACTCAGGCTGGTTCTATATCTTGGTTATAGTGAATTGTGCTTCAATAAATGTGTATGCAGGTATCTCTCTAGTATGCTGACTTTAATTTCTTTGAGTGTATACCAAGGTAGTTCAATTTTTGCTTTTTTGAGGAACCCCTGGACTGTACTTTCATAGGATCTGTACTAATTTACATTCGCACTGGCAGTATAAAGGTTTTCCTTTCCCCCATATACTTACCAAGGTTTTTTGGTTTTTATGTTCCTTATGATAGCCATTTTGATGGGGTGAGATGGAATCTCAAGATAGTTTTGATTTGCATTTCCTTAATGATTGAAGTTATCGAACATTTTTTTCCATATAATTATTGGCCATTTGTTCCTTTTCTTTTGTAAAGTGTTCAATTCACTCATCCATTTATTGACTGGACTATTTTTTTTTCTTTTTTGATGTTAAGTTTTTTGAGTTCTTTAGGTACTCTAGATGTTAATCCTCATTTAAATCATAGCTGACAAAGGTTTTTTTTTCTCATTTTGTAGGCTATTTACCCTATTGATTGTTTGCCCTGCTGTGCAGAATGTTAATTTGATATAGTCATATTTGTTGATTCTTGCAATTATTTCTTTGCTATTATAGTCAGGAAGTCATTGGCTGTGGCTATGGCTTCAAGTGTTTTGCCTATGTTTTTTTTCTAGCAGCTTTAAAGTTTCAGGTCTTACACCTAGGTATTTGATTCATTTTGAATTGAATTTTGCATAAGGTAAGAAATAAGGATATAGTTTCAATTTTTGACATATGGATTTCCAGTTTTCTGAGCATCATTTTTTTTTTTTTTTTGGTACTGGGGATCAAACTCAGGACCTTGTGCTTGCAAGGCAGGCATGGTGCCACCGAGCTAAATTCCAGCCCTCTAACTTACCCACTTTTGAAAAAGATCACTTAGGAAAGAGACTGAGGTATAAAAAGCTGATGAAAAAACTTCTTCCAATCATTACAGAAGTAAAACTGCAACTTTTTCCTCAAGAGCATTTCTCTCTCTCTCTCTCTATATATATATATACATATACAGAAATATATATATGTGTGTATATATATAATACACACACACACATATATATATATGTCATTAGCCTACAACTTTTATGAAAACACTGCTTACCATCCAGACTACTTCACAAGACCATTTTACAATCTTGGTAGTTGACCTCAGACCACAGGGATATAAGTGTTTGGTAATTATTACTTCGTATGAGATCTAGGTAATTTGCAAAACTGTTGATCCCATTTATTTTATTCATGGTATCTCTTACAAATATCATTGTAGTAAATTTTTGTAATGTTGCCAAATGTTGTGAACTTACTTTCAACCTCTTATTTTAAGTAATATTCAGGTCCATACAAACTGTTGTTCCAAACTGAGAAATTCTAATTTAAAATATTTAGCCTAGACCTTGTGGATGAGGAAACAGTTTGGTTCTTTTCAACCTAATCATCAAAACAAACAATACAACCACACATACAGTTGAAACAAGTTTGTTCCCTCAATTTACTGGTATCTAAGTGTCCCTGTCTTGCCTCAATGATTCGGAGAGTGGTATCATACAGGGCTTTGAAATAGCCATGTGTTTCTCAGTGATATGTGCACATTCTGAAAAATGAATTGTTAGGTAATTTTTCATTGTGCAAACATGAGATGTGGGGACATCTTCCCATTCCAAACCTAGATGATATAGGACATCATATACAGGATATAGGATGATATAGGATACTGGACACCAACACTTTTTTTCTGTAGTACTAAGGATTGTATCCAGGGATTTGCACTAAGATACATCCCCAGCCCTTTTTTATTTTTTATCTTCAGCCAGTGTCTTCCTGAGTTGCCTAGGTGGTCTTCAAACTTGTGATCCTCCTTCCTCAATATCTTAAGTACTTGGGATTCCAGGCATGTACCAGTATGCCTAGCTCTGGATGGTTCAAAACACTAGCACGAGATATATGAAACTGCTACCACTGTATGGAACATTACATATTTTTACAATAAACTGATTTTTAAATAAGTATAGTAGTAGTACACTCTAAAATAATGATTAAAAAGTATAGTTTAGTAAATACGTAAACGAGTAACCTATTCATTTATTATCACTATCAAGTGTTATGTACAATACAGTAGTACCTTAGTTCACGAACTTAATTCTTTCCATGATTCTCGTTGCAAACAAAATTGGTCATGAACCAAATCAAATTTTCCCATAAGGTCTACCTTGAACGTAATCATTGAATTTGGCTTGTGACCAGAATTGTGGAAAGAATTAAGTTCATGAACCATGGCACCACTGTGCATGGTTTATGTGCTATTCTTTTATATGGCTGGGAGCTCAGTAGGTTGGTTTTCAGCAGCATCCTTACTAACACATGAGTAATGCGTTGCACTACCATGTTGCAATGACTACAGTGTTGCTAGGTGATAGGGTTTTTCAGCTCCACTATTCTCATGGGACCACCATTGTGTATGCACTCCGGAGTGCATACACAATGGTAACATCATTGTGTGGTGTGTGACTGGCCCTGCGCTGCCTGACTCAGTGTCAACTTTGTATTCCTGTCTACTCACTATGACCTTGTGGGACAAGAATTAAGCATGAGGTGTAGAGATTCTGGGGTCCATGTGAGCTTATGGGGAAAAGCAAGGTCTGTCTGCTTTGCTTGTAAAAAGAAACAGCAATGATATCTGTGCCATGTATTTTTCAGTGCTGGTTTGGATGGTCTCAAAGGCCTTTCTCAGCTTGAACATTTGATTCTTTTTCAGTCTCTTGCTCATAGCCATCCATTATTTTCCATTGGTTAGAAGCCAAATTTTCTCTGTCTGGATTTTAATACACCCTTAATGCAGTTATTTATAAAGATTCTCAAGTGTGTACCTCCTGACCCCCAAATGCTTGCTAATGTCAGATGAGCAGAGGAAATACTATTTGAAAAGAAGGTGATTTGAAAGCTGGATAATCCGCGTGCAAGTGTCCAAGCTCTAATTTATCATCCGCGTGAAACAGAAGTTAATGATCAATTAGATATGTAGCATTAGGTATGTAGTATGGTGCTATGCATGTATGAAACTAGATACGATAGCTTTGGGAAAAAAACTCAAAGGATTAAATAACATGGGAACATCAAGAAGACACAAAGTTGTACTTTTCTTTCCCTCCAAACACTTTCTTTTATCATGATACAGCACACTGATTCAAGATGGTGTGGCAGAATAGTAAAAAGGATAAGCTCTGGGGTCAGATTTGGTGGGTTATTGTCACTGTTTGCTATTCTTGGGCCATATTCCTCATTTTCCCTATCTATAAACTGGCAGCAGAGCTCCAGCCACTGAGGGATGCTGTGAGGACTGAGTGAATCGAAATGCATGAAGTACTTAGTCACTTAAGTCTAACATTATGTGACCTCAATGGACTGGTACAGAGAAGATTGCTTTTTTCTCCCTGTACCAGGGATTGAACCCAAGGAGCACTGTGCTACATCCTCAGGCCTTTTTAATGTTTGTTTGTTGATTGATTGATTGATTGATTGATTACCTGACTGAGACAGTCTTGCCAAATTGCCCAGGCTGATCTTGAATTTATGAGCCTCCTGCTTCAGCCTCCAGGGTAGATGGGATTATAGGTGTGTACCACCAAGCCCAGAAAGAGGTGGCACTTTGCTCCATGACAAATCTTTCCATTACCAGGCAGACAGTAGCATAAAGTTGTAAAGACAAGGCTGCTCCACAGCCTCTCCATACCCACAATGCCTTTATGACTGCTCAGAGCTGTGTCATGATTTAACACTTCCAAGATGTGAGATAGCTTTCCAGAGTTTTCGAGTTATGAGAGCTGCTCCAGAAGTTTGTTTTAGAAAAATGGTCACCACTGGCAGTGCATTTCAATGACACAAAGTGGGTCACAATACTTGCTCACTCGTGTGACATTTTCAACTTACTCAGTGAACTCAATCTCTCACTTCAGGGGAAAATGACAACTGTGTTCAAGTTGGTAGATAAGGTGGCTACATTCAAAGCTGAGCTGGAATTATAGGAGTGATGAGTGAATATTGAGATTTTAGGCAAGTTTCAGACATTAGTGGAGATTTTGAAAGAGACTGAGCCAGTGCCTTCTTTCTCTCAGGTGGTACGTGATCACCTAGCTCAACTTTCAAAAGAGTTTGGCTCACCGCACCTGCCTTGCAAATGCAAGGCCCTGAGTTTGATCCCCGATAGCAAAAAAAAAAGAGTGAGCATTACTTACCAACCACAAAGGACTCTGGAAATGAGAAGGAATGGATCCATCACCCATTTGTGAATAAGCTGGGTGAATCCATTTTGTCTGCACTAGAAGAGAATCACCTGCTTGAGATTGCAAATGAACTGCAAAATTATGTTGGAGACAACTTCAAATCTCCATACAGTCTGAATTAAAGTCAAAGTGGAATATCCTGGGATTGTCACAGAAGCACTGAAAAGCCTGCTTCCAATTCCAACATCCCATCTTTGTGAACAGGTTTTCTGCAGTAACAGCAACAAAAACAAGACAGAGTCCTTGGTCTTAAAGATTTTAAATCCTTCACTTTCTTGCCTTGCACACAGGGCTCATCTGGTCTTCTCACCTAGAATGTCCTCTACTTCCTGGCATCTTCTGGCTTGGCTATCCATGTCCTTGCCATACTCGAAGGTCAGCTCAAATCCGTTCTCCTCCACAAAACCCTGTCCCTACGCTCCTTCTTGCCACTCAGTCTTTGTCACTTCATCATTCTCGCTACAAATTGTAATGCTTAATTACATAGATTCCTTCATTTTACTTTGTTTCGTCAGACTGATTTACCCCACCCCCCATTAGAATGTTCCAAGTATGGATCTTTCTTCCACTTCTTTGTCTCCCGTTGTCCTCACACTATTCCGAGTCTCTGGTTACTGTTCAGTAAATACTTGATTAGATGGTGTGGACTTCTTGTTTTATTAGTGTATACAGAGGTCATCAGGCTACTATTTTATGTATAGTAATCCTACAGATAGTTTAAAAGGCATGGTATTCCATGTCTGTCTTTTTAGATCAAATAGCTCCAGTTCTCTGCATAATCCTGACAGTTGTCTTCTTCTACCTGTTGTGACTCGAGCTGCAGTCTCAAAAGTATGTTTGGGGAAACATTGTGTGAAAATCTGAGAAATTCTGCTCTCTGTGTTTATTGTGGCTACTGAGATCCTTTAATGTCCTCAAGTATGTTGTGATTTTTCTAGAAACAGAGTGCAACATTTGTAACAGAGTGCCAGTTTATTTAATTTTTCATTGCATTGAAAGATTTTAGACAGATCAATGACCACTTTACTATAAAAATTTCTTCTATCTTCTCACAACCCATCTCTAGATTTTGTGACTTTCTTTTACTTTGTTAGGTAGAATTCATATTTGTATTCTATTTTGTGATCCAAAATACCTCCAATGATTAGTCTTAGTTCTATACTTAACTGGAACAAAACTCAACAACAGTCTTTTATCCTTTATTATAGCTTCTCTATTTCTGTGTTATGTTGATTTGTCTTTTCTTTCTTGGCTTCATTTCATTTTTTGTTTTCTGAGACAGGGTCTTGCTATACAGTTTAGGCTGACCTTGAACTCACTATGTACCTCATGCTGTCCTTGAACTTGTGGCAATCCTCCTGACTCAGCCTCCCAAGTGTAGGAAATATAGGCCTATGCCACCACACCTGGCAATTTTATTTTATTTTTTAAAATTTTATTTATGTAATTAAAAGTAACAATACTTGTCTGTGAGTCACACACCAAAAAGCTTTTTGTAGAGATTAAGAATTCAGTATATCCCATTGGACACATCCAATAAGCCTAATAAAGATATGAGGTTATTTAAGAAAGACCTTTGAAGGGCCAAGGATGTAGCTTAGTGACACCTTCACCTGCCTCACAAGTGCAAGGTCCTGAGTTCAGTCTCCAGTACTGAAAAAAAGAAAGAAAGACCTTTGAAGGATACTCTTACTTTATGAAGTAAATCATGATTTACATGGAAGAATGAGATTCCAGAGGATTTTATACTAAAAGAAACACATCGAGTCTGGCTCAAAATGGACAAGAGTACAAAGTAAAAAGAGCTTGTTGACCTTTTAACTTCAGGAAACAGGCTGATAACTACTCCACTTCTAGTTAAGGAAGGATGGTCCAGACCTCAAAGTAGTGAACCACAGAGGTTTGTTCCTAGGTTCCAAACCCAAATGGAGTTTGCTTAGGTGGGTTTTGAAATCACTTCATTGATGGTCCTTCTTTTTTCATTTTCTTCTGTTTTGAATGGGAATACCTAAAACTGTTATGTATGATTGTCCAGCATTTGTATTTTCAGAGAAAATAACTGATGATGCTGTTTCATTAGCTCACAATTCCAGATGCAGAGGAGTTGTGTCCTAGGACGGATTGTACCCAGTGGCTCACCCACACCTCATTTAGATGAATTAAATGACAAGATCTGGATCTTTGACTTGATGTTGTAGTGAGTTGAGGCTTTTGAGGACCTGGGATAGAGTTAATGTACCTCACTTATAGAACAGATGCGGATCTTTGAGGGCCACAGAGGGGACTGTGATTGATAGGCAGAATGATGTGCAGCCACCCAACATGTCCAAGTTCTAACACTTGGAACCTGTGAATATATGACGTGACATAACAAAAGGGAATCAAGGTTGCAATTGAAACCTAAAGTTGATAATTACCTGACTTTGAGGTGGGGAGATCAGTCTAGATTATCTCAATGGGTGCAGTCTATTAATATGAGTCTTTAAAACCGGGAGAAGTGCTAAAGAATTAAGAGATGTTAGGACGGGGGATGTAGCTCAGTGGCAGCAGTGCCTGTCTGGCAAGTGCAAGGCCCTGAGTTTGATTCCTGGTACTGGAAAAAAAAAAAGTATTATGTTGGGAGCAATGCTACATAATTCTAGGGAAAAATCATTTGAGTAGGCCTAGTTCTCCTGCCTACAGGCCAGCAATAACACTCCAAGACATACTTCCATTTTGGCCTCAGGTCACAAGGGAGATCTCAATGATCCCATGATGCTGTAATGCTCCAGGACAAGACCACACCTGTGGGAGACGCCCTGGGAGGAACTAAATCTTCATCTGTGTAGTTCCTGGGAGGAACTAAATCTTCATCTGCATAGTTCCTCATTGTTCTTAGATTTCCGCTGCCGCCACCCAGTCTTTTGTTACACCTTGTTCATCCCAATACGATACTGAAATCTACATTACTCATTTGTTACATTTGTTTCTTTGGATGGACTAAATAAAAGGTGCTGCAAGCTAGGGCTTCTTGTCTTTGCTGCCCAGAGCAGCACTGATCAGACCCAAAGCTCAGCTTCTTCTCAGTCTCATTTGTCTACCTTTCCTGTAATTCACCGTGTGCTGCCATGGCTCGCAGGAGACCAGGACTCACTGCAGAGGTTCTGGTAACGTCCCCTTCTCCTGTTCCCTACAGTATTAGAGATGGTAGTATGAAAAGGACTGGCCTTGCTATTGCTGGCTTTGCAAATGGAGGAAAGGGGCCAAAAGGAGAGGAATGGAGACAGCCTAGGGGAGCTGGGAAAGGCCAGCAGACAGGTTGTCCCGAGTATTCAGATGGGTGCTCAGCTCTGACTTTGGCCCAGTGAGACCCGTGTTAGGCTTCCAGCCTACAGAACTGCAAGACGGCACATTGCTGTTGTCTTAAGCCACTACATGCACAGCAATTTGTTACAGAAATGCATTTGTATAGAAAACAAATACATTTAGTGTACATCGGAAACCTGGAAGGCTTACTAAAATACACATAGTTGGGCCCCACCCCCTGAAGTTTCTGGCTCAGTAGATCTTGGGCAGGGCCTGAAAATTTGCCTCTCTGAAACATTCTCAGGAGATGATAATGTTACTAGTTTAGAGGCAGCATTTTGAGAATTTGTGCTTTATCTAATTTAAGCTCTAAATTGGAGTCAATCATTCAGCTGCTAAAAGTTATCTCATTTTATTTATTAGACTCTTCTTTGTGTACTTTGGCTTGAAAAATCCAGAAGTGAAAAGGGGACTTGAATCTGTATGGGTAATTTGAAACAATGATCACTCTAAGCATGCGCCCAGCTCTTTGTAAAAATCACTGTCATTCCCTGTGGCACATTTATGGGGATGGGCTCATATCACAGAGGTCAGCGTGGCCCATTTAAGAATGTAATTAGAGATAACAGTATCTGTGTGTGTTATGTTTTCATGGTACAGTGCTGGATCCGACAGTGCATGTCACTCAGCATGGCAGTAATCCTTGGCATGGAGCTCAATGGAACAGTGACTTCAGAATGACAACATTGATCTTGATTTTAAACTGAGCTCTGGAATTACTGTGTTCTTAGGTTTCAATTCATGCCTGGTATTGCACACATTCTTCAGGTTTTCTTGCTGTAAAAGAGCCCTTTTAAACTCACAGAGCATTCTACATGCTGCATGGAGTCTTGCCCCAGTGCCAGACACAGCAGCAGGGTGACTGAACAAATTTCTTATTGTGTTTGGGCATCCTCAACTGCACTTTGCAAGCAGTAGCTTGAGCAGAATAGACAATTGTACTCTGTTTTATTTTTCAAAGCACATTCATGTCTTTCATCTCATCCTGTCACAAATATTAATGACAAAGCCAGGAAGAGAATCCAGGTTTCCTGAGCCTTAACCTCACGTTCCTGCAACTCTTTGATCTTGGTCTCTAGATCAAGTCCAGAATATTCTCCATCTACAGGGAAGACTTGGCTGGGGGAGGGAGAAGACAAACAGAGACAGAGCCAGAATCAGAGAGGAGAGGAGAGGGAACAAAAGGAATGAAAAAAAGAAAATGAAAAACAAGGAAGATAAAGAAAGGAAGAAATGAGAATGAAAGAAGAGAGGAAATGGACACTGAAGCTCCTAAAGGGCATCTTGGAGCCATGACCTTCTAGGTTAGCGCATGGGAAAAATAAGCTAGTTCTTTGGGGACAAAGGCCCACCATCCTAGTCCCCAGAAAAATGGTGAACTCACAGCGTAATTAGCTTTACAGGGAACAATTGTCACCTCCTTTCCCTTGGTATCCTCTCCTTTCCCTCAGGGTTTGGCTTAGCTTCTTTCCTCTCTTCTCTCCCTTCTCTTTTTCTTTGAAAAAATCCTGTGGTTTGAGTGGAGAGTTGCAAGTTTGTCTGCAAGTTGCCTTGGCCTGTCTGAGGGATAAACTGAGGAGAATGGTAGGCGAGAATGTGGGCCAGGAAATGATAGGGCAGGATAGAAACTCACCACCTGGCTGTCAGGAGTCCCACACTGTTGGCACCTTGAAGTACCCAGAGCTCTTCCTGATAAGAACAGGGGTGATATGATGGAACTGAAATGGAAGAAAGAACCTTCCCATTCTTTTAAAATGTCATCCTGACTACTGTGGAATTTAGATCACAAAACTTTTTAAGAAGAATGTGGCTCACTGTAACATGGCTTAAAATGGTAAAATGATATTTTGAGAAGATAGACTGGAAACAAGATTGCTTAGGTGAGTGCTGAGTAAATGTCAGTATGGCTGGTCCATGGATGGAGGAATGGCAAAGAGGAACTGCTGGTCACATGCTGTGTGATGCACTATTTTGTTTTAACTTCCCACATGCAAAATTGTCTGCTCTGCCCAAGTTATCTCTCTTATTCCTCACTCTACTCCTATTCTTTGTGCCCACATAGGTGTTTCTGGAGGTAGTCAGGCACCGGCCCTGAATCTGGCACATTGGAGGCACTCCACAGAGGAGTAGGGGAATGCAAGCAACAGAGAGACTTATGGGAAGGGCTCTAGCAGATGTTGCTTTGATATAGGAATGAAATCAGACCTCCAAATGATATAAGGGAAATATAACTCCCAACCTGTTAGCTGTCAGATATGTCAAGTTCGTGTTCTCTAAAACTGAAGAATGAATTCTAGGAACAACAGAGATTAAGAGTAGGAAATATTTATTGAGAGGAGAGATTTTAACTCCTGAGAGGCAGGATGGATCCTGAATGGGTGACCAAGGACCCTACTTTTCAGAGGAAGATTTATCCAGCACAACCACGTGGGTACAACATGGGGTTATAGCTATGATCAATCAATAAGGTTACAAGTATAGTTGATTAGGTAATAGTGATCCAGCAGGGGAGCAAGTCACATAGCAAGTGTATATGGAAGGTACAAAGAACTCAGGAAGGTGATGGGTCTGAGGGTCTTGGGCACCTACTCTGAGGTGACTGATGTCTCTCTAGACTTTACTAGACCAGGTGTTACCATTTATCTAATTCCTTGGGGAAGTATGCAGGCCTGTTCATTTTGTCTTTATCTTGAGGCCTGGTTTCTAACTGATGTGCCTCCAGCCCCAGTTGTAATGTGCTTTGATCTCTTGCACTGACTCTCTCAAGGGCCCAGCCCTACCTGACTGCCTATAATATTTCTACCTAACTTAGCTGTCTATAATAGCTTGATTTTCATTTGGCAGGGATGTGGGAGTCAGGGATAAAATGGTTGGAGTCCATGACTTTTCTATTCCTCAAAACCCTAAGACTATAGTTGTTTTGCATTTAAAAAAAAAAAAAAAAACCTCCAGAAATGCCAATATCTGTGTCTGAAGGGAAGTTTAGTGAAGATTTAGGGTAACATTTTTTGGCAAGAGTTTTATAAATATGGTTTTTTTTTTCTTTGGTACTGGGGATTGAACTCGGGACCTTGCACTTTGGGGCAGGCGGTGGAACCACTGAGCTAAATCTCTGGCCCAATAATGTTATATTTTGTCTTTAGTATAAGTTCCAATTTTTTTTTGAGACAGGGTCTTGCTATGTAGTTCAGGCTGGCCTTGAACTCACTATGTAGCCTAGGCTGGCCTTGAACTTGTGGAGATCCTCTTGCCTCAGCCTCCCAAGTGCTGGGATTACAGGTGCATACCACAAATGAAAGAAAAGTTCTAATTTCTGGTGAACCCACTGGTCAATTACTGTCTTACTTAAATAGCATGCATTATGAATACATTGCATCATTATCAAGTATTCTCGCCAAAAAGTTTCAATTCAAGTTTGATCAAGCCTTTAGATTTTAATTCTAGTTTATATGAAGTACAGCAAATAAAAAATCTGTTAAACAGTACCCTAAAGGAAGCCAGTAGAGAAATTCCAAATGTGAGACCTTCTGCCACACACCTGACCTGCTTTTCCAACTAGTCGATGCCAGGGGGAGAATAGTACATGAAATGCAATGTGTGAATCTTATTTGGATTCAGATTAAAACAAACTAACTGTAAACAAATAGCAGGGGAATAGTCAGGGAAATTAGAGTAGTAGGTGATATTAAGGAACTATTGTTAATTATCTTAAATAGGATATTAACATAGTGGTTATATATATATATATAGAAACTACTCTTAATTTTTACAATACTAAGTTGAACTATCCAGGGCTAAAACAGCCTTTAAAGACACTTGCACAGATTTTTGGGTAGATATACATATCTCCAAATTTCCACGTGACTAAGACAAATTGAACTGTTTACTAACCGATGTGTTTTGGATGTTGACAGTGGTTGTTTAGTAAAGAAGAACAAATCAATGATTCAGGAAGTAATGTTTCTGAGTAGGCAAGAAGTGTTGGGAATGAGTATAAGGCTAACTGCTCAGAGTGGTCCATGGACACATGACAGCTTGCAGAGTGTTGGTTACTGGTCCTCAATAAGATGAGAAAAAAAGTTGATAATTTTTAAATGGGGCTTTAAAACAAGAGGAGTTTCTTGTTACCTATAATAGGGAAAGGCATAACCAACATGATATCTGTTATTATACTATTAATGTCTCTAGGGTTTTGTTATTGTTGCTTTTGTTTGGTGTGGTCCTGAGGTTTGGACACAGGACACTGCCCATGGTAGATAATTGCTCTACCACTGAGCTGCACCCTTAGCCCCTTTGCAGAGCTTCTTATCCTAGGTTCTTAGATGTGCTTCAGGGAGCTTGTGAACCCAGATGGAATTGCACATAAATACACACACAAGCACATTCATTCTCTCACACACATCCATCAAGAGCTTTCAGCAGATTCTTGTAGATATCGTGACTGAAACCCTTGTCCCACAGTATCCCCTCCACTCTGGTTAGAATGGCCTGATTTTAAACTCCTTCCTCCCCAGCTTTTAAACTTCTCAAATGTTAATTCCCAGCTCCACATAATGATGTGACTTCTTCCTCGGTAGTCATTAAAATACAAATGTCTTTGGTTGGCTGCTCTCCTCACCACTCTGCCAAAAGGGAGCTCTTAAAACAAACATTTTAAGGACATTTTGCTTCCACCATAGCAGACAAGTTCCTTCACACCCAATCTGCATGAGGGGTAAGGGTGCAGGGAGCCACAGGCCCTAACTGCTCAGCTATTGGCTATCTCAGTTCCTCCAGGTTGGCAGGCTCTTTGTGAGCAGTCCTTTTTGGCTTAACTATCCACCACACAATTACTGTTGAAACAAATTCCAGAAAGCACATCAATTATTACTAATGAATTCCAAATCAAATCATCCAGAACTACAAAGGGCCTCCAGATGTTTCAGGCAAGGAGAAAAGAACCAGTGGGAGGCATGGGGAGAAGGAGGATTCTTTCCCACCATTCCATTAACTTGGATCTGAAAGCTATAATTTATCAGGCATTCAATACAAAGAGGCATCACACACACGTTTAAAAATATTTCTTGGAGATAGTTCTAACATTATTTCATGGTGTGATATTACTTTATATTGCTATCATATCTAATGAAAACTTTTCAGACCTCTTTTACCTATTGCCAGAAACCAAAATTACAACAAATTTTAAGATCTTAATTGCCTTTTATTTGCGACCCTGGCAACACTATACCCTGAAAAATTACAGTGAGTTTCCTGATGAGCTGAGCAAAGGAAGCTGGCTTTCTAGGCAAAAAGGGCTGAGGAAACCAGAAACAGAAAACAAATGTGGATTGGTTATTTTAAAATCACTTTCCTTAATAAAGCACCGCCTGCACTGGTACGCTTAAGGCCATGGGATGGCCATGGATTTGACAGTTCCCAGAGGGTGTTCATTGGTAGGGGGATAAGGAGCAGAGGCTCTTAGGCATCAGGACACCACCACCAAAGATAGGAGAAAGTTTTCAACAGTGAATCTTATGTCACTTTATAGTCAGTCACAGTAGATCTGGCCCTTTCCTCAGCTGCTCCACTTCCTCTGGAAGGTTCTTCCACTTATTATCAAGTGGAATAACAGAAAATATCTACATAGGACCTGTGTCTGAAACAAAATGCTGTCAGTTAGCTGGGGATCAGCATTATTGAAAATATGAGCGGATGCTATGGTTTGGAAGTGTACCCCAAAGTTCCGTGTGTTAGAGGTTTGGTTGCCAGCCAGTGGCACTATTGAGGAGCAGTGAAATCTTTAGTGGTGGGAGCCAGTGGGAGGAAGTTAGGTCATTGGGAGTGTGTGTCCTCGGAGGGGGTGCTTGGACCCCAACCCTTTCCTCTCTGCTTCCTGGCTGCCATGAGTTGAGCAGCTTCTTCTGCCACTTACTCCTACCATGATGTACTGTTATCCCTGGCCCAAAGCAATGGGGCAAACCCATCATGGACTGAAACCTCTAAAACTGTCAGCCAAAATAAATCTTTCCACTTTTTAAGTTGATTATCTCAGACATTAACAGAACACCGATGACTTATGGGGTAGTTAATGAATAGGCTTGAGAGTGAGAAAGAGGGAATCATGGCATCTGAGGCCAAGAAGGGACTGAACACCCATGCTTTTCACCTGTTCATCTCTCAAGTGATGGCCCTGGGCACAGCCAGGGCAAGTGCCTCGCCAAGGGCACACTCTTGCTTTTTTAAATATGGAGGGGAGCCAGGTGTGGTGGCACAAACCTGTAAGCCCAGTGTACTGGGAGGGTGAGGTGGAAAGATCACAAGGTTGAGCCCAGACTGGGCAACTTAGCAAGACCTTGTCTCAAAATAAAAATTTTTAAAAGGCTGAGGGTGTAGCTCAGTGTGAAGGTCTCTGCTTAATTTGTAATACTGAAAGTAAATAAATAAATGAATGAATGAATAAGGGATCACATGTTAATTAACTGATTCTTTTGACTTACTGTCATCTTTATGGTCATTTTAAATATTCATATATATCCAATGGGGTTTAAATATTTAAAACTTATGCTCTTAAATGTTGGAATGAATAAGAATTAAGTATTAATTTTTCTCTCCTCTAATAGATACTTTCTCAAATAACTAAATTTTTAAAAAGGTAGATGACAATTAAAAATAAAGAAGAGCACATGTTTAACATCTCAATAAAGGTCTTTATGAAATGAAAAGTCATAGTAAGTGCACTCTTATTTGTCTTGTGGAAAGGCTGCTGAATAAGGCTGGATTTTTGTTTGTGAGCATATTTCATGCCGCATTCCAGCTCTACAATACATTTGATTTATAAGCTCTAAAAATAAGACATACTTTAGAGAAAGATGTGGGCATGATTGAAAGTAATGGAATAAACAATTTCTTGTAATCACTAACATTCCAAAATAATTTTCCAGAATGATTATCAAGCCAAGAACTACAAAAACAATGTTCTTTAATTTGTATTACATAAATCAATGAGAACAAGGTCTACTTACTAACTCAAAAACATATTTTGTTTGTTTTTTAATTCTAATACCAATTTCAAATACGTGTTTTAGAAACAATGAAGTGATAGTACAATTACAATTATACCTCCCTTCTTTCTCATTTTCCTCTCTTATTTTTTATTAGATTTTAAATTAATTTTTATTTCAACATTATGACAAACACACATAATAAAATTTAAGTGTGTAGCATTGAAGATAAATTTAATTTTAAGAGAAAAATACAAGCTTATGAAAATTCAGAAAAAAAGTATGTATCTCCATCAAGTTCCTTTGTGACATATGTTATGACTCTTACTCTCTACTGGGATCAGTGCCCAAATATCAAGCTTGAAGCAACCAAAAATCCAGTGTTTTTGTAGCATATGACTTTTAAAGGCTGTGTCATATCCAGAAGGAACAGAAGTTCTGAATGAAGGCACCAATAAGACCTCTAACTTAGTCACTTTCCTCCTTGCTGGGATAAAATACCCAACCCTGAAACTTAAAGGAGGAGAGATTTATTTTGGCTCATAGTTTCAGAAATTTCAGTCCATGCTCTGCAAGCTTACACACAGAAGGAGCATGGCAGAATGGCCAGGGAGGAGGAAAGTTGCTATGTCATGGTGGCCACGAAGCGGAGAGAGAAGTGGGGAGTGAGGTGATGACTTTGTGACCCACCTCTTCCAACCAGGCCTTACCTCCTAACAGCAAATTAGCTCTATGCCCTCAGGATTTATTCACCTTCCAAAAGTGCTGCCTGAAGTACTTGAAATCTTTGAGGGATATTCTTGATCTAAATCATACCACTCCTGAAGCTGTTATCCTGGGTGAAATCCGTCACTGAGTCTCAGTTTCTTCCTTTATGACATCTGACTGAGAACACCTTACTTGCAGGGCTTCTGGGGGGGGTAAAATGAGAGGTTAATAAAATTTGGAACCCAGCACATGGTACCTCAAATTGATAACTTTATTGTCATTATCAGTCATTGTAACCTCTGGGGGACAGTCTAACACATTAGCATCCAGGATGCAGACCCAGATCCTGAATTCATTCTGTGTGTGTGTGTGTGTGTGTGTGTGTGTGTGTGTGTGTGTTTCTAGGTATGTGTGCTCATACTGTATATGTATATTGTGTGTGTATATGTTCATGCCTGCATGCATGCCCTGGTCATGGAGCACAAGAGAAGGAAAATGGCAGCTCTGTCTATAACAGGGTTTTTCACCCTGGGCACTATTGGTATTTTGGACCAGTTAATTCTGTGTTGTGGGGAGGCACCCTGTGTATTGCAACATCCCTGTGTATTAGCAATGTCTCTGTCCTCTAACCACTGATGTTGGTAGTACCACCTCCTTCCTAGTTATGACAACCAACGAGTTCTCTAGACATTGCCATGTGCTCCCTGTGCAAGATCACTCCGGTTTGAGAATTACAACTCTACATATGGGCATTTCACTCTTCTTGTTGCCAAAAAAATACATCATGGAAATGGGACTGATCATGTACTGAGACCATGTGGATGGATGCTGTGTAGGAAAGGTTTCCTCCATATAGATGACACTCCTGTCTCATTCCCCACCTGCTGACCCAAAGAACCTAAATAAAAACCTGCTTTTAAGGAGGAATCTTGCCAATGCTATTTGCAGTCCTTTACACATGCTCTTTTCAGCACAGCCCTCTTACTTTTTGAGTTGCAAATGCTGCTTCCAGAATATTCTCACCGTCTAGTCTATCTGATCCAACAACAAATGTCTTTCTACCTCAAAAGGTAACTCTCTCCTTGTATGTATGCTCATGACACAGTGGCATTCTCTTCCCCTCTGCGCGGTGGGCTCCTCTTTCTCATTCTGTCCAAGTGGACACACTCTTGACCTCTTTCTTGTTCCTCAGGATGCCCCCCCGCCACCACCCCAGATGAGACCTGCCACATCCTTCCTGCCCATCACCTCCCACTCTGTCTCTTTTACAGAACTTTTTCCAAACCCTACTCCACAGGGAAAGTTTTCCTAACTGTTCAGAGATCTCTTCCCTCCTGCAACTTTCCTATGGCCCTATCTATTCAGCCCTTGATGGACAGATTCTGAAAAGAGTGTCACTGGATAACATGCCTAATGGAGCAGCAAGCAAGTTCATTAAACTTGAAGAAATGCTTCACTGCTCACTGCTGTCGTTTCTGAGCTGCATGGCACAATAGTTGTGATGAAGTTCAAAGCTGTTTCTCATATTTATCTGGGTCAAACATTGGTGTTCTCTGTCTACTCATAGTTAAAAAAAGTAAGGTCTACATAGCAGGTGATTGGCTATGTACAAAGTCTGCTGAATATCAGACTTTGAATGTGAACCACAGAATCAAGCCTGTCTCCTTGGGTGCTTTTCTCTTTCCTCATTCTTTGCCAATTTTGCTCTCTGCTCCAAATCAGTTTTTTTTCAAACTCTTCCACTTTATCTCCCCTGGAAGTTAGCTCTCCAGTTTATAACAGTTTCCTAGATACCTGACTATAAAGTTATATGTAATTTAAAGTAATTTCTAGTGAGGGAAAAAAGACTTAAGGAGTTAAATGAGTTTAAAAAAGGGATACAAGTGGGTAGAAGAACAAAGGCTTTGTGGGAGTATGGTGTATCTTAGGTTCAGGACCCACTTACATTACAACATGTTCATGTTTTTAGGTTCATTATTATATGTATTATTGAGCCAATAGCATTACCAAAGGCTGTGCAGCATACTTTCAGGGATATGTTTGGGCAAATGAATCCAGTTAGTATATTCAGCATGGCTTTTTCTTCTGTATTACAGAGTAAAGCACTGAGCTTTTATTTTGTTTAAAAAAATTCCCTAGAGAGCGTTGTGGTGTCCTGGTTTTCATTAAGCTAACATCTGGTGCTACAAAAAGTAGCCACCAGCGTGGTCACCTGTCTTCTGATGAAGAAATGGACAGCCCATGTGTTCTTTTTGCTGAGATTTTGGGCTTTGGACTTCTAAGAGTTGCCCTCTTCTTCCTCACATCTCCCCCATCATTGATCCCACTCATTAGTGAAAATTCATATAGCTTTTCACTGAAGCATGTACATTTCACCCTGATGAGTGCTTATTGTTGTCAACTCCTTTTCTGTTTTTATGGATAGTCTTTTAAGACTCAGCAGCCTTGTTCTCTTGAACACATTTCATTTCTGCATATAGCAGCTTATCCTGCTGTCCTAATAGTGTTATAGAAATCTGGCTCATGAATTCACCTATAAACCACATTTTAGAGATTATCACTGGGGCAAAAAAGAAAAAAATATGAGCTGAGAACTACTTAAGCCCTATCCTATTTTACCCTTCATGGTATCTGTCCACATTGGGTTTAAATCTCAGCTTGACCATTTTCTAGGTGCATGATTTGGAATGTGGTGTCTCAGTTTTTTCCTCTATGAAATATATTATGTAGGGTTGTCATGAAGATGAGTTAGTACTTAAAACCATAGAGATATAGTAAGTACATAGTAAAAACTCGGTATAAGTTAACCCTGTTGTTATCAGGATTGGGATCAGAGAACAGCACCAAGAAAAAGTTCTTAATATTTGACTTGGAATGGAGTCAGAGTGAGAGATGGGATATTTCAAACAAGAACAAGTCAGAATACTAATCCTCATTGTGCTTAAAAATTAGAAAACACCAACTAGGAATGGTTTTGTGAAACAACAAATAACACTTTTTAAAGTGAATTACTCAAAACAACCCAATTTAAAAATGGGCAAATGACTTAAATAGATATTTCTTTAAAGGAGATGTATAGATGGCCAACACATACATGAAAAGATGATCAACATGATTAGTCATGCAAATCAATGCCACAACAAGATACTACTTTATACTCACTAGGATAGTTATGATACTTTTTTAAAAAAGGAAAATAGTAAGTGTTGGTGAACTTATGGAGAAATTGGAGCACTAGACACATGGCTGGTGAAGATGTAATATAGTACAGCTGGTGTGGGAAACATTTTAATAGTTCCTCGAAAAAGTTAAAGATAGAATTCTACATGATCCCATGATTGAACTATTAGTATATACTAAAGAACTGGAAACAGGTATCCAAATAAATGTACATATACACATTCATAGTAGAACAACAGCCAGAGGTGGAAACAACTTAAATGCCCATTGATGAATGACTAGATAAATAAAAATGTGGCACATCTTTGCAATGGAATATTATTCAGCTAAAAAAAGAATACATACTACAAGATGGATTAATGTTGAAAAAGTTTATGCTGAATGAAAGAAGTCAGATGCAGAAAGTCACAGGTCCTGATTCTATTCATATGAAACAGCCATAATAACTAAGTTCACAGAGACAGAACACAGACTGGTGGTCACCAGGGATCATGGGAAAGAAAGGTTCAGGAATAAGTGCTTTGTAGATATGAGGTTTCCTTTTGGGGTGATGAAAATATTTGAAACTAGATAGGGATGATGTTTGGACAAACACTGTAAACCTATTAAATACTACTGCTGTCCCATTTTATTACTGCACTACAGTCCCAAATCCTCTAGGCATGACTAAATGTTGTTAATTTTCTTCATTATATGTCCAGCTTAATGAAACTAAATTTGCATTACATCCAGCTTGAATGTTGCTTGGCTGAATAGTTCATACGAAAATGGTTAACTCATGTTATATGAATTCCACCTCAATTTAAGACAATGAAGTGAATCACTTACTTGGCAGTTTATTTTTCAGAGCCTTTACTACTTTACTACTTCACTGAGTAGAAGGCACACTCTTCTCAAGTTTTCTTAAGTACAGTCTGCTGTTTCACAATGGGGACATGAGTGAGAACTGCACCGTCAGGGGATTTTGTGCAAACATTGTAAAGTGCACTCACTTAAACTAGATGGCTGCAACATACTGGGCAATATGATCTTACAAGACTACTGGTGGATATGCAGCCCGTTATTGACTGAAGCATTGTTATATGGCACATGACTATTTCAATAAATCTGAAGAAGTAGTTCCTTTGAAATGCAAAAATTCAAAATTGGTAGTGAACTCTGGTCTTTAAACTGTTTTTCAGAGTCAAATCGCATTCTCTATGCTATGGTACAGCAGCCTAGCCTGTGGTCCCTCTGTCTGGTAGAGCTGTCATGGCACCAATGGCTGTCCAGATAGGTGGGCACGCCCTAGTCATGCCCAACAGCTTCCCTGGTGGAAGAAGGAAACCTAACTGGCCTGGGGAAGATTGTTCTTGTTAGAATCCTTCAACATGCTTGGCAGGCACATATCATAACAGATGCCTCAAGTGTTTTAATCCAAAATGGTAACTAGTGGGGCATTTGAAATGTCACAGCTGGGCAGTAGTTAAAAAACAATGATATTTATGCTTATTTCATACCAAATAAGCCAATACTTATCGTGCCCTTTGGCACAGGCTGCCCTATTGGAGAACTGATTTCAGAACAATTATTTAGCAATTCCAAGTGCTTCCTTTCACTGCTAACATAGAACTTGGGAGGACTCAGTGAAATCTGTGGTTTTAACCATACAAAGCTTCCCACTGCTAGTAAGTCACTATGTCTCATCAATAACTTATGTCATTTCAGTTCAGTTGCCCTTGTCCACATTGTTGCTTTATATTGCTTCCAAAATCTTATCTTTCTTTTTTTTTGCTTGTTGACCAGCTTTGACTATTCTACAACAGCCTGAATACTCCAGTAACGACTAAATGTTCTTTTCCTCATTATTTGTCCAGCTTATGAAACCCAATTGCACTGTGCCTGGCTTTCATACTAGGTGGTTGGGTTCTTTCCCGGTGTTAATTAATAAAGAATTTGTTTTATTATTTGATATTAATTACTCTGCCTGTGTTTCAGTGGGAAAAAAATGGTCCAGAGAAAGGATGTAACATAGAAACAAGTCCAAATCCTGAACATCTTTCCCATAGGACAGGGCACAGAGTGCTTCAGGGCTGGGAGGAATGATGCTGTGCCACTGAAGACAGTGGTATACCTAAAGAAAACTGAGAAGAGCAAAAAGAGGAGGCCCCGGGAGAGTGTAGGTCACAGGAAGGACGGGCGTTAGGAAGGCAGCCACTCTTGGAGCACTGCTTCTAACCACACATCATGTTAATATGGGCCCTAAGTGGTTACTTTCATGTATTTGCTTCTGGGAGGTATAATACAGTAGTTAAGACTGTGGACTTGGGAATCGAGCAGCATGGATTTTAATTCACAGTACCACTTATGCAGGCTGTCTCCAGGCAGGCCATCCACCTCCCTAAGTCCCTAGTTTCTTCATCCATAAAATGAGGGTAAAATTGACTACAAATTATCATTATCAGTATGAGACACTCATTTCCCACTTCTCCTTTTATAATTGTCACTTTTCCATCCACAAAAAATAAATATATCGGCCATGTCTAACCTTACTATGCTGCATTACTATTCTGGAGGATGCCATGGGAAGACACAAGAGTGAATAGGACAAGGAAGTAGATGGAGACCGTGAGTCAGGTGGAGGCCAGATATTACCTGGGTGGTGATCTCTAAGCTGGGACATTTCCTGTGCTACACAAATTCTTTCCAGGAATGTGCAGCTGACAAATAGCTTTAAGAGAATCAAGTCCAGTCATTGACACTCTTATATATACAGATTCCTCTTGATTCATGATGGGATTATGTCCCAATAAACCCCTCTTTAAGTGGAAAATTCATTTAATACGCCTAACCACAGTTTAGCTTAGCCTGCCTTAAATGTTTTCAGAATACTTACTGTAGTCTGAAGTTGGGAAAAAGTCATTTAACAGAAGGCATATTTTACAATAAATTATTGAATATCTCATGGAATTTTTTGATCCCTGAATGCAAAACTACTGGATACACAGGACATGAAGAGTGTCTGTTGTTTCCCCTAATGATCATGTGGCTGATTGGGAGCTGGGGCCAGAACTTTGAGAGAGGTTCTTACAGAATTGTCACTAGCCTGGGAAAATCTCAGAATTCAAAATCCAAAGTGTAATTTCTACTGGATTCACATCACTTTTGCACCATTGGTCAAGTTGAAAAAGTATAAGTTGAACCATTGGAAGCCAGGGGTCATCTATAATTTTTAAATGCCTTGCCCCACAAGGCATCTGTGAACCCGAAGACCTCCATTTCCCACTTGGCCTTTAATACGGTAATTGGCCCTATTCCATTCTCCAAAAGAAAGATAACTCCCATCTGTAATCTTACTGCACTGCATTGTTCCAGGTTTGACAAGCCCCTGGGTGCCTCATGAAACTTCTAATGAAGTTCAAGGGCTGAAGCACTTTGCTATGAAAAAATACCTTCCATTCTCCCATACTTGTTTATGTGAACAAATATTCTCAGTGCTTACATTTTAAAAAGGAATAAAACTTATACTAACATCTAATTACTGCAATAGATATATGTATCCATGAATATACGAATTTTTGTGATTTTTATGAATTTTAAAAATATATTTTTCTTTGTGCCTATTAATTTTACAAAATATTGGGTTTTGATGTGTATTTTCTTTTTTTTTTAATTAAATTCTTTTATTGGTACATTGTAGGTATACAACACAATTACATTTCTCATTGGGAATAGTACCTTTACATGATGCATCTTGGTTCTTATTTTTTCCCCATTCCTAGCCCTCCCTTCACCCCCTCCACCCTTCCCTATTTACAAAGACTTTATTTCCATTTCTCATAATTTTTCCTTTCCCTTCTTTCTTTTCCCCTGCCCCTCCCACTACCCCTACCCCTTTGGACCTTTTCTTCCTATTTTGCATTATCGATTATTCATTCTAATCATTGGTACATTTTAGGTATACAATATAATGACATTCATCATTGGAAATTTGCACCTTTACATAGGGTTTTGATGTGTATTTTCATACATGCATATAACATTTTAATCACATCCATCCATCCCTCCATTACCCTCCCATAGATCTCCTTACTCCCTACCTTTATTTTCTTTCTCTTGTCTAGTAATAGTGGTCTTTAAATTCCAGCTGACATCAAGAGAGCTACTTCAGGACCCCCCACACACACACACACATACAGACACTATCTGAATCCCTTCTAGAAGATTCTGTGGAGTAGGAGAAGCACTTACTGTCTTGCTCCCTTTTCTGGAGCGTACGGACTGCCTGGCGGTTTGCCTTAATGAATACACTGTGGTGTTTAATGAAAGAAAAAAGACTGTGACTTTGGTGGAAAGATCCATAAGCAGTTTGTTGAAAAGTCAAATTGATTGATTACAAACATGAAACAGTTCAATTTTTTTTTTTAATAAAAAGTATTTTTACCTTTAAAAGTACTCTGCCAAATTGTATATCCCATAGCTTTTGGGTCACTTGAGGCTTTAAAAACACTGGGTCCAGTCTAATCTAAAAGGAAGTATCATATGCAGTGCGGTGAGTGGCCTATGTGATCCTACTGAAATTATCTTCAAAGAGCAAAATAAAAGATAGATGACAGGAAACAGAGGCAGACTTTGTGAGAGGGGAAGGAGATCTGAGTGTTGGAAGAAATGGGAGAGCGAGGAAAGGGAAGGGAAATAAAAATAATTAAGATGCAATATGTATACATGTTAATTCCTCAAGATGAATATAATTATTATGTATCATAAATATACATTAATTAAAAAAAGAAACATTAGAAAAATGCAAAAAGCACCTTTTAGTGTTGCTCCTGCCCTCAGATGAGGCACTGAGTGCTCTAATGCAATGGTCATAAAAATACTTGTTTCAAAGAATCTTAAAAACCTTTGTTTAAAATAACTTGACATCTAATTTTTTGTCGTTGATGTACTTTGATACAAAGAATGTAATTTTTATTCTAAGTATTGGCACTTAAATAGCATTATTATATTATTCTTCTAAATATATTCACTGAACTCTAAATAATATAGTAATTTTATAATCACTACAATCAACGACTTGGTTGGCAAAGTACCAGCTAGTCAGCTAGGAATGAATTTGCAATACATAGAAAAGTTCTTCTCCAAGGGTGGGAAAATTTGCAATGTTCCTTTGCCTCCTTGGACTTGAATTTCCATTTCACTTCTTCCATAAAATTTTATCCTTTTATCTTGTTATGCTTGAAAGTTTTTACTAACCACCCTATCATTTTCTTCAATAAAAATACTTATGTAAATGAAAATATTTTTATTTCCCAGGTTTCTAAGACTGTGTTTAAAAATTTATTATGGAGTGAGTGATCAAATATTATTAGAAGCCAAATGACCAAAATAATATGTATGTTTAAAAATGTTTGATAATAATCATTAGACATAAATATTTAAAAAATTATTGGAAGTGTATTTGTTTTAGGGATTCTACAGTTTCTCCCTAAGAACTGACCTATCTGTAGTTCCAGAGCGGGCAGGAGGGAAAGAGCCCCAGGCTTGGGGTAAATACTGCCCTCAGTTTTTTCTCACCTGGCTTCCTTCTGCTGAAAGTCACTAGCTGATTTTAATCTCTTTCCTTTCTTCGTAAACTAGAGTTAAT
Source organism: Heterocephalus glaber (assembly GCF_000247695.1). The sequence continues at coordinate 18,071,703 of NW_004624744.1, forward strand.
ACACTACTTGCCCCATTTCTTTAATAGAATTATAGAAAGTTTTACCTAAAAGGTGTAAAAATAAGAGACTGTGAATGTAGCTCAGTGGTAGAATGCTTGCCTAGCATGCAGGAGGCCCTCAAAAAGGTAATGTAAAAATGCTTGGTATACCTTAAAAACAAAATGCTGTGGTAATTACTGTGATTAGTAAAAGAAGAAAATGCCCTTCTGAAATTGGGCCTCAGACTCAGAATTTAAATGGCAGTTTGTTAATTGTAATGCTGGTTTAATCTGACCAGGTATTTGGTATCACCTTTACATATTCATACTGGAGATATTAAAATAAATGTATTTTTCTAACGAAAAACAAATGTTCTTAGGGATCCTTGAAGTAACCTTAAAAATAAAATGAAAAGAACTCTTTAAAAGTCCAGTAGTGACTCAAGTGGGAAGCTTGCTTTAGGTTAGCCCCCAGCTTGGGACTTGAACCAGGAGAGGCAATCCACCAACAGTCAACTGGGAACGAGTCTGTGAAGCACAGAAGCACACCCTTTTGTACACACAACCAGCTTCTGGGCTTAGGATATTTTTCATGTTAGGCTTTTGAGAAAGAGAGGGTGGGGTCGTGCAGGGAAAATACATGTTGCTAAAGAGCAAACAGACAAGGAAATAGCAAGGGTGGGAAGGGGAAAAGAAGAAAAATGTAGCATGTTTGAAGTTGCCTCATCTTGATTCCATCAGTTAAATCCCCGGGAGAACAAACAAAGTGAGCGGAGCTTGTTTGTAGTCCCCGGTGGGTGGGACCCCGTGAGGAGGTGGAGGTGGGGCCAACTCTCCCGACAGCCTCCACCGCAGCCCCGCTTTGAAGTTGACCTGAACCATCCTTTCATCGCGTTTGCAATATTGCTGTGGCTATAATTTAAACTTGAAACAGGAACACAGTGTTTTTACTATTGAGTAAATCCTCTATTAGAAGAAATTCGCCGCGTGCAGATGGCTTCTCTCAGCTTTTCCGTAGCCGCCACACTGACGGTTTGGCACCCAGCTGTCCGCCGCGCGGTTCCATACAACATGAACCAGGACCCACTGTGGAGTCTGAACAAGGAAAATCCTACGGTTCCTAAAAAGTCTCTCCCTCCCTCCTCCGCCTGTCTCTCTTGGAAAATTATTTTTATTCTTTTATATTCTTAAAATATTAATACAGCAGTATTGCAAATGTAATGTTCATTATAAAGTATTAAGAAAAGTACAAATAAGCAAAAACTAAACAAATAAAAATAAAAATAGATGGATCACTTCATCTAAAGTTAATCTCAGTTTACATTCTGATGATCTGGGATTTCCATATGCCTGCACGTGCACGTATGTGTGCGTGCGTGCATGCGTGCATGTGTGTGTGTGTGTGTGTGTGTGTGTGTGTGCGTGCTTAGTAAGGATTACTCTACTAGAAATAAAATTTCTTGTAAATAGTGCGTCTTATTTCCCTCAGTTTAACTTAATGCTAAATAGAATCTTTCACTTGTCTTCTTTCATAAAAATACTTTGGTTTCATCCACAAGGAGCTAACTCTTAGACGATGTAATACAATGTGATTTTCAGATCATCATTGTCTGAGAAGATCAGTACTAAAGTTTCTGTTCATGACGACGATTTGGGATTAAACTTTCAGGGTTCTGAGTAAATGGTGAAGTAGAGCTTCCTGAGCTTCCTTCTCTGACCTTTGTTGACAGTGTGACTGAAAAAGGTGAAGTAAGGCAGCCCCCTAATGTGACCACCATAAACCACCCACCTGTTAGCCCACTCAGGTCCCTACACTTCCTGAGTCCCATCATTCTATGTATTACTGAATCCTGGGAAGATTCTCCAGTCCAAGTGTGTTCACTTATAAACACCACAGCAAAGCTGTATCTGGTATTTAGTAACACCCCAACTTGCGTAGCTCAGACCTGGGAAGGGAGGAAGAGCTTGACAGAGGTGTGGGCTGAGGTGGGGATGACTGAGGGCAAAGAGAGAGTTCAAGGAGGGAAAGAAAAAGAAAGATTCTGAGCCTATGTACTTCTCCAACTTGACGGGTGTTTCAACAACAAGGACCAGAACTCAGTCAGCACAGTACACACACACACACACACACACACACACACACACACACACCCCACAGAGGGAAGGAGGATCCAGTATTCTTAGAAGTTATGAAACATGGAATAAAGCATAGCAGCTTTTGGGAAATTGGGAAACAGAGTCCTCATTCCCCTTCTCTGCCTCTCTGTCTCTTCAGTCCCTCTAGCAACATCTGATAATTCTACTGGGCCCCAAATTATCTCGGGCCCTAATGCACCACAGCCGAGAATCATTTCTGTATCTCTTAATTCCAATTGGCTAGAGTAATGGCTCCCAAGGTGGGCTTGTCATTGAAGTCACTTGGGGCCTTAAAACAACTGAAGACTCCGTTCAAAAGGAATCTCATCCTTTTAATTCAATTGTAATCAAGAGGGAGGGAGGGAGAGAGGGAGAGCTAAAGAGAGAGATAGAGATAGACAGGGGGAGAGAGAGATAGGGGGAGAGAGAGGGAGAAAGGGAGGGAGGGAGAGAGAGAGAGAGAGAGAGTAATAACAAGTGCATGTCTGTTTAGGCAGACTCTGCCATAGCTGCTGACCAGGTGCACTTGGGTGAAATGTCATTTAAGGACATGATCTGTGGCCTGGGTGGATGGGCTTCACAGGCACATGAGATCACTTCCAAGATTAGTTACAGTGCTCCTTTCAACCCGTTCTCGACTTGCCATTAAGGAGTTTTAAATGTATGTATAAAATAAGGTCACTCACTCTAGCTTAAAATCCTTCAGTTGATCTCCTATATTTTTAGATGAGGATTGAAATCTTTAACATGGCTAATATGGAGAGAGAGGTGAGAGCAGGAACAGAGGAAAAAGTAGAATGAAAAATACTGAAAGCAAAGATGTATGTCACAAAGTCTATACAGAGACCCTGGTTTGGATTCTGCATGGTGCAATGCCAGGATTAATGCTATCCCACTCTGGGTGCTACAAGACATAAAGAACAGAAAGAGGGTCACTGATTATTGCTAGCTGCTTACTGCCTCACTGCCTTCTACCTGCCATGAACTCTTTCTCCTCTGTGATGCCCTTTTGCTATGCCACCTTGCTTTGGAGCCAGCCCACTATGAACTAAAATCTCTACAAACTGTGAGCTAAATAAACCTCTCCTCTTTTAACTTTGAATGTTGGGTATTTTGTCTCAGCAATGAGAAAAGTAACTAAGCTGGATAAGATGAGCTCTAACTCTCTCAGCTTTAGCATTCTGAAATTTCTTAGTTTGAACCACAATTCTGGGAGCAGAAATACATTGCAGAGCAGGGGAAATGATTTTTGTTTGGAGCAACATGGATCTTGAATTTTGTCTCAGCAACATGAAAGCTGTATTACTTGGCTTTCTATCTATATAACAAATACCTAAGTTAATTAACTTTTAAAGAGAAAATGTTAACTGCTGGGGATCTTCCCCAAAGAATTAAAAGAATCATACCACAGTGATATATGTGCACCCATGTTCATAGCAGTACAGTTTGTGATAGCTAAAACTTGGAAACAGCCCAAATGTCCATCAACTGGAGACTGGATAAAGAAAATGTGGAGTTTTTAAAAAATAAAATGGAGTACTACTCAGCCATAAAAAATGTGAAATTAGAGACATTTATAGCTAAGTGGATGCACATTGAGGCGATACTCTTAAGTGAAATAAATAGGACACACATGTATAAATACTGAATAGTTTCTCTGGTGTGAGAAGCTGGAAGTGTAAATAAGGACTAAAATGTATAATAGGTAATGTGAAATAGGAAGAAAAGTGGCAAAGGGGAAGGAAGTGGGAGGGCTAGGGGAAAGGATAGAAGGGAATGAGATTAATATGAGAAAATGGAAAAATAGGAACAAAATCTTTGTAAATAGGGAGGAATGGAGGGGTTGAAGGGAGGGCTGGGCAAGGGTGAAAAATAAGAACCAAGAGAGATTATGTAAAGGTGCAAATTTCCAATGATGAATGTCATTACATTGTATACCTAAAATGTACCAATGATTAGAATGAATAATCGATAATGCAAAATAGGAAGAAAAGGTCCAAAGGGGTAGGGGTAGTGGGAGGGGCAGGGGAAAAGAAAGAAGGGAAAGGAAAAATTATGAGAAATGGAAATAAAGTCTTTGTAAATAGGGAAGGGTGGAGGGGGTGAAGGGAGGGCTAGGAATGGGGAAAAAATAAGAACCAAGATGCATCATGTAAAGGTACAATTCCCAATGAGAAATGTAATTGTGCTGTATACTTACAATGTACCAATAAAAGAATTTAATAAAGTGCAAAAAAATTAAAAAATAAAGAGAAAAACTTATTTTGGCTCATGGTTTTTAGAGGTTTCAGTCCATGATCAGGTAAAGCCTTTTTCTTTCTTTCTTTTTTCTTTCTTTCTTTCTTTCTTTCTTTCTTTCTTTCTTTCTTTCTTTCTTTCTTTCTTTCTTTTTCTCTCTCTTTATCTTTCTCTCTCTTTCCTTCCTTCCTTCTTTTTTTTTTTTTTTCTTTTTTTGAGACAGGGTCTTCTATGTAGTTCAGGCTGGGCTTGAACTCACTGTCTAGCCCAGGCTGGCCTCAAACTCATGGCAGTCCTCCTGCCTTAGTCTCCCATCTGCTGAGACTACAGGTGTGCACCAACACCCTCGGCAAGAACCATTCTGTCCAGGCCTTTGCTGGGGATACTAGGGAGAATGGCAGGGAGTGTATATGGAACAAATTGCTTACTTCATGGCCAGAAAGAAAAAGAGAACTTGGAAAATGCTGGGGTCCCACAATTCCCACCTTGAGGGTGTGCTCCAATGACCTAAGGACCTACCTTTTAAAGATCCCACCACCTCTCCACAGCATCAACCTGGAGACCAAGAAAGATACAGGTCTTTGTGGGACATTCAACATTCAAAACATAGCAAACCATCTCCTGTTAATTGACAGGATGTAAATGAGAGAAACAGTTATAGAGGACCCATGTGCAAAAGCCTAACCAAGTCATGGTATTATAGACAAAAACCACACTGACAACTTCCTTTTGGCTTTTGATATCACAGCCAGATGGTTCAAGTGACAATGGAGATTCTGAGATAATTCTTTCAAAAGAAAAAGTCTAAAGACTACTTATGAGTGCATCCAGTTTTAGCTTGGGGAATATATGGCAAGTGCTGAAATAATTCAGCCCTAGATAAAGTTCAAGAATTGGTACAAGTGGAAATGATGCGCAACTAATTGCCAAGAGAAAATTAAAAGTCCCTATGGATGACTGGCCACAGTCATAATAGTGCAGCTCATAATAGTATATGTAGGGTAGATGAAATAGTTGTGTCAACAGTTCATTGGTTGGATGATTATAATGACTCCTGTAAGCTGATGAAGAGGGTTGAATTGCAGTTTTTAAAAGCTGGTTCAGACATACTTCATTCATTTCCACTGACCAAAGTGCATGTCCCTGAGGTCAAAGACGGCATCTACCACTTTAACATACCAAGGTGTTTAACAAATTCAGACTAATCCACCACAGCAGTAGGTGGATGGGTGGGTGGAAGACTGCTCAAAGAAAAGACCCTTCCTTTGACATCGCACTCACTTTCCCCATCTATTTCTTGGTTCACCTCCACTGTGCTAGGAAGCCTTTCTCTTCTGTAGGACAGACCTTTCCCTTATCATTCAACTTGTTATGAAATGGCACCTTCACAAGAAGGGCTGTAGTTGATGATAGACAGGGCTTATGACTCCTGACTCCTGGTGTTTAATTAATCACTCTACCTTCTATCCTGCATTTCACTTTATAAATACCTCTCCTGTAAGACTCAGAGCATTACTTATGTCTGTCTGCTTCTCCAGATTGTATGTGAATTTATAGCAGACATCATGACTCACTCATGTTTGCATCTCCAACATCTACCGCAATAACCTGCACATAATTGGTACTCAGAAATTAGAGAAATAATTGTAGTTACGCCTGTGGGGAGTGGGTGGTATGGGGAGGGGAGTGGCAATTTTTACTGTCTCATAAGGACTTTGATTCCAGTTTATTTTTGACAGGTAAAATACTACACACTGACAATGAAAGCATCGCAGAACACAATACTATTTGAATACGAGTGATTGGAGCAGGAAAATTCTGTGTGGGAAATATTTATCCCAAATGATGGTGTTCAAGGAAAAGAAAACAAACTGGTTTAAATGGAGAAGAATTAGGAAGGACCTTCTGAACAGAATCAGATGTCTCAAATGATCTTAGGGATTGCTTAGACCTCACACATCCAGTTGAATTTCGCAGCAGATGGCCTTCTTTTTCCTAGATGTGTGTTCTCTTGTATGTTCCCATAATGTATGGGGTACTTTATCAGCTGACAAGGCACATATAGGGAGAATAGAAGAGAGAATGAGAATAAAAGATTGCCTTTCGATATCTGAGCAAGTGGGAAGAAGGAAGGTAAAGGGGGATTTTTATGGGTTGAACTGTTTCCCCTAAATTCCTATTTTGGAATCCTATTCCTCATATCTTATAATGTGGACTTATTTGGAAATAAGGTCACTGCACATGTAAGTAATGTTAAAATGAGGTCATTTGGGACAGACACTATCCTCATAGAAAGGGAAAATTTGGACACAAAGACATGGACTCGGGAAGAATACTCTGTGAGCACAGAGGGAGAAGCATGGGACCCTCCTCCCTCCAAGCCCTCAGGAGAAACCAACTACCAGAATCTCGATCTCAGACTTTCAGGCTCCAGACCTGTGAATCAGTACATTTCTGTTCAAGCCCTCCGCTGTGTGGTACTTTTGTACAGAAACCCTAGCAAACTGACCCAGGAATGAAGGAGAATGTATTGATATATGTAAAAAAAAAAAAAAAAAAGATTTCCTAAAAAACAAACAAACAAAAAACCCGATCTCCTGAGGTGGAATTAACTGAACTGTGGAACGTGAAGCAGGTCTGACGACAAGTACAAGAAAGGTCCCAGGGCACTGCCAGCAGTTCCCCCCGCCTGCCAGCAGAGGGGGCTGCTGGTGGGAACGGCTCGCTGTGGAATGACGGTCAGGCCTCTGTGACCAGGATGTGAGCATTGCTAAGCATGCTGACTACTGCTAAGCTGTGGTCCAGCAACCCCTGCAATTCTTGGAAGGCTGCAAAAGCAGGGATTTGAACATTTTTCTGCTGGCTATAATCTGTGCGGGTGTCATGTGTGCAGTGCAGTCTGTAGATATGGAGTATAGATTCTCACCGCCTCTGACTAAATGCAAATTTCTAGAGCATTTGTAACTATAGCTGTGCCCTTCTCTTTGCTTTTTCGTATAAAACACGTAAGATACTGTACTAAGTCAAGGTACACTTTTGGATACATTGTCTATGCTGGTTTACGATAGCATTTTTTCTCTCTTTTCCTATTATCTGTCTTCTACTTCTTATTTTATTTTTATCTTGAGTTTTTCATAGAATAGAAACTATGCAATATTTAAGCTTGTGTGTCTAATTGACTTCACTTAACATTATGATCCCAAGATGCATCTATTTTCCTATAAATGACTCAAGTTTATCCTTTTTTTATGGTAGAATAGTACTCCATTGTGTATAAATGCCGCATTTTCTTTATCTAGTCATCTGTTGATGGACATATAGGCTGTTTCCAAGATTTTGCTATTATGAATTGTGCTGCTATAAGCATGGGTATGCATATATCAGTGTGGTATGATATATTTAAATAAATAAATAAATAAAATGTTAACATCTAAAGATAAACAGGAGCAAGCATCAGATTTAAGTAGTTATAAATGCAAGCTTTAAATATACAGTTGGCTTAAAATGTAATTTAAAAAATTGCGTGTCTCTTCACAAAGCTTAAAAGGATAGAATTATCACAAAGAAAAAACATTTTCTAATGTTGTGTAAGATGGTATGCAAAGAGAAGGGCATGGCCAATAAATACACGACAAAACGCTCAAACATCACTGTTATTCGAGAAATGCAAATTAAAACAACATTGAGATTCCATATCACACAGTTTAATATTTTTTCTTTTAAAAGCCTATGCCCTATTTGTGAAGATATTTATCACAAAAAGTCTATGAAATTTTAATAGAAAACCAGTTGTTAATTATACAATTAGCTTTTTGAATAGAAGAATGTGGACTCTTGAAATTGCACAGAACTGGTTTTACAGTCTCCAGTTTGGACAAATTATTTAATATCATTAAATATTTATTTCCTCAACTATAAAAAATAAATAGTAACACCTGCCTTATAAGCTTCAACAAGATAAGATACATTAATTATTTAATATAGTTCCTGGCATCAAATAAGAAATAGTAGCTCCATTGTTCCCAATAAATGAGAGTATTTGGAGGCTTAGCGTGCAAAGAACATGTTTTCCTCCAGCAAATGTCTAAGATCAAGGTCAAAGTCATAATATGCAGGCATGGGCCACATTCACACCCACACAGTCAGGGTGTGCACTCATTTCCAAATTACTTGTCAGAACTAAGTGGGGTAGGAACATTCCTCTCCTTGGAAGGGGCGCGTTTCTTTCTGGTTTGTGTGGTACCCTCTCAGGCATTATGCCCTTTGCTGACACAGTAAAAGTTGCATGTAGGAAGAAAGAAAAATTTGCTATAAAGATCCCTGCTGTGGATCAGAGGCTATTTTACCATAAAAGGAGCAAAATTACATGACTTCTTTAATGTTATCCAGATGATTTTCTCCTTTTCAGTTTTTTCAGCTTTGCTTATAATTCCAAAGAATTTTCTAGCAGCACAGGATTAATCTTGGCACTATCCACAGCTTTGCCATCATAAATAATGTTTGCCATACTTGACTATTTCAGCTGTGCCTTTTAAATTTTAGAATTCCATTTTACACAAACGTCTTCTATACATGTGAATGCAATGTCATTTATAAAGTGTTTAGTGTGTATGCTGAGGATTTTAGAGCTGGATGTATTGACTAAGTGTTAACAGACTTTTTCTGTAAAGGCCCAGATAATAGATATTTTAGGATTTATAGTCTAACCATTTCTCTCTGCTTCCACTTCAGCACGAAAGCAGCCATAAAAAATTCGGACTATGCTATGGTTTGAATGTGTCACCGAAAAGCCCATGCGTTAGAAAGTTAACCACAACACAACAGTGAAGTGTTCGGTAGTGGAACTCTGGGAAGTGATTGTGTCATGAGGGGAGAGAGATTCATGGATCAATGAATGTATGGATTGCTATGGGAATGGCTTTATTATACAAGCAAGCTCACTGGCTGGTTTGCTCTGACTTGTCCTGCAATGCCCTCTGTCATGTCACGATACAAGTAGAAGGTCCTCACCAGAAGCCTAGAAGATACTGCAGCTGTACTCTTGGACTTTCCAGAACTGTGAGCTGCATAAACAAGTATTCTTTATAAATTACCTGGTCTTTATTTCAGCTAACAATAGAAAATGGACTAAGACATCATGGTTATGTTTCAATAAAACTATTTATGGATGCTGAAATTTGAATTTCATGTAATTCACACATGAACAAAATAATACTCTTCTTTAGATTTTTCCTTACCATGTGAAAAATGTTGAAAAGTGTTCCAAGTGCCATGAAAAATTTGCCTACTTCCAAATTAGAGGGTTAAGTGTACTACATCAGCATAGGATTTACCTTATGGAACTCCTCAAGGTCCTTCATTTTATGACAGATTCTGAGAAAATCAATAGTTTTCCCAGGGTCAGACAGTGAGCAGTTATGCAGAGAAAGATATTCATCTCTTTATTCCTAAATCAGATCTTAAAATTTTTTACCATGCCTTTGCTTCAATAATTTTCCTTACTTACACACATCTGCTATGGTTTGGATGAGTGTCCCCCCCAAGACCCATATATTAAAGGCTGTCCCCAGGGGGTGCTGTTGGGAGACTGGGGGTTTTAGGAGGTGAGGTCCTGGTGGAAAATCGTTGGCAGCATACTCGGGAAGGGGACTTGGGACCCGGTCTCTTCTCCTTTCTGTCTCACTCTACTTCCTGTCCCGCCCACTCCCACGATGATGTGGGCCCTTGCCACAGGCCCAAAGCAATGGGGGGACTCAATCTTGAACTGAAACCTCAAGAACCATGAGTCAAAATACATCTTTTTTCTTTATAAGTTAATGGCCTGAAGTAGTTTGTTCCAGTGATGCAAAGCTGACTAATACAGCATCCATACAAGTATCTATTATGAACAAGTAACTGATCTGTGGACATAAATGTCTATCTCCAAATTAGCTCTCTGACTATAACTTGGAAACAGACTTTGTAAATTCATTCTTCACCTTTACTACTTTCAGCCTACCATTAAGGTCAAGGAAAGAATGTGAGCCCTTTCTCTTGTGGCTTATACTGCAACTTAAGTACAGTAATTTTGAATTATATATTATTTTGAGCTAAAAGGATTCTTGGAGATTTTCTTGGTACACATGATCAAATTATCTGGGGGAAACTGAGGCCTAAACAAACTGCTCAAGATTACCCATTGGCAGAATCAAAGTCAAGTCTTTTAATTGCACCATATAGTCTGACACGATCATTTATGAAAAAATTATTAGCCATAATTACAGCATGCCTTTGTGTTAAAGTCTAGGACACAAATACAATAATTAGCATTAATTACCAGCTCATTCTTATATAGCAGGAACTAGAGTAGACATGTATACATTATATCATTTAATCCTTTCCTTATCTCATTTTGTAGATCGGAAGTTGAGGCCTGAAGAGTTTACAGTAATTAATTTCCAGTTACATAGCTGGCTGGTAAGTGACAGAGCCATAGTTCAAACCTACTTTCCTCTTTAAAACCTGAGCGCTTTTCACTTCCCTTATCACCTCTAATGAGTGTTTTTGTTTAAGCCACAGAAATTGCCACTGAGACTGGCATAAATTATAAGGAGGATTTATTGGAGCAAGAGATTGAGAAGAGGGAAGTGTGACTTCATCTGTCATTTCGTCAAAACTGTGCTTCCCTGGCTCTGTCTTCCCTGGCTTGGTGCTAAGACCTCAGGCTGGCTTCACGGGGGCCTAGTCCTCATTCGTTTCTAGTAAGGAAAAAGGTGGAACTAAATAATCTATTGAGCAAACATCCTAATGTCTTGGACTCTGACTGGACAAACCCCTGAGCAGTCCATAGATGCATTATGAAATGGACCCTCAAGCTCATGACTAGAGCTTAGTGCTGTTAATATGGGAGGGAAAGGGGTGTTTATTCTCAAAAGGAAAACCTGAGGACTGTTAGAAGAAGGAAGGAAGGAATCTGTTACAGGCAGCCAAGACATTTACCACCTCCATATCCAGTCCACATTTCCATAATCAACATGATCACAGATGTAGAACCGGCAGCATAGACTTTGGTAGCAGTGTTCTTGACTGCTTGCTGTAAGGTGCTAAGAGAAGAATGATTCCGAGTACATTTGGCATGTCAACCTTAGGCATCTTTAGATACTCGCCTGAACATTTGGGCATTATTCAACGAACAGATAATACCTATCCAAGCAGGGATTTCTCAAAATTACTGACTCTACGCTCTCTAGGAAGAAAGTGAAGATGTAATAGTAACCCACTCCTCATCTTTATAACCCAGATTCAAAATGTGCCTTGTCAGTCCAGCTTTAGAATCTACCCCTTTCCTTTAATAGCATCTTCACAATACGATACATGACTGTCTATGTGTCTAGCTCCTCCACTAAGTCCTTTTGAAGGAAGGGCTGACTGTTTTTACCTGTCTTTGACCCTCAGCCTGGACAGGCAGCTCACCCTCAGCAAGGGAACGCCTCCACCAATTGATCAGGGCTAGCTCTGACGGGAGGGCTCACTGGAGCCCACATGATGCTGTGCTAGTCATTCACCTCCTCAGCATCTCCTCTTCAACTAAAGGGGCACAGGAACAACATCACCTTCATGAGGTTATCCAAAAAGTGTGTTGTGTAATGTAAAACCATGAAAATGTCATCTCTCCATATTGTTTTGATTCTAAGATGCATAGCTCTGAAACTGAAGTCCATCCTAAATCTGTGTACAAAGGCTTACCATAGTTTAATGGGTGGTAGGTTTTTTTCTGTCCTACTAATAGTGATATATCTTTCAATCTACAGTGTCTGATATTCAACAAAATACCCTATAGAAATCCAGTATTCTACCTCTGACAAATGCCAAAACTGTATTAAGTGCTCCATTTGTCAGCCTTAAGAGATTCCCTCCTAGCCTTCCTAGCATCCTGGATCCCTTTAATACCTCCCTATCCATCTTACGTGAACATGAACATAAAACTTACATTTACAGTATTTGAATTTAAAAGCTATGGATAAATGTTTTTGGAGATTATTTGTATTTTGATCTCCGCATACACTAGTTACACTACTATATTTAATATAGCACTTAATTTTACTTCTCTTTACTTTGCATTACCATCTTCCTGCACTACCTCCTCCAATAAGTTTTGAATCATGGGAAGAATCTTGTCATGTTTTGAAAAGAATAGTTTTAGTTCTAGATCCATTTTGTCACTAATTAGCTACATGTTGAATCTGTCCATCATCTACAAAATGGGGATGATAATATTTTCCTCAAAGTTATGCAGCATCAAATGAGATCACAGAGGTGGAGTTCTCTTAAAATTGCTGAACTCTGGACTCTGATGAACAGGTAGATAGATCTCTGTTTCCCTCCATAGTTTTGCCAACCTGGACAGCTTCCAAAGACAATACAGAAGAAAGAATATCTTTTAAGGTACGTTTCATTACTTCCTATATTCATTCACATGATCCCCAAGATGATTCTGTTCTCCAGTCATCTACACAGCATGAAAAACAAAGCAACCCATTGTTACATTTGCCTGCATCCAGTTTCCAATAAGGAGGTGGATGCCACGGCTTTAAATGTCAGTGTCCCCCTGCTTTGCCCCATCCTGCAGGAGCTGGTGCTTTTGCTAGGGCCTGCTAGGAGGCTTATCTTGATGTTGTCAAGATGGTGCAAGCTTTAACTTGAGACTGACTTTCTTTGAATGTTACTTACCAGAGACAAGCTCCTTTTTATGTTTGCTTTAAAGTAATAATCATTTGTTTGTAGTTTGCTTCCTTTTTAAAAATTTTGTGCTTCCTCCTATGCTGCACACTAGTAAAACTGTCTTTGTTTTAGGCATAAATTATGAAGTGAGTGGAGGTAGACACTAGGTCATTACTACATATTTGCACTCATGTGCTCAATTTATACTTGTCAGTGTTTTTATAGGCATCCCATGTCAGTCTGATTAATAGTCAGTATTTTTGAGGACACTGAGACCAGGTTTCGGAGATCACAGAATCAGAATCAAAACCCAAACCTGAGCACAGGCTCCAAAGGTTTTGATTTTGATTTTTTAAATCTGCATTTTGTCGAAATATTAAAAAAAAAAAAGGAGCCAAGTGTAATGGTGCACACCTGTAATCTCAGCACTCTGGGAGGCTGAGGCAGGAAGGTTGCAAATTCAAACTCACATTGGGCAACTTAGTGACTTAGAGGGTTGTGTCTTGAAGTAACTAACTAAATAAATAGCTCTGGGGATGTACCTAAGTGTGAAGACTTTGAGTTTAATCCCCAGTTACAAAAGAAGGGTGAGAGGTTAAAAAAAAAAAAAAAAAGGTATTTGAGCAGGCATTTGGCATTATATTTTTGCTCTTGTAAACCAGAGCTCATTTCTCCTTTCTGTCATCACTTCATGTTGTATTTCTGAAGACGAGCTTGCCAGTGGGCCCTTTTCCTTTACATCTTCCTGGAACTGTTCCAGATTCTTATGGCACTACAGGATAAGTATTGCACAAAGCAGACAGTCTAGGCGAAGGCATGGGGGATAAAGGACATGAATGAGTTAGTACAAAGCTGGTAATAAAACCTATAACGTGGGTAAAAGGCAGAGGATATAATTTGCTGGCAGGGTTATTTAGTTCCACTGTCAAGAACTACATTTCTCTAACTGCAACAGGGAGAGAGCTTCAGCCAAAGAAAAAAACAAAACAGCTTTTCAGTTCTGAGAATTGATTTGTATGAACCCACAAGCAAGAATTTCTTTTTGATTTTTGAGTATTTGGGCAATAAAGTAAGCCTACATTCAGCATTGGCCAGACATTAGAGTTTATAAGATACAATTCTTATAAATCTCTTTCATTTCACAGCATGCTTATTTTTTATATTTGGTTGCTATATTGTTTTACTACTTCTGCTTCTTATTTTTACTTTAGTTACTTTTCTAATGAGTGAAGAAAATTTCGCAATGGGAAGTCTTTGTATGAGAAAGGAAAAAAATTTGTCTGTGAATTTAATTGGATTTCTTGGGTGCACAAAGGCAGAAAACATTTCAAACAAAAACCACCCGTTTAAATGACTGAAGAACATACACACAAAGATGAAACTTCTAGGATGCACTTTGGTGACCAAAAAGAGAGGTGCAAAAATATATAATACATTTGGAGAAAAAGAGGGGAATGCATTTTAAAGGTTAGGCAGGCAATTTATTAAAGTGAAAGTTATTTCTAAGAGTAGAACACGCAGTCTCGGGAAATTGACTTTAAAAGAAAGCAGAAATCGGTTTATATTTTATTTCTCCTCGTCTCGTTCATCAATTCCTCTTAAATGAAGCGAAGTGGCATTTTTCTGGGGCAGAGAAGTCCCAGTAAAGAATGCAACAGAAAGAAAGGGCGCTGTCTGGTCTGATCTCGTGGTGCTCGGTGCGGGGGGCGAAGTGGTGTGTTGGAAAACTCCCTCCAGGGTCTCGGGGCGAGGTCTGTTCGGTGCTCATCTAGCGCAGGCTCCAGGTTTTAGGGTGAACCTGTCCGCTGACCAGTCTGTCCCCAGTAAGGAAGAGGCGTCTCCCCTGGGAAAAGGGGCCGCGGCCCGGGCTCCCGGCGGACCCTCCTCCCCTCCCCCGAGCACCTGCTTTTCCGTCCTCGCCCGTCCGCCGGGTTGGGGTGGCGCCGGGAGAGCCACCTGCGACGCCCTCGCCACCGGGGCGGGGGCCACCGCGGGGACCCGCGTGCGCTGCCGGCCGGAGAGGGGCGGCGCGGAGGGCGGGGAGGGGGCCGGGCAGGTCCTCGGGCGGCTGCGGGCCTGGCTGGAGGCTCCGAAGAGCGCGGCGCTCGCCTGGGTCCGTCGCGTTGCCAGCGCCGCCGAGCGCGGGCCATGTGGCACCTGTGGCTGGCGCTGTGCGCGCTGGCGCGGCTGTGGCCCGGGGTCCTGGCCAGCTGCGCCAAAGCCGGGCGCTGCTGCCCCGGCCGGGACCCCGCCTGCTTCGCCCGCGGCTGGAGGCTGGACCGGGTCTACGGGACGTGCTTCTGCGACCAAGCCTGTCGCCTCACCGGGGACTGCTGCTTCGACTATGCCAGGGCGTGTCCAGGTTGGTGGCCGGGCCAGGGTGGGGCGTCGGGCTTTGCCTGCTGACAGGTGGCCTAGGACAGGGCAAGGCGTGGGACCAAGGACCGCAGCTCAGGAGACAGGTGTCCCCCAGCCGCTTCCATGTCCTTCCTTCCCGGCCCGGCCAGCCCAGCTCCTCCGTCAGGTACATCCAGCCTGATCCACTCTGGAGTCTCCCAGGGCTCCCCGTCTAGACAGACAGCTCCGACGCTCCCCTTGCTCCCCTCGGCCTGGTTGGGAGGCCTTGGCAGGGTCCAGGGGCCTGACCTGGGCCGGACCCCCGGTGTTCATTCTGTCGGCCTTCAGGACTCCTGGGGCTGCAGAGGGGCGATGAGGACAGGAACCGGTGGCGGCCCACCGAGTGCCAAGCTTGCTGCAGAAGTGGCTTTCTGCTGGAGAGCAAGTTCTTGGAAGTCTGATGTCCTCACCTCTGGACCTCAAAATGCAGCACAGCCAGGAGGTGTTGCCCCCTAGGAGGTGTTCAAGATGTTTTTGAAATTCATTTTTATTTGTGTGACATGATCAGGATTTTTATCTGCAAGCCCTTGTTATTTTTTTAGTCTGCTGGTTTTCCTCTAGGGTCAGTCTTTATCATCTTTGAATCTTCCACAGTTTCTCAGTTTCTTTCCCTCTGGAGGGCTCAATAAATGCCAGTTCAGTTGAATTAAAAGGCAAAGGAAGAAACAGTAAGTGTAAGCCCAGAAGAGCAAGGTGTGCCTCAAAGAAGCCAGCTCTGGAAATCAAGTAGTCGTGCTCCCTGACAATCACATTGCCCCCAAAGCCACTCATACATTAAGGTTTGGGCTCAAGGATCCCAGCTTGAGGGCTGTTCAGCATCTTCCGGGAAAAGGAGCCCACGGTGCCGTGCTGTGCAGTGCCCCAGCAACAGGATGCCCGTAGGGACGAGCACCCCTTCTGCCTCCTTACTGGGTGAGGGCCTGAAGCTGAAACCACACAGTTGAAAACATATTTCGTGACCCAGGCTGACAGCTAATGATTTACCTTTGCATAGTGCTGCTCACTTATTCTTTTTCACAAGCTTCTTTGCCTTTCCTGCTCTAAGGCTTAAGTAGTAGGTATCTTACTACTAAAGAAAGGTGGAAAGGTCAGCCATTTGGGAGATGCAGCACCTCGAGTTGGGGTCCCCAGCCCTAAACTCCAGTTTGTCTCTGTTACCTGGGTAACTCGAGGAAAGCCTGTGGCAGACTCATTGTCTCATGAGGGACTTACCTACATTTTAAGATTATTACAGACTTCGTGAAACTCAGATAATGTGCCCAGGTAAGCTGGGAAGATGACGAAGAGGGACTCTGCTCCCTAGGAGTTCATCGTCTGCCAGGAACACGGACAAAACTACATGCAACATGCTCAGTAACGCAGTCCCCATTACCTGCAGGCCATATGTTCCAGGACCCCCAGGACACCCTTGAAACTACTGATAGTACCAACCTCTCTATACTGCTTTTTTCCTGTATGCTTTGCAGTTGACACATAGGGTTAATCTGTTTTCCATGTTTTATGCCCCAATACCTCTTTTGCATCACTAAATCATTATTCTTTCACTTGGGGGTTTAAAATAAAATAAACGTCATGTGACCACAAAACACTACAATACCGTGACACTGGACCTGATAACTGAGCTCATTACTAAGTGGCCAGCCAGCGGGTATTGTCTACAATATTGATACCCTGGATGAACGGATGATCCATGACCCAGGTGAAACACAGCAGGACAGTGTAAGATTTCATTAGGCCACACTGAAGGGTGTGCGGTTTAAAACGTATGAGTTATTTCTGGAGTTTCCCATTTAGTGTTTTCAGACCTCGGTTAACTGTGGGTAAGTGAAACAATGGAAAGTGCAAGTGGAGAAAAGGGGGAGCCTCTTCCAGTAGAGGCGGAGGTGATCTGGGAGGGAAAACTTGAAAGACCTCAGGAATTCAAGGAAGACTTCTCAGAGGAAGCCGTGAGCAACCTAGTCCTGGAGAATGAGCAAGAGGTCTCCGGGAGAAGGGGGAGGCTGGGGTGCTCTGGGAGAGATGCCCAAGGTCCTTGTCCAAGAGTTATCTTGGAGGTCAGTCTGTGTGCCAGACCTGTGCTAGCCTCAGGCTGAAACAGCGCTGAGGACAGAAAGAGGACATGGCCAGGTCTAGAAAGATTCAGGGACCTGAGAGGGATGCGGAAAAGGCAAGGAGAGTGTAGTGAGAGGAACTTGCTGTCTGATGAGGCCTAACAGTGCCATGATGAGTTGCAAAACCCTCAGAATCTTGATTTGGTCACAAAGAAATACCCTACTTTCAGTCTAAGAGGTAAAATTAGTAAAATCAAGAGGCAGTTGTTTAAGAGCAGGGATTTATTGAGTGAGCAGAGAGGAGATGAGGTGAGTTTACTGTCTTATGAAGAACTGAGAAACAAACCCCAGCAAGTGCTTACCCAGGACAAGGGCTCCAGTGGTAAATGAAGGAACTGAGGCCAGAAAAGGAAATGGTGTCTGATAGAACTCAGAAAGAGCATGTTCAGGGGCCCCAAATGCACTTTCCCAGAGGGTCAGCAGGGGACCTTGCAGACACAGATAGAAGGAGCTCAGGCGAAAAAGGCTCCTGCTGGTAAGTTCTCTGTACCTGATGTTTCTTGTGAAGGGAAGGAGAAAATAGAGACAATGGGAAGCTGGCCGCTTGGTGAGACAGATCTGCTCGTACTGGCAGAGTGAGGGGAGAGGAAGGCCCAATGGCCCTGAGAGGCCACTCTCCTGGGCCTGTGCCACCGTGACTGTGCAGACCGTGGTCTCACAGCCTCTTTGCCCTGGGCCTGCCTGTCCTGCCCAGAGCTGCCTGGGCAGCTGGATGCTGGCTGGGGGCAAATCTTGAAATAAAGGCTTCTGTCATTTTCACAAAATTTTCTCTCCAATTATTTATTGTTCACTTGTGGATTTTCCCCCCAGAAGTAACCCAAATGCCTCAATATTTACCCTTAAAGTGAGAGAATACTAGGTTCAATCTTTTCCCTGCACCCTAGTGGCTTTGTGACCCGGGTCAGCTCTTGAAGCCTGATGAGGCTCATTTATAGAAGGGGAAGGATAAAACCAGCAGGTGGGATTGACAAGTAGGTGATGCCTGGAAAGCCCGGACCTGTAGCATGGCAGGCACTTTGGTAGCCCATGTCCTGTCGGTCAGCTCTGAGCACCTATGGACACCAGTGGACATTTTATTTGATTAAGTATTTATATAGTTTTATGACAACATAGTAAAATGTGTGTTAGTTAATATTAATTCATATATATTTTTTATGTATTCCTGCCATATATACCTGGATCATTTTACCAACAATTTTGTAAGAAAGGCAGGTCTGTCCCATAACCCACCAGTGCAAAAACTGACAGGTCTGAAGTCCAGAAAATGAATGCTAAGGTTGAAATTTTTTTCCCTAACTCATTTGGTGATAAAAATCTCACATGTCCCAAACTGATGGAAGGCTGTTGATAATCTCTTTTTTTTAAATCCCATGCCATGTAAATATATTTCACCTCAAAAGTATTACCACATTCAATAAGAGTTTAACCTAGTCCTGGGGAGGAGACATTCAACCCAAGGTATCTACTCTCAATGCCTACACTAACCTGTGTTAGCATTTGTTTTGGTTTGTTCTGAGGTACAAGGGATTGAATCCAGGGGTTCTCTACTACTGGGGTGCATGACCAGCCCTTTTTATTTTGAAACAGGGTCTCAGTACATTGCCCCAGCTATCCTTGAACATGTGATCCTTCTGCCACAGACAGCCGAGTAGCTGGGATTACAGGCATGCCACTGTACCTGGCTACATTACCTTTTTAACAGATGCTGGAGCTGAGACTTTCTAAGGGCTCCCACAACTCAAGTTCATGTGAATAAGCAGTAGAGCTAAGAGTCTACACTGTCTGATTTCAAGTGGCCACCAGCCACATCTATGAACTTCAGTTCATGGATATTATATATTCCTGAATAAATCAAGACTCACAGTACCCCAGTTACTGTATATACTTAAGACCATTCTGCCTCTTAGAATCTCTTCTTTTCACACAGATTATATCAACTGCTGTTGCTGCCCAAAACCTTTTTGGCTGATACAACATTCAATGTGAATGAAAATTGTAACTGAATCAGTGTAACTGGACATGCTTTACTTCTGTTCCTTCTGCTTTTTTCATCTTTATAAACACATTTTGGAAGAAGAGATGAAATACTGGCATTTCTTCTTCTAAGTAGAAAAGTTTTTTCTTGTGTAAAATAAAAATATTAGCTGGCTACAGTGCTGTGTGCCTGTAATCCCAGCTACTCAGGAGGCTGAGGCAGGAAAATTGCAAGTTTGAAGCTAGCCTGGGCAACTCAGTGAGAACTTGTCTCAAAATAAAAAAAAAAAGGGCTGGGTGTATAGCTCAGTGATAGAGCACATGTGTGAGTCTTGGGGTTTAACCTTCAGTGCCGTAAAACAACAACAACAACAACAACAACAACAACAACAACAAAAACCCCTGTAATTGAAGCTGTAGAATAATTAAACAAAGAAATTTCTTCTGAAATGAATTATCTCAGAAAATCTCATTATGATGACTGCATGGATTTAACACCAATAAATGTACCAGAGGTCCCTTCCCTCCTACCAATCATTAATGAATTAATTCTTCACTGGCTGCGCCTGGCCAGGGATAGGCAGTAGAAGAGGAGGCAGACTTGAATCCAGTTGCCCTGGAAGAACATTTTGGGAGCCTTGATGGCCGAGTGTGTCACCACATCTCTAATTCACCAGCTGGGTTCCTAAGGTCTACACACTAAGGGCTAATGCTGTAGGAGAGGTTGCATTGGATCCTGGAGAGTGACTTAAGGAAAGAGTAATAATTATCTCATCTAGAGCAGGACAAAAATTGAGTAGCTTCTATAGTTTATGAAGAGTCCAGGAAACAAAGTGACAACCATTTCTGGAGGGAAAAGGGGTGCTGTGCTTGAAAATAAAGGCTCCAAAACTCACCTAGAGGAAGGATGTCTCAGTGTGTGATAATGTAGAAAACTGAAGCTGTCCCTGAGCTAGAACCATTTTAAGGACATTGTTTGGCTTCCTCTTCCTTTGCCTTTCCTGAAAAACAGAGCAAGGCCTGGAGCTGGACTTCGGTTAGCAGCATTTGGTTGCAGCCCTCCGGTGTGGAGTGAATGAGGATGAAGTTGTTAGTGCTCACCTGGCATTTATTCTATGCCAGACACTCTCCCAAGCACTTCATAGCTGTTACTAGAGTCTCCCAACCTGCTGATGTTATTCTCCATTTTGGTCTTATTTTATGGACTAAGTAGCGAAGGTACAGAGAGATTAGGTAATGTGTCAAAAGTCACACCACTAATAAGTGATAGAGTGAGATGTGAACCCAGGAAATCTGGATCCAGAGGTCACACCTCTTAAACACTGTTTTTATGCTGTAGAGAAACAAAGCTTTGTGAGAAACTGTGCTTTGCAAAGTAGGCCTCAAATAAATACTGGTGGAATGAATGACCCATCTTTCCATCAAGTCTGTGTTTTTGGAGAGTAACTTTCCCACCCTACATCATAACTACCACCACCACCACCACCACCTTTTGTTGGTGGGATGCTAGAGATCAAACCTGGGCTAAACACATGCTCTGCTACTGAACTACATACCTGGCCCTCTTTGTAATCCTAAATGGCCAGCACAATGCCATTTAATGTTTGTTAAAGAAATGTGCACAGTCATTGGGGATGTTACCCATCATGTCAGAGAGCGCTACCATCTGGGGTGTACCCACATTTCCCTTTTAAAATAGAATTTTTCTTCCTTGACTACAAAATACATATTTGTTGCAGATAATTTGGAAAATATAGAAATGCACAAAAGAGGAAAACAACTCACCTGGAAACCTGCTATCCAGGAAAAATACCATTTCACTGTCTCTTTTTATTTATGTCTTTTTCTCTGTGGGTTTGCAGGGTGTGTAAAATTCCATTTGTCTAATGAGGCATCGCATTTCATTATCTTCCCAGCATTTATTGAACTTGTCCAGTTAATCTCTCAAAAGAAAAATCTTTGGGGGCCAGAAAATGTGCTTTCCGCAAGAGGAAAAAATAGTTATCATTATACTGAGCCATTTTGAGGGGGAAATAGGCCCTTGAGCAATATAATCACTTTTAATTTTCAGAGAAGCTTTGACAAGATTGCACAGATATATCTAATGGTACAGATAGAGGTAATAGATTATGTATATATAGACAAAGAAAGGCCGATGCAGGAGATGGCTGTGTCTCTATAAACTGGGAGATAAAGGGGCTGCTTCATTTTTCTTTCATAGATTGTCAAGGGGAATATCTATAGGTAAATGGGTACTGCTGTATGTAGAGTGTAGAAAGAACATTTCCATAGCAATGATCTATGCCTGTTTGAACTTATCAATGTGAAGAAGAATGCACTTGGTTGTGGGTGGCTTTAAACTTTTAGATGGCTGACAGCCAGGCAGGCTGGGCTAGATTACAAAGGAGAGCGCTCTAGTCTCTATGATTAACTAAAGAGACGTTGCTAAATGAAAACAAGAACAAGGCCTTACACTGGGCAAGAAATAATCTAAACATTTAGAAAACGAAGGGCTCTTCTCTGGCTAGCAGTTTAATTGTTGCTCCGTGTGCATGCATGGATTCGGTATCATCAAGAAAAACATTAGAAAAACATTTTTAAATAATTATCCTTTGGTACCTAAAGACTGAGAATAAAGTGGCCAGTCTTGTTGGCACAACTCACTGAGCTGGGAGTGGACCTGGAGAAAGTCCAGTGGTAACTCTGATATCCACAGAAAGATGGAGCTGGAAAGAGTCTCCATTCGAGAAGTCTATTCTGGGAGGGAAGGGGACATATGGAAACAGGAAGATTGTGAGTGGCACCAATAAGATACATTTTTTTCACCATATACTGAAACTTTGAGGAAATTGGGATCCAATAAAAGGAAATACTTCTTCATGCCACAGATAGTAAAATTAAAGGATCTTATTACTTTCAAGATATGGTACTAGCAAGAGATGTAGAAGGATTAGAAAGGATTTGAAAGGCTTATAGATGCCAAGAAAGGCTGGATCTCTCTTAAACATAAGGCACAGAAAGCAATGTTCCTTCTACTACTCACCCTCTGGGGCTGCTTCTGCCAGGAGAGCCCACACCATGCTGGCCTGGAATGAGAATCCCTATATGTTTGGCTCTGGACATTTCTGAGAAGCTCCAGTCCTTCCACTCATGTTCCTTATGGTCAATGCTTTGCTGGAGCAGGCTAGCATCTATTAAGGGGAGAGGACTTGACTAATGCCATTTCATTCATTCATAATTCAACAAATATTTCTTCAGCACCTACCATATGACAAGCACCAGGCAAGAAATGAAAAATTATCATGGTCCTTAAGAGTCACAACAATAAACAAAACAAACATATAATTAAGAATTATAGAGCTACTCAAGGCAAGGAACATTAAGCTCCAAGAGAAAGCGTGTGTGTGTGTGTGTGTGTGTGTGTGTATGTGTGTATGTGCGTGTGTGTGAATGTGTGTGGAGAGGGAGGGCTGGTGACAACCTAGACAAGATGGTCAGAGAAGGAGTCAGGAGAGGAAACAGTCCATCTTAGGTCTAAAGGGCGAGCAGCCTGCTCAGTATGGGGAGAATGAAACATGGAGTAAAATGGAAACATGTACAAAGGTTCTAGGGTGCAAATGAGCTGGTTGGGCTCAAAGCTTAAAGAGGCCAGTGTGGCTGGAGCTTGGAGCAGAGGTGGGCGTGGGGTGAGTGGTTGTGCCAAGCTCCAGGTGGGAGTGGAGGTTCAGGTGGAGGCCAGGTCACACGGGACCTCATAGGCCATGGCAGGGAGTTTGGATTTCATCCCAAATAAAATGAGGGAGTTTTTCAAAGTAAAGAAACAAAAAAAAAAAAACCCCCAAATTCAGTGATTCACTTTTTAAAGTCTCATACTAAGATTGTATGTGACTCTTCAGCCCTGTTAGACTATGTGCATACATACTCTACTCTTGTGTTTAGGTTAATTACTGAAATCTATAACTTCTCTGTTGTTGGCCATTGTCCTATGGCTATGGAGAGGATATCTGATAATCAGAAAGCTCTTGAAGAAGGAAGACCAGTTGGCAAATCAAGAAGGAATGGATCATTCCTTATACTCTGAACTTATCCATTATCTCACTCTCCAATGGGCTGAGGGGCCCCAGGCCTACAATGGGAACTCAGCCAGCCACGTACCATGTCTCTTTATGGTATGTCTAGGGATCACTTCCCAAATAAATTACTTGCATTCACATCAGTAGCTCCTGGGCTGATTCAGGGGAAACCCAATCTGAATATTAGGTTGAGTTTAAATAAAGAAGAAAAAACTTGTCAAGATTCCTAGCATCCATTAATTCTAGGGTTCCTTCCCTTAAAAAAGGTAGGGTATGGGCCAGGGATTTAGCTCAGTGGTTTCGCCTCCTGCTGTGCAAGCACAAGGCCCCAAGTTCGATCCCTGGTACCAAAAAAATAAAATAAAAGGTGGGGTGATGGCATCAGACCCTATCTAGTAAGCAGCTGGAAGGCAGTGTCAAACTTGGAGTCAAGGACAATCGTATAGCTTTTTCACAATTTGACTGGCTTCATTTCCAACTAATAAAACTAGACCTAGAAATTGAGAAAGTCACATTTTAAGAAAGAATATTTTGAAATGCGGAACATAAATGTGAATGCGGTAAGCTGCAATGGGAAAAGGGACAAGAATACTAATGAACTAGTTCAAAAGGAAATCTGTGTCCTGCAGATGTAATACATGACTCGTGGTAATAAATCTGCCTGAAGTTTCTGTACTTCCTATAACCTCCATGACCAAAGATCTTTTGTGATCTTTTGATGATTTGCAGTCTAAATAATCAAAAGTTTACAAGTGAATCAGGAATAGAATGTTTGGCGCAGCAGAGGAAAAGAACAGATTAATCTTCCAACACAAAATGTTTTGTGGTATACCTTTTTATTCATGTGAAATTTTATTCATGTGAATTTTTTCCCCATTTTGTCTTACAATGAAGCCATTGTCCTGGGCCCTAGAACTGTGATTATCCTTATGGGGCTTTAATTTTATTTTTTTTGAAATGGGGTCTCACTATGTTGATTGGTTTAAAACTCCAGGGACCAAGTGATTCTCTTGCCGCTGCCTCCCAAGTAGCTGAGCATACAGGCATTGACACCACACCCAGCTCTTTATGGGACTTTTAAAGTCCTGAATTGGAAAAACAGGAAATAGCATTTTGCTAAAGACAAACCTTAACCAAGAAGAACAACAATCCATGCAATGATTTTGTGACTTTGTAGGAGCGAACCTCGTAAAATAAACATGGACATGAGACACAATAGATGAAATCCTAAGAGGCCACATTCAGTCTAAACACTCTTCCCTTGTCTTCTACCATATGCATAGAGTCTAGCCCAAGGCCATATTACCAAATTATTTCGTTTGTTGGTTGGTCTGCGTTTTGAGATGGGGTCTCACTATGTAGTTCAGGTTGGCCTTGAACTCACTATGTAGCCCCAGATGGCTTTGAACTCACAGCAATCTTCCTGTCTCACCCTCCTTAGTGCTAGGATTTCAGGCATGTGCCACCATGCCCTGAAATATTACTCAATCCTAAATTAATGTCATGGCAAAGTTTTATTTTATAATGATGTCCAAATATTAATATTTGAAATAAATGCATTTAAAAACCAAATATATCATTAAGTATCGTTCAAGTTTAACATATTAGACCAGGACCAACAGGAGCCAGGGATGAACAGGTTTGAGGAGTGAAATGAGGTGTTGAAAGAAAAGAACTGATGGAATCTTTCTCAGCCAGCTCCCAGCCTGAGGGAGGTCCATTTAAATGTATTTGGTTCAAAGAACCAATGAAATAATAGTATGAAAGAAAAAAGGAGGGGTCAACAGGAGATGAGCAGAGCAGGAAGTCACCTGTTATCCGTTCACCAAAGGATATATGCATGGCGGACCTTGGGAATGAACACTAATGTGGCTCGTTCTTGCTTCTTTAGGTAGTGGACATGTCATAAGTATGGGTTTTTAGATGATGAAATAAAACATGTTTTAAAATAGAACTGAGGTTGGGGATTTAGCTCAGTGGTTTCGCAGCCTGGTGTGGAAGCACAAGGACCCAAGTTCAATCCCCAGTACCAAAAAAAAAAGAACTGAAATGTTGTAGTTACAGATATTTAGGTTGTGTGTGACTCTTCACACATCGGGGGTAAGCTGTGTGCTGCCAAATATCTCCTCCCTAAACCACGGATCCTGCTCTAGAGTACGCTGAGAAGCAAACTGAGTTTTCACATATAGACTGTCAAAAGTCCACATCAAGGTCTCAGAGAAGCCAGAGTGAGTCTATGAACTTGAAAATATGAGGGTGTGTGGTAGGGAAATTGGGTCTAACTTTGTGGGGGGAAAAAAGTTTTGGCCTCTAGTTCAGGGGCACATCTGTCCTCTTGATATTTTCTCTTATATTTCAAGTCTCGAAATAATTCAGTTTACAAAGTCATTACAGTCCTTTTAAAAGACGCATTCGATCTTTCAATAGGAAAGTTAAATGTGAAACCAATTGATTTTATAGTCATAGTGAAGAAATTGCAGTTTTAAATTCTATCTTCAGATTTGGTAAGTAGACTTCAGAATCAATGAAAGAAAATGGCTTGACTTGTCCACCAGGTGACTCCTAAAACATGTCACTGACCTGTGAGGCATAGCACATGGATGGCTGCTAGAAGGTAGGAGAGCTCTGAGGTCTTCCAAATGTGTGGAGTTTTGCACACAAATAGAAAGAACAAGACTTTAGGGCCCGTCTAGAGCCTTGTCCTACTCTACCTCTGCATGTGTGACTAAGTACTGCTTACTCCGCTGGGTCTGGCAGCTCACCTCCTAAAGCCAGCTCTCATAGTTTGTGAGTCTGAGTCAGGAGGATGAAAACAGAACAAGTGGAAGAAGCCTAAAGAAAAGAGGTTCCCGTGTGTGGCCCTAAGCCATGTGTCATGTGGAGATACATTTGCTGAGAACTGACCTGGGTAAGTAAAGGGTGAGTGAAGTATATTTTCTTTTTTATGCCTTTTCCCCCTGTGTTTTCTAAAATGAAGATATATTGATGTTATAATAAAAACGGACTGACCAAGGGGGAAGAACGGATGGAAAGAGGATGGCTCCCTGGTACAAGGATTGCAGTTCATAGGAGAAATACCTTCTAATGGTCTATAGCACAGTTTGGTAACTATGGTTGACAACAATAAATCCGGTGTTTCAAAATAGCTAGTGGAAAGGGGCTGAATGTTCCCAACACAAAGAAATGAACATTTGAGATGGTGGATTGCCAATTACCCCGATCTGATCGTTACACATTGCACATATGTATCCAAATATCACAGTGTACCCTATAAATATGTGCAAGTGAAATAAATGGTCTGAAAAGGAAAAAAAAATGTTATGGGCAGGTCCAGATAATATCAAAAACAAAATAGGAGTGAAGACTTTATCTGAGGCTGGAGGATGAGGAAGTGCCCTGGAGGAATTTGCTTGGATTCCTGTGGCTCAGAAACACCCTCAGCAACCCCAGGATCCCCTCCTGCCTCACAGGCCCAGATTATCAGTTACCCAGGGTGGAGGCAATGTCAACCGGGACCTACTGCGGCTTTGGGAGTCCCCTGGTCAAAGTGAACTTTCCATGGGCTAAACTTTGTTTGTGCCTGCGGACCCGCCTGGCGCCTGGCGGGGAGGGGGGGGGGGACTCAGGTGAGCCTCCTGCTGTGCTGTTTTGCAGCTCGCCCTTGCTTCGTTGGGGAGTGGAGCGACTGGAGTCCCTGTGCAGACCAGTGCAAGCCAGCGACCCGCGTGCGGAGGCGCTCGGTGCGGCAGGAGCCTCGGAATGGCGGGGCGCCCTGCCCACCGCTGGAGGAGCGAGCCGGCTGCCTGGAGTACGCGAGGACGCTTGGCCAGGGCTGCGGGGACACCTTCGGTAGGTACTGTGTTCTCCAGCTGGAGCTTGGCTAGCTTGATGACTTGTTGGCCTCTTCATCCCATAAAAGGTCATGGGCTGAGCAGGGAAAGTTCCACACCCTGTAGGGAATGGGGTGGGCCCATCTGGCCAAAGGAGATAGGAAGCTCAGGAAACGTTGAATAAAGGAAACGATGGCCTGCTGAAAAAAGCCTCCCTTTCCCTCCCTTCCCTTGGCGTGTTTTTAACCCCAAGGCCCATTCTCACTCTGCATGGGCTCAGTAACAAGCCACATGTGTGCACCCCCCTCCCTTCCGGTGCTGGGAATTGAACTCAGGACCACATGGTTGGACAAGTGCACTACTACTGAGCTACACTCCCAGCTATACATGCATGTGGGCTTTTAGGTGATGGAGGACGTTAGATAGGATGACGCTATTTCACACAGGCTAGTAATTTCACTTCCACTGTGATTCTTCATTAAGCAGGGGTTTTAATTTGCACATTATTTTTTGCACACGCACAAACGTGCAAATGGTAGGAAAACGATAAATTTTTAAACAATGATAAAATGATTCTCTTAAAACATTTGCCTTTCCTGTCAAGCTGATAGGACTGAGGCCAGTGTGATCTGATCTGTGATTTGAAAAGATCACTCTAGTTGTGAAGCAGCCAGCGGTGGGGTTAGAAGCAGTCTCATTAAGGACCAGAAGCCCCAGGAGTCTCACAAGAAAAGAATAGGCCAGTATTTATGAACTGATCTGGATTGAACACAACAGGGCAAAACACTAACATGTCAGGATAGCAACAACCCTGTGTTTTTCACAGGAGCACGAAAACTTTCAAGCCAACACCATCTTCACCAGCCATTTAGTTCCTTCTTTTTCTCACACATTAATATTTATTGAGAATCTACTTGATGCCCGGTGTAGGGTGGACAACGGGGCTATAGTGGGGAGAAGAGTTGATGTGGAGGCTGCTCTCGTGTAGATCACAATCTAATAGGCAGGGACAAAATAATCATAGGGGCCAGGGATGTAGCTCAGCAGTGCCGAACCTGCCTGGCAAGCACAAGGTCCTGAGTTCATTGCTGGTACCAGGAAAAAAAAAAAAGAAAGAAAGAAAAAAAAAGAATCATAAGGTTCCAGGAAATTAATCCCAGAAATGTACAGCTGTGGTATCTGGTACAGCTGGTATTAGATGAGTGAACAGTGCATGGAGCGCTAAGCAAGAGTAATAAGATGTTAGGGAGAGGAAGGGGCAGGGGCTTCCCTGGAGATAGGGCCGAGGTAGACAGATCAGCATGGTTAAACCTAGTCTTCAGGTGCAAGAGAGTTGAGGGATTTGAGGGATGATCAGGAGCAAACATATGAGCACAAGAGGCAGTAACACAGTAAGCCTTACTGGGCAGTGCTTAGACAGGGTGGTGTGAAAGAAGAAATCCTCACAGCATGGACTGTCCAGATCTTATGGTGGACTGGGCTCGGGTACCATGCAGAAGGGGGAAGAGGGCACAGGACCTCCCAAGGTAGACGGGGATTGAAGAGGGACCTTCTGTGTCTAGGTGATGTCTGGGGCATAGCAGGAAGTATCTACATCAGAGAACTTCAAAGGGCAGAGCCAGTTTAGGATCTTTCTGTTTTTGTTTTTTGCAGCACTGGAGATTGAACCTAGGGATTGCTAAGCTACATCTCTAGCCCTTTTAAATTTTTATTTTATTCTTAAATTTTATTTTGAGACAGCATCTTACTAAGATAGCCACAAGTTCTGGACATCTTTTGGGGCCATTATTCTCCCTACTGTAGGGAGGTGGACAAGATTATTTTTCTTAGTGTCCACAGGAAGACACTGGAGTTCTTGGAGGTGACAGCACTTGTCAAGTCTATTAGAATTTAGAACTGGATCTTGTGGCTCTAAACCTATGGGTTTTCCCCTTTTCATGTTGTTTATCTGTTAACTGTCATCATTAGCCTGAAAATGTGATTATAGATTCTGGTAACAGTAGAAATATAAAGGCTTCATAAAGCCAATGAATGAAACATGATCAGTGAAACTTTCTTGTTGATGAGCAAGTAGCTGTTGAATTTCTCCTGTTTAATCTAATGCATATGATTATATTTTATCACAAAATAAATGTAAAGAGGTGAATTATTAAATTTGTTGCACATTGCTGATGTTTATATGAATTTTCCCCCTAAATGGAGATCAGTGTGCATTACTATAAACTGTAAGTTTCCAGGTAGCTGTTATTTGTCAGATTTCCATTTTATTCTCATCTATATTCTATTGGTGTACAGACCAGTGAATCTCAGCCTGCTTTTGTGATATCCTATTGTGTCCGAGGGCTTACAAAATTCCCAAGGCAAATTTAATTTACTTTCATGTTCAAAGGAAATACGTGCAGTGCCATGCCTTTTAAAAGTAGAAGTTGTTGTAAAACTGAACAATGGCAGGCTCATAGATTGCCAGAGTTGGCAAATGGCCTGTGAACAAAGAATATATTACATTTGAATATTGTTGTCAGGAAGGGGAGCTAACATTTATGGGGAGAGTTTGTCCCAGGGCACCCAGCTACGTGTTTCTACACATAAGCAGAAGTGGGACTGAAGGCATAACTAATTTCTAAACTATGTACCACTCTTAAGTAGTGAAAATTAAATGTGTGGGGCATATTAAAAAGTGGCACTGGTTTGGAGAGCTCCAGGTGATCTGGCTCCCAGTCTACTTGCTAGAGACTCACATGTAGGGGGAGGATGCCCTTGCAGTAGAATGTGCCCTTGATCCAAGCCCTGGAGCTGCAGGGGTGGGGAGAGAGAGCAGGCGGGGTGCTGAGTGACTGGCTTACTTTCATGATGCGCCATAACCACAGACCAGGAACACATTGTGCAGAAACTAAGCATGGATCATAAGTCTTAAAAAGACAGAAGAGGTCTTCTGTGTCGGGGTCCTTTCCTCTTCATGGAACCTCTCTGGGTCTGAGAAATAAAATTGGCATCAACACATCTTTACAAAGTTTTTGTGAAGGTTGGGAGTGTGTATGAAATTACTCTGTGATTTCTTGTGTAAACACAAGGAGCCATCGTAGTTGAGTCTGAATCTGTGCCTACTCTGGGCCTGATGGGACTTGAGAGAATAACAGGTTAAAATTTCCCCTTTTCCTTTCTTAAATCTGACTTCACGTTGAGGGTGGTGATTTGGGACAGAAAGGGAAAATAGACTAGAATTTGACTACTTTATGGGAAATAGGCTGCACAGAACAGCGGAGCTCTGCAATCTGCATTATTGTAAGGTGTTTCTGAAGCACATGCTTTGGGAGATATTGCCTGCCTTGATTTGAGCCTTGAACATTATTTTTTCTGTACCGGGGCTTGAACCCTGGGCCTTCACACTCAGCAGCATCCCCGGTCCTTGCCTCATTTTTTCTGAGCTGTCCATTAAGTTTGGTACCTTTGAACAATGATATGTGCAGTGCAAGTTAGGAGAGCATGTAAATGATTTGAACAAAAGAAACATCCTGAAAATATTTTAGTCTGATGTGTACGATGTTGCAAGCATTTAACAGTTCATTTATTCTTTACTTAGTGAATAAACACATAAATGTTTCAAAAGAACAGAATTGAAAACACATGGGAAAACTAAAATCCTTTAGAAGTTTTTGTTGCTGATCATTAGGTCTGAGGGGCAGAGAAGAATCCTGATACATGCACTCACTTCTTAATTTTGTGGATTTTTAAAAATGCCAAAGCTACAGTCACATTTAGAAAGCATGACATGCTCTTTCGGGAAAACAGTTAAACATGTCAGTGCAGCAAAAAAGAGCCCCACAAGCTGGAACTCTCAGGTTTGCTCTAGGGGTGTATAGTTTTCATACTGGGGAGATTAGGCACCAAACCACATGAAACAAGAACCATGCCTGCCTGCAAGTCTTAGTAACAAGTGACTACCTGGCATTAGGCTGCTCTTGTCTTACGTTCCCTAGTGCAATAAAAATGACTTCATTAAGAAAATCTAAAAAAGAATTGAGGCCTGCCCTCTTGTGGCAGCAAGGAGGGAGGTAAACCAGCACACGCTCAAGGCTTTTTTCTCCAGCCAGTGCCCTCCTGCCCTCTTGCTCATGTTGATGATGACCTTGGCATCTCACGAACCATCATCACCTTCTATCTTCCTTTCCCAGGGTTGTCTAGTTTCTGAAATAAAAGGTAGGAAGACTGTTGAGCTATCTCCATTGCGAGGCTCAGGAAAGTCAGCCCTCCATAGCCAGAATCTACATCTGCAAATTCAAGCAGCCAAGAATTGAAAATATTTGGGAAGCAAATTGCCTCTGTACTGAACATGCACAGACTTTTTCTATGCCATTCCCTAAACAACCTACTACTACAACTATTTATTAGTGTTTATATTGTAGTAAGGGTTATAAGTAATATCCAGAGATGATTGAAAGCATATGGTAGGATGTCCATAGGCTATATGTAAATACTGTGACATTTTATTTAAGGGACTTGAGTACCTGAGGATTCTGGCATTCTCTGGGATTCCTGGAAAGAAACACTCATGGATAATAAGGAATGACTTTATAGGACCAGAAGGCCACAAGGAAATAGGACTGTGTGCTTTGATGGTGATCCCATGATTTTATTCATTCATTTATTGAATGAATGATGTAGCTCAGTGTGAAGACCCTAGGTGCAATCTCCAGTTTTCAACCCCCTCCCCAAAAGGACTGGAAATGTAGTTCAGTGGGAGAGTGCTTGTCTAGTATGTGCAAGGTTCTGGGTTCAACTCCTAGTAGAGTACCATACCATACCATACCGTACAGTAAAGTGAACTGAAATGAAATAGATCAGAGGCAGGAGGAAAGGCTCTTGGCTCCTTTTCTTTTCTCTGCCCTATAATGTCAGAGTCCAGGGCTACATGGAGACTCACTGTCCTGGCTGGCACTGTGCAGTGGGCAGAGCGTCCAGGCTGTGGTTACCTGGAGCTTCCTTCCTTTGCTGCTGTTTTTAATCCTTTCCCATTTCTCCTCTCTGATTGTTTTCTCTCCTTCCATCCACTTTTATCTCTCTTTGATTTTCTTTCTCCTTTTTTCTTTTTCTCTCTTACTTTATTTTTCCTATCTTTTCCATTTCTTTTCCCTTAGTTTTAAAAAAGGTCCTTTTTTCTCCTCTTATAATCTCTATTACCTCACTTTCCCCCTCGCTTTTCCTGCATCTTTTTCTTATTTCATACTGGTTTTTCTTCCTGGCTCCTTTCCTTTGTTTCCCAGCTTTGTTACTGCAGACAAATGTGCTTGTCAGACACCTGCAGCCCCTTCTGTGTCATCTGCATGTGCATAAGCCTTTAAGTAATTTAGTTCTGCAGACCTTGTAACTTAGCCTCATTTCACGGCTTGTTGGGGCAACAAGATCTTAGGGCTTAGAAATGAAGATGTTAGCTAGGCATGACAGCAGGTTTGAGAAATCTTGTTCTGACTCTTTTGGCTGCATGGATTTAACATAATTTTCCCTTTTTATAGTCCCTGCCTTTATAACTACCTCTGCATTCAACAAGGAAAGAACAAGACAAGCTACATCTCCACGGTGGTCTAAAATCACAGAAGAGCCTGGGTAATTTGGCATTTTTAGTATTATGCTTTTCCAGTTGTGTAGTCAAGTCTATCCAGAAGACTTACTTGCTTTGTCTATGTTTTCTTCTGTTATTTGTTCACTGACGTCCAGTAAAACATGACTCTTCCCTAGAATTGAGAAAGTACTTGTCTCCTTCCTCTTTTGGTTACAGATTTGTCCCTGAGGTCTCATCTCCAAGACACATTTACATAATAATGAGGTATTATCTGATTAAGAACACGAGGGAGGGATGCTCTCCCTATAATCTGCATGGAGCCATGCACCCCAGCATTGTCTCCATTGGTAAATTAGAAAGTGACCCACACTTCAGCCTAGAGGATTTCCTATTGAGACCTCCTGGTACAGACTGGAAGGCACTGCCATACTCACCAAAGATCCCCTCTTCTACCATCAGATAAGAGACTGGATGGCTACATGCTCACCGGCCATAATTATTCCACCTCAATTGTTTTTTTCTTAAGAAGTGAGATTATTAATACCTACCACGTGAGGTTGATGTGAGCATTTAATGAGAAAATAGCATTGCAGAGATGTTTGGACTGTCTGAAGTTGATTGAAGCCAAATTGTAGAACTTCTGACCTCAATAACTAAAGGTTCTAGGTAATTTTAGTTACTAATAAGCCGTATGTACCATTGTTAAAGATCTTTGGAGCAGATTCTCCAAACACTTCCCATTTAAGTGGGAACCTATTACAACTCATTATTTGATGAATAAGAAATTAGCCCATTTAATTGAAAATGCAGTAAGTTTCTTTTATGACACTTAGGGTTTTTACTGTTTTGTTCTCCTGAAGACTTGAAAAGTTGTGTTGCTTCTACATACAAACTCTCAAATATTCAGCATGTCTGGATACTTGCCTGAGGACTTCAGCTGTTAGTCACATATTTTCCACAGCTCAGTGTATGGTGACACCAAGCTCTGTCACAGAAAACACCACCCAGCTTCCCATTTCTGCTTTCATCTGTGATCCCTGATATAACTTTGGTGCTTGATTTCAAGTCAGGACTCATTGACAGGACCTCAGATCATGCAGATGGGCTGGAGGGGAGTGTAGGAAAGGCTCCTGGGAACTTTGGTGGGGGCAGAACAGCATGAGTGCTGGCCTGAGTGTCAAGAACGAGCCCACTCAGGGCTCATAGTTAAGGGTTCTCAGGCTTGTGCAAGGGCCCCTTCAATTTATGTAATTCTTTACACTATCAGCAAAGTTATCCTGGGCTGTTTTCGTACTGAAACAGGTTGTCCAAATCTGCAAATTCATGTTGATCAGATAATTCAGTCATGGATTGAAAAAGAGCGAAAAAGGTTTCCCTGTATTCTTTAGTAGCATGTTATAGTTCCACAAATGAGAAACTGTCGGCTTTGTGTGACTTGTGTGTGAAGAAGCACTCATTCCCTGCTCAAGTCGGCCAGGTACCCTGGAAAGTAACAGATTTTCTAAGACTTTCTGTGACGTTAGACCACCTCTAATTACAGCAAGTGAAATCCTTCCTTGTTTTGCTCTAGATACTGTGTGGAGTTCAAGACCAAGTCCCTGACTCCCCACTGTGCTTTGGAAAACCAGCCCCTGACTCGGTGGATGCAGTATCTCCGAGAGGGGTACACAGTGTGTGTGGATTGTCAGCCTCCAGCTATGAATGCTGAGAACCTTCGCTGCTCTGGAGATGGTCTGGACTCTGATGGGTATGGAGGGAAATGGATGGAAGGACTCAAATTCTTCTTACTTATTCTGAGGATCTCTGTCCCCTCTTCATCCTGAGCCACTGACCACCACGTGACAGGAGGCATGATTGGGCAGTGTGGAGAACCATCTGCCCAGCAATCCCTGAGTCCAGGGCTTCAGTTCTTACTGCAGGACTCAGAAGCTCTCTGAGAATTGCATGGGTCTCTTTGGATACTGGGGTTCAGTTTAGACTCCCAAATGACCACTAAAAACCCGATTGCTCCAAAGCAATATTCTGAAGATCATTTGAATCTGAATCATTTTGTCATGGAGAATGAAAATATATAGATTTCTGGTCCCACTTCAAATCAGTTAAATTGCAGTCTTGGAGAAGGGTAGATTTTTAATACTCATTTAGGTCAGAGGTCAGAAAACTTTTCCAGTAAAATGCCGGAGTAGATGTTTTTGGCTTTGTATCCCATATGGCCTTTGTCACAGCTATTCAATTGCAACACTGTGGCAGGAAAGCAGGCCTAGACGCTACCAAAGTTTATTTATGGACACTAAAATTTGAATTTCATAGAATTTTTATGTTTCATGAAATATTCTTTTGATTTTCTAACTCTTGAAAAGAGAAAAATCTTTCTTAATTCATAGTCCATACAATAAGAGGACAGACTAGAGAAAGGGGTCACAATTTGCTCCCTCTGCCCAGTGATTCACACCCATGCTGGTGTTTGAGAGCCAGGCGCAATGGGGTTTTTCATGAAATTAGGACCGAGAGAATGAAGGGCGCAGCTTTGGAGGGTGATAATGCTATATAAATCTATAGACTTTTCTGAAAGAATTGTCTCCAAAGACATTTTGCCGCTCTGCAGAGGGAGCTCAGTCCTGTACTTATTTATTAGTTAAATCTGATAATGCCATTTGTAATTAAGAGAGAGTCAATTTATGCTAGAGAAGTTATTGGACAGAAACCAATTTAGGTCACACATGGATTATGGTTTTCAGTGTGTCAGGTAGAACTGGTAAAAATACTGATGGAAAAGTAAAATATTGACCTTTCCAGTTAATCATTATTCCCATTTATGCTTCAGTACTTAATGATATGAATTTATTAGTCACTTGTGCCTAAAGGCCTTTATTGAATGTACCGTATGAATAATAAACTGGGTAAGGAATTCATATCAAATGAAACTTAATATTTAGAATTAATATTTTTCTGAATACCTCATCCATATTTTGACTTTAAATGAATTTACAATTCAATTTGTGCCCAATAAAGAAAGGGCTTAAACCCTTCGCTAAGGTACTAGTAAGTTTAAAAATAATAATTTTAATAATCTGGCTTTGCTCTCTTTCCGCTTCTCCCATTTTTTATTATAGAATCAGAGACTTGGAAAGAAGTGAAAGAGATCATTTGATTAGACCCTCCTATTTATTTATTTATTTATTGAGACAAGGTCTCACTATATAGTTTGCTGGTCTTGAACTCACTATATAGCCAAGCTGGCCTTGGACTCTCAGCGAGCCTCTTGCCTTACAGGTATATGCCATCACTCTACTCAGATAGGCTCTCCTAATTTTTTTTTTCCGCAATACTGGGTATCGAACTCAGACCTTTTGCTTGCAAGGCAGGCATGGCACCACTCACCTAAATCATTGGCCCGGCCCTCCTAATTTAAACATACATGAAACAGCCATTTTCCTTATGTGGTGCTTTTATTCAGATAAAGTGGGAGAAATGGATAAAGTAACCGCAGGCAACTCTTTCAGAATGAAAGTGTCCTCAAGTGATAGATTGGTAATTTACTTTGCAATCACTGAAACTTTTTAAAATTTATAATGCATTTCGAAACTCTCTCGATCTTTTAAAAAAAAACCCAAAATTTCCATTTTGTAATTCTGTAAATCAGAATTTACTTTGGTTTGCTTTTAGTGTAACAACATTTCCAAATTATCATTTCAGAAATCAAACCCTCCATTGGCAAGCAATTGGCAATCCTCGATGTCAAGGAACCTGGAAAAAAGTTCGGCGAGTGGACCAGTGTTCTTGTCCAGCTGTTCACAGTTTCATTTTTATATAGGTTGCCATGTTAAGATTTCAAAATGTGTTTATAAGTGTGCTAAATAGTGTTGTGTTCAGCATGTCATGAGCCTTCAAACACTGTTTGGCTGAGGTTCTGGAACACATGTCATTACCACACATTGAAGTAACTGAGAAAGAAAACGCAGGCCCTAATTCTCAAGGAAAGCAGTGTCTTTATTTTTACTAAGATGAGGACCCACCATAAAAGCTCCTGTGGTTTTATGTCCTTGACTTTCCATCTGGTCACAGAATATATGTCTTGTCTGCACTAGAATTATGACCATGTGGTCCAGTTCACTTTTTGGTGAGGTGTTATTTAAGGCTTTCTATGCTTTGACTTGTGTATTTTTAAAATCTTATTCCATAATCTCTTAAAAGCTTCTCACTTTAAAAAGTGTATATAGGTATATACATATATATATATATATATATATATATTCTCACATATGCATTTCCCATGTTAGTCCATAAGTTGTGAAAAAGTTTCAAGTAAATTATCAGAAATAATTTCCCACAGTACAAGTTGTTTAAAATTTCTGTTAAAATTTTGTAATGAGAAATCTTGTCATGCCCAATGGATTCATTGTGCTGGGCTTCCTGGGGCTGTGATCCTCATTGTCTTTTCCTGGGATATTGTCTAAAATTTTTTGGAGTGCTGGTTTGGTATTCATGAAGTTCCTAAGGTGCTCTTTGTCATGAAAGTGTCTTATTTCTCCATCAATTTTGAAAGATAGTTTTGCAGGGTACGTCAGTCTGGGTTGGAGGCTGTTTTCCTTTAGGGCTTGGAATACATCACTCCAAGCTCTTCTTGCCTTGAGGGTTTGCATTGAGAAGTCTGCTTTGATTCTGATGGTCTTTCCTTTGTATGTGATTTGTTTCTTTTCTCTAACTGCTTGTAGAATTTTGTTCTTCTGTTGGGGTTCTGGAATCTTAACAATTATATGCCTATGTGTAGATTTTTTTTGGATCAAGGCTAGTTGGAGTCCTATATGCCTCACTTATCTGTATGTCAAGTTCTTTTCCCCAGCTTGGGAAGTTTTCTGCCATCACTTCTGTGAACAGTTTTTTTACATTGTCTGCACTCTCTCCTATTTCTTTATTGACTCTGATCAGTCTTATGTTATTCTTCTTTGCATCATCTAGCAGCTGCTGGATTGATTCCTTATGATCCCTTGCAATTTTAAAGAAATTTCTCTTTTCCTGGTCATTAATATCAATCTTATTTTCTATATCTGAAATTCTGTCCTCACAATTGGCTCATCCTGCTGCATAAACTTTCAATGGAGTTTTTAACCTCGTGGAAATCTAACTTTCATCTGTTTTATGGATCCATTTGTTTCCTATGTTGGGATTCCATCATGTTCCTCAGATCCTCTATTTTTTTTTATCTATGTCCTCTCTAGATTTATTAATCATGTCTTGCACTTTGGGCACAATCTCTGCTGTTATCTGGGAAATTATTTCTGATTTCATTTTTTCCAGATCCTCTTTTGTTGCCAGTTTAGGGAGTCCAGGTGGTTGAGAATCAAATTGTTTCATCTCTTTTTCCTTTGGGGTTGCTGTAGGTGATCTGGAAGTCTGATTTTGAGGCTTGTTTACCTGTCTTCTCATTTTGACGAGGGTGTGTGTGGTGTGGTGCCACGAAGCTCACCTCCTCTGCACAGCTGCCTGGAAGCCTCC
Source organism: Heterocephalus glaber (assembly GCF_000247695.1). Next base: position 18,110,194 of record NW_004624744.1, read on the forward strand.
TTCTCTGAGCTTCGAGGGGTGGTACCTTCTAACGCTTCAGGGAGACTTGGCTCCTGTTGCTTCCTTAAACGCCTCCCAACCTCTCTGTAATGAGAAATCAATAGCTGTGCTAAAATATTTTTTGGAGAAGAAGTTTTCTTCAGTTAATTGAAAAGAACAATCAAATGCTCATTCTAGGTCAACATATTTCCTTTATAATTAATTTTCATGAAGAGAAATTTTGGTATCAATGAATAAAACAATTGCTTTCATTATGAAAATTCTATCACCATTCCTAGCTAAGATCATTTCCAAGGCTTAAAGCCTAAAGCTGAATAAAATAATCTTTCAGAATCCAACTTCAAATTTAGTTTAATGGTGCTCACTACAGTACTTTTTTTTTTACAGAGTCTCTCTCTCTCTATATTGTTTGTTTGAGGTGCAAGGCAGAAGCATAGATGATAGAAGACATGGTTTCCATTGCAAATGCTATTAAGCACACAGGAGAGAAAGCTTGGTCTACTTATGATTGGAATATCATGAACTCACAGGAAAGTGGCCTGTTGAAGTCCCTGAGATGAAAACTGATTCTGCAGTTAGTTGCAGGGCCTTGTCTGGGCTCCCTATCCAGGACTCACTTTCAGGGGAAAGCCTAACTATGCCAGTCTATGCTATACAAGCTAAGCCTTCTTCAATTTTGAAACATATTTTAAATTCAGAATATTTCTTTGGAGAATTGAATCTTGATATTTAATCTGTATAAAATTTCTGTGTTTTCAATTATATTACATAGTTATTTGCTAACAAATGGTTTACTAAAATACATATTTTTTGGTACTTATATAATGACAGAATGACAGCAATCTTAAAGGGTATGGAAAAAGTCCCCAAAATTTAACACTGAGAGTAGCCATATTTCTGACTGTATATTCTTTTAACTGTTGTTTAATTTACGAAAAATTTAATTCTTCAGAAATTAATAAACACTCATAAAGGCTAGCAACCTCAACTATAGCTTCAGTATTAACATTGTGAGGCTTTTAAAACCATTTATAAAGCAGCATATTTGACAATATGTTTGAGTACTTTCCAATGTTACTTAAAATTTTTATAAAGTAAACTTTTTGCTCATGTTTGTAAAAGTTTTTCACTTGTCTGACTAGAAAATAACCCAAAATTTCTGGACTGCTCAGAGAATGAAGAAAATTTCACCAAAAACACAACAAGATATCCTTGAGAATTAATAAATGTGATGACTACTAATAGTAATACAGCTATGTGCATTTATGCTTCCAATATGTGTTATAACATTTAACATAATTGAGTTGTATAACATCAATTTTTCACCTTATGCATTTAATTTTTAGTGCATGAACACTAATTACTTTCATATTGAAGTGGCATTTTGTTATTTATATTCTTGAAAAAAATTCATAGGCTGGAAGACTTAACTATTAAATAACAGCTTTGAAAACCTTGTTATTAATTCTACAAAAGCCCTCGAAAACAGCTCAGAACTGAAACATGTAGTCCAAGTGATTAATGAAGAACCAAGTTTTTTATTTTTAAGTGAAAGATCAAAGTATTTAATGACCTCTTGGCATTCATTTTTAATGAGTACCTTAGTGTTAGAGTCCTTTCCACAGGCACTCTGTGATAATTTACGAACTCAAGAATCAATTATTAAACTGATTTTCAAACATAACATATGGAAAGTAATTTGAACAAAAATAAATATACTCACCAGGAAAGAAGGGGAAAGGAATTAGGGATAATGAACATTTTGAAAAGTGAAAAAAAGAAAAAAGAAAAAGAGTAGGGGGAAAATAAAACCTAACATGAAGTATAATTGCACCAGTCTCTTAAGAATCTGGCTTTCCTTGGTTTGAGAATGTCATAATTTAGCATAAACAACAATAATTTAAATTGTTTCAGTCTCTTCCGGCATAAAGATTTTAATCAGTCATCATTTTTAGGTCTGTACCAAACTGATATAAAATAAACCCTGAAGGGTTTCTGCCCTCTGGGAATATTTTTGTGAAGGCTTAAACAATTGCAAATTTCTGTGCTTGATGGCTCACGCCTATAATCCCAGAATAGGAGAGGCTGAGGCAGGATTGCTGGGAATTTTAGAGGCCAGCCCTGGGCTACATAGTAAATTCAAGGCTGCCTGGACTACATAGTGAGACCCTGTCTCAAAAACAAAAACACAAACAGAAAAACCAACCAAAACCCCCCAAAATTTGCAAGTTGACTTAGAAAGTAAGGCCCCTGCATTCTGAGGAAGAAACAATCAGATGATTAGCACATTGAAAGAGAGGTGAACTTTTTAGGTCTAGGTGACTGATACACATATTTACCCTTTCTTCCTAAATTCCCCTTGAGATTATAGGACTCACCAAACAGAATAAGTCATCTGTAATATAGATAATAAGGGTGGTGGGCAGAATTAGTCCAGTGACTATGAAGACTTTTTTTTTTTGAGGATCCAAAGCAAATGAGCTTCTACTAATAGGTAAACCGGAAGTGAATGGAGGGACCTTCTCTTTAAAACATGCAAAGAAGTGGCCCTCTTGGCACAGGAGGCACCACGTCAGTCTCATAAAAAACATGTAGACTCAGCGGCTCCACCGCCTGCCCCGAAAGTGAAAGGACCCGAGTTTGATCCCCGGTCCCAAAAAAGCCAAAAACAAAAAAACGTGTAGTGAAGAAGGTAGAATTAGAGGTGAGAGCCATTCTTTCAGGTAACAATGAGGAGATCCCATTGACAAGCAAGATGAATTTAAACAATTTCTAAAGGTAAATCTGTGAAATTGACAATCAAGGATAAAGAAAAGAGAGAACATAAAACCTTTCAGAGAGAGAAAAACAGATTACAGTGCAGGAGCAGGAGTCCCTATGAGAAGATGGTAGTCTTTTCATCAGCATCAGTGGGTCTAACAGACTAAAGCCTCCGAGCTCAGAGGGAAAATGTGAACCTGGCATTCTGTATCAGCCATTACTAAGAAATTGTGAAAGCAAGATACAGACTTTCTGAGGGACAAGGACTCAAAAGCTTTATTAAAATGTCCTACTGTTATCAGGTAGCTCCTTCTAAAAGTGGCTTGCCAAATAAATATTACTGGGTTCTGGGTTGCTTGCCTCTCCTTATGGAGTTGGATTTCAGGTTCTTCACATCTCAAACAAAGAGTTCAATGAAATGAGCAAAAAGCAGTGGCAAAATTTATTGGAGAAAGTAAAAGTGAAGAGTGAAGGAGAAACTGGCTCTGCAGAGTGAACTTGGGCCGAGTAAAAGGGGGAAAAGCAAGATGAAAGTACACCCTGGAGGAAGCAGGGGGGCTGGTGTCAGAAAAGCCATGATAGCAGGCTCTTCTTGGTGTCTGTGCCCTCTTATGCTGTCCAAATCTCAAGGAAACCCAGGAGAACTTCTACATACAGGTCCTGAGAGGTGGTGCTTGGATCCCAGGCCTCAGGCTGATGTCAGGTCCAGGCCATCCTGTTGAAAACCTGCCGGAGTTCTTGTGAGAAGTCCATGTTCAGGGCTTTGGGAAATGTTCTGTGCATGTGTCCAGGATCTTTGTAATTAACAAGTCACACCTACTTCCCCAGCCAGCTTTGCCACGCCCTAATCTATGTCACATTTTTCCCAAGATCCAATATGTGAATAATGGGAGTTCTCCCGTGCCCACTGTGTGCCTGGCTAGTTTTCTTAAAAAAAAAAAAATCACACTAGGGTAAGGAATCATGAAATTTAAGATCATCAGATACAGAGAAGAATCTAAACTCTTCCAGAGAGAAAAAAGAAAGTCATATGTAAAGGATCAGTAATTAGAATGGTATCAGACCAAAGAAACTTTTGAAACTAGAAGATAACAAACAGAGCAATGCCTTTGAAATTCAAAAAGAAAATATTTTCTAACCTAAAACCCTATATCCAATAAAAGCATTAATCCAATGTGAAAAATAGATTAAAGATATTTTCAAAAGTTAAGACACAAAATGTTCCATTCTATGGATCTTTTTTTGGAGGGTTTAGGAAGAGGAGATGTTAACCTAAACAGAAGTATAAAGCAAGAAACAGAAGCCAAAACATAGGAAACATGCCCAGGAGATCCACAGGGCACGGAAAAAGCATGATTTAAACTTGACAGCTTGCAACAGCTGACCTGGGGATCAGCCAGACTACCCAGGAGGGACGGAGGGCTGAGGTGTGGCTCAGTGGTGGAGCCACTGCTTAGCTTGCATGAGGCCCTAGCTTCGATCCCCAGCAACACAAAACAAACAGAAGGAATGGCACTAAGAAAACAGCACATCAGTAAAAGGACTGACATAATTCAACTTGTCCAGAGATTTTCAGTTCACGCAGAGAATTTGGAGATTAATAAGTAATAGCCATAGAGAAACTAGACAGCTCACAGAGTTATAACAATAATAAAGAGTCACGGTGTCATAACATAAACACTGACTACCCATTTAGCCCAAAACTGACAAATATGCTGGGAGATGGAAAGAAGCACATGTACAGGAGGAATGTGTGTGCATGGGATGTGTTCTTGGGGAGCATGCAGGAGACTGGACACTTCATTTTACATAGCGAGAGGTAAATAATATAATATCACCAACCTAAAAGTAACAGACACATGAGCATGTTTTCATGGTGGTACACACCTGTAGCACAACACTCTGGGAGCCTGAGGCACAAGGATCCTAAGTTCAAGGTCAGCCTGGGCAATTTAGTGATTTAGTGAGATCCTGTCTCAAAATATAAATAAATAAATAAATAAATTAATTAATTTTAAAAAGTGCTGGGGATGTAGCTCAGTGCAAAGACCCTGGGTTTAATCCCCAGTATCAAAGAAAAACCAAACCAAAACAAAATAAACCTGAGAACAGAGCTAAAAATGTTGAGCAGGGTCCTGGTGAAAGTTGATGAAAGAGAAGAGTATTTTCCATTTTAACTCATATTGAACAATTTCAGCTTTGAAATTATGAATATGTACAATTTCATAAAAATGGGAGTAAAGTTTCAGGAAATAACTACAAATAGAAATATAAAGATAGATGAAAATGTGATCAATATATAAAAGATGATAAAATATGGCATAATTTTGTGCTACTGAGGAGAGTGAACAGGAAGAGGGAGGGTATACAATTCAACTTGACACCTGAGTTGTTTAAATTTTGTGATAAAGGATACTTTTTTGTTGTTTTGAGACAGGATCTCATAATGTAGTGCAGGCCTTCTGAGTGCTGAGATTACAGGCATGCACTACTACACCTGGCAGGATTAAATTTTTTTAAAAGTTAACCATACTTCTAGGATTTAATGTGAATAAAATACTATATAAGCATAATAATATAGGTTTGTTGGCTTCGTTTTTTAAAGAATCAACCCCTCATTCCCAGCACTTGGGAGGCTGAGTCAGGAGGATCGCTGTGAGTTAGAGGCCAGCCTGGGCTACATAATAAGTTCAAGGGCAGCCTGAACTACATAGCAAGACCTCATTTAAAAAATAAAAAATCAACCAACCCATCAACCCATACTTAAAGCATAAACTAAAAAAAAAAACAAAAAATACAAAGCATACACTATTTTTTTTTTTTTTTTTGGTACTGGGGATCGAACTCGGGTCCTTGTGCTTGCAGGGCAGGTGGCAGAACCACTGAGCTAAATCTCCTGCAGCATAAACTATTTAATTGTAATTTAAGGACACAGCATGAAACCCAAAGGAAACCAACCTCTTGGCAGTGAATAAACACTAGCTGACAAAGCAGTTAGTGGAGGTCTGGCCAGAGGGGCAGTGCAGAGCTGCAGAGGTCATCATTCCTCCAAGAAAATCTGCCTAAAGTTGATGGCATAAGAAAGAGAAGCTTAACTCAATGAAAGAGGAATGAAATTTAACAAGCTAGGAGCACAGAAAGTGGGCAAGGTCCTATGAGGAGCTACAGGACTCGTCTTCCTATCCGCAAGGCACAGTACAAATTTCAGCCAAGGTTAGGTCACCATGGAATGGGAGTGTAACCACAAAGTTGATGGGAACCACCAGGACATCTGAAACTCAGAACCTCTGAGGCTGATGACCTCTGAAAAATAAAATTGGGAGAAGCAGAAGCCCTTCTTTCCTATAATGCCAGTTTGTGTGATTTTTTTTTTTTTGAGATAGGGTCTTGATATATAGTTCAGGCTGGCCTTGAACTTACTATGTAGCCATGGCTGTCCTGGAACTTACAGTGATCCTCCTGGCTCAGCCTCCTTAGTGTTGGGACTATAGTTGTGTGTACTAAGCCTGGCTGCGTCTGTGTACTTAAAAA
>NW_004624744.1:18116584-18134660 GCF_000247695.1 Heterocephalus glaber
TATATATAAAGGGCTTGAGGAACACTGACAGAGGCACATCTTGTCTATGCTCCTGCTGCCTTCATACACATAGGGCACCCAATGTACCACACTATACCACGATCTATAGTCCCTGGGATTTAAGAGGTGTTTAACCTACTTCCTATTCAAGTTCCAGATTTATAACACAGACATAATCTTTCTCCCCCAAATGACTCACCATAGGATTTCTATGAGTAATGGCTCATCAAAGCTGTCATTGTTGTTTTCTCTATTTTGTAGTGGTAGAAAGGCTTGGGATTAGAGAAAAGTGAGTCTGCTTGATGTCACTGCCATCAGATGACTCACTAGAGAGAGGAAAAAGTATCCTAGATAAGGAAAATAGACACTTATGAAGAACATACTCCACTTGCAGAAGCCTTTTGAGGAATCCCCATACATTCTACTACCCATTGGAACTGCAGAGTTCCATTTAGTAGGCAGGGACCTGTCCTGGGCTTCTCCATGACAAGGACATTAAGATGTATGGGAATAAAGAGGAGGAGAGTTCGGTCTGAATAATGAAGTGTTTTTATTGTTTAATATCAGCAATGAAATAAAAGTTGTCACTTTTCAGTCCAATTTGGGGCAAGTCTAAATAGCTGAAGTGTGACTCCTCATCTGTGACATGCGATTAATACCATCCTGCCTATTCATCAGGGTTTTACAAGAAATGAGATGATCCATGCAATGCAAAGCTCTGCACAAATTTATAAAGTCTAAGACAGATATACACTCCTTAAAAACTCAAGGGGAAAGGGAAAGGTAATAATTATCTCTTTATCTCTTGTAAATAACATAAAACAGTAGAAAATTATTCTTTTCCTTTGAGAGTTGTAGATCACAGAAACCATCACATTCTTGTGTCAAATTATCAATTTTTGCTCTGTCAACACGTGGATGGGTTTAAATGAATTTACTTTAAAGTATTTTGATATATGAAGGCGTGTGTGGGGGGGTGGCAACTGGGTGAAAACAAGCACTTTATGTACTAGTTATCAATCTATTGGCTCTTAGCTCCACGTCTACCTTTCTTTGCCTGGCTTTGTGATGGCTGGACAGAGGCTGGACTCTAAACATCTCTTGACAATTAGTTATTAGGCTAACAGCACTGATGTTCTCAGTATTATTATGCAGCAAGGTTGCTGCGCAAATGAGGTCTAGCTGTGCCCATTTGCTACTGCACATCAACACCGCCTGAGAGCTCTGGCCACTTACTTCACCACCAGCAGGTTGTGTGCTAGATCAAGGAATTTTAGCCTTGGAGTAAAGGGGACCCTCTATATACCCCATGCTTCCTTTATTGTCCTTTCTTCAGCAAGAGCCAGAACTCCAAGCCCAAGGCCAAACTGAGGTGGAGATAAACAGGGACAGAAACAGACTGAGGGAAACACTGACCCCAAAGTAAATTTCAACCCTTCCTTCAGCCCAGTTGCTTTACAAGCAATTATGGGAGCACTGTCCTAGGTCTAAGAGGTTGTCATCAGTCAGTTACCTAGGGAATTTGTAGCCTAAATTCTCTTTACTAGGCCAGTCTTGGAAATGTAACCTATTAATTTAGCTTAAAAGTTGTCTTGGGCTGGGGTTGTAGCTCAGTGGCAGAAAGTGTTCTTGGCAAAAACAAGGCCTTAGGTTGTCTCCAGCCCTAAATAAATAAATAAATAAATAAATACAGCTCTAATCTTGGAAAATTCCAAACCTGGAAAAGGAAAATAGTAATTAAAAGTAGTTCTCAGATTTGGAAGTAACTTCTACCCAGAACAAAGTCCAACATTTTTTTTTTTGTACCAGGGATTGAACTCAGGACCTTGTGCTTGTGAGGCAGGTGGTGGCCCTGAGCTAAATACCCAGCGAAGTCCAACAGATTTTAAAGGAAGAAAACAAAATCTAGAACTGAACAGCAAGAGGCAGCAAACTACAGCCTGTAGGCTAAATGTAGCCTGCTGTTTCTGTAAATAGTTCTCCCGGAGCACAGGCATACCTAGTCATTTATGTCTATGACTAATTCCAAACACAGTACACAGAATGTATGGTCCATGAACCCTAAAACATCTGCTATCTGGCCCTTTATAGAAAATGCTGATAACTCTCCACACCCCAGGGCTTAGATAATTACTATTTAACATAATTATTGCTGGGCTGGATTTAGAAGTTTCATTTTTTCTGGTTTGTCTCTGGGGTTTTGTTTCTACTTTGCTTTTTTTTTGTTTCTGTTTCTCTCTTTCAGGTTTGCTTTTGGATTACTCAAATAACTTATTAATGCATTTTAATATCTATTGGTTATACATGCATCATTTTAATGGTTGCTCTAGAGATTAAAATATTCATACCTGAAGTTTTATGGTTTGAGTTAATTATTCCTATTATACTTTGTGTGAACTGTAAAAGTTAAGCAACTAAAAACTGGGGACAACTCTGAGACTGAATATAAAGACAGTGGGCCGAGTACATGGCAACACAACTCTGACCCATAACCAAGCCAAATCACAATCCCTGCAGTGATCCACTCAGAATGGTCAGGGCTTGGTCAGCAGCTGTAACATCCCAGTGTTTGCCCCACTTTCAACTCAGTACCAATGAGAGAAAGTCAAACAGGTTCCCTACACAATCACAGAAAATAGCTTGTCTGCTACTTGGTTGGGCTCCAGTTTTGCATGGCAACAGCTTCCAAGCAGAGCAGGCAGTTCTTTTTCCTCCCCCACTGTAAAGCTGCATCAATATACACCTGTGCCTACAAAACACAAGTAATCATGCCTGATTTCTCTACAACTATTGAAATAGTCTGTTCTCACTTTTGGATGGTCTTTATTTCCACAAGTCAAATGGTCAACAGCACAATAAATGTGGTATCACATAACGCACCATGATGTAAAAATGCAAATGAATAAGCTACAGTTATATACAATTTGGATTGTACAAGCACATTGATAGAAAAAATGATAAACAATACTTAACAGTATTTCATTTAATTTACTAAAGTGTAACAAGTCCAAAAGCATAAAACCAAAGATGCTTGGCCATACTTTGGAGACTGTATTGGCATCAGGGCACTCCTTCAACACTTGGCCAAACTAACAACTCTCCCTTAGCCTTGCTTCCTAAAGATTAGTCAGAGAAAGGCCTCAAGTCCTCTCAGGCTGTTAGTGAAAATGTGTTCAGTCCTTGACTGTGTGGGGCTTTCCAGACTCCCTGGTGTAGTAGTGAAGCCCTAATTCCTCCAGGTTTTTTGGTCTGTTTGCCCTGTCAACTGTCAACTGTTCCTACCCTCAGTGGCTGCAGGTAGCCTATCTTTAAATGCTTTTAATAGTGCCTGTGAAGTTGGTCCAGGCTAGGTAGGGTGAAACTAAAGCAGACCTCTGACGTGAACCTCAAGGAACAACCAGATCAAAATGCACAAGACACATTTCTGCGAAGGCAAGACCTGCCCTGCACTCTTTGGTACCAATGAGCTGCACTAGAAATATAGGCTGCTGCCCTAGGAACTGGAAAGCTAGAAAAAGGGTTGTAAGTGTAAGTAAAAACCCCAAAACTCTTTTATCATGATTTAGTAGCTTCTTCACTAAGCAACCCCCTGGTTGTTCAAATGTTTTAGGAGTATCTGTGCTTATTTTTCTTTTTAAATATCCAAAAGTTACATGGAAAAATGTTATGGTTAAATAAATCTAAAATAGCTTTTAATAAGTAAAATAAATTTCAAAAAAAGCACCATACTATAATATAATTCATTGTGATTTTTCTTCATTTTTGGCTTTTTGAGATAGGGCCTTGCTATGTTGTCTAGGGTGGACGGACGTGAACATGCAGTCCTGCTTTGGCCTCCCAAGTGCAGGATTACAGGTGTATACCACCACTACCTGGTTTGTGATTTTTTAACTTGTATATCAAATAACAGCACATCTTAAAATTAATGGTATCTCAGATCTGATGATGATGCCAAACTTCAGAATGAGGAGCTTGACTGACAAGAATGTTTTGACTCATGATGCCAGCTTTGGCATCAATCATCAGTGTTGTGGCTAAACACTGACAGTACCTCATAGTGCAACAGGATAGACTGAGTCAGGAAGCACAGAGTCATCATTCACGTTTTTGTTTACTATATACACAGGACAACAAACATTCAGGAACAATGGGAAGGGAATGTATAAAACTAACAGAAAAGGAAGAGATTATAAAATACAGTATCACTACAAGACTTTTATACAGATACTTCAATGTTTTAATATTTTCAAACACTTGCTAAATAAAGTACTTATAACTCAAAATGCTAAATAATTGTTAGTCTTTGACTAAAACTTCTAAAGAATAAATTGTTGGTGAAAACTCAAACTTGTTTAGTAAGCTCTGACCTTGTATTACTTATAGATGTCAAGATGATCATGGTTAATACAAAATTAAGCCTTTACAGATTATTATTTATGCCTAATACTGATTTATTAACTCAAAATATCAGAGAACACATTATCAAGTTATAAAGCTTTATTAAAAACCATCCTTACTAAAGTTTTAATACTTAAATGTAAATATATGTGAAATCATTCCTAACTGAAACACAAAGCTATTCTTGCTAGGGGTATAAATACTGTCCTATAGTCATTACTGTTTGCAAGTCTTTTCTTTAACATAAAACTTTGAAAGAAAAACTTAAGCATATATATCAAAACTCCTAACTACTCCGTGTATTTATCATTCTATTAACAAATGTCTTAGGAATTAAGTAGTACATTAAAGCCATAAATCATCATCTCCTCTCAAAGGACTATTATTACTCAATTATCTAGAAAATCATTTTTATGCTGTGCCTTATGAGGCTGAGGCTGGCCTACAGTGGGTAAACAGACCCAGTTTTTCCCCCTTTATAAAGTTTTAATTTTTTCTTGAAACAGAATTTGGGAGTTGGGTATTGGATTCAGGTAGAGTATATTTATATTTTATTGAACAGACTGAAGAATAAGCTGATGGTATATAATTTTACAGCACACATCCTTATTAAACTGACAAAAATGCTTTAAATAACATTTTGAACATATATCAAAGACCAGCAAGTTTCAAATATAATGCAGTAATCAAACTACTTAACTACCCTTTTATCAAACTTTGACAAACACATTCAGTCTTCATTGTCTGAGCAAATCAGCTTTAGTTTCTTCATAGTCCGCCATCTGTCTTTTAACATGACACTTGTTCGGTTGTTGAATTTGTAACGTAACAGTATTTTGGTCCAGTTTCCCTCTCCGTATTTCCTCACACCAGATTTCAAATTCTTGTCTTCTTCCCAAAGCCATGGCTTTTGATAAAAAGTAGAACAGTTACTCACACTTACATTTCTTTGAAAAGAACATATCTGGTGTAATATAACTTTTTTAACAAAATAATGAGTATAATTTCTTAAAGATGGAAGAATTTCTCTACACAGTACTTAGATTTTTAAAGACATTATCTTTATCATATAACTTTCTAAGGGTAATTATTGTTCACTTTACATAAGCTCAGCTGGCCAAGATTGGGAAGCTAGAAAGTGACAGAGCTCCTGCCACCCAAGCTGTTCAGCTTTACGCTCACATCACCTGCCTATCTAGAAGTACAGTACTGGGGACTGAACACAGGACCTCCACACTGAGCTACATCTTTTACCTTTCTATTTTTTAAATTTTAATTTTTAAATTTTTTTGGTACCAGGGATCGAACTCAGGACGGTGAGCTTGTGAGACAGGCGTAGCACCACTGAGGTAAATCCCTGGACCCGCTTTTCATTTTTCGAGACAGGCTCCTATTAAGATGCCCAGGCTGGGCTCAAACTTGCCATCTTTCTTTCTTTTTTTTCTTTTTTTTGGTACCAGGGATTGAACTTGGGTCCTTGTACTTGCGAGGCAGGCGGTAGAAGCACTGAGCTAAATCCCTGGCCTAAACTTGCCATCTTTCTGCCTTAGCCTCCTAGAGTCTGAGATTACAAATTCATGCCACCACAGCCAGCTCTCATACTTCCTATTAATCCTTTTATATAATTCTTAATAGATTCCTTCATAATTCTAAATAGAATTTATAAATATTTAGTACTTCTTTAACGAACTCTGTGAAAATCCTGTTCTGCTTGTGTCGGGGGAAGTACACACAAGGATATAAAACTCAAGTCCTCTAAAACAGATTTTTAAAAACTCAACTAACATAAATTTAAGACATACATTTTATGTTGGAGCAAGTAACTGCAATTAAAAAAAAAACATAATCCACATATGGTAAAACTACTGACCTCTGGCATTTGCTACAAATGACCAACTGTTCTACTGACATGCTAAAAGGAGAGGTTTGACCATATGAATGATTATCTATTATGGCTGCACTATAAGAAGTACCCCAGCAGACTTTCACATTTTTAAAGAAAATTTAATTTATCACCTCACGCTATTAAAAAACAAAAAAGCTCATAATTCCAAACTTGGGAGATTATATAAACAAGGAAGATTATGAATTTGAAGACAGTCTAGGCTATAAAGTGAGACACTGTCTCAAAAAACCAAACCAAAACAAACCAACTAACCAAACTGAAATTGGTGATGATGCGGAGAAAATGAAACCTGTATGTATATTGTTGGTGGGAATGTAAGATGATGCAGCCACTATGGAAAATACAGCAGCTGCCTCAAACAAATAAATAAAACTACCATATAATCCAGCAATTCCACTTTGGGGTATATACTTAAGTATACATCCTGGAGTGTACACTCTAAATCTCTGGTCTGCAACAGCAGGAGTGCTCCCCAACCTATTACTGCTCCAAAGGTAGAGACAGCAGGGCTGCAAAGGACCACGCAGACCAACAGTATGTGCAGGACGCAAATCAAAAGTAGGAACTGCTTGTTATGTCATTAAGGGAAAAAATCAAGGCCAAAATAACCTTAGTCCCTAGTGGCCTGCAACTTTATGTTAGATGTCACACCTCAATAGGCACCATTTGCAAATAGCTTTCTAAGGAAAAGGACACAAACCTCAAAGTAAAAAGTTCCAGACAAAATAGAACAAGACCAGATTTATTTACCTGCTGTAGACAACTAAAAATATCATATGAAATATATCAAATATTAGTTTCAGATATTTGATGGTATATGACTGTACTTACTGAGCATGAAAATGAATTAAGCTCTAAAATTAAACCACCTTGAAAAAAATTCCGATCAAATGGTATAATTTTCTTTAAGTACAGAAGGATCTTATTTAAACTGGATCTATTAGGAAGATGTGAATTTAAAAGTTTGTAATGCAGTTGTTATTTCCACCTTACATGTGATAAACAGATTGTTATAACTTTAATGTTCATGAGTATTACTCAAATATAATAAAATATACCCTTTTTTTCCTATGTTGTGGTTTTTTATGAGTTACTGGTTGATTTGCTGAAGCAAGTCTTTTATTATCTCTTCTGTTTTCCTTTCTTCCACCTAAAATTAAAAATACTACTATCAAAAAATGTTTCATATTAAATAAAAATAAGGAATTGTATTTTTGAAGGCTGCAATAGGTTTGACGTTCCTATTTATTTTTAGCTATTCTAAGAAAAAGAACTCCACATATTTAATTTTTTCCTTCCAATCTGGAAGCAGTATATGAGTATCACAGTTGCTGAAAATCAGAGGAGGGATATTTTACATCTTTATTTTTTAAAAATGTCTTTAAAAAACTTATCTTCCTGAGCCTGGTGAAGAATGCCTGTAATCTCGGCACTCTGGGAGGCTGAGGCAGGAAGATGGAAAAGCTGGAACCCAGCTTGGGCAATTTAGTGACTTAGCAAGACTTTACATTAAAATAAAAAAGACCCTGAAACATAGCTCAGTTCTAGGGCCCTGGGTTCAATCCCTAGTAAATTTCCCACCCCTAACTACCCACACCAAAAAACCACACAGGATTTAAGTTTTCTTATAATAATATTCAGATGCACTTGACATAACATAAGAAGCATAACCCTTTCTTCACTCTTTTTTTTTTTTTTTTTGAGATAGGGTCTCACTATGTAGCCCAAGCTCGAACTCTTTGCAATCTTACTGCCTTTAGCCTCCCAAGTACTGGGATTACAGGGATAGACACCATGCCTGGCTCCTCTCTCCTTTCATATTCAGTTAATTTAGTAATCCAAGAAATAAATGTGTATATATAACAGATAAAAAACAGAACTGTAATTATGAAAAGATGGTAACTGCATAGATACAGAACTTAAAAGAATCTGCAAGTAAGTAAAATAGGTTGGCTACAAGACCAATATACAAAAGACAATATATATGCAAACATGTTAAAGAAATATAGTTTATGAGTAGGAAGACATAATTGTCAGTTTGTACCGAAATGATCTACTGTTGTACTGCAGCTTTAAAAATTTCAACAGAGTTCTTCGTATAATTTAACAAGATTCTTCTAAAGTTGTTTGTGTTGGGAGATGTAGTCAACCACAGTCCTGAGCATTCCTGCAGTTCCTGCTTAATGTACAAGGCTTATTCACTTGGGACACTGTGCAGTCTATAGCTAGTCAGGCAACTAAGTTGGTTAAGGATATCACAGGGTGACCACTGTGGAACTGCTCTCTCCTGAAGAGGATACTGGTTTGCTATTTGTTACACTGTTTTTGCAGCTTACTCAAAATGTGCTCGGCCCTAAGTTCCTCAGGTAAAATAAAACTTGCTTCCTTCATAGCATCCACTTTGGCCAGGTGTGGTGGCACACGCCTGTAATCCCAGCACTCAGGAGGCTGTGGAAGGAGGATCGCTGCAAGTTTGAGGCCAGCCTCATCTGCAGAGTGAGTTCAAGGTTGACCTGAACTGCATAGCAAGGCCCTGTCTCAAAAAACAAAAACAAAACAAAACATAGCATCCACCTCAGGCCACTGCATTTCCATGAGATATTAGCAAAACTACACTAAGACTATGATGTTTGTTATGTTGTGACTGTTTTACTGTAATTCACTGTAAGAAATTAGGGAAATAATACCTCTCAGAACCAAGAAGAATTAAATACTTAGAAATTAATCTAATCAAAGAAGTGAAAAATCTCTACAATGAAAACTACAGCACTCTGACAAAGGAGACTTGTGAGTACATCAGATACTGGAAAGATATACTGTTACTGTAGACTCTGTAATTAGAATGGTCATACTTGCTTTAAATCTATCTACTCTTATTGATCCAGTTCTGTCTCAGATATTAAGGTTATGGGTTCTAGAGAAAGACTGTCTGTTTTCAAATTCTGACTCAAGTTCTGTTTACACACTGTGTACCCAAAGTCATTTTACTTAATCTCTTTTTGCCTGAGTTTCCACATCTGTAAAATGGGCATGAAAAAATTTACATATCTCATAAGGTTGACTGAGGATTCAATGCGTTTACATATAAAACTTTTAACTCAAATAGTAATCACAATTTTGCCAAATGTACTTTTTCTGCATACCAGGAACATGGATGATTTTTTTCTTTCTAACTTTTCTGAAATACTTTATTTTCTTCCTAAGCACATGTCAATTAACAAAATAAAAATTTGTTTTTGTACATGTGCTATCAAGGTGAGCACCATAAATTTACATTTTTGGAAAAGAAAGTTTTTGCAGACAAAACTAGTGTCTTCAAAGTATAAAGAAAGGATGCTTGGGTACTACCTGAGCAAACAGTATTGTAAAAAATGCATATAACAAAAGGTGAAGAATGTGCTGCAACTCACAAGATCTTATAAATCAATAGCCACAGTCACTGTCAGCCACTGTACCATGATGAGTTGATGGTTTTCATGTGTTAACTGTTCCTTGAATTTTGTACTATGAAATTAAAAGTCCAAGATATAATTATATAATTCTAGTTTGAAATTGTAATTCCTGTCATTTTGCAGCAACAGATATAGAAAACCAGTTTTAGAATCTACCAACATTAGGCAAATAATTTCACTAAGTTTCAGTTTTCTTATCTTTAAAATAGGAGTGATGACAGTAACTATGAATGTAAATATTTTAGTGCTATACAGTATTCACAAATATTACTAAAAGTGGCCGTGTCCCCAGCCATGAGTTATAAATAAAACTGTTCAATAATATTAAGCATAGGCCTATTTACAATATGTTTAGCATCAAGCTGGTACCTTATGAACATAGAAAATAAGCCTAAATTCATTATACCTCATTTTTATTCTGATCAATGATTTTAAGTTTGGATCTATAAGGTTTAAAAATCTCTGCATTAATACAGTATCTAGAATACAATGTGGTTTCAATAAATGTTAAATGAGTATATACCAAGAAGGAACTTCTATTTTCTAAAATCTGTTTTCACTCCACTCAACATTAATGGCACTTTCAGAGTCATTGGTGAACATACACAAAGTGACAAAAATTTGAATCAGTGGACATAATGTTCCTAGCTGAGGTCAAAAAAGGTAATAGTCTGTCTATTTATTTTAATGCTTACAGTAGTTAAGTGTCTTTTTATTGGTTTAGCAACACATATTTTGCATTTTGGTGCTTTTTGTTGGTCATTTGCTCTTTAAAATCATCCCCACTTAGGTGGGTATATGCTTGTGCATACTTAACCCCAGCACCCGGGAGGCTGAAGAGGAGGATTTCAAGTTTGAGCCCAGTCTGGGTAACTTGGTGACTAAGACCTTGTCTCAAAATAAAAAAAGGGCTGGGGATATAGACTAGTGGGAAAGCACTGAGGCAAGCACCTAAGTGTTGTGGTGTTGCCCAGTGCAAGCACCTGTAAGTGTAATTTAGGTTTCAGAAAATGTGTGTGTTAACAAAAGTTACATTCAGGCATGCATTATAGTGCTACTGGCACCAATTCAATGTTTATGAAAACAATAAAGTGTCTTTAAATAGAAATACTCTTTAAAACAAGGTTATGTGCTGATCAACTGATAAAAATGTTGTGACCAAAGGCTCAAAAGAATCAAACCCTACATTTCCTGTAGGTGTAATAATTCAGTATTTGCTAATTCAACACTTTTTGTCTTTACAGAGTATAAATTTGTGAATAATGAGATTCGTCTCAGAAAAGTTAACTATTTGAAGTTCCTGAATATAGTTATGATAGAAAAGTAATATCACAACCACAGCAAAAGAATTCTAAGCTAGAATTCTAGCTTTCTAAATTAAACAACACTTCAAACCTTAACATTTAGCCTTTCTGGTGCTTTGATTTTCTAAAGTGTGTATTTTTTGGGTCACAGCGGTGAAGTGTATGATTGGATCATTTAGAGGCACATCATCTTTCCACTTCTAGAACTATTGTAAACAGTACTACTCACTTTGAAGAATTACCGCTCTCTCTTTCTTAAGGTCTTGCTGATAGCTTCCTTGTTTCAACTTAGATAAGAAGAGATTCTTGGGAGACCTAAATAAAATGCAACTGATTACAAAAAGACTAGTAAAGATATGGAAAAAACAGACAATTTATCTTAATATCCTGCCTGCTTATTTTGGTGCTTTCCTTGCCTACTGTCCCATGTTAACCTTTAGTCTCAAGATTTCTGTTGTTGGGTTTTTCTCTCTCATCTCTTTTCTCCATCTCATTTACTCAGAAATCAAGATTGTTGGCCTTTAAATTAGATCAAGAAAAAAATTCTTCAAACTATATACTTTTACCACTATAAATATTCTATTCTGGGCTGGGGATTTAGCTCAGTGGTGCTGCCGCCTGTCTCACAAGTGCAAGGTCCTGAGTTCAATTTCTGGTACAAAAAAAATTCTATTCTGTAACTATATATTATATTCTATCACTATAAGCATTCTATGCAATCAGCTAATAACCTTTTCCCTCTTTTCCTCTCCTCCAAAACTTTCCATTGTGCTCTCTGGAATGCCATTCTCAACCCCTTCATTAGTTTCTCTATCTGTCCTCTTGAAACAGTATTTCTCTCTTTTGTAGCCTTCTCAAGTAGACACTGGATTAATCTTCCATCTTCCATAAACTAGAGTGCCCCAGAAAGGAGTCTGTATAGTTGTTGTTGTCTTGCAGTGCTGGGGATCAAACTCAGGGCTTCACACATGCTAGGCAAGCACTCTAGTACTAAGCCCCAATACATAGTTTTCATTTCCTAATGAAGGGTACTTTCAGAATCATGCTGCCACAAAAACTTCAGCCCTTGAGGAATCATGCTACTGAGATATTACCACCTTTTACATTCTTCACAGCCACTCACTATTCTTCCAAGCAATGTCCATCATTCACAAATCTTTTTTTCTTTTTAAATTGTTTTTGGTACTTTCTTATACCAAGTCTTGCTATTGTGAATTATTTCAGTGTTTTCCTCAACAAGCCATGTAACATCCTAGCTTATCAAATCCACATCTCCAACAATCTCCTCCACACCAAGCTAGCCACTCCCCAACCCTGGTTCTACCTAGCATCCCAACCACTCTATTTAAATCATTCACACAGATATTCTGCTCTCTAGACATGTTAAGTGTAAACCCCTGCTGCATCACCTTATTTCTGTGACAGAATAAGAGTTTACTAAACATCTATTACTCCCTGTATGTCATTCCAATAATGGCCTTATAGAAATGTGAAACAATTCAGGACCCCAGAAGAAGGACTCTATAGTTTGAAATTTCAACACATCAGGATCTTGGGTATTTACTGAAATAAGGAAGATCCTGAGATATTTTTAATCATACCATTTACATGGCAGTTGTAAGAACATATTTAAGGTCTAAAGACAGAGAAGAATGTCAATTTGCTTCACTTCAATAAGGTTACTATACCCTCTGAGGATTCAGTTATGTCAGACTGTCACTAACACTTTAAAAGAAGAACAAAAGTCTTAAGACTGTAAAAAAGAAGAAACTTTGTATCAGGATAGTACTTTCCACATAAAAAACCTCTGGGAATACAAAAGCCTGGTTACAACATGGGTAATTTCTGCCCAGATATGCTTCCAATAGGTACAAATCAAACTTCCTCAAACAGATGCATTGTTAATGTTGTAACTGAACTTTCACAATATCACTCTTTCAAAAACGCTTCAATTATTTCCATGAATTTGTTTAAAAGCTTTACTGAGGCATAATTTATATGCCAAACACACTGGTTATGTTTAATGTATATCTGTTAATGAGTTCAATTTTCATTTGTCTTACTCATCAGTCTCCAGTTGTACTTTTAAATAGATTTTTCCTTTGGTGTAGTTAAAATAGCTTCCACAAACATAGCATGATCATTTTCATTCCATGCTTTCAATGATTTTATTCTTTCCTGAAATGACATCTCCTTTTCCACTTATCCCTAAAAGTCATAACCACCCTTCACATCCCTGCTCAAAACTAACATCTCTGTGAAGCAGTTAAATTTATCTATGGACTTTAGCAACAAATTATGTTTCCTGCATATAATTTTTACTGCCTTGAATAGGTAATAAGCTTAGCTGAGCAAATATTTATTTTATTTAGTCTTAATAAATGAAAGCTTTAATTTTTCTATTT
The DNA here is from genome assembly GCF_000247695.1 of Heterocephalus glaber. The sequence continues at coordinate 18,130,050 of NW_004624744.1, forward strand.
CTTTGGCATTTGTAGGACCTCATCATCACACTTCTGATGCTATGCTTGCTACATCTGCATACTACTGATTAGCTAGACAAGAATTCACACTGGTCATCTTTGAGGCAGACCATGAACAGCAAATAAGAGAGCTTGCCTAAGAAAGAATAAACAAACAAATGAAAACAAAAAGAGACTCCAAAATTGGAAGGAACGAAGCAAGACTCTAAAGAAAAGTATTTAAGGTCAGTGAGAAGTTCTGGGTTGCTAGAAAGGATCATGCATGTGGGCAGGGAGGGAGTAGTCCCCCTCCCTTTTTTTTATTAGTACATATTGTCTACATTCCTTGTGGGAAACAGGCACACATACAGAACACATCTTAATTCCTTTTTTCATCCCCTTTCCCTTTCCTCCCTCCCTCTTCCATCTGGCTCCTGATTCCCTTACTTTTTTTGTTGTATGTTTGCAAAACACATTTACACTCCTTGTGTGGAGTTGATAAATGTACATACACATCTTAATTCCTTTTTTCATTCCTATTCCTTCCTCTTCCTTCTCTCTCCCTTCCTCCATCTCTTCCCCTTTGAGAAAGACCTATCTCCCTACTTCCTATTATCTATCTCTTATTTTCCCCTTTATTTATATTTTGAGTTCCTCATATAAGAAATCATGCACTATTTATCTTTGGAGGATATGTTTCAGAGCCCTCAGTGGATGTTTGAAACTAAGGATAGTACCAAACCACATACAGTGGCGTACTCTCTTGGTTTTAACTTTTGAAATTTCAGTTATTAGCTGTTCACCATAGCCTGAAAATATTAAAGTTGCAGAAATAAACAATTCATAAATTGTGTACTTTCTATAGTGTGATAAAATCCTGCATCCTCTCCTCCACTCTGCCCTGCATGGGACATGTTATCAGTGCTTGTGTCCAATAACCATTTTTAAAAATTGCAACTTTGGTCCAGGGATTTAGCTCAGTGGTTCTGGCGTCTGCCTCACAAGTGCAAAAATTGCAACTTTATTTGCTGGCTGGGGTTCAAACCTAGGATCCCACACCCATTACACAAGTAATTAGTATATCACTCATATATATTCTCTAAGGGCCAAGGATGTAGCTCAGCAGTCAAGCGCTCATAGTGCTGCCATAATAAATGGAAGGAAGAAAGGAAGGAAAAAGAAATTCACAGTTTTTCTAATGCACATCAAACTGCAAAGTTACTGCTATAGTGCATGGTAAATGCTTAGATAAGAAGGAAAAGATATTAAATTTGTGGGTGGAGTCAGATGTGATGGTGCATGCCTGCAACCCTAGCACTCTGGGAGGCTGAGGAAGGATGACGGCAAGTTCAAGGCCAGCCTGGGCAACTTAGCAAGACTCTGTCTCAAAAGGGAGTGGGTGGGGCAGGGCACTGGGAATGTAGGATACCATCCTCAGTACACACACAAACACACACACACACAAAAGTGAATGGAAGACATGAACAGAAAAGATGCTCTCTCTGAAGGCAACATGTCAAATCCTGAAGCACTATATATAGAGCAGTCTCCTTTTATACCTGGGAGATATGTTCCAAGCCCCAACACTAAACAGTTCTAATAAGCAAGCACTTTTCAAAACCTGTAGCAGTAACTTTTGCAGTTTGAGGTGTCAGCAAAACTAGCATTAATTTTTTCTTCCTGCACAATTTCACAGACCTTAGTAAGGTCAACATAAAAAATTTTTCTTCCCTAAGTTTCACCTTTCCACTTACAGGAAGCTTCCATTTTATGGGTTTTCTGTGACATATCCAAACCGCCAATATCCCTACTTTTATAGTTTGGGCCATTATTAAGTAAAATAAGAGTTACCTGAATAAGCACTGTGATATTCTAAATATCAACTGATAACTGAGATGGTTAAGAAGGGACATGACAGACAAAACCATGATTTACATCCTGCCTGCGCAGCATGAATGTGTGAGATTTCATCAAGCTATGCAGAAAGATACACAATTTAAAGTTTATCAATTATTAATTTCCGCAATTTTCCATTTAATATTTCTGGACCATTGCTGATGGCTGTAAGTGAAAGCATGTATAAAAGGAAACTAAGGAAAAAAAAAAACAGAAGCCATGAAAGGCTTTATGTGCCACATCAGTAAATTCTGACATATTTAATAAGAAGAGGAGCAAAAAAGTTCAGCTGAGAAGTGAACTAAACATTTACTTTTGTGAAAGCTAACTCTGGAAGTGGTATTAGAATGGAGTGGTAATAATGTAGGATATAAATGATGAAGAAAAATGAATTGCAGAAACAGTTTTCAGATGGGATTCTAATACTTGGAGGAGACACTACTAGATATGTGAGGAAGAGGCAAGTGCAGAGGTAGAGGAGAATATGAAAAGACACTTTAACTGCACTATGTCTGTGTCTAGGAGAGCACTTGAAAAAAGGAGGTACTATATAAGGAGAGAATATAGGAAATATGTTCATAACCTTTATCTTCAAGAACCATGGCATAAGTTTTTCTTTTATTTTATAGGAATACTACATTGGGCAGGTAGGCATGGCTACAAGAATGTACTGGGTCGTACCACTGCTCCCGGTGTAGAGGAGGAGGCTTCTGGGCCACCATACCACCACTCCCAGCCCAGATGACGTGAGCCACACAGGCGCCAGGAGCACACCTCCCCCCCCCACACACACTCAAAAGGAGAAGACATGTAAACAAGTCTCAAAACCAGACTTAAAGATCACCTATAGCAACCCCAAAGGGAAAGGAGATGGAACACTCTGATACTCAAGCACCTGAACTCCTGGAACTGGCAACAAAAGAGGATGTGGAAAAAATGAAATCAGAAATAATTTCTCAGATAACAACAGAGATTGTGCCCATAGCGCAAGATGAAATTGACAAATCTAGAGAAGAGCTGAGGAACATGATAGAATCCTAACATAGGAAACAACTGGAATCCATAAAACAGATACAAACAGATGTGCAGGAGATTAAAAACTCCACTGAAAGTCTACACAGCAGAATGAACCAAGGTGAGGACAGAATTTCAGATATAGAAGATAAGATTGCAATTAGTGACCAGGAAAAGAAAAATTGCTTTAAATTTGTAAGGGACCACAAGAAATCAATCCAGCAGCTGCTAGATGATGCAAAGAAGAATAACAAGACTGGAGTGAACGAAGAAGCAGGAGAGAGCGCAGATGACATAAAAAATCTATTCACAGAAGTAATGGGAGAAAACTTCCCAAGCAGGGGAAAAGAACTTGACATACAGATAAGTGAGGCATATAGGACTCCAACTAGCCTTGATCCAAAAAAATCTACACTTAGGCATATAATTGTTAAGATTCCAGAAACCCAACAGAAGAACAAAGTTCTACAAGCAGTTAGAGAAAAGAGACAAATCACATACAAAGGAAAGCCCATCAGAATCACAGCAGATTTCTCAACGCAAACCCTCAAGGCAAGAAGAACTTGGAGTGATGTATTCCAAGCCCTAAAGGAAAACAAGTTCCAACCCCAACTGATATAACCTGTAAAACTATCTTTCAAAATTGATGGAGAAATAAGATAATTTCATAACAAACAGCACCTTAGGAACTTCATAAATACCAAACCAGATCTCCAAAAAATATTAGACAATATCCTAGGAACAGACAATGAGGATCACAACCCCAGGAAGCCCAGTAGAATGAATCCATTGGGCATGACAAGAAATTAAATGTAAAGGGGGAGAAGCTAACAAAAAGAAAGTCATGACAGTGATAACTCAATACATATCAGTTATAACCATCAATATTAATGGTATCAACTCACCAATCAAAAGAAACAGACTGGCAGAATGGGTTAACAAGCAAGATCCAACAATATGCTGCATATAAGAAACATACTTAATTCAAAAAGAACTCATACACTGAAAGTTAAAAGGTGGAAAACAACACTCCCTGCAGCAGGAACCTGAAAAAAAGCAGGAGTAGCTATCCTCTTTGCAGATCAAGTGGATTTCAAACCAACACTGATTAAGGGAGACAAAGACGGATACTACATCCTTGTAAAGGGAACAATCCAAGAGGAAGAGAAGACAATCATAAATATCTATGCACCAAACACTAGTGCACCCAACTATATAAAACAATTACTAACGGACATGAAAAATCATATAAGCACTAATACAATAGTAGTGGGGGACCTCAATACCCCACTGTCAACAAACAGATCAACGAGAGAAAAATAAGCAACAAAGTACTAGAACTCAATCAAACTCTTGAACAAATGAACTTAACAGATGTTTACAGTCTTCCACTCCACAAAATCAGAATACACATTCCTCTCAGCTGCACATGGGTCATTCTCCAAAACAGACCACATACTTGCTCATACAACATATTTAGGTAAGGGTAAAGGAGCTGAAGTTATTCCCTGTATATTATTAAACCATAGTGTGATGAAACTGGAGATCAACAGCAAAAGAAACCGCAAAAATTTCATAAAGACATGGAAAATGAAAAACATGCTTCTGAAAAACCAATGGGTCAGAGAGGAAATTAAAGAAGAAATCAGACAGTTTCTTGAATTAAATGACAATAACAATACAACATATCGGAATCTATGGGACACAATGAAAGCAGTCTTA
>NW_004624744.1:18136534-18194684 GCF_000247695.1 Heterocephalus glaber
AATTAAAACTATACCTCTATCTCTCACCATGCACTAAACTAAAATTGAAATGGATTAAAGATCTAAATACTAATATAGAAATGCTTAATCGGCTGGAACAGAGGTTAGGTAGAACTCTGAAGACATTGGTGTAGGAAAATATTTTATGAACAAAATCTCAGTTGCCTGTGAACTAGCACAAACAATGAACAAGTGGGATTTCTTCTTATTAAAAAGCTTTTGCTCAGCAAGAAACCACCATCAGTGTGAAGAGACAATCCACAGTGTGTGAAAAAATTTTCACCTGCTATTCCTCAGACAAAGGTCTACTATCTAGAATCTATAAAGAACTTTAAAAAACGGACCTCCTATATTTAAAGATGCAATCCAAAAATGGGCATCTGAAATGAACAGACATTTCTCAGACAAAGAAGTAGAAGTAGCAAATAAAAATATGAAAAAATGAGAAATTAGAGACATGTACAGCTAAATGGATGCACACTGAGGCAGTACTCTTAAGTGAAATAAATAAGACACCCATTTGTAAACACCGAATAGTCTCTCTCTAGTGTGAGAAACTGAAAGTGTAAATAAGGTGTAAAAGGTATAATAGATAATGTGAAATAGGAAGAAAAGGGACAAAGGGGAAGTGGGAGGGGTAGGGGAAAGGACAGAAGGGAATGGAATTAATATAAGTGAAAAAATGGAAACAAAGTCTTTGTAAGGAGGGAGGGATGGAGGGGTTGAAAGGAGGGCAGGGCAAGGGGGAAATATAAGAACCAAGAAAGATTATGTAAAGGTGCAAATATCCAATGATGAATGTCATTATACTGTATACCTAAAATGTACCAATAAATTAAAATAAAAAAAATGTACTGGGTCTCCGTATCATTAAACTTTGATTTTCTAAACAAAATGAAGTAACGGAGCTAATAAAATGAAATTTGTTTTTCAAAATAGATATTAGGAAAAACATATTAGGAAAAAAAATCAATGAGAAATAAAACTTCTAAGAAGAACAGGAGCCAGCATAGTGTTTAGGGGAGAGGAACCAGTGACTAGCAGGCAATTCTCTGACAGGCATGTACAACTACGAGAAATACTCAATGTAGTGTACACCGATTTTAGATCCTAATCTCCACCTCTAAATAAATGGTTAAGATAGGCTTTCTGCAGCATTCAAGTTAGGGTCCCAAGAAGAAACAGTGATATGCTTGCTTCCAAATATACCCATCCACAGACCACAGGGATTTTATTATCTGGCCTTGGGATGGGTGGAAGAATAGAGAGAATAGGCCATGGGTTTAATAGAAAAGAGGATCTTTAAAATGTTAGAGTGCTAGTTTATTTGGCAAAAGGTAAAAATCACCCTTAGGCTGGGGATGTAGCTCAGTGGTGGTAGAGTGCTTGTCTAGCATGTGCAAGATCATGAGTTCAATCCCCAGCACTACAAAAAGATAAAAAACGAAACTATCCTTGAAATTCCTAAAGAAAAATAACTTTAGAGGCTGAACAACTGTCACTCAGTATGTAACACAATCTGTTTTCCTCCAGCAGGGAAGCAAATCTCTGTAGCTAATAGAGGTGTTAGCCTACCTTTAGAGAATATATATGAATGATAATTCTTAGTACATAATGAATCACATAACAAAGATATGTGGGATTGGGGCACAACTAAAGGGCAGGAATTATTCAAGTTTCCAATCTAAATCGTGTTTCCTAAGCCCACCTTTGCTGAGAATAGTAAATGAAATGACTTACCCTATTTAAAGGTTCCATCTTCTTATTCCCTAGTTTTTGCACAACATATATAATTTGTACAAGTCATGAAATAACTCTATAGTACTTCAAATATCTAAGTATTATTCATAAGATAAACATAGTATTAAATATTTTTACTAATAATGGCTCACTAGCATTGCTTTTACAGTGAGAACATTCATAAGACAAAAAAACAATGCGTTCACAAACCTTTTTCCTTTATCCAAATTAGCATCAGTTTCTGTTTCATCATCATCACCATTAGGTTTATCTTGAGAAGTTATTATTCTTGTTTTCTCACTTTCCACTACTTTTGCTGCTGCCTTTAAAAAGGGGTGTGTGCAGATCGGAGGGAAAGAAAAGAATGTGTTAAGCCAGCTTAAATGAAGGTCATTAAATTAAGTCTTTTGTTAATTGTATAGTCATAGCTGAAGTATCTGTTCACCAGCCAATAAAGGGTACCATGCTGTTATTTTTTTACCAGTAATTTTAACAATGCTGGCAACTACTTTTCACACCTGCTTGGTTTATAAGAACTATAGAGATCTTTCCTCGTAAAAACACTTGATAGACACAGTGCTCTATGGGCAATTTTAAGATAAAAAGGTACTTAAAAAATTAAAACTCCAGATATTCCAAAATAAACCACCTCTAAGTATGATGTTCCACGTAATAACACATTAGCTTTTTGAGGCTGACAGAAAAAAATGTTATTTAAAAAAATGTTAACTCAGGCATGGTGACACATGTTTATAATGCAGCCCTCTGAGAGGTTGAGGCATGAGGAGTACAAGTTCCACCCTACCCTGGGAAACTTAAGTGACTTAAGAACTTGAACAAAATAAAAAATTAAAAAAAGGTTGGGGGAAATAGCTTAGTGTGAAGCCCCTAAAAATCAATCCCAGGTACTGCCAATAAAGAGGGTTGGGAGCTGGGGACATAGCTCAGTGATGGAGTACTTGGCTATCATGTATAAGGCCCAGGGCTCAATCCCTAGCACTGGAAAAAATAAAAATTAAGGAAAAAAAAAAAAATCCTTCTCGAACTTAAACTTTATTTTTTCCTAAAAATGTTTAAAATTTTATTCAAAATTCACTTATAACTAAAAATCAATTTTCAATTATTTCTTAATTCATTCCAAGTTCTCTTCTCAGGACTAGAACACCTGCCTACCATGTGAGAAGCTCAAGGGTTTATCTCTAGCACTGCCAAAAAAAAAAAAAAATTATGTGTGTGTGTGTGTGTGTGTGTGTGTATATCTCACTTATAGACCCTTGAGGTTCACTAATTGTAGTATTTTACATTCTTCTACAAAACCACCATATAAAATCCTGATTAGTTATGAATATTTCTATTTCAAATGTTCTCCTTTATTAATGTCCATGTTCGACTCCTTGAAATAATATACCTTCATTAGAAAAGTTGATGATTTTTCTCCTAGCACACAATTCACATAACTTCTAACTTTCTGCATCATGTGGTTGTAGCTGAAGTGTTGAAAAAAGGAGTGATACGGATCTTTCTGAGAGATTATCATAAGTAATTTCCTTTCCAAGGTCTAGAGAAAATAGGAGAAACATATTAGTAAAAATTACACAAACAATTCAAATACAAAAAAATTTGTCATATTATTTAACTAAAAACAATCACTTTATTAATAAGCTCAGATACTATTAAGACTTTAAAAATCCTGTTATTAAATGACCTGCCAATACATTTTTTTCTTTTTATGCCCCCACCCCTGGTACCTCTAGTTTTTGAATGTTTGATATTTCAGGACACATACAAGAGGATAAAAAGAGTATTATGGAGCTGGGTACAACATAGCTCAGTGGTATAGCACTTATCTAGCATGCACAAGGGTTCAAGTAATCCCAGCAATAGCACAAAGAAATAAAAACAACCAAAAATCAGGGCCGGGGATTTAGCTCAGTGGTTCTGCTGCCTGCTTCGCAAGCACAAGGTCCCGAGTTTGATTCCCCAGGACCAAAGAACCAAACCAAAACAACAAAAACCCCCGAAAAACAAAAAAAGAATCTGTCCATTACTCAGTTTAAATATAACACATTATCAATATTGTTTACTACCATAATCTGATTGTATCCCATTCCCTCCCTCACCTGTAACAATTACTCTGAATTTAGAATTTATTATCCTCATAAATTCCTTTATATTTGTACTCCATATGCATGTATCCATGAATATGTAGCACTGTTTTGCATGGTTCTAACTTTAAAGATTTTTCTGTCTCTTCTCATGCGCAGTACAAGTTTTTCTTGGTTCATTCAATATTGGATATACAATAAAAAATATATATGTATTTTTCCCGGTGATGTAGGGATTGAACCGAGGACCATCACACTGAGCTACATCCCCAGCCTTTTTTCTTTTGAGACAGGGTCTCATTAAGTCAGTAAGTTGCCCAGGCTGGACTCAAACTTGTGATCCTCCTGTTTAGCTTCCCAGAGTGCTGGATTATAGGTATGTGCCACCGTGCCTGGCAAATACTATAGAACTTATAAGGAAAGTTGTGCAGCCTGGGCTTGACCAGACCAACTGTCTCAATGAGGCCTGGATTTTTGTTTTTGTGTTTAAGGCTTTATGGCTTTAAAAATGTGTGGTAAAAGTGAAGACAGGTATTTCAGGAACTTTAGAAGCAGAATTGGCTAGAATGCATGCTTACAGATTTTGCTAAAATGGTCTTTGAAGTTTAGGTATAAATTTACACTCTAGGAATGAACTTACTGCACACAGTATAAACATTTCTCCATTTTTTGAACCGTTGGTGTTCTGACACTAACTGTTGCCAGTCCTAGGGATGGGAAATTGTATTTCAATATTTAACAGTACTTGGTTTTGCCCTGATGGATATTAGTGAAGTCAAGTACTTTCTCTTAATCTCTCAATGTTTACTGGACATAAGTTTCCCTCCTTATATATTCATTTATTTCCTTATTTATTTTTACATTCCTGAGGACTCAACCCAAAGCCTTGTGCACAATGGCAAGCATTCTACATCCACAACTCTTTTTGAGACAGGGTCTCCTGTTTTCCAGGCTGGCCTCAAACTTACAATCCTCTTGTCTAAGCCTCTGTAGTAGCTGGGATTACAGGTGTTCACTACCATGCTGGGTTTTTTTTTCTTCCTTTATAAAATACAAGACTGGAGTTTTCAGTAGTCCATAACATTAAAGAGAAGATATAGAGGCAAGGAACCCAAAAAACATATCACCTGAAATCACTACAGGATGAGATCCTAGCAGCAGGGTCACATTAGTGATAGACAAACCTTACCCAAATTGCAACTTACCCTCAACTTTTATCATACTAGCACATCAACAAGTGCTCTACCTTATTAGCCATCAGAGAAATAGAAATTAAAAGCCAATGTGACAGTAGTATATATTTGCCAGAATGACTGAGATAAAAACCACAGATAAGGTCTATGGAGTAACTGAAACACTCCTATACTACTGGAGGAATTGCCATGACCACCTGGGAAAACTGGCAGTTATCAACTAAAACTGAGTATGTGTAGATGATTTAAGAGATGAAGGTCACACTATACTTGAAGTCATTTCCTGCGTACCATACTACCTTGACGCATATTCTTATACCCACATTCTTTACAAAGTGAATGGGGAATAACTGCCATATTTGTGCTTCTTAAAGACTGAGTAAATGAGGCCAGGTGTAGCAGAGCATGTGCGTAATCCTAGCTACTCTGGAAGCTGAATCAGGAGGATTTCAAGTTCAAGGCTAGCCTAGGACAAATAAATAAATGAACAGGTGAATATGTGACTCATGAATTCTAAATTCTAGTCTTAATTATACTGAATAGAAATATATACATTTGTCCTACAAGACATATGTAAATTTGATATAGCTAAGCTGGGTGTGGTGGTGCATGCCTGTACTCAGAGCACCCTGGGAGGCTGAGGCAGGAAGATCCCAAGTTCAAGTCCAGCCTTGGCAATTCAGTGACTTAGCAGAACTCCGTCAAAGTAAAAAAATGAAAAAAAAGGGCAGGAGATGTAGTAGTGTGAAAGCCCTAGGTTCACTCCCCAGTACTTCGAAAAAAAATATAGATGGACAATAAATAACTGTTCATTGTACTAATACTCAATGATTTAACTGAATATTTTCCAATACCCAGTAATACAAAACAAAACAAATACAGCCTCAAACTGGAAATAAATATAAACCTGCTATATGATTCCATTCTAAAAAGCTCACAAACAAGTAAAACTAATCTTCAGTGGCATCAGGGTAGAGGTTCCCTTGAGAAGGTATTATTTCTCAAGTGACTGCAGGGTACTGGTGAGGTTGTTTCTGATCCAGAGGTTCCTCACACAAAGGTGTTCCTTTTGTTAAAACACATCTACTTACACTATGACACATATATTCTTCAAAGATATGCCATATTCAATAAAAATTTTTCTAAAAATATAAATTAAAAACCATCTTTTCTTTCTTTGAATATGCATAACTCTCTCCAATAACACCAGTATTTTAAAAATTAAGGCTTACTGACCTTAACATTTTGTGCATGCACATGCACACACACACACACACACACACGCACACAAAATCACATAAGAAACTCCAGAAAAACAAGCAAGTTACAATGCCTTCTTTTATACCTGTACTGCCTATTATAGTAGCCATTAGCCACACATGGCTGCCAAAACCTTGTACTAGTTAATGTGAATTTAGATATACTAAACATATAAAATCACACCAGATTTTGAAGATTTGAAACAAAAAAAGAAATGTAAAACACCTGAGTGATTTTTATATATTAGGTTAGATAAAGCAATATTAAATTAAATAAAATAATACTTTTCTCCTTCAATTTTCTTTCAGTTTTCCTCATTCCATATAAACAGTTCTAAAGTTCTATGGTTTTAATTTAAGCAATTACCGTGTGAGAATATGGGTCACCAAATATTCTTTCAAAAACTTCCTCTGCTTCCTTAAAACTGCCATGTTCCATACAAACAGCTATAGCCTTAAAAACAAAATGACAAAAACACACCTTAGACTATTTTTTTAAATATGCAATAATTGCTATTATGGAAATAACTCAAGTCTGAAATACTTCATTTAAAACATTTTTGTAAGACAGACACGGTAGCGCATGCCTATAATCCAGCACTCTGGAAAGCTGAGGCAGGAGAACCCCAAGTTGGAGCCCAGCCTGGGCAACTTAATGATTAATTAGACCCTGTCCCAAACTAAAAAAGAGAAAAGGTGCTGGGGATGTAGCTCAGTGTGAAGGCCCTGGGTTCAGTACCCACCATTTGCCAAAAAATTTTTTTTGAGCTTAATAATTTTTATTTGATAAATAACAGTTTTTCAAAGATGAAGTATCTGTGGCTTGACATGAAAAAGAGATACGAAAAAATTTCATTGGTCCTCAGCATATTTACTAATAAATGTTCAGCATTCTACCTCTAATTTAGAGCAAACTAAAAGCTGACATTAATGAATCAGAAGCTAACTGATGCACATTTAGGACCCATGTAAGTATGCTAAATCTCTGACTTGCAAACATTTGAGTTGAAAACTTTCACAGATGCAAACGGACTTCACATTTGGTTTCTTAATGCTTTACATTGTATATGTGTGTCAAAGGTATAAGATTCACTTTGTCAGACTTATGAATGAATCTCCAGGAATGGAACTCGTTCATAAGTTGGGGACTTACTGTATTAATTTTCAGTGAAAGACAACTCAGAGAGAACACAGATGCTGTTTGTGATGGTAAAATTTGCTAGTCAGGATCTCGAGAAAATCTCTACTAGAAACCTAGCAAGTCAGATACTTCTGAATGACCATTTTACACATTGGCCTCTCTGATATCACAATGTGTTAATATATGGAATGACTATTACCACCTGAATAGTTACATAAAGTTGGCAGGCTACTTAACCTCTTGGTGCCTCAGTTTCCTTATATCTAAAATAGTGGAAATAATAGTACAACTACTTTACAGAATTGTTAGGAGGATTAAAGAGCTACGTATGAAAGTGCTTAGAATAGTGCCTGAAAAATAGTAAGCAATGTAGGTACTAAATGTTTGTTATATACTTTATTTTTACCCACTCAACTTTACAGCAGCAGTGTAGTGATGAAAGTCAGCTTCCTCTAGGGCCCCAAAAGATTGGGTAAAATGAAAAACCTCTTTGTCCTGAGTTGAATTCTTGTAAGACGTGGTAATTTTTCTGCCCATTCTCTTTTCTTCAGGTCTCAATTCTACTTGACAGTCACTATATTAATTGTTGGGAAGGATGGAAATCACCTGGCTTTTCTGTCCTAACTCATAAATTATTTTTTTAATTCCAAAAAATTGAGGAAAAGTTTAATAGAGAAAGTCCATAGTATTTGTTTTGACTGCTAGGGAAACATAATCTTTTCTATTATATCTTTGAATGACTTTTTGTCTTCTTACTCTACTAAAATTCTCTCAACATGGTTAATATTTTACATCTTCTGTTCACAAAGACCAATGATCTATTATTAATTAGAAATATTGGGCTAAGATACAGCATGTGGTTTAGGGCAGAGTGTAAACTGGGATTGATAGAACACACTTCTGGGTATGTCTGGGTGAGTCATGAAGGTGTGGACTTGGGGACTATGTCTGGTCTCCTGCCTTTCCCTCTCTAGTCCTGTTCCTGGCTTTGCTTCCATGCCACCATGAATTAAGGAGCTTTTCTCCACCACACCTTTCCACCATATTTCTGTCTTGGAGACAGCTGACCATGGACTGAATCTCCTTAAAATGTGAGCCAAATTAAACCTCTCTTCTTTAAATTGTGGGCATGGAGTATTGTGTCTAGCATGGGAAAGCCAACTACTACAAAGTGTACACTTAAGAGACCCTGGATTCAAACCCTAGCACCAAATAACTCACAAACAAAAACATTATCTTCTTAAATTTTCATGTGTAATCCTTAAACTGAAATTGGGAGAGCACAAATCTTTGGTTTTTAAGGTTGCCTAGTAATATTTAAATAGATCCAGTAATCTGTATTTCCTGCAATATGGGGTTAATACACACCCAAGTATGGAATACAGTACTGAGTTGTAGGTCCTGGAACTTATGTCAAGACTACAAAGCAAAGGTTACATTTCTAAAGAAAAAGACTACTAATTTTTATTCTGGATTTACTGCCCAACTTCCATTAAGTTTCTTTTAATTTATTTTGTTATATGTTTTCATGCTTTAGCAAAATAATAACTATAAGCACAAAGTAATACTCATACCTGAATTTTAATTAAATTCTGTATTTCTTCATGAAGTTTGTCATGTTGTTTTTCAACTGAAGCCCAAATCATCAGGGCTGATTCCAAGGGTGTAATTCGCTCATCACTTTCAAACTGTGCATCTTTTAAAAACAAAAGAAAAATAAGTAACTTAGAAAGCTAAGTAGAACCTTATATTGTCAGTTTTTCAAAAGTGCATTCCTTTAAGTATTTACTAAACTACACACTATGCAGTGATCAAAAATATGGTGAATGTTTAAAATATAAAAATAATTATAATAAAAGACATACTGCTTTTAATCCTTTGAAGATCTCTAAAATATTCCCCCTTGCTTTGTTAAACACACTTATCACTCCTGCTACTGTCTGAAGCAGTTCTGGAAAAGCTTTTTTCCTGACTATCCTGGCTGCCTTGACATCCTGAATTGTTACCTTTGGTAGTCATTTTGACTCTGTGGAAGAGCCAGATGTTGAATGGTGTCAGACCCAGTAAAATAAGGTAGATGAGAACATAAGCCTGACTTTCCATTGGATGGCACCTGGCAGTGGGATTTACTGTATTTTTAATGACACCTCATAAAGACAGAGGACCTCCAGAACTGCTTCAGAAAAAGGCAAGAACAATAGGGTGTGTTTGAAATGAGGGGGTACACTTTGAGAGGGATTAATGGCAGTGTGTCTTTTACTGTAATACAGTAGTACATTTAAAAAAATTTAAACACAACCCCTATTTTTGAATCAATCCTTGTCAGTGTCAGGCACTATTCTGAATATGCCAGGTTAGGGAAGTGATTTTCTAATTACTCATTAAGATTAATTTTAAAACTGGAAGGCAGGGGAGGCGGGACCCTGATGATTACAAAACACAAAACTATTCTTTATTAAAATATTGAATTGCTGTTTTTGGAGGGTTTTTTTGCCATGCTGGGTTGAATTCAGGGCCTTACACATGCTAGGCAAGGACTCTTCCACTGAGCTAGATCTTCAGCCTGAAAATATTGATTTTTTTTTTTTCCTGAGATTTTGAGACAGAGTCTCTATGTAGTCCAGGATGGCCTTGAGCTTGTTCAAGGCCCACACTGGCTTTGAACTCTAAATCCTCTTGCCTAAGACTGCTGAGTGCTGGAATTACAGACATGTGTCAGTATGCATGGCTCTTAATAATGATTTTTAAGGGGTAAAATAAACTACATTTTACATAAGGTATCACAGTAATAGAATTCTCCAACTGTTTATAAACCTAACTGCATTATACTGAGCCTCAAGATACAGTCTCAGTTTCTGCATTTAAAAATTGATGAAAATAATTTTATAGGACCTTGGTGAACACTGAATGTTAACAGTTGTACTACTGTTGCACTTTCCTAAGACAGAATTTTGGTCAGGTTATCCTCAACAAAGACTCAAATAGCTTGTAACTAGTTAGTAAATTACACACTTAACAACTCAATCTAGCACTCAAGAACCTTCACTATGTATGTCTTCTATGTCCTATATTCACGATTTAGGCCATAAATACTTACTGACCACTACGTATAAGCTCTTGCCTAAAAAAAACCACAGGCATCTCAAGGAATAAGATGAAGTAGCTATTCTTATAATGCTTATATGCTAAAGAGAGATGAACAATACATTAATAAATGGCTAGAAAGAAGAACAAGGGCACTGGTAATCAAGAAGTGCAGTCATGGAAAGTTCTTTTAGGTAGTTTGAAATGGCCTTTCTGAACAATTAATAGGGGAGCTAAGACCGACACAGCACAGTCACACAAGATCTGATCAAAAAATATTCCAAAGGGGATAGTAAGAACAAAGATCCTTAGTAGGGTTGTGGTATTCAAAGAACAGAAAGTAAAGAGTAGGCAAGTTGGATATGTGTCATCCCATCACAGATGAGGTGTGTAGTCGTCTAGTTTGGAATTAATTCTGAATATAGAACATGACTTGTTAATGGATTAGATGTGGAGTGTGAGAAAAAAATAGAAGACTCAGGTTTTAACAAATGGATAAATGGTGCTGACACTGACATAAATCTGGGTGAAGAGCAAGTTTAAGATAAACATGGAGAAATCAAGAAATCTACAATATAAATAAACTGTGGTTTTCCAAATAATGTTAAGGTTTTTGTTTTGTCTAGAGTATCATTTTTATATTCTCTGACAAATTGTAGCAAACCTTCTAGGCAAAACATAAACTCCACTTCCTTGAACACTTTCCTGATTCCAGCTAGAAACTAGGAAATTTCTTAACCCCACCCCTACTTTTTTTTCCAGTACTAAGGATTAAATCCATGGCTTTTGCAGCAAGCTAATTCCCAGCTCTCTTATTTATTTCAAGATAGGGTTTATGATAAGTTGCTCAGGTGGGACCCAAACTTGTGCTCATCCTTCTTCAACCTCCTAGTGATGGGATTACAGTTATGTATACCACATCCAGCTAAAAATTTATCTCAATACTCATCTTTCCTAATACATACATTTTTCTTACCTGATATTACCTAATCCCGCTCAATAATTTGGTTTTCACTTTATAAATATAAGATATGGAAAAATATATGATAGAACTTCAAAATTTAATCATTTAGACATACACTTCCAGTAGTTCTTAGGATAGTGTAACAGACTGAATATGCCCACTACAACTAAAAAAAAAAAAAGGTTGAATAAATTGCACAATTATATTACTAAAGACATGGGAAACAATGAAAATGAGATGAACTAAAATTCCAAAGAGACAGAGAATCCTTTCTGAAGTGAGCTGATGATTTGTATCTGTTTTCTTCCCTGGGCTTATTTGCTAATTTTGGACAAGGACGAGAATCCAGTATACCCAGGCAGCAAGATTTTATGGAGAGGGGGCAGAGAAACAGAAGCTCCTCGTAATTTCTTTGGGCCTGGCTTGGTGGACTAGAAACTAGATAAAAACTGTCAACACATGATTGGCTTTTCCTCATAAGACATCTGTTGAGTACTAAGGCAGTGTAGGAGGCTGGGAAATCTCTTAGCCTCATAGATCATAAGAAAGACTCATGAGGAGAGAATGTCTGCCATAAACAAACATCTTCCCCTTTGAGACATTTGCAGTATTTTAAAGCTATGTGCGATAAGAAATAAAAACCAATATGGCAAACACTAGCCATATGTAATTACTGAGCAGTGAAAATCTGGCTAGTCCAAATTGAGATGTGCTTTAAGTAAAATACATACCAAGTGCTGTGGATTGTGTCTAGTTGTTAATCCAAAGCCTCATGCAGTCTTTTTCGAAGGTAGCTGAATCTGGAATGTGTGATGCTGGGATCAAGGGTGTGTAATTACTAAACCACTGGATGTGAGTGATTGGTTTGGCATTGCCCCAATCCTGGTTGCTGGATGGGATAAAGGGCACAAAGACGCTGTTAAAGTTTCTTGTTGCTTTTTGCTGCTTCTGCTGCCATATACGTTGCCCCTCTGCTACCCTGCCCTGGAGCCAGACGATTATGGACTGAAACCTCCACGAACTGTAAGCGAAATAAACCTTCTCCCCTTTAACTTTGGATGTGGGATATTTTGTCTCAGCAATGAGAGAAAAGTAACATACCAAGTTAATCATAAAAACTTACTACAAAAAGTAAAATTATCTCATTAACATTTTTATAGATTACTTCTTTTTAAAATACCGGATAAAATGATTAAAATTATCTCTTTTTACTTTTCTTAATGTACCTATTTAAATTACACATGTGGTTCACATTTCCTGAGCAGTACTAATATTGTGCAACCACTAAAAAGTAGAGTATAAAAGGTTACATACACCAAAAATCCAATATAATTAAACTTTAAATGCCTCTTCATGTGAGTTCATTATAATGAAACATACTGATTCATGAAAGTTGACCCCGGCCCATTATATCTACGATATATACTCAAAAGGAAATCCTAGTGAATTTCAAGATTAAACCATGGGCTTGGGGTGGGAATATAGTTAAGTGGTAGAATGCCTAACATGTGCAAGGCTCTGGGTTCAATTCCCAGCACAAGAAAAAAAACTTTGAGATCTCACAAAATCTGGACGTTGAACGTCCCCTTTTTTGGGAGGGAAAGTTATCAGGGAAGAAACTCAGATATACTGAACAAGGGCTATTTGCAAAGCACTGCTGGGCACTTTATAATATTTTGTTATACTTTATTTACAGAAGAACCCTATTAACAACATTATCTTATGGTCTGCAAGGTCTGGAATTTTCCAATTGTGTCTATACCAGCCTGTTTTCCTCTTCAGCAATAGGCTCTGATGTCTCATCTCTTTCACATCTACTCTACTCTAGCTCTTAAATGCCCTTATACCAATTCTCCAGACCTAACTTCAGGTCCTAAATAAAGCAGACTACATGAGCCAGAGTTGATTTAGTGAGTACTTTGAAAGTGGTAGTAATACTTAGGGTTTGTGTAATACATGTTTATAAGTTGGAGTTTCATGTAAATACTGTCCACTAACTAGGACTGCTGGGAAAGTATTTTTAAATTGTAAAAACCAATTATTTCCACCAAAGTGTACTTTAAATGACCATGTTGTAAATAAAACTGAACCGAAATTATCCATTATAATCTAATAAATAAGGGAGACATGAGGGAGAAATAAGGGAGAAAAATAAGGGAGAGGGATTGTAGCTATAAACCATATTTCTTTTTATAAATAAGTGTCTATGTCAAGTTTAAATAAAAAATTTCAAGTATCAGTTGGACATGGTGGCACAAGCCTATAATACCAGCGCTCTTGGATGCTGAGGCAAGAGTATCACAAGTTACAGCTAGTCTGGGCAACTAAGTGTGACCCTGTCTTAAAATAAAAAATAAAAAAGAGATGTAGTTCAGTGTGAAGGCCTTGAGTTCAATCCCTAGTACTGCAAAAAGTTTCAAATATCATAGTGGCAGTAAAAGTAGTGTAAAATTGGCATGAGCGCGAAGTTATATAATAAAATAGTGTATGAAATAGTTCTCCACTGTTGCATCAGAAACACCTAAGAACTTATTAGAAATGTAAATTCCAGAGGCACATACTTATCCTACAGATTAGGAAACTCATGGGGTGAGCGGGATTCATCACTGTTGTTTAAGTTCTTTGAGTAATTCTAAAGCAGAACAAAATTTGAGAATCACTGCTTAAGAAGAGAGAAACTATATTTCATTTTTAATAAAACCTTGGATTGAGAGTAACTTGTTCCGTATGACTAGCAAACATTTATAATAAATTTTAACTTGATAAAAGAGCAATGTCTTGCAATATGAGTAGTATGTGAAGACAAATGTCCCATGATCATAACTGAGCCAATGGTCCACCCCACCCCCACTTCACTCACTTGCTTCAGGATTGTAAGTGATCATCTCTAAATAGAAAGAGGTTATGGACATCTAGACTGCAGAGGAGAAGCAGAAAAAGGCAGTGGCATCCCTTACTTCCAATCAGATTAGGGAGACATGTAAATGGTGCAAAACAGTGCAAAAGTTTGTAGAAAAGGACCATTCGAATAAAGCTGTAAGAGTGTGAGCAATGAATTTGTTTAACAGTGCAATGTTCTCAAAAAAGAGGCAAAAGCAAGTGTCATTGGATAGGTTCCTTGTTAAAGCTGCATGAAAAGAAAAAGATTCCCTTGAGCCAATAGATAGCAGTGATTCCATTAGTGACAGTGAAAGTCATTTTACACAATAACCCTCCTTTCTCATCTCACACCAGCCACAAAGATTTTCAAAGGTCAAGGCAGATTAATTTATTTTTCTTTATATTTTGTATTTTCTTTATTATTTTGTATTATATTACAGTATTTTAATCATTTTTATAAGAATAATTTTGGGTTGTAGAATGAATCGACTGAGTTTCTATTATTTCTTTCTTTCTTTTTTTTTTTGGTACTGGGGATCAAATTCAGGACCTTGTGCTTGCGAGGCAGGCGGCGGAACCACTGAGCTAAACCCCCGGCCCTCCATTATTTCTTACAGGGAAATTCACTTTGATATACAAGTGCTTTGGATTACAAGCACATTTCACAAATGAATTATGCTCACCAAGGTTTTAATTTACATGTTTTAAATATGTGTGTGTGTGTGTGTGTGTGTGTATTGGCCAGATACATATAAGCAAACTCTGAAAAAAAAGTTTACAGTATCTTCTCATTGTCTTATATTTGAACATAAATTATTTCCACTGAAATATTAAAATACATATTTACCAAGAGATTTTCCTGCTGCAATTCTTGTCAAAAACTGGCATATGTATACAGTTCTCAACTGATCAGCTGTAAGACTAGGGAGTCCATGAATAATAGCTGGAAAAGAAAAAATAAATTTTATTAAGGCAAAATCAAACAATCCAGTAGTGACTGCATGTGGTTAAATAACAGGTTACAAACATCTCACTAAAATTACCATAAATTAAAAGATGTATGTTCTAGCTATTTAGTTAATTTTAAAAAATCAGAGCAAAAGTGGGGCCTACCAATACACAACTGAAAGCTCAGTGCTCTGGGAGGGTAAAGCAAGAGGATCACAAGCTTGAGCCTAACCTGAGCAACTTCACAAGACTCCTTCTCAAAAAGAAAGTAAAGAAATGGCTGGCGATGTAGCTCAGTGCAAAGGTCCTGGGTTTGATCCCCAGTGTCACAAACAAAAACAAACCATAACAAAAATAGCTTTCCAAAATACAATTAAGTCCCTGACTTATGAACATTCAAGTTGTGAACTTTTCATAGATAGGAATGGACCTTGCATTTGAATTTTTTATGCTTTAAATTGTACATTTCTGTCAAAGGTGTATAAGATTCACTTTGTTGGGTTTACAAATGAATCTAACTTATAAAAGTTCTCCCGAGCCAGGGTGGTGGTGGACTCCTATAATCCCAGCACTTGGGAGGCAGGGGCAGGAGCATCGCTGCCAGTTAAGAGGCTCCAGCCTGGGCTGTGTAGTACATTTAAGGTCAGCCAGAAGTATCCAGTGAGACCCTGTCTCAAAAAAAAAAAATCTCCTCGAACAGAACGGGGACTCTATAACTGACTCACGTGTAGAATAACAAATGTTTAAAATTATTTTCAAAGTATTATTGTATGCTAACAACAAATATTTAGATCTATATTAAAACGTCAAATCACTAGTTGAAGTTATTTCATACCATGAAATTCTTCACACTATAGGAAATATTTTATATTACTTCTGTCAAAATTTCAGCTCTGTGAATCTGTTCAGTTCACAGTTATATTTAAAAATATATTTATTAATATTTATCTCACAAATATTTGCCCACCTAGATGTTGTACCAGGCAATGAATACATATAAAGGTGAGTAAACTGTCTTTCTGGATCTCAGTGAGCTAGCTTATCTAAAGACAAATAACTGAACTACTAAAATAAAAATGTGAAACTGAAAAAGACAAATACAGAATGCTAGGGCAGCATACCCCAAAGAAATCTTACAATGTATTTAAGTATCTTTAGGGGTAAAGAACTGTCAGGAAAGGCTTCTCTGAGGAAATACTGTAACATCCAAAATAAAGTACTTGTGTTGTACTTCGCCCAAGGTTTGGTTGGTATATAACTGTATATACATATGTGTATGTGTATACATATATGTGTATGTGTGTGTATATTATACCATAAATAACTAGCAACTATTAAGCAGATAAAACAATACTCTTACTCTTTTCCTCAATTCTACAATGGCATACACAGATTATATGGGCCAAATATAGTTATAATAGAATTACATAATATTTAAAGAGAACAGATTAAATAAAATTTAAATAAGTGATTAAATATTTGCTGAACATCTACTGCTAGTCTTAGTAGCTGATAACTGAGGGAGAAGACAGCCAGTCCCTGACCCTTATGAAGTGTTTTTAGTCTGAGAAGATACAAGTAAATTATGTCAAGTGACGAAAATTTTAATGAGTGCCACAAAGGATAGGTACAGTCAGCCCTCTGTACCCATAGGGTTCTGTACCTGCAATTTCAACCAAGTGAAGATCAAAAATGTTTTAAAAAATAATTACACCTGTACTTAATATGTACAATTTTTTCCTTGTTACTATACTTTAAATGACACAGTGTAATAATTAGTTACATAACACAAACATTGTATTAAATGTTATCAATGATCTAGAGATGATTTAAAGTCTATGGGGGGAATGCTGAGGTTTTATGCAAACACTAGGCCATTTTATACAGGGCCTTGAGCCTCTGGTTTCTGTTACCTGTAGGGGTGGGGATGGGGTCCTGAAACCAAATCCCACAGATACTAATGGAGGATAGGAGAGTGTACTTTGGAAGAAAGTCACCATGTGCAGTCTACATTGAAAAGCTGGAGTTATTCAACCTCCTTGAGGATGGAACAGCTACATTAAATTCCCTGGAGCTTCTTCTGCGTGGGAGATTTGCTTCTTCCATTTATTTATGTAATCATCTATTTACATCAGTATGGACTCATTGATTTTTTTTTTTTTTTTTAGCACTTACTTTCAGGAACTAAATAGTTTCTGGTCATCTTGTGTATTTCCTATCTCAGTCCCATAATTAGCCATTTCCCAAAGAGCCTTGTTTCCCCTGTTAGGAGAATGGTATTAGAAACCAAGATCTGGGTGCTAGGTATACTTGTCCTCCTAGGGATGCTCCCCTGCCCTTTCCTCTGACAGAGCAAGGAAATATACATGTGTGTACACCGGCCCAAGTCTATACACATTATAAATTATATTTATCCTTCAGCTACAGTTTGGATCTAGGATGTTCCCCCAAAGGCCCACATGTTAAAGCCTGGGATCCCAGCTTAGCACTAAGGGAAGTGAAGTAGGATTAAAAGATAAATAAATATAGGAAGGAGACAAGGAAAATTGGAATTTTAAAAGTGTACTTAAAAAAAAAATCTTGCAGCTTCAGGACATAAAAGTTAATCAAATGCAATTTAAATTTTTTTTTCCTCACCCAAGGTGCAATAAGCCTGGGCAATTCCCTTTCATCTGCAAACTGGTCTTTTTCACATGTGAATAGATCACCTTTTTACCTGTAGATCCTACTTCCTCCCTCCTCAAGGAAGGAGCAGTATTAGTGGGCAGCACATCTCACTTTCACACACATGTAAAAAGCCTGCAATCTAACAAAGTCCACCAGATGGGAAACCTGACAGCAGAAATACACATCCTAGATCACCCAGCGCCCATAAACACAGTATACCCATATCTAGATCATAAGGCACCTCTCTAGAGCCCACACTCTATTTCTGTGACTGTGTACTTTTCATTTAGATATCTGCCTAATAAATCCCTTCGTGTCTCTTACTGACATTAATTCTTTTTCTGTAAGGAAGGTCGTAGAACCCTCATTAATATAATGAGGTTACTTTAGGACCATCCTAGAACCCAGTCTGGCGACAAGGAAGTTGTGGAGCTTTAAAATATGGGGCCTAGTGGGAGGTTTTGGGGTCACTGGGGGCATGCCTGGGAAGGGCACCATGGGACACCAGTCTCTCCCACCTCCAGCCCTACATGGCTCCCAGTCTTGGGGTGAGTGGTCTGCTTTCCTACTAGCTCCTAACATACTGTGCTGCCTTGCCACAAGCCCCCAAACAAGGGGGCAATCAAGGAGGAACTGGAACTTCCAAAACTGCCACCGAATAAACCTGTGCTTTATCAATTACCTTTTGTTACTGAGATACAAAGCTGATTAACAAACTGTCTGCATTAACTGATATCTGCATTATACGGATATTTCCAACTCTAACCCATTTCCACAGATCATTCTGGCCTTCTTCCAAAAAGAACTTTTTAATAATTCTAACTATTGTGAACTGACTTCACTGCAGGGATGAATTTCCTAATTAACGTTGATTTTCCATGGCTCCAGTATTAGCTAGATATACAAAGAAAAGGTATTTGAAGTGTAATAAGGCATGAGTCTGAAACACTTTAGGTTAACTATTTCACTGCTCTGTAAACTAAAATTACTTGCTTAACTCACAAGATTATCATGAACATGCAATGCATCAATACAGCTCACTGAGAATTTTCTGTTACTGTTAGATTTATACTATAAATACATATTTATACAGTAAGTTTAATGCCAACTCTGAGGAAAGTACCAGAGCATTTTTCTGTTATCTTTCAAAAAGCTATGCTAAATCTCAGCACTCTGAAAGCCCGTAGGAGGATCACAAATTCAAGTGCGCCCTGGGCAATTTAGCAAGACCTGGTCTCAAAAACCAAAACCAAATCCAAGTGTGGTGGACACACCTGTAATCCCAGCATTTGGGTAGCTGAGGCAGGAGGATCACTGCGAGATCAAGGCCAGCCAGAACCACATACACAGTGAGACCCTGTCTCAACAACAAAAATAATTTTTTAAAAACGGCGGGTGGGGGAGTGAGGATGTAATTCAACGCAGAGCCCTAGGGTTCAATTCTTAGTACCGCAGAAACAAATGACAACAAAGAATGCTGTTAATCTTCCCACTGGGTCTTTGTTCATTATTTACAGACTGTCTAAGCAGATTTCAGCTTTTTATTCTGAGGACTACACTCAGCAAACAGGCCAAAGAAGGTTTAAATACCTCACAAGTCAACATAAAACAGAGTGATGACTGCGGTTACAGTGACTGCAGAGTAAAAAAAAATCACAATACCGTTGTGTAGCATTCTGGGAGGCTGAGGCAGGAGGATCACAAGTTTCAGCTTAGCCTCGGCAACTTAGCGATTTAAGCTGGACCCTGTCTCAAAAAGGCCCTGAGTTCAATCCCAGTATCTCAAAACAAACAACAAAGTTTAAAAGCCACCGAATAAAAGCTCCGAAGGAGACAAAAGGAACTGCACAGTGGGTTGGGTGCAGTTTTATACACTGTCTCGTTTAATCTTTACGTTCACCCTAACCGGAGGTCTTATTTTCATTTCACCGAAGAGGAAAAGAATCTGAAGGAAAAGAGGCGCTGATAAGGGGCGGAACCGCGACGGCAGGCGAAGCTCGCGCGGGCGAGCGTGGATCCTGCAAGCATCTGCCGCACTCACCCTCGGTGCTGTCGCGGATGCGGTGGAAGTCCTCGGAGCGGCCGTCACGGAATGCCCGGCAGAGGGAGAGGCAGAGGAAATCCAGCATCCACCCGGTAGCCACCGCCTCGGCCTTCGCCACCAGGTCCGCGTCCTCCTCCTTCTCTTCCTCAGGGCTCCCGAACTCCACCTGGCAGTCCAACAGTTCCTGGCACTCTGTGTGCTCCTGTTCGTTTGTGGCCTTTTCCATCAGTGCAGGCTCCGGGGCGTCCTCGTCTTCCGGGTCCTCACGCCCCCGCGAGCTCGGAGCGCCCACGGAGGTATCCTCCGCCATGTTGAAACTCTCACGCCTCCTTGGGTCCGCTCGAGCGCTGCGCCGTGATTGGCTTCCGGTGGAGGGCGCGGGGCGTGACCGCGCGGAGTCGCTTCCGCTAGTGGAAAACCACCCAATCACATAGCCAGGATAGGAGAAAGGGTAGAGCCTGGCTTCTGATTGGCCGAAAACTGCTGGCTTCTCTGACCTCGAATTTCCCGCCAGTCTCTGGCTGGGATTCGTGGGTGGAGCCCGGGGCCTAGAGGCTCAGGAGACTACTGCGCCCTTTTGGGAGTGGGAGTGGGGGTGGGGCTGCTTCGTCCTTTTCAAATACAACCTGGATGACTACAATCGAAGTGGATTAAAGATCTAAATATTAAAACAGAAACACTAAACTTGCTGAAAGATAAGTTAGGTAGAACTGTTGAAGGCATTGGCATAGGAAAAACCTTTATGAACAAATCCTCAGTGGCATGGGAACTAGCGCAAAGAATCAACAACTGGGATCTCATCTTATTAAACAGCTTCTGCACTGCAAGAGAAACCACCAACAGAGCTAAGAGACGACCTGCAACGTGGGAAAAAAATTTTGCCAGCTTTTCCTCAGACAAAGGACTACCGTCTAGAATATATAAAGAACTAAAAAAAAATCAGACCCCCCAAATATAAAGACCCAATTCAAAAATGGGCATCTGAAATGAGTAGACATTTCTCAAGACAAACAATAAAAGCAGCAAATAAACATATGAAAAGATGTTCAACATCACTGGTCATTTGAGAGATGCAGATGAAAACAACGCAGAGTTTCCACCTCACCCCAGAAAGAATGGCTGCTATCAAGAAATCAACCAATAACAAATGCTGGTGGGGCTGTGGGGAGAAAGGAACACGTCTCCATTGTTGGTGGGAGTGAAAACTGGAGCAAGCACTGTGGAAATCAATATGGAGATACCTCAAACAACTAGGACTGGAAGTCCCATTTGACCCAGCTATCCCTCTGCTGGGCCTTAAAAGAATCAAACCTCAGTCATATATGCTCACCCATGTTCATAGCAGCACAGTCTGTAATAGCTAAAACTTGGAAACAGCCCAATTGCCCCTAACTGGAGACTGGATAAAGAAGATGTGTTTTATATATATATAATGGAGTAGTACTCAGCCATAAAGAATGAGAAACTAGAGACATTTATAGCTAAGTGGATGCCCATTGAGGCGATACTCTTAAGTGAAATAAATAGGACACGTGTAAATACCAAATAGTTTGTCTGGTGTGAAAAATTAAAAGTGTAAATAAGGATCAAAATGTATAATTGATATTATGAAATAGGAAGAAAATGTCTAAAGGAAAAAGAAATGAGAAAGGTAGGGAAAAGGAAAGAAGGGAAAAGAAAAAATACGAGAAAAGAAAAATAATGGAAAAAAAGTCTTTGTAAATAGGGAAGGGTGGAGGAGGTGAAGGGAGAGCAGGGGAATGGGGAAAAAATAAGAATCAAGATACATCATGTAAAGGTACAAGATTGCAATGATGAATGTAACTGTATTGCATACCTAAAATGTACCGATAAACTTAATAAAAAAAATACAACCTTGATGGCAACAAGCTTAGTTAAAATGGAAACACATTTTTCCAGCAACTGCTTCCATAGGAGATAGGTCATTAGACCTGGCTACCATCATTCAAACTTAATGCTTTAGGTGCTAAACTAATTCAACTAATGCATTTTACTATAGTATTATAGGCAGCTAAGTTACTATAGTTACAGAGGGATTGAAAATCAGCACAAAAAAATAAAGGCATCAAAATTGTGGTTGGAGGGACATCTGAAGAAGGCAAGGCCTCAAGATAAAGATGCAAGGGCAAGCCTAGGAGACCTAAGGAATAAACAGCAACTTGAGATTATACCGTAATTATCCGTACCTGATCCAGGAAGTCCAGATAGGCCCCAGAAGCCCAGGTGGGTGACTAGAGCATCTGGACTCATCCCTTCCCCAAAATGCCATTGTTCCTTCCATGTACCTTTGCTTCTTGACCTGTTTTCATATAGGTTGATTGTAGTTTGACCCACACTGGCTTTGTGACTTTGGTATATAAATTACCCAACAAAGAGCCTCAGTGGCCACCCTACTTGGGACCCTCCAGGAAATCCAGGAGCTATTCTTCCCTTTATTTCCAATAAAACTCTCCAAACTTCTTCCATTGATTTGAGACTTCACTCTTAAAAGTTGAGAGGCCACAAACTCAACACATTTGGCATCGGACAGGTCGAATATTTCTCCTACATAAATAGGATCACAAACCAAAACTCTTCCAAAGAACTGACATCCTTGCCTTCCAACTCTAACATGCATCATAATCCGTCCTGGGCCATATTGAAACAAATAGCTGAGCTCCAGTCCAGAAGTTTTAGTTCCATAGTTCTGGCTAGGGATCCTTGAATATGCAAGTCTAATTAATAAATTCTCTGGTAATCCTGAGGCTGCTTGTCTGAAGATCACATTTTGAGAACTACCACTTTAGGAATAGTAGATTCCTATGGAAATGTATTTTAATTGGGCTCTGAGACTATAGAATACATAAGTGAATGCTTATTATTATCATTTTTTAGCAAACCTAGGGCCTATGTGTATGATAGGCAAGTGCTCTACCAATGAACTAAGCCTCCAGTCCCTGATGCTTTTTTTTTTTTTTGGTACCAGGGATTGCTAAATTCCCGGACCTGCTGATGCTTATTTTTAAGTTTGAGTCTTACTGGACAAAAGGAGATTCTGGGTGGGTGGGTGTGGCCTGGGAGGGGTGGACTGGTTATTTTCTGTTTCTTGATGTGGTTGATAGTTATGATCAGTTTGTTCACTTTATGAATATTAATTGAACATCATTTATGCACTTTTTAGTATGTATCATAATTGACTACAAAGTTTACTTTAAAAGTCCTTTTGTTTATAACATATAACATTTATAAAAAACTTTTTTGTGTTTTAATTTTACATATAATTTACTATCTTAGGGCAGCAGTATTTGTTGTCTTTTTTCTTTTAGGTGACATTAGGGGTTGAAACCAGGGCCTAATATTGCTAAGCAGGGGCTCTACTACTGAACTGAATCTTCAGCCCTTTTATTTTCAGATAGGATCTCAATAAGTTGCTTAGGTTGGCCTTGAACTTTGGATCCTCCTGCCACAGCCTTCCAAATGTGGAAGCTAAACAGGCAGAAAATGAATTAATTTACAGTTATAGTACAGTTGTAGTAAACCTAGCCTCTTACTCCATCAGGCTTCTCTGAACTGGCACGTACTAAGTGGCTATAACATTCTGTACAGGCTAAACTATATGTGAAAGTTAATAAGCACACCTGCGATGTAGAACACACATATTTCTTCTCAATAGCATGTGACGTTTTCCTTAGAGTTGATGCATACAGGATCTTGATTCTTACAGCCCTTCTGTGAGGATCATAGTAGTGGACCATGTCACATTGGCTGCTTCAATGTATTCTGACATAACACATCTACTGCTGTGAGATAAGCAGAATGCAAGCTGACCTAAAGAAAGACTTCCTGAGACACTTGCTTTCATCATCCTGTACAGCTCTCACACCCTTAAACTCTTATAAAAACCTAGCCTTTCTCCCTGATAGCTTCATCCTCTCTCAGAACTCAGCCACTATTCTCTTGCAGTTATCAATAAACTGTTAACTTTTCTATATTCCTTGACTGTTGGTAAATTATTTTATCACTCATGGTTCTGGCATTTCACATGCTGTGTCTAGTGTAGCATCAAAGAGCTAGGATTACAAGCCACCTGGACACCACAACCAGCAAGTGCTGAGTTGTTAAAGTAGCATATTGTATTACTTTACATTATAGGGATGACTAAACTGAAATGTCCCGTAAGAGTTATCCACTAGCTTTGTGACCTTGGGTACACTGTGCTTCGGTTTTCTCTTCTGTATGTTGGGGATAATAATAACACTTGCACCCTAACATGTTGGGCAGATTAAGAGTTTGGTTAGTAGAAAGAGTTTAAACAAAGGTAGGTACATAGTACATGTTCAGTTAGTATAGCAAGATGAGGAGGACATGTGGTACCAGGAAAGAGGATGAGGCACTGGAATGGATTTCTTCCTCAGGCTGTGATAGTTCTAGCAGGCATAAATTATGTTTTACAAACAATAAATGAATAGTAATAGAGAAGAAGAGAATAAAGCACATTACGCACCCAGTGTTATGGATGGCATGTTTGTGTTTTTCTCTACCACAAATTCATATGCTGAGACCTTAACTCAAAGAGATAATATTAAGAGATGAGACTTTTACTTTCTTAAAAACCTGCCTGCTGAGCTCAACACTACATGTATTCTTCTGAAATACTATGTCAACACAGTTATGGAAGATAATTCAAGTTAGAATAGGTCATGAAGATGAAGCCCTCACAATGAAATTAATGCCTTTATAAGAATAGGAGGACTGCAAGTTCAAACAAGACTGTCTCAAAATAAAAAAACAAAATAAGGGACTCAGAATGTAGCTCAGTATGAAGGCCCTAGGTTCAATTCCTCATACTGATTTAAAGAAGAAGAAAAAATGGGAGGAGGAGACAGGGTCTCTCTAAGTTACTACATTGCCCAGGCTGGGCTAGAACTTGAAATCCTCCTGCCTCAGCCTCCCAGAGTGCAGGAATTACAGGCATGTACTATTGATACAGGGATGATGTAGGAGATGAAATAGGATCTCTAAATGATATAAGGGAAATATAATTCTCAACCTGTTAAATGTCTGACACGCTGAATTCGTGTTTTCTAAAACTGAAGAATGAATTTGAGGGACAACAGATGTTAAGAGTAGGAAATGTTTATTGAGACGATAGCTTCTGAGAGGCAGGAGAGGTCCCAAATGGGTAGCTGAGGACCCCACTTTTTAGAGAAAGTTTTATAAAACACATACATGTTGGTACAAAATAGGTTAAAGTTATAATCAGACAATAAGATTATAAGTGTAGTTGCTTAGGTACTAGTGATCCAGTGGGGGAACAAGCCACATAACAAGTGTATCTGGAAAGAGCAAAAGCATTTCAGAGCTCTTGGTCACCCACTGGGTGACTGATGTCTATCTAGACTTCATTAGGCCAGGTGCTATCACTTAGCCTGTCCTTTGGGAAAGTATGCAGGCCTGGTCATTTTGTCTTTATCTTGAGGTCTGCCCTCTAACAGATGATTCTCCAGTAGGGTTGTAATGTGTGTTTTTATCTTCTGCTGACTCTCTCAAGGGCCATGCTCTATCTGACTGCCTATAATATTTCAACCTAACTTAGCTGTCTATAATACTATCATGCCTGACTACAAACTGCATTCTTTGTCCTCTTCCCTTACTGAAGAATAAGTGCCAAAACTTAAGATGCCCTGGCCTCAAAGTGTAGTACAGGTGAGTACAAAAGTAATTTCAAAATTTTATCTCCACAGAGAAGTCAATAATATAAAGTTTTCCTGGCTTGTAGCCTAGAAAACAGAGGAGATCTCTCATAAAATAAAAAATAAATGACACTACAGTGGCATGTACCTATAATCCAAGCTACTTGAGAGGCTGAAGCAGGAGGATAGTAAGTTTGAGGCTATTCTGGGGAGCTTACCAAGACCTCATCTCAAAAACAAACAAACAAATAAATGAATAAAGTTAAGTTTTTCTCTCTCAGTTGGGTTTGGTGGTACAGGCCTGTAATGGTACAGGTGGTACAGGTCCTGTAATCTGAACAGAAACTCCAGGAGGCTGAGCAATCCCAATCCAAATACCAACAGCATTCCTCGCAGAAGTAGAAAAAAACCCTAAAATTATGTGGAATGAGAAGAGATCCAGAATAGCAAAGCAATCCTGGGCAATAAGAGCAAAGCAGGAGGCATCACAATTTCAGATTTCGAGTTATATTACAAAGCGACAGCAATTAAAAACAGCCTGGTATTGGCACAAAAACAGACATGTGAATCAATGGGACAGAATAGATGATGCAGAAATATTCCAGTAACATTCAACCAACTGATCTATCTTGACAAGGGAACCAAAAATATACATGGGAGAAAAGAGAGCCTCTTTAACAAATGGTCCTGAGAAAACTGGCAGAAGATTGAGTCTAGACCTGTGTCTTTCCATGCATTAAAATAAAATAGAAACGGGTCAAAGACCTAGATATTAAAACAGAAACACTAATTCTGCTGGAAGGTAAAGGAGATAAAACTCTTGAAGACATAGGCATAGGTAAAGACTTTCTGAACAGAACTCCAATTGTACAAGAAATAACACCAAGAATCAACAAATGGAATTACGCAAAATTAGACAGCCACTGCACTGCAAAGAAAACAACCAACAGAGTGAAGAGAAAAAACTCAGAATAAAAAAAAATGCTTGCCAGCTATTCCTCAAAGAGCTAATTTTAGGAATATGTAAAAAACAAAATTAGACCCATCAAAAGACTCAATCAAAACATAGGCCATTGAAATGTATAGGAACTTCTCAGAAGAAGAAGTACAAATGGCCAGTAAATATATACAAAAATGTTCAATAGTATTGGTCATGAGAAAAATGCAAACTAAACAGAGATTTCATCTTACTTCAGAAAGAATGGCTATTATCAAGAAATCTAATAATAGCAAATGCTGGTAAGGCCATGGGGGAAAAAGGAACCCTTCTGCATTGTTGGTGGGAACATAAATTAGTACCACCACTATGGAAATTCGTATGAAGATTCTTCAAAAAAGCTAAAAATGGAAATTCTATTCAACTCAGCTCCTCTCCTTAGGGGTATCTTCCCTAATTCATTAATGATATCACATTATAGTGATATATGCATACACATATTTATAGCAACACAACTCATAATAGCTAAATCATGGAAATGGCCTATATACCCAACAACAGTCAAATAGATAAAAAAAGTCATATTTATATACAATGTAATACTACTCAGCCATAAAGAAGGATAAATTTGAGTCATTTGCAGGAAATGGCTGCTTCTTGAGACCATAATGCCAAGTGAAATAAATCAGACACACAAACTTAAATATTGCATAGTTTTTCTTATATAAAAAAACATAATAAGGAAGTAGTTCTTTTGCAGATGAGAACGGTATCTAGAGATTGAGGAAGGTGGGAGGGAGGGAAGAAGGGCAAATAAAAAGAATTAAGGTGGGACATGTATATATACCAAACGTGAGAAGAAGAGGAAGAAAAAGAAGAAGGAGGAAAAGGGGGAGGAGAAGAAGAAAGGGGGAGATTAAAAAGAGAAGGAGGGGGTGGAATGGAAGAAAGAGAAGGAAGACAAGGAGGAAAAGAGGGAATTTAGGATGTAGCTCAGTGTAAAGGCTCTAGTTTCAATCCCCAATACTGAAAAAAGAAAAATAAAATTATAGCACATGGAATTATGTACAGTACATAAGACTTGATGGTAATAAGCAACTATGTTACTTGTTTATGTATTTACTATGGCATACTTTTTATCACTAGAATCTACACCTAGTTACAAAAAATTACTATAAAGCAATACTCAGTGTTACAAAGGCAGTGGCCTCATAACACCTCATTTTTACCATTTTGAGTAATTGACCCATACCAACTAGATGTGTAAGCACACAATATGGTGTTCACACACCAGTGAAATGGTCTAGTGCTGTATTTCATATATCTCTGTCATTAAGTGATGAATGACAGTAACTGCATTTCCTTACGGGACCAGCCAACGTCACCACAGTGCCTGTATGCTGTCAAGAACCACATCAACTGCCACCTGCCTCACAAGAGCAAGGACCCAAGTTCGATCCCCAGTACCAAAAAAAAAAAAAGAACCACATCAAACGGTGATCCTATAATACATGAAATAACAACAGCAATAAAATCTTCAGCCTTAGCAACTTAGTGACTTAGGGAGACCCTATCTCCAAATAAAAAAATTTAAAAAGTCTAGGAATTTAGGTCAGTGTGAAAGCCCTTGGTTCAATTCCCAGAAAAGACAAATTTGTGCTTGCTTCTGTTTATGTAGTATCTGATCATGATGTATCTTTTTAATGATTTGCTGCATTATATTTACCAGACTTGAGGATATTTGCATCTATGTTCATTAGCAAAATTGGGGGGCCAGGGATTTAGCTCAGTGGTTTCGATGCCTGCCTCGCAAGCACAACAACCCAAGTTCAATCCCTGGTACCAAAAAAACCCAAAATTGGCCTTTACCTTTTCTTTTCTTTCTTCTTTTCTTCCTTCCTTCCTTCCTTCCTTCCTTCCTTTCTTTCTTTCTTTCTTTCTTTCTTTCTTTCTTTCTTTCTTTCTTTCTTTCTCTCTCTCTTCCTTCCTTCCTTCCTTTCTTCCTTCCTTTCTTTCTTTCTTTCTTTCTTTCTTTCTTTCTTTCTTTCTTTCTTTCTTTCTCTCTCTTTCTCTCCTCTTTCTTTCTCTCTCTCTCTCTCCTCTCTCTCTCTCTCTCTCTCTTTCTTTCCTTCTTTCTCTTTCTTACTTTTTGATTCCTTGTCTGGTTTTGATAACAGGGTAATGCTAGCTTCCAGTGAAACTTCATTGATGAGTTTGAGAACTGCTGGTATTATTCTTCCCTCAAGTCTTTGTGAAATTCAGCACTGAATACATAGGGTCCTGGGCTTTCCTTAGTTGTTAGAGTTTTTATTACTGCCTAATTTCATTGCTTGCTATTGCACTGTTCAGTATTTTTATATTCCCTTTGGTAATACATATGTGTCTAGAAATCTGTCCATTTCTTCTAAATTCTCCAAATTTATTGGAGTACAGGATTTCAAAGGAGTTAGTTATAATAGTGATCTAATAATGATCTAATAATATGAAAGGGATAATTTCAATTCTTTTGTAT
Organism: Heterocephalus glaber; assembly: GCF_000247695.1. The sequence continues at coordinate 18,165,702 of NW_004624744.1, forward strand.
TTATTGAAGCATGCTTTATGGGCCTATTTATGTGACCCATTTTGGAGAAAGTTTCATGTGCTGCTGAGAAGAATGTCTATATTCTGTTTTTAATTGGGTCAAACATTCTATAGATGTCCATTAAGTCCATTTGTTTGAAGGTATAGTTCAACTCATTTTTCTTTGTTCATTCTTTTGTCTAGTTGATCAATCTATTTGTGAAAGTTGATGTCCCTCACTATGATTGTGTTGATATTTATTTGATCTTTTATATACAGTATATTGTTGTTATGAACAAGTTTATGCAGGTATTTGGTGCATATATACTTATAATTGTTATCTTTTCCTGTTTAATTGTTCCTTTTGCCAGTATGTAGCTACCTTCTTTGTCTCTTCTAATTAGTTTTGGCTTAAAGCCCACTTTGTCTGAAAATAAGATAGCCACTCCTGCTTGCTTTTGGGCTCCTGTTGCACAGAATAATGTTTTCCACTCTTTGACTTTTAGTCTCTGAGCTTCTTTCTACAGATTAAATTTGTTTCTTGTATGCAGCATATTGTTGGGTTTTGGTTTTTGAACCAGTCTGCCAATATGTGTCTGTTGATTAGGAGTTGAGACCATTTATGTTGAGTGTTGTTACTGAAAAGTATTGACTTATTCCTATCATTACACTATTTTTCTGTTGTTGATTCTTTTATTTTTACCTTTTGTTTAACTGCTTATCCTTCTTGATGTATTCATTCCATTAGGCCCTTTGGTGTGGTTGACTTCATTGTCTCTGCCCAGAATATCCTTGAGTACTTATTGTAGTGAAGGTTTGGAAGTCATGAATTTCTTAAGGTGCACTTTGTTGTGGAAGGTTCTAATTTCTCCAATTTTTAAAGACAATTTTGCAGGCTGTATTAACCTAGGTTGAAAGTTGTTTTCCTTTAGTGCTTGCATAACTTCCTTCCAGGTTTCTCCTGTTGAGAAATCTGCAGTAATTCTAATTCAAATTACCCTTGTAGGTGATTTATTGTTTTTTTCTAACAGCTTTTTTTTTTTTTTTTTTGGTACCAGGATCGAACTTGGGACCTTGTTCTTGTGAGGCAGGTGGCTAAATCCCTGGCCCTCTAACAGCTTTAAATTTCTGTCCTCATGTTGGATTTCTGAAATTTTAACTATGATGTGTCAAGGAGAGGTTATTTTCTGATTTTGGCTATTTGGGGTTCTATATTTCTTTACCTTTTGGTTGAATTCTTTCCTCACACTTGGAAATTTTTCTGCTATGATTTCTGTAAAGAGTTTTAAAAAATTTGTACTATCTTATATTTTTTTCTGATTACTATTGTCCTTTAACCTTTTGCATCATCCAGGAGTGGTTAGATCCATTTCCTATCATCATGTGTTTTTAAGGTATCTCTGAGTATGTGGTCATCTGTCTCAGCCCCGTCTTCTAGTTCTGACAGTCTCTCCTCACATTGCTTACTTCTGCTGCACATACTTCCAAGATAATTTTTTTTTCTCCTGGATTTCTGTTTGGTACCTTTTTATTGATTAATTTTTTGCTAAACTGGTCATACATTTTTGGTATCATTTTGTTCTGGAATCAAGGAAAGAAATGCATGGAGACACAGAAGTTGGGTAAAAAAACAAAGACTTTACTTGCCAGCAAGGCAGGACTGCCAGAAACTCGTCTGATCAAGGTCCGTGCCTTTCTTTGTTTTAACATTTCCTTTCATATCTTCTTTTAGTCATTACCTCATTCCTGGTGGTCTTAGTAAAATTTCTGTTTCTCTTTTACAACTAGTTCCTGTTAATGGTTAAAGTCACAGACATATAACAAACAGATGGTGCTTAAAACACATACAATGTAAACTACCCAAACATTTCTACTTTGCTTTTCTGCAGGTTAAATGTTATCTACAGCTAGGTTACAGGTCAAAGGTTCAGTTAGCCATCACCTTAAACAATAAGAGTTATGGGAAAGGTAAATCTTAAAGGAATGTATTACTTGTTTTACTTCAACTACCTTAATAACTAACTTATAGTTCAAATTTTCTCTATCAATTTTGGTTAGCTCAACTAGCTTTATGTTTTTGACTTCTTTAACTTCACTGATCATTTTGCTAATTAAGCCCATTATCTGTTTAGTTATATTCTTTTTTGAGCTTCTTGAACACCTTATTGATTTATTTGTTTCTTCTTTTATTACTTTATATATGTCAGATGTTTACTTTTTTATTTCCTCCCCATCAGTGCTTATTGGGTCAGTCTTGGGGAAGTTAGGAGTTTTTGGAGGTATTTTGTTGCCTTGTTTTCTCATTTTTGTTGTTGTTACTGTGTGTGTATGCACGCATGTGCTCAGGGTTGGGATTGATTAGAGTGCAGAGACTCTGTTGCTAGTATGGAGATCTCTTTTGTTAGTGTATGCTTCCCGGTGATGTAATCTTGTCTTTGGTTGCTTTTTGGTATTCATCTACCTCTTCAACCTACTTAGTTTAATAGTTAGACCCAGTTGCTGTGTTTTAAGGAGGAAATCTCTACTTGTCATATCAGCAATAGATCCAATATATATCACTTATGTACATTAAAATTTGTTTAACAGTTTCACCCTTTTATCAATGACTTATAAGTACTGTAATATACTAATGCTGATGGGTACAGTGGGATGAAGGAAGCAAGAATGGAAGGGAGTAGATTAGAGAGAAGGAGTGAAGAGAAATAACAGTTGAAGGAAAGAGCAGAGATTGATCTTTGCTGATAACTCCAACCATAACCCTAACCCTAACCTAAATGATCTAGGCTGGGTTCAAACTTGGAAACTTGTAACTCTTTGTTCTAGGTATACCAGCGTACTAAGATTACAGATGTGGGCCACCATGCCCAGTTTACACTTTTACATGATTAGAAGTTTATTTACATCAGAATCATCACGAACTCACAAGTAATGCCTTGCTTTGAGACATTGCCATGGCTATGATGGCACTAGGAAATAAGAATCTTTCAGCCATTTATGTATGCATGTATGTATTTATTTATTTATTTACGCTAGGGATTGAACCCAGGGCCTTCACACTGAGCTACATCTCCAGTCCTTTTTATTTTTAAATTTTGAGTCACTAAATCACTAAGTGCCCAGGCTGGGCTCAAACTTATTTCAGTCTCCCGGAGTGCTGGAATTACAGGTGAGTGCTGGCACACCTACCTTCACCCATGTGGGCCATGGTTCATTGTAATTCAGAGTCAGAGTCCAGGTCTCACTCTCTATTGCAGTTTTATTTTGTTGCTTTAAGAAAAATACCTTTTGGTGTATGCCTTTAGCAAGTCATTGACTAGCCAATATTTTTAATAAAAATGCATCTGCAAAAAGTAAAAGTGATAACATTGTGTGGGAGTAAAAGGATACTTACTACTGCAAACAGCTGGGACATAGGAGGAGAATCCTATTTCTACCATTTTCTTGCTGAAAATTGACTAAGCCTGGATTTAAAAAAAAAATGCATCCTGAGCCAGGTGTGGTGGTGCAGGCCAGTAATCCCAATAGTCTAGGGGGCTGAGATAGGAGAGTGTTCAAGCCCAGCCTGCACAACTGAGCAAGACTATCTCAAAATAAGTAGTAAAAATAGGACTGTGGATGCAGGTTAGTGGAAATGCCCTGAGTTCAATCCCCATTACTGAAAAAAAAAAATGTTGGTGATGCTTTTTACCCTCAAATAGAAAAATAAGGGGAACTATATTGATTATGACAGCACTAAAGAATAAAACAATGATTAGCTTCTATTTAATAAAAGAACACATGGGCCACATGCATAATTTTTAATTTTCTAAGAGCCACACTAAAAAAGTAAAAGGAATAAGTCAAATTAAATTTGGCTTCATAGTGTAATTAGCCCAATATGCTCAAGATATTATCATTTCAACATGTAATTAATATAAAAATTGAGATATTTTATTATTTTATTTATTTGTGGGTTTGAGGGACAAACCCAGGGTCTCATACATGCTAGGCAACTGGTTTAGCATGGAGCCACATACCCAGCCTGAAATGTTTTACATAAAAACATGTCAGCATGAAGTGGTGACCCATACATGTAATCCCACTATTAGGGAGGCTGAGGCAGGAAGACTGCAAGTTCAAGGGCAGTCTGGGTAACTTAGCAAGACCTTGTCTCAAAATAAAAGATAAAAAGAGCTAGGGGCATACATAGCTCAGTGGTAGAGTATTCTTGGGCTCAATCCCCAGTCCCACAAAAACAAACAAAACAACTAAAGAGTACTTTAAAATTTTCCATGTTTGCCCACGAAAAGAAATAAATCCTTCCAATTCTCTTTCTGTCCCTTTATATATAGGACATCAGAACAAGTCTTCGAAGCCAGATAATGCTGATGGTAATCATAACGATCCTACAGAACACTAAGTCTATTTGGGTCACTGTAAGAAAATACTTCAGATTATAAATGTAAATAGTAGAGATTTATTGCTCACAGTTCTGGAGTCTGGGAAGTTTATAATCAAGGCATTGCCTGGCGCTTGATTTAGTGCGTGGTAAGGTTTCTTTTTCAAAGATAGTGCTTTGTTACTATGTCCTTCTGTGGCTTATAGCCAAAGCTACTTCTATCATCTGTTTTATAAGGGTACTAATCCCATTCATGAGGTAAATCCCTTGTGATTTAACTTCGGGAAAGATTCTACCTCTTACTACCTTGAATATTAGGCACCAATATATGGACTGTGGTGGTGGTAGTGGTGGACCGAAGTTCAAACCACACACAGCACACAGGTAACATTTACAGCAGGTGTAATAGTCTTCAGGAATTTTGCTAAGTGCATTTTATGTATTAGCTTATTTAAGCTTCACAGCCAGTTTAATAAATAAATACTATTACTATTTTTTCTGTACTGAGGATTAAACCTGGGGGCACTCTATCACTGAACTGTTGCTAAATTGACCAGGTGGGACTTGAATTTGCAATTCTCCTGCCTCAGCCTCCCTTGGTGCTGGGATGACAGGGCTACCGTGCCTGGCTATCCTATGGCTTTATAGAGGAGGAACCTGCAGAAAGAGAATGTTATTAATTCACCTGAGACTGGTGAGTTAGACAGTTTGTAAGTTGGGGACCCAGCATCTAAACCAGACACTCTGACTTCACACTATTCCTTTTTCTTGTTATAAGTCCCAGGGAGCAGATGCAAGCCAGAGTCCATTTTCCTTGTCTCTTTTCTTCAGTCCTCAAAATCCACCTCCTCTTTCCTTCTGCTAAAGCATGAAAGCCCAAAGCTCCCATATGTATCAACGTTTGCAGATTAGTGCGTGGGTGTGGGGAGTAGGGTTGCCAGAGCCTCCCATTTAATGACTTACGGTGTCATGGCAATGAAATGATTCTTCCTCACAGTAAGATGATTTCAGATAGAGAAGAATAATATTTTGTCTTGTTTAAGAGCAGGTTAATTGATCTGGAGAAATTATTGTTTTTAATTTATTGTTAAAAAATAGTTGCTGGAGCCAATTTAGTTTTCTCATGCCAAGAGCCTGGATTCTCAAGTTCTGGTCAATTAAATCTTTAAGAGGGCCACTGTCAGTGGCAGCCTTTGGGTCTGGCTAGGAGGCTCAGAAACTGCATGTGGTAGATCAGTCAGGTTCAGGTACAGCTTTATCAGCAGGTGAGGGGTGTGGAAGGTGCTCCTGTGGCCTCTGGAACTCTTGACAGGATCTCACCTGCACATCACAGATCAGACAAGGGAGCCTGACTGCGTTAGCCTACTGGCTGTGAGCTTTCTGGCCTCAGGCAAACTAGGTAGCCTTTCTGTGCCTTGGTTTCTTTCCTTCTTTGTAAGTGGAAGTCATCATGGAAGTCATCTAACAGGGTTGCTATGAGGATTACATGACTTAAAAGCAAGAGAGCACTTAGTACAGTCTCTGGCATATGTCCTCAGTAATATCAGCTACCCCCTATTTCCCCTTTTATTCTGCTTTTCAAACATTTTTGTACAGAAGCTCTTTGATAACTTTATCTTAACTTTCTTTGAAGGGTGATGTTTTCCTCACTAGTTTAAATCTCAGGGTTTTGTTTTTCTCCCCCCAGGGAAGGGAGGCATTATTTCAATAACAGGTCAATTCAATCATCAGGAAGCATAAATTTCATAATTTTTATATTTTTTTACTTCATTAATTTATAATTTAAAAACCTGTCATATTGCTGTACTTTTGTGATCCCAAACACATGGGAGGCTAAGGCAGAAGGATTATGAGTTTCCGGCCAGCCTGAGCTACATAGTGAGTTAGAGGTCAGCCTAGACCATAAGTAAGATCCTGTCTCAAAACCAAACCAAACCAAACCAAACCTCAATCATGCAGCACATACCCAATATTTTGGCCAAATAATATTTAGCTAGCATTATCTTTCTATGTTAAGCAGTTTCTTGACAGATCAGACTAAGTGAGCTTGTCAGCCCTAGTGGTACATTTATTTGGCCAGTAGAGGTCACCATGCAATGAAATATTTGACGAAACAACAAACTACTACATAATAAAATGCCTTTTATGCAAAGATTTTTCAATTTTTTTCTTTAATCTGTGAAATTCTTTCTTGCAAGCTCACTTATAAGCCAATATGAAAAATTGCTAACACAGGTGCATAAGGGCTACAGATCCCAGAAGTTGGTTAGAAAGCTAATTCACAAGTACAAATAACTTTTGTAAACGTGGCTCACCATGTTTGCTCTTCTGGCCTTAACAACTTTTTATAATTTCCAAGTCTAGGTTTCCTTTCTCTGATCCCTACAAAGCACCAACATGGTACTTTTGGAATTGAGGCCATGAGAGTTAGGAAGCTGAGGAGTATGGAACCACTTAACTAAAGTACCTCAGAAAGGTAAAACAGGCCAAGGTGGCACCTATACCTGCATGTTGAGGTTGCAGCACTAGAAACATCTTGGTATGCTCACTCTGTATCAGGACTGCTTTTGTTTCTCCCTACAATTCTCCATTCAACCATAGATAATTTACCTTTCTCTCTGGACCATTTTGCATGCTTTTGATTACAAATAACAGAAATACGCCATTTAAAATAGCTTAAATTACAAGCAGAATGTATTATGTCCTACAAAATGTCTGGGTTTGGGTCATTGCTAAGGTCGGTCAGTCTTTGGCTCAACACCATCATCACTGATTCTTTTAATCTCTCTAACCTGCTCTGTGGATCCTTTCTCTCTTTTCTTTTTGATAGCCTCCCTGTAAGTTGCTGCAGATACTATCCACCAGAGAGAAGAGTAATTTATATTTTGTAGAAGATAGTATTAGTGCTCTACCAGATCCTCTGAATCCTTCCCTTCCTTCCTTCCATTTAAAAAATTCTTTTTGTTGTGTTCCTGGAATTGAACTCAAGACCTCCTGGCATGCTAGGCAGGTACTCTGTCACCCAGCTACAGGCCCAGCCCTCCGCCTTTAGCCATCTTCGTGCCTGTACCTTTTGTTTTTAACACTCAGCATCTATGGCTTTCTCAGGAGAACTGCCTTGTACAAGTACAGTATCTTTGCCAATAAGAGCAGAGAGATATACTCAGGGTGTTCTCCTCCTGGGAGGCCCTGGCCCAGATACTGGTGGTGCAGCAGTGTAAAGTCCAGCTCCCTTCTCCCGTAAGGCCACTCAGCGGTAAAATTGACACTCTAGAATTCTGCAGGCTCAGGTGTAGGCACCCCTGCTTGTCCCCCACCCCCCGCAACACTGTCTCTCTGGCAACTCTTTGGGTCACTTCCATTTGCACATGAATTCCCAGGTCAGTGCTAACTCTTATTGAAGTCTTTTTACATTTCCAGTGCTGAGGATGAACCCAGGAACTCTAGGTAAGCACTCTACCATTGAGTATACACATATATATCTTTAATTCCAACAGAAAGTCACAGCAGCACTCCAGCAGACTATCCTACCTCCCACTGACCAGGAAGGTCACATGCTTATGCCTTCCTTAACTCTGCCTCAAGAGGAATGGAATTACTATGATTGACTCAGAGACCAGTCTTAATTTACTTTTGGAGCTGGGGAACAGTTCAGATTCCCAGGAGCATGTGGCTGTGGTTAGTGTGTGTGTGTGTGTGTGTGTGTGTGTGTGTTTGTGTGTGTGTGTGTGTGTGTTGGTGGAGGTGTGGAGGATCAGGCTTTGTCCTACAAGAGAACTGAGAAGGAAGAAATCAACCAACAGTACCTTTTCTACAAGGTCTGATTCACATCTGGCAAAGCTTACCTTTTTCTTTTTCTTTTTTTTTTTGAATGTATCTGTTTATTTAGAGCTTTCAGTGCATACAATTTCAAATAAAATCTATTCAGTTGCTAAAATTTTAAAAATTAAATCATGTTTTTCATTCTGTTTTAGGAAAAAGTGCAGCACATATTAATACAGTAGAGGGTAGTAAAAACAGAATTTGGTTTAAAACATAATTTAGAAAACATATGTACCTATTTTAGATTAGTAATATGTTGGTAACAAATGCCAACAAGAATGAAGGACAAATATATGTTTGTGTGCAGCATAAAGACAACAGAAAACCTAAACTGTTACTTGCAATGACTATAAACATATAATTGGAAACATTTTCCTTTTATTTTTACTTCCAAATGTTCTTATATAATCATCAGTAACAATTTTTACTTTTCAAAAGGGTATCATAGCTGTCAGCTTTCACAAGTAACTTCCATTCTGTGATACACAGTTTAGGTGATGGGGATCATTTTAAAATGGAACAGTGAACTCTAACACCCGAGTTGCTTCAGTGTAACTGGGGAAGACAATGCTAGGCTGTATCACAGTGAGCTGCCGCATACATACTGTATTGCCCCATGCTAGTCCGATATATGCTAGTTGGCACTGCCAACTGGTGGTGATACCAGGGGGCCTTCCTCCTTCCTCTGACTTCTCTTCTCCAATCTTGGGAACACCAGGCACATCAGAGGAAAGTTCATTCAGTATACTTCTGTAAGAGGGTCTTCGTGAAAGGATTTCTCTACGCTTATGAGAATCAATTACACCTTCGGAATCTGCAGACTCACCTGTCTCTGTAATTGTTGCTACCTGAGCTAAAGCAGGGACTACGGTTCGCCCAGACCGAGTCTGCAGATGAGCACATCTGCTCCCTGCTACGGAATCCGTTACACGTCCATCCTGCTGGGAGACCACGGTTTCGAGGGCCATTTGTCTTATATTTGTCTTAACATACTTTTTTCTGCCACATTTGCTCATTATTAAGACATTTGCAATCATTTCTTTGCTTCTTCTCCACTTTCTTCTTTATTTGTCCTATGATGTGTAAGCTTACCTTTTTCTATGTCTGAGAGATAAATATTCTTGCCTTAGAATGTATTAATTCTTCCTTCCTATTGATAGAGTACTGGATTTACCATTAGAAATTGCTGGGAGATATGACTTCATTGTCTTTTAACTCCCAGTAATACTGCAGAGAGATCTGGTGGAATTACAGTTTTTACTCCTGTTTGGAAGCTTTTTTTTCCCAACCTGGGAGCTTTTTACAAGTTTCTCTTTATCTGAAATGTCATGATATTGTTATTTGATAGTTTTATTTTTATTTATTGTGCTGGATCCTTGGCAATTATTTTGAGTTTGGAAAGTCATGTTCTTTAGTTCTATTTCATATATCTCATAAATAGTATTATTTCTGGCAATTTCTTCTCTTTTTTTCTTCTCTCTTTCAGCATCTCTTAATAGTTAGGAAAAGGTTCTCTGGCTAAGCACATGTTTTAAAAACCCTGTTCTTGACTTGTTTTTACTCTCTCAGAAATAGTTTCAATTTATTTATTTTGAAAATTCTTCTTTCAACTACCTTATTTTTTTAATACTCAAGAACTCTTTCTCTATGAATATTCCTTTAGTAGTTGCCCACTCTTCTTGTTTTACAGATGTTCTATCTTTCATCTTTCTCTTGGTATGTCTTACAGCCATTATCCTGATTTCTTCTCTGAATTCTTTGGTTGGTTGTTTTGGTTTCTTTCTCTAGTATTAAATGCTTTCCTCAAATGTCTCATAACTCTTGTGCATACTTAAAATGGAACACTAAAAAGCTACTAGGAAGCAGTGTATTTTGGTAGGGCATGCTCATTGTAGGTCACACTGTAGAGTGTTTGTGGGATAGCTGAAATTTTCCCTGGGCCCCTAATTTATTCCAATTTTAAGTACTTATAGTATCTATATCTATTGGTATCTATAGTATAGTATGCCAATTCTTGGCATCTGTTCTCTTGGGCTGGATAGTTTCTCCAGAAAGAATCCTCTAATTTCAGCTGGAGTACTTAGGGTCTAGGAGCTGAACTCAGGGAAACAGCTCAGATGTTATAGTTAGAATATTGGCTTTTCATGCAGTCCCTGTTTTCAGCACAGTACCTTATCCAATCTCAGTGGGGCCCATGTGACTGATTGTGTGGCTGATGCTGGATTTGGTGCTATGGTTTGAATGTATCTCCCAAACCCTCATGTGTTGGAAACTTAATCCTTAAATTTATGTGTTAATGGTACTTAGAGGTGGGCCTTTGAGAGATAATTAAGAATGAGACATTGTTAGGTGAGGCCTCCTGGATGGCATTAGTGGCTTTACAGAAACAGGAAGCGAGATCCAGACTTACACGCCTGCTGTCTCATCTCGTGATAGATACCCAGTCACATTGAGGCACAGCAAGAATGCCTTTGCCAGATGCTGACCCAATGCCAGTGCAATGGTCTTTCACTTCCCTGCTTTCAGAACCATTAGCAAAACAAACAAGCAAACAAAAAGCCCTCCTTTATAAATTATCCAGGGTCAATATTTTGTTATAGCAACTGAAAGTGGACTAAGGTAGAAAGTCAGGGTCTCTGGGATTTATTTATCTGCATCTTTTTAGCCTCATACTGCACTTTGGCCCACAGAAGAACCAAGTATATTCATTTTTATTTTTAGGATTTCTAGAGTTCTAAAGAGTCTCCTCATCCCAGACTCAAGTTTCAGATGTCTGTGTTATGCTGAGTTAATGATCACTAACAAGTCTATTTTCAGAATTCTGTACTCCTTTGTTGTCAACTCATCTATTCTGTTTCCAACAACTTGTCATTTTATTTAATCACTTACCTTCATATTAGGGTACTTTCAGAAAGGAAATAAAAATGTGTTCGACCACCATTTTTAACCTGAATTGTTTCAATGAGTTTTTGTTTTTTTGACTTTTGTTTTGTTTAGTTTTGCTGGCTGTGAACTCTTGGGCTCAACTAATCTGCCTCAGCCTCTTTAGTAGCTAAGATTATAGGTGTGCACCGCTACACTTGGGTCTTGAGTAGCATTTTTGTTTTTGTCTTATACTGTACCATGTATAAGAAAAATTAAAACTGAGAGAGGTTAAATATCTTACTCAAGCTATTGAGTTTCAAAGAAACTAACATAACTTATACTCTTAAGTACCTGCCTTATATAGGATAGAAGGTGGTGTTACAAATATTCGCAGTACAGGACAATATAGAGATGTGAATCATGTCTCATAGTTGTGAGCTGTGTAGCTTCTGGGAAGCCTTTTGGTCATGTTGTGAACTGCAGGACCTATTTTCTACTTTGCCTTCCCTCACTCTTACAGAAAACTGTCAAAGCAGGGATTGCTTGGAAATTACCCACTAGAATGCATACCGTTAAACATTTTAAACAGATCAAGGCACATGTTGGTTTGCAGAAAGTGTTAACCATTTGTATTAGTTTAATGCTTTTATTGTTGACTGATTAACTCTAGATTATGTTGTCTTAATTGCTAATTGGTTTTTGGTAAGCGAGGAATTCTATATTTTTGGTTTTAAACTTCTATTTTCTTGGGGCTAAGGATGTAAGAGGTCTTGGGTTAGATCCCCAGCACCACAAAATCAACAACAACAACAACAACAACTCCTGGTTTTCAGCTTTATCTGTAAACTTAAATTAAATATCTAACAAAAGTTAAAATTCCAAGTAATGTGCCACCAAAGAGTAATCAATGTGAGATTCCAACGTGAGGGTCCAAATTTCTGTGGGTTTCCAAATTTTTTGATGAAATGGCTAAGAACCTATTCTAATGATCTCACTGCTTTACACTTACAGAAAGGTCTGGAGAGAATGGAAAAGAGGTTTTAAAATGTCCATGCACACAGCTGTGATATTATGAGACTGCCTTCTTCCTTGGGAGAGCTCTGGAAGAGTCATTTCTGTTTTCTCCACATCATATCTAATGAAGCTTGGATAGAGACCCGGTGAAGTTTCTTATGCAAGGAACTTTAGTTTGTGACCCAACAGTAGGCTAGAGTTTAAATCCTGCTCAGGCAATGTTGAGAGCAAGGGGAAGAGCTCTTACTGTGGTGGGAAGGCATGAGGTGGAGGTGGGGAGTGGAGTTGTAGCTAAAAAGCACAGCTGTGTTGGGAATTCATTGCGGAAGAGGAGTATGATTCTTCCCATTGACCTTTGTGGGCAGCGCCCAAGAGAGTCAGTATGGGGTGGTCTTAGATCCAAACACCAAGGCTGCCTTGAATGGTAGAGGTAGTCCAACAGCAAGAAGAGATGAAAGGGAATGCCCCGAAGCCTGTAGAAGCTGTGGTGAGGAGCCATCATTGGTGGAAACATCTAATTTATCAAGGGACCAAAGTACTATTGGAGGATATTCTGGTAAAAACCCAAGTAGTGTGTATTACAACACAATTCTGATACTAACCATCACCTGGACTTAATGTCAGAGACTCCACAAGTTAATGGCATGGTCCTACCTGGGTGTTACAACTAAATAAATCTCCAAATATTGCCAAATGTCCCCAGGGGGAAGAGTAGGGGAGATTGCCCCCAGTTGAGGACCACTGACTTAAAGTAATCCTTTTCTAAGAGTTTTTATGAATCAAGTAATCATCTAATTTATTTGTTTTATAAATCTGGCTAGTTATACATATGCTTTTTATTTATTTACTTTTTAAGATGGGGTCTTGCTATGTTGCCTAGGCTGGCCTTGAACTCCTGGGCTCAAACAATCCTCCTGTCTCAGCTTTCCAAGTAGCTGCGGACTACAGGTACACAATGCTGTGTTCAGCATATGCCTTTAAAAGTAGGACATAGCTACAATTCAACTCTTGTGATTGCTCTTGTCCTTAATTGAGTTTATAGTCTTCTTATGGAAAATTTGTCTCATATTGATCTAAAACACTGACAGAGTTTTGGATAGTCCTTAGATTTTTGTTTGCTTTTTTTTCAGTAGCAGAGATTGGACCCAGAGCCTTCACACTGAGCTCCATCCTCAGCCCTTTTTATGTGTTCTGTCTTAGTTTTGAGACAGGATCTTGCTAAGATGCCCAGGCAGGGCTTGAACTTGGGATTTTCCTGCCTCAGCCTCCCAGGTTGCTGAGATTTCAGGTGTGGCCCCCAGCTTTTCTTTTTTCAAAGAAATTTGCTACGTTTTGAAGGCCTTCACACAATAGGCTTTGATGGACTGCTTTCACTACTCAGATCTTTCCACATATCTTGACAACAACAGACAGTTAGAGAAACTAATTGAGTTGCGCAAACCCTGCACCATCTGCTAAGAGGCTTGGTGCCAGAAAATTCCCTTTAATGTTTCAGAAAAAATATAGATATTCTTTTGTGATGGTCTTGCTGTATAGTCATTCAGGCTGGCCTTGAACTCACTGTATAGTCCAGGCTGGCCTTGAACTTGCAGCTGTCCTCCTGCCTCAGCCTCCCAAGGGCTGGAATTATAGGCATGGGCCACTATGCCCCGCCTTGCATCCACTGTGTAGCCCAGGTTGGCCTCAAACTTGCAATGATCTTCCTACCTCAGCCTCCTGAGTGCTAGGATTATAGGAGTACACCACCATACCCAGCTGGAATTGATATAAAGAGATACTTAAGTGATACATAGAACTAGTTTTTGTGTTTCAGGCATATTCTACCTCGCTACCCTATTCCTTGCTTTAGTTTTAGCCACTATTTTAGTTTATTATACTGAAAAAAAAACAGCTTTAAAGAATCTGAGATGTCAGCTGGGCATGGTGGCACGTGCCTGTAATCCCAGCACTCAGGAGGCTGAGGCAGAAGGATCACCAGGAGTTCAAGGTCAGCCTGGGCTATATAGTGAATTCAGGGCCAGCCTGAACTACAAAGGGAGACCCTACCTCAAAAAACAAAAAACAAACAAACAAAAAGAATCTGAAATGTTACACTGCTTACAAGTTAGCCTGTTACTGCTAAGAGACGCAGGCAGAAGGCATGGTAATCCTGGATCAGAGACAAGATTTTTATTACAACAGAGTAAGGATTAGAATAGTATTTAATTGTTCTTCCCTTCTCCCTAGCCCCACTGGAGTGACACAGAAGGTCTACTGGTTATCTTAATGTTTCTAAGCAGCTGTGCAAGTTCAGAGACACAGCTTGAGGAACCTATTGCTTTTATAGTGAGCGATACAAAAGCCCTCTCTTATATGGGGGGAAGCTTTATCTCAAGGCTTTTCATAACAAACACACCTAAGAAATGGCCCAGATGAGGAGCTATTGGAGCCTTTACATTCCTGACATAATCAGTGAGAACATGTAACAGTGCTCAGAGCCAATGGAGATGGCCTTTCCCAACAATTACATGTGTATAAGGCCATATATGAATGTACTTTGGACAAGCCAAACAAGTCAGCTGAATTATACAGATGAACTGATTAGAGGCATTTTTGACTTAAAGCATGTGATTTCAGTTTTCAGTAGCTTGGCTAACCATCCATACCAACTAGGACAATCACTATTTTCCAGTCATGTTATTTCCTATAGTCAAATGAAAGGAGACAAAATCAGAAAGACAGTGAGCAGGAAAATATGTGTTTAAGTAGTGAGGCCAATTCCAGTTATAATACATGTCTCTATGTCTTTGTAAGAAGCTTGGAATGAGCACTGTAGAACTCTGAGGCTTCCTAGCTGCTTTCGTTAAGCTGTGGTTGACCTAAATCAGCCCTATGTTCTTAGTATAATTTAGTTGGTTTATAGGTAGTTCCTCAATAGCTATCTGCATGCTGGAGAGCTAGAGAATTCAGTAGCAGCTCAGCCCAAGAAACTGGAACCCTCAGGGACCAAGGATGCAGGCACACTCTGAAGCTGAATACCTGGAAGCTCCCTGAGGAGTTGCTGGTGTGAGCCTGTTTTGAAAGGCTGAGGAAGTACAGTCTGATGTCCACAGGCAATGGCAGCAACAGATATGCCTGCTCAAAGAGAATTGAGCTTGCAAGTGCTGGAGGGTTTTCTCCTTCTTCTGCTTTTATTTTACCCAGGCTGCCAGCATACTGAGCAGTGGTTCCCACATTCAAGGCTTTACTCCTCAGTTTGATGACGCAGTTCAATTTTCTTTGAAAACACCCTCACAGACACACCCAGACATGCTATCGTAATCTCCTAGGAGTTACTCAATCCTTTCAAGTTGAGAGTGGTCACATATGCTGTCCATATACATGCCCTTGACTTATGAACTTGATTGGTTCCTAAAGGCCGGTTGTAACTCAAGTGGGTTGTAAGTCAATACACCTGAGATCTGGATATTTACCTATAGTTAACAAGAGGCAGATGAATCTTACCTAGTTAACCCAAGTTGTTTGTATGTCAGGCTGGTTGTAACTTTAGGGCCCACTATCCAGATCAGGACAATTGAGGCTTAGAAAGTTAACCTGCCCAAAGCCATGTGGCTAGTAAGCCGTGAAGCTAGGATTGGAGTCCAGTGTACTGATGTCAAACTTCTATTCTTTTCACTCTTATAATGACTTTTTGGAATGTAAGACAAATACAAATAAAATATTCCAGCCACAAGACTCTAAATTTTCTACACTTCATATCTTCGGTAAGTGATACTCTCAGGAAGGAAGCATTCACACTAATTGAATTTTCTAGCCCAGGGCTGCTCAGAATGTGGTTCGCAATTTGTGCCAGTCTGTGAACTATTGATTACTAGTCCACAAAGTACAAAGCTGAGATTAAGTGTTTAAAAACTTTAATAATAACTAAATATTGCTGAGAAATCCAAGCATATAATCAGTGGACTTGTCTTGTTGAACAAAGGTCTAGGCAAGTTCGAGTGTTATTGAACTGAATATGATGAGTCTCATGTGCACATATGGTGAGACCTGCAGATTTGTCATGCGTAGCAGAGATTGGAAATAAAAAAAAGAAACTGATCCTTCACCACAGATTGTTTGAGCACTGTTCTAAAATGACTTATACAGAGCAATTAAGCCAGTTCAAAAATTAATCTATGCTACTATTTCTGAAAGATTTTTAAAGATTGTTGTATTTTCTGGTTGCAAGGAGCTATGTTTCAGGGCTTTCATGCCATCACTGTAGAGTTTAAGACTGTAGATGGTAATGTGAGGAGAAAGGGATGGAGCTTTGTCTGTGGGAAGGGTAAGAATGTGGATGGGCTGGATAAGGAGTGAGAAATGTGTGTGCAGGTAGCTGTGGAAGACTTTCCCAAGACCAGTCAGAAAACAAGAGAACACACACACAGCCTAGTTTGGATCTGCTTTGTTTGTGTGGTGGTTTTGGGGATTTAACCCAGGCTTGTGCATGCTAAGCACATACTTTACCACGGAGCTACACCCCAGACTTAAATTGGAGTTGTTTTTTGGTTTTTTTTAGTGTAGTTCTCAGGAGCACACCCAGCCTGTGCATGTGAGGCAAGTACTCTGTTATTGAACTATATCCCCAGACCTTATAGTTTGGATCTAAAGTATTCCCCCAAAATATCATGTGGTAAAAACTCAGTTCCCAGCAGGGCACTATAAGACATAAGGCCTAGTGGGGTGTCTTTAAGTCTTTGAGGGGCTTGCCCTCAAAGGAGATAACAGGACTGCAGCTTCTTTCCCTTTCCCTTCTCAGCTGTGAGGTAAGTGGTTTTGCTCTACCATGCACTCCTTGCATGTTGTGTTGCTTCACCCCAGGCCTAAAAGCAACAGGGACAATTGATAATGGACTGAAACTTCTACAGCTATGAGCCAAAATAACCTTTCTGTCTCTATAATTTGATTAGCTTGGTATTTGCTGTAGCGATGGACAGCTGACTAACATATATTTGTAGAAACAGGATAGGTGGTCACATACCAAGGGGAAGAGATGTCAGGAGATTTATGGGTTTGGTTCAGGACAACTACACTGAGAGACAACTATTACAAGGCCTGGATTATGTTTATAAAAGTACCTATGAAGTCAAAAGCCAGTACGCTGTCTATCATGATGCAGGCTAGTAGGTAAAGGTATGTGGGAACAGTGCATTGAGCAGCCAGTGTGAGGAAAGAAAAAGCAATTCTTTTCAGGCAGAGACTGGGGGCATATTATCAGATTTTCAGTGATAAATTTTACCTAGAAAATTGTAATGATTAAAAATCTTCATTGAATTCTGCTGCCATGGTAGAGCATATCTTTTTAATAATCTACCTACCACCTACTTACCTATCTACTGATCTGTCAGCTATATATCAGTTTGTCCCCTCATCCACCTATCCATTCATCTACCCATCATCCATCCATCTACCCATTCATTCATCCAATTTTATTCCACAAAGCACAACAAAAATAAGATGTTTAATGTTTTTATAAGCACGAGGTGAAGAAGAGATGGTATTCTTTACTTTGACGTTTTGATTTTTAAACAATGTTCACCTGGAACTGTTAGCAAAAAGTATTAATTATTGTCTTAGCTACTTTCTCATTGCTGAGACAAAATACCCAACACCCAAAGTTAAAGAAGGAAAGGTTTATTTCAGCTCACAGTTTGTAGAGGTTTCAATCTGTAGTTGGCTGGCTCCAAGGCAGGGTGGTATGGCAGAGGGGCCTCGCAGAGGAGAAACAGCTCCTGACAGACCAGGCAGGCAGCAGCCAGCAGTGAGCCTGCAATCCCCTTTTATCCCATCCAGGCTCCAAACCTTATGCTTGGTGCCACTTGCACCCAGGTGGTCCTTCTCAATATCCATACTCAGAACTATGCTAATTCCAATCTGTAGACTAATTTCGTACCATATACTCTAATCCCAGCCCTAATCACACAGCTTAGATCCAGCCAGCTCTGAAATGCCTCACCTATGAGTGCATGAGGTTTAGGAGGGACATCTAGATACAAGCCAGAAAAATCATCTCTCTCTCTCTCTCTCTCTCTCTCTCTCTCTCTCTCTCTCTCTATCCCTCTATCTCTCTATCTCAAAACAGAACTACAAGGGTGAGGATCTTAACTAGATTATTCAGAAAAGTTCTAAGATACCAACTCATGTTGTCAAACATTTCAGTTGCCACCATTATTTTTTTAGTATGTCAATGGCCTGGTTAAAGATTTTAGTATAATTTTTGGAATGTATTACAGAAATTTTGAATAGGAAGAAAAGCCATTATCTAAATTTATTTCACTAGTTTTCCTGAGGACAATTTTGTACTTGAATTTTTTTCCTATAAAAAAAACATTAAAAAAAACATTATAGCTGTATAATACATGTATTGCTTCTTCAAAAATAATAGCTTTACCCTGCTGAATGCATATGAACCTTATATTTATTTCAGAAGTATTATGGAAAGATCAATAACTATGTTCTTTCATGTTCTTGCTATACGATTTTAGAATTCCAGTTTATTTTTATTGTGTTATTTTTGCTGGTGTATGAACTGTAGATATTCTTCATGTCAGAGTCACAGGTATTTCTGCAGGTGGCTAGTAACACACTGTGACTAAAGGTCTCCAGGAAGGGTACATTGCTGCTCAAAGATCCCAAAGTCTATTGTTTTTATTAGATAACAAGCTATTTGAAAATGAAATATATAAATGTTTTTTCAATAATCTAATACCACTATAAAGGTATGAATCACTACAACTCACGATATTAGATGGATGGATTATGGGTGGAAGATGGATAGATGGATAGACAGGTGACAGTTTTCTATTTTGGTATAGGAAACCATTTCCAAACTTAGTAAATTAAAAAACAATAACCATTTGTTTTTTTCATGAATTTGTTATTTTTAATAGTTTCATGGGGATGGCTCATTCCTACTCCACACATCAGCTGGGTGGCTTAACCATGAGCTGGAGGATAGAATGCCCTCATATAGCTGGTTGAAATTATTACTGGTTCCTGAACCTCAGGAGGAGCTAAGAGTCAGGGTTATGGTTCTTCTGGATGTGGATCTCCGTGTGGCTTGATTTTTTTTTTTTTGGTACTGGGGATCAAATTTAGGACCTTGCGCTGGTGAGGCAGGTGGTGGCACCACTGAGCTAAATCCCCAGCCTGGCTTGAGTTTTTCATTGCATGGTGGCTGAGTTCCAAAGGTGAATAATTCCAGCAAATAATGACAGTTTCACTTCTTCCTTTCCTATCTTTATTCCTTTTATTTCTTTCTCTTTTCTAATTGCTATGGTTAATGTTTCCAGAACAATACTGAACAGGAGTGGTGATAGTGGGCATCCTTGTCTTGTTCCTGATTTTAGCATCAAAGTTTTCAGTTTTTGACCATTTAGTATGATGTTGGCTGTTGGTTTTTCATAGAAAGCCTTAATCAGGTTGAGATAAAGACCTTCTATTCCAACTTTCTGTAGAGTTTTTATCATGAATGAGTGCTGGATTTTATCAAATGCCTCTTCTGCGTCTATTGAGATGATCATATAGTTTTCATCCTTGACTCAGACCCATACCTATCACCGTGCACTAAACTAAGATCGAAGTGGATTAAAGAGCTAAATATCAAGACAGAAACAGTGAACTTGCTGGAAAATAAGTTAGGTAGAACTCTGACATTGGCATAGGAAAAGACTTTATGAACAAAACTTCAGTACCATGGGAACTAGCACAAAGAATCAACAACTGGGATCTCATCTTATTAAAAAGCTTCTGCACTGCAAGAGAAACTACCAACAGGGCTAAGAGACAACCTACAAAATGGGAAGAAATTTTTAGCAGCTGTACCTCAGACAAAGGTCTACTATCTAGAATATATAAAGAATTGAAAAAAATCAAATCCCCCAAATTCAAAGACCCAATTCAAAAATGGGCATCCAAAATGAACAGACATTTCTCAGACAAAGAAGTAAAAACAGCAAATAAATATATGAAAAAATGTTCAACATCACTGGTCATTCGAGAGATGCAGATGAAAACAACACTGAGATTCCACCTCACCCCACAAAGAATGGCTGCTAGCTATCAAGACATCAACCAATAACAAATGCTGGCTGGGCTGTAGGGAAAGAGGAACACTCCACTGCTGGTGGGAATGCAGATTGGTGTAACCACTGTGGAAATCAGTATGGAGATACCTCAAAGAACTAGGACTAGAGGCCCCATTTGACCCAGCTATTCCCCTACTGGGAATCTTCCCCAAAGAATTAAAAGAATCATACCACAGCGATATATGTGCACCTATGTTTATAGCAGCACAATTCATAATAGCTAAGGTTTGGAAACAACCCAAGTTCCTATCAACTGGAAACTGGATAAAGAAGATGTGGGTTTTTTTTATAAAATGGAGTACTACTCAGCCATAAAGAACGAGAAACTAGATTCATTTATAGCTAAATGGATGCATATTGAGGCCATGCTCTTAAGTGAAATAAATAGGAGACACGTGTAAATACCGAATAGTAGCTCTAGTGTGAGAAACTGAAAGTGTAAATAAGGATGAAAATGATTAAAATGAATAATTGATAATTTGAAATAAGAAAAAGTCCAAAGGTGGAGGGGTGGCGGGAGGGGAAGGGGAAAGGGAAGAAAGGAAAGGAAAAATTATGAGAAAAAAAAAAAAAGGAAACAAAGTCTTTGTAAATAGGGAAGGTTGGTGGGGGTGAAGGGCACATAGGTAATGGGGAAAAAAATAAGAACTAAGGTACATCATGTTCAGGTACAAACACCCAATGATAAATGTAAATGTATTGTATACCTAAAATGTACTAATTAATATAAAAAAACAAACAAGGATGAATAATCCTGAAGTGCTGCTTGGCATAAGTTGTATTACCCTTTATGACTTGGCTTAAGTAGTCACAAAGCATCACTTCCACCGTACTCTTTTACACTATGGACATTGTGCTTGTAGGATGTGCAGCAGAAGTAGCACTCTCCCTGCTAGCAATAGCCAGAAAATGTCTCTAGAAGTTGTCAAAGCTCCCTAGTGGGGAAAATTCCCCTGGATGAAAACTGGTACTCGACTATGTGATATAATCACAAAGACCTTCTCAGGTTCAAGAAGAATGGCGGGTTCTGGAAGAGAATGTGGGGCAAGAGATGGTGTTTTGACCACTTGTGGAAAATACGATCTACCGTGATAACACTTTAAGCAATGCTACGGTTGAAGGCTTCTGTCCTCTCAAATTCACATGTTGGAATTGTAATCCCCAAATGTGATTGTACTTGGAGATGGGGCCTTTGAAAGGTAATTAAGTCTTGAGGGTGAAGTCCTCATGATAGGTTTAGTGACATGATGAGAAGAGACAAATGAGGGCTTGCTTCATATTGCTTTCTGTTTCTCTTTTATTCTCTCTTTCTCTCTCTGTGCACACACTCACACACAAACGCACTCATACACACAAACACACCCCTCATGTAAAGATTCACAAGAAGGTATCTGTTTTCTTTCCTTTCTAACTTCCTTCTTTCCTTTCTTCTTTCTATCCTTCTTTCTCCCTTCCTCCCTCTCATTCTTTTGGTAGTACTGGGGAATTGAACTCAAGGCCTTCACATGGAGCTACATTCCGAGACTTTTATATGTTTTATTTTGAGACAGGGTCTTGCTAAGTTGTTAAATTGCCTGGGCTGGGCTTGAACTTGCAATTCTCCTGCCTCAGCCTCTCAGAGTGCTGTGATTATGGGCATGTGTCACGGTACCTAGCAGAGGTGTCCATTTTGAAACCAGAAAGTGAGCCCTCACCAGGAATTAGATATATAGTACTGGCATCTTGATCTTGGAGTTCCCAGGCTCCACAACCGTGAGAAATAAATTTCTATTGTATAAGACACTCACTCAATCTATGCTACTATCTGGAGACTGAAAGACAATATCCATCACTCATAATTTAAGAGAAGAGAGCTTTATTTTGGTACATATTTCAGTCCATAGCCATCTAGGTCCAAGGCATAATGGAATGGCAGAAGGGCATGGTAAAGGAGAAGCTGCTCATGTCATGGTGGCAGGGAAGCAGAGAAGGAAGGAGAGGGAGACAAACCCTTCCAGGCCACAATCCTAGTAACTCATCCCTTCTGACCAGGCCTCAATTCCTGACAGCAAGTCAGCTATAAGCCCCCATAAGCCAATCACCTTTCAAAAAGTCTACTTATGATCACATGAGGCATAGGGGGGACATCTAGATATAAATCAGAACAACTACATAAAGGTATACATTTCTTTGCTTAGAATTTTCTGTGCTGATTATTAAAAATATTCCAGCACAGGACTAATATCTGGACTATATAAAGTATTAAAAAAGTTAGGTCTCCCAAATATAAAACTCAATCAAGAAATGGGCAACTGAAATGAACATTTCTCAGACGAAGCAGAAGTGGCCAATAAATGCATGAAAAAATGTTCCATATCCTCAGCCATGAGAGACATGCAAATAAAAACAACACTGAGATTCCATCTTACTCCAGAAAGAACGACCATCATCAAGAAATCAAATAATAACAAATTCTGGTGAGGCTATGGGAAAAACAGAAACTTTTACATTGTTGGTGGGAATATGAATTAGTAAATCATTATGGAAATCAGTATAGAGATGTCTCAAAAAACTAAAAATAGAAACTCCATTCTATGTTTCCATTCCAGCCATTCTCCTTCTAGGTATCTTTGGAAAAGAATTGAAGACATACATATCCATGTTTTTAGCAGCATAACTCATAATAAATAAGTCTTGGAAGCATCCTATATGTCTATCAATAGGTAAATGGATAAAGAAACGTAGTATTTATTCACAATGAAGTGGTGCTCTGCAATAACGAGGCACACATTTGGGTCATTTGTAGGAAAATGGATGTACTTCAAGACAATAATGTTCAGTGAAATTAAACAGGCATACAAGCTTTATGGTTTGTCTTACATGAGAAATCCAAAGTATAAATTATGTAAAGAGTAAAATAAAAGATACATAATAGGAAACAGGGAGATAGATATTTTGCAAATGGGAAGGAGACTAAGAGATGGAAGAAGGGCAGAGGGAGGAAAGAAGAAGTGGGGAGGGATGGGAAGAGAAGGAGAAGTAAAAAGAATTCAGATGTATGTACATGCACCAACTCCCCACGATGAATGCAATCATTATGTGCTACAAACATGTACTAAGAAATATAAAAAAAATTAAAATATCCCAGAATTGTGGTATGATTCTAGAGAATTCTCATATTATTTGTTCTTATTAAAAAGAATGCTTCACTCTGAATCCAACATCTTGACAATTTTTATATTTCAATTGTATGAATCAATTCTCTAGGTGAAATGCCTAACCAATTAAAATAAATTATTTGCATTATAATTAAAGAAATCAAGCCATTTACCTTATTATCCCCAGTGTACAGATTCATGATGCATAGACATAATATCTATTCATTAAAATTTCAATCTTCAATAATTATTTTCTTATTTTCCTTTCAATGATTAAGGGAGCTGCTTAATTCCCTTTTTATACTTCTCCTGCTATATCACCTAAATGGATCATCTCACTCTATCTGTAGAACTTAACGCCAGTGCTATTTTCATGTACTTTCTCTAGTTTATCAATGTCTCTGTTGTGTAACATCAATATAAGGCAGGTATTGAGGGGCCTATCTTCATATATAGAGGAAGTCTGAGGAAGTTTTAAGAATTATAGTTTAAGAAGTAATTGGAAGTAGCAATTTACTTTCTTAAAGCAGAGCTTTAAGCTTCTCCCAAAACTATTTTAAATTATCACTTAGAACTATTCCCTCCTACAGATCTATCCCATAAAAAATGCCCTATATCATTTTCTCCATAATCCTTCCAGTACTACCATGACAACTCCCTGAAGATGGTTTGGAGGGCTATGGAATGCTTTTGATTCTCAGTTTCATTTTATAAAAAGATCTTTGAAGGATGACTTCATTTAAAAACTTGTAAAGACTTTCCATAGAAATCTATCCTATGCCTTTGAAAAATAAGCCTAACATTTACTGAGCATATATTATGTGGATTATTTCATTGAATGCTCACCATCCAGTGAGGAACTTACTATTATTATCCCTACTTTGCAAAAGGGAAACTTGCATTGAGTAGCTCATCTTGTCAGTTATAGAGCCCTAATTAACTCAAGGGATTGCAATTTTAGTGCCTGTGGACCTGACCATTGCTCTATTCCTCCAATAGTCAAATGGAGCCAGAAGTTTGTCTGTGTTGTTCAGACTTATTGTTTACTTGGACTCATGTTTGGGTTGGGGAGCCTGAGTGAGCCAGACCAGATGAACTAGCCAGGAGCCAGGTAGGTAGCATTTATTCCCTATTACCTTTTGCTGCACAAAATACCACTCCAGCACTTAGTGGCTTAACACAATAGTTAGTTTTCATGGTCAGTGGTCTGAGTGATCTTGCCTGGGCTTACTTGTGTGTCCACCTCTGCTAGCAGAGGTTTTAAGATGGTCTCACACACATGTCTGTTAAATGGAACTAGCTGTCAGCTGGGGTATCTTGACTCTCTTCTGTATGGCCTCTTACCCACCACTAATTTACACTGGGATTCTTTCAGCATTGATGGTATTCAGGTTCCAGAAGTCTGAGAGTTGAAGATGCAAGATCTTTTGTGACCTAGGCTCTTGGACTTACTTGCATTAAGTTTCTTCTCCCACATTATTTTGGTCAAAGAAAGTGCAAGGTCCCACCTCTTGATGGGAAGTGTGGTAATATCAGTTGCAAGGGGACATAGGCACAGGGTGACATCAATTTGAGGCCATTATTAAAATGGTTTATTGGAGTATTTTTGTTTGCTATATATTGCTGTATAATAATCTACTCTTAAACTTAGGCACTTAGAGTAACCATTTCTTTGCTTACACATTTGTAGATCAGGAACTCAGGTGTGTCTTGATGAAAATACAGCAGTACCTTGGATCACAAACTTAATTCTTTCCACAATTCTGGTCACAAACAAAATTGGATGAGAACCGAATCAAATTTCCCATAAGGTCAATATTGAACCTAACTATTGAATTTGATTTGGTTCTTGTCCAATTTGGTTTGCACCCAGAAGTGGGAAATTATTAAGTTTGTGAACTGAGGAACCACAGTAGTGTTTCTGTGTTCTACATGGTTGTGGTTGGAGCAGCGAACTGGGTTTGGAGGACCTAAGGTGGTCTCAGTCATGGATCTGGTAACAGTACTGATGGCTGAAAACACTATAGCCTGCTCTCCTTTCTTATGGTGTTGGGTGGGCTCTTGCATATGTTGGGGTCCTCTTTCTTCTTGCTGGGGCCCCTTTTCATCTACATGATGTATACTCCAGAATCTGTCTTTATAGGCTGTCTCTTAAATAGAATAGGCATGGAATTCTTTCTGTGGTAGCCAGTCTCCAAAATATTAGAAACTGACACCCCAGATATCTGGCGACACAGACCCAGAACAGCACAGGGTTACTTCCTCCTTGGCTTTTTGTTCAAAGCAAGCCATAAGGCCATCTTAGATTACACAGTTCGTTCACCTCTTCATAGGAGGAGGAACATGCATATGTGGAGATGAGAGTGAATGTTGAAGGCCATCTTTGTAGACTGTACCAGAATATATGACAAATGTGGAAAAAAATGAGAAGTTGGTCAAAGAGTTAGTCTATGTTAATGACTACCCAAACAGAGTTTTAGCTAATAGCCAAAATGAATGTAAAAGCAGGAGGATATACATGGGAAAAATGCAAAGATTTCTCTCAAGTAACAAATCAAGTAGAAGGAGACAGTATAAGGACAGCCATAGGAAGTAGGAGGAATATGTTCTGCATAGGGCATCTTCATGTTAGCTGGTTGTAAGGGAAACCTGGAACCTCTGCAGTCAGGGGAAAGCTGTTTCATAAGAAGCACCATGGGGGTCCATGTGTCTTCTCTAAAAGTGTTCTGTCTTGATCAGACAAATGTGGAATTTATCCTCCCACTAAATGCATGAGATCATAAAATACCCCTTTCTATCACCATAACTTGGGCAGGACCCAGAGGCAGATGGCCAGACAATATGGAGACTCTAATTAAGGATAAAAAGCTGCAGGGCCACTAAAATAGAAGGAGACATCTTTTCTAAGCAGCAACTAAACATTTGTAGGTATTTTTCAGTGTTTTAGAGGAAAAGAAAGCTGTATTTTTTGCTTGAGTATGCTAGAAAAGATCCAGGTGAAATTCTACTGCTCTCAGAGCCTTTTATTATTTGCTTGTTTATTTATTTTTATGGTACCAGAAATCAAACCCAGGGCCTCCTGCATGCTAGGCAAGCTCTCTACATCTGAGCTCTACATCCAGAACCTCTTTAACTGTTTAACCATCCATCCCAAACAGAAATAGTTTTTATTTTGCTTTTTAAAGGCTTCAAAAAACTTCTGATATTCATGACTCTGACAGAATTGAAGGTGCCAAAATTTTCAGTTTTATGCCTTTAATATTATTCTGGGCTTCCCAGACTCTAGTTCCAAGGGTTGTTGTTATGACAGTGACAACAGTAATAGTAATAAACAACTGATATTTAAAAGAAAACAGTTACCTTTTTCATAGCATAGTCACATTTATTATTTATTTTTATCTTATTCTGTCTCACTGGTACATCTGGGTTTTCTATGGCTCAAGTTACTCTGAATAGGCTTAGAAGAATCAGAAACTTTGAAATGTAAAATGGTACCATTCTTGCATCAATTTTCTTGTAATTATTTTGGCATTTTATTATTCTGTTCTCTAGTTTCAATGTTTACTATTTTTAGTGAAAAGCAAAAAAATCATATCTGGAAGACAAAATTTAATTAGAATCCATAAATGCTAATTTTATTCTTCTTCTAATGAAAGTCATTACTTGTAGCAGTTCCTGTGTATGTTCCTGTGTGTGTCCTCATTAACACACAAAATGAGAAGTAGAGGTGTTATTGGTTTAATTAGGCTTAATATTGTGTGTTCAAGGATTATTAAGTTTGGATAAGAACAAGTGCCCCTAGGTTCATTCATAGGGTACTAGAGTTTGGATGTTAAACGTCCTCCAAAGGCTTATGTGTCAGAGCCCTGGTACTTAGCGTAGCACTATTAAGAGATGTGGAATCTTGAGAAGGTAGGGCTAAGTGGGAGACTTTTAGATCACTGGGGATGTGACTTGGAAGGGGGTAGTAGGACCCAGGGCCTCTCTCTTCCTCTCTTCTGCTTTTTTTTTTTTTTTTTTGGTACTAGGGATCGAACTCAGGACCTTGCGCTTGTGAGGCAGGTGGTCCAACACTGAGCTAAAAACCTGGCCCTGAAGATGAATTTTCTTTTTTTGTTGTTTGTTTGGTACCAGGAATTGAACTCGGGTCCTTGTGCTTGTGAGGCAGTTGGCAGAACCACTGAGCCAAATCCCCGGCTCTCTCTCTTTTAGTTTCATCCATGAGGTGAGCAGTTTTTCTCTGCCATGGGCTCCTGCCTTAATGTGTTGCCATGCCACAGGCCCAGAAGCAAATGGCCAAATGGTCATGAACTGGTACTTAAACTGTGAGGCAAACAAAAATGTTTCTTTATAAATTAAGTATTTGTTATAGTGATAGAAAGCTCACTGTTACATAGGGCAACCAGAGAGAAGAAACTGGATCTTCCCTTTCCTAAGGATCCCCTCTGGATAGGCCAAGGAATGGCTGCAGAGAATGGCCCAATGACCCTCAGATTGCAGAATGTTAGTGTCACCTGAAATAGGCGGAGGGAAGATTCAGATTTTGTGGGGCCTGAAGCTGTCCCCCTGTTGTGTAAGCTGCCTTGAAGCTAAAGCTGTGCTAGTTTCATAAGGATTGAGTTGTCCTTGGGCTACATGAGCTGGGCAGAGAGGAATAGATAGGAAATAATCACTGGAAATTTGCCTTTTCTTTTAATAGTTGACCTCATTATGTGTTTTTAACTTTACTTTTCCAGGAAAACTTTTGGGAAAATGGCAGAGTGGTAAGCAACATCTCAGTTTCTTCAAGATTTGGAATCCAGACACTGGAAAATAACAACTCTGAGGAGAGAGAGAGAGAGAGAGAGAGAGAGAGAGAGAGAGAGAGAGAGAGAGATATCCCTGGGAACTGGGAAGGATCTGACAGGAAAATTAAAATCTATAGAGAAATTGAAGAGACAGAATATAACACAGAGAAAGGAAGAGATAATCAACAGTTTTTCCCCAGATCCTGGATAATGGCTTGTGGGAAAGGGAGACTGAAGCTGCAGAGACAAAATGAAAGCTGGGGACCCCAAAGGGCTTCAGGAAGAAATGCAGTGGTGGAATGGACTGGTGGGTGCTGTAAGCTGCAGGGAGAGAGCAGGATTCATTTTCCATGTGAATCTTTCAACAGGCAACAGCAGATGGGTGACTCCAGTCCAAGGGCCCACCATATCCCCTGGAGAGAGTGCTTGGTCAGACACCATTCCAGGGAAAGGTTGATTGCTTAAACCTGGGACTGAGAGCAGCCACAGGGACAGCTTCAATTCAGGGCCCCCAGTGTTACATTCCTGCAGTGACTGAGTAAGAGACAGCCATAGTAGCTGTGGTCAGGGAGCCAGGGTCAGGCTGGAAAGAGACCCTCTGAGGAGTTTAAGCTAAAGGACACAGGTTCTACCCACATGACGGAAAGCCAGGCTCAGCCTGAATTGTTCTGGATTTGAAAGTCACAGCATTGGTGCCTTTGCTCGCTGTAATCCTACTGCCTCCTGGTGACTGCATCCAGCACAGATCTGGGGTCTGACTGCCTTCTTTATCTACCAGTGTGAGCAGGAACATGTCTTAACTTACACACTGCCCTGAAATTGAATTGTAGGATTATAGATCCTGGAAGAAAATCACACTTTAGAAACCAGAGAGAGAGTGAGCTTGCTTGCTTGCTT
>NW_004624744.1:18216500-18235027 GCF_000247695.1 Heterocephalus glaber
TTCCCCAAAGAATTAAAAGAATCATACCACAGTGATATATGTGCTCCCATATTCATAGCAGCACAGTTTGTAATAGGTAAAACTTGGAAACAGCCCAAATGCCCATCAAGTGGAGACTGGATAAAGAAAATGCAGGCTTTTAAAAATAAAACGGAGTACTATTTAGCCATAAAAATTGAGAAATTAGAGACATTTATTGCTAAATGGATGCATATTGAGGCCATACTCTTAAGTGAAATAAATAGAACACACATGTGTAAATACTAAATAGTTTCTTTAGTGTGAGAAACTGAATGTGTAAATAAAGACTAAAAGGTACAATAGATAAAGTGAAATAGGAAGAAAAGTGGTAAAGTGGAAGTGGAAGTGGGAGGGGTAGGGCAAATGAAAGAAGGGAATGGAATTAATATGAGAAAATGAAAAAAAGGGAAGAAAGTCTCTGCAAATAGGGACAGATGGAAGGGTTGAAGGGAGGGCAGAGGAAGGGGGAAAAATATGAACCAAGAGAGATTATGTAAAGGTGAAAATTTCCAATGATGCATGTCATTATATTGTATACCTAAAATGTACCAATAAAAGGATATATAAAGTTAAAAAAACAATAGGCAACAGAGCTTACTTCATGCCTGGGCACAAAACTTGGACAAAGTGCAAAATCTGTCTTTCTCATATCTGAATTTTTTCTACATATAATTTTATTCTTTTAAAAAAAAGAAATCTAAGTCAAGTCACCATAAAATATTATAAAATGCAATTTGACTACATTCTGGATATTTATTATAGCTTCAAATTTAAAGTGAAAGAAAGGGCAAAATCTAGAGGATGGAAAGCATAGATTACAAAGCAGCACTCAGCCTGGTAGACTTTTCTCAAACTGAATCAGCAAGGGAATTTAGGACTCTCTGCACCTGAACAGGCCACCTACTTAGGAAGCTATGATGCCTCTGCCATCTTACATGGGTTTGATGCATGATGATAATTGGAGACAAAAGTATTAATGGCAATAGAAAGACATTTGTTAGTTCCCACTGATTCTCTAAGCCTTAGGTCAAGTGTCACTTCCTCTAAAGACCTTCCCTGGCCTTGCGGAGAGCTGCTGAGGCCTATCCTTTTGCACCCCCTACTGCCTTGTTCATATTGCTCTTAGGCCACTCTCTGCATGCACTAGTTACTGTATTCTTCCCACCCTGTGACTGTCTCTTATACTTTTTAAAATATGAGAAATAAGGACTCTACCCATTTTTTGAAACTTCTGGCCCTTTAATAGTAACCAATTCTGGTAGATTTAAAAAACAAACTTTATAGATGTATTAATTTACATAAAATATTACCACTTTAAGGAACAGTGTCAGAAATTTTGTCAAAGGTGAATACCTTTGTAACTAACAATCCTAATGGCTCCAGCTTTGCCAAAATTTCCCTTTCTTCCTTGTAACTTTTGTCCTTTTTCTTCTGCAGGTATGGTTTTTTTAACCCCCCTCTGGCTTCTTTGCAAATTGTCTTTTTTTTCCAATTTGACTATGATATGCCCAGGTATAGAGTTTTTGGTATTGATCTTGCTTGGTGTTTGCTGAGATTCCTGGATTTGTGGTTTGGTGTATGCCATTAATTAACTAATTAATTAATTAATACCAGGGATCAAACTCCAGATCTTGAGCTTGTGAGGCAGGCGGCAGCACCACTGAGCTAAATCCCCAGCCTGCCATTAATTTTGGAAAATTATTATTATTACTTCAAGTGATTCTTTTGTTTTGCTCTCTATTTTCTTCTCTTTCAGATATTCCAACTACTCAGGTTGCAGTTTCTCAAATAGTTCCACAGCTTTTGGATTTCAGCTTTAGTTTTGTCTTTTTTCTTATTCTTTGATCTCTTTGCCTATCAGTCTGAGTCATCATGATTGTAATTACAGGTAATATTTGTTTGGTGCTTTGTAAGTGCCAAGCACTACTATAAGCATCATTTATGAGCTATCTCATTTTGTTTTTCATAACAGCTCCCATTAATTAGTTACTATTACCACTTTAATACCTAGAAGAGAAATTTGAGGCTTGAAAATTGACTAAAGTACAAAGGAATTTGAACTCAGGGCATCTAATTTGGATTATAATACTTTTAAAGATTCATTTATTTTATTAGAATATAATTAACAAATAAAAATTATATATATGTATTTATACTGTACAACATGATAAGTTTTTTTTTTTTGGTACCACGGATTGAACTTGGGGCTTTGGGTTTGTAAGGCAGGTGGCAGAACCACTGAGAAAAATACCCAGCCCTACAACATGATGTTTTGATGTATGTCTACATTGCAAAATAGTTAAATCAAGCTAATTAACATATACATTACCTTATCAACTTAAAATTTCTTGTCATGATAGCATTTAAGGTCTTTTAGCTGTCACCATATTATACAACAGATATTGATTGGATTTATGTTTATAGTATTCTACATTTTCATTAGATTCCAAAACATATCTCTGGGTTAAAAATATGTAAAATTATTACTACTTGCATTTATTTATTTATTTAGTAATTTATTTTTGTGGTGTTGAGGATTGTACCACCTGCTTTTAATAGGGACTAGATTAAATACTCTAGATTTCTCCAATAACTCTACAGCTATTTATTGAATTGCTTTTGTTTTTGCAAAATGCTATCATCATTTTAATTCTTTGTGTCTTGGTTCATCTGAATAAAATTTGTGCTTTAATCTTGTTAAAGCAACATTTGTCCTCATAAATTTAAATCAGCATTTTTTTTTAATACTTTGGATTTGGAATTGCTCAGCATCTTTAAGATTGTGACCTAGGGTGAGGGTTCAGTGATACGGCACATACTTAGCATACAAAAGGTTCTGGGTTCAGTCCCCAGCCTAAAAAATAATTACAGCTAAATGGCAATGCAGACAATTTCTCAGAGGCAAAGGAATGGTTCCTCTACTTCCAAGGCCCTCATTCCCTGGCTTGTTGCTTCTTTCTTTAATGGCGGAGTGGTCCTGCTGATGGCTCATTTATAAAGCAGTTATATTTAGGAAGACTCTAAAATGGGCTTTCATGCTTACAAAGAGAAAATGGCTCTTCGGAGAATTACAGTTGATTACTTCTTCAATGAGTGCAAAGTTTTCCATTTCCACAAAGAATTTCTAGGCTGTTTATGAAATTTCTTTCACTGCCTCAATATCTGGAAACTACCCAGGGTAATTTCAAGCAAATTTAAGAGAAAGTACAAGGTCTCCAAAAATGTTCTCAGGAAATGCTCTTAGAGGCTGAACACTCTCAGTAGGCATGTCTGGAAAGGTGGAAACAGCCCCTGGGATTCTGGACAGCCAGTCCAGGGTCAGCACTTACCATGGCACAGACTTCATGGACATTCCTGTCCCAGTCTTCTTCCCATCTTAGTTTGGGAATTTTTCCTCTGAGTCTTATTTTCCAAACCAGAGACAATGATAAATACAGTAATAAGATGGGCTATGATCAGTACTAAAGAAAAGCAAGAGAAGATAGGCCAAAATGCTCCCCCACTGCCCCACCCTGAGGCAGGATAGAAAAAATAAGATGAACAGAAAGGAGAAAAGGAAGATAGTAATTTAAAACTTGTTTTTAACAAAAACTACAGGTTCAGGACACAAACACAGTCCAATTTTGTAAGGTCCTTAAAGACACAATAAGCCCAAGCCATTCCCTTTTACTTGTAAATGGACCTTGGCCATTCTCTTTAACCAAACCAACGGCGGCCCATTGTAAACTTTATTTGACAATAGATATGTTCCGTGTTTATTTAATGAATGATCTAACATAATGGTTTTTTACTATGCCCAGAAATAGAATTTGTTAATTTCAAATTTGTTATATTTTTTTAAAAAATCTTTTTTTTGTATTCTTATTTAGTTTAATGATTTATTTAAATCCTATCTGGTACCAGAAAAGATTTAAGGCGAGAGGAAGATTACATGCAAGAGGTTTCTTAGTAAACTGAAGAGTCAGACCTTTGAATTCCTACCCAGGAAAGTAGTAAATTCTCGATTAACTAGAATTGTTTATAATCTTTTTGAGTAGTGTAGTTAATTTATCAAATGACTGTCAAGAAGAAAATATTTAGTGTTGATCCTTGTAAATTGAAAATTATTCTGAACTTTGTTAACTTTCTAAGTTAAGATTCTTCCTAAAGAGGAGCTTGTTTAATCTTGAAAGAGGTTCAAGATATGTCAGAGACTCAGTGTTATCATTCTGAATTTTACTTATTAGTCTACAGCCTACATCAGTGGACTGCAATCGCTTGACTAGTTTTGTTACCAATGGCGGCTGTTACTACCACCTAGTGGTTGAGACCAGCAATGCTGCTAAACATGCTACAATCATCGGATTTCTTCCTATTCCCCAAATAAGCCCCACCCCAAAAGTAAAAAAGTGAGAATGCCACCCTGGTGTAGATAGAGAAAGATAGGGCTTAGTGGGCCTCAAATCTAGAACAGAGATGAGAAATGGTTATTTGTGTGTTTAAATATGGTATTCATATCTATTTCTTTTCAATATTTTCTTCTGTTTTCATTTATTGCTTGATGATCCTCTAGTTGTCCAAGTGCATCATTTTATAGCATTTTCAACATTTAATTCTGTTTTGGATTTCATTATTCCCCCCTCATATCACGAGATATGCTTGACTGATACCTAATACCACTTACAAAACTCTTTGACAGTGAGCTCTGTAATGACAAAGGCTGTAAATCTGAAGAGATTATTTTACCAAGAAGTTCACAAAACAAATCTTAGAGCCCTTTATGTGCATGGATGTAATGTTTCCTCCATCAGGGTCTTAGGAAGGATGCTACTGCCTTGGCCATACTCCAAAGACATGGAGTGCTGCTTCAAGGTAGGGACCACTCTGTGCTAGACTGGCTGTTTTCTACACAGTAGCACCACCATCCTTTCTAAAGCCTCCTCTTTCAAGAACTAAACTCCCTAGAATCTTCTTCCCTATGTGGTCCTTGGTTTAAGTTTGCTAGTGAGAGGAACTATATAAAGTTTAGAAGGTAGGAGTGAGGAGAGGCCATTATTCTTGGGAGGCATCAGCCTGTTTTCTGTAGCTGTAATAAAATATTTGAGACTGGATAATTTGTAAATAGAAGTTTACTTAACTCATATTTCCAGAGGATTGGCAGTCAAAGAATTCGGCACCAACATCTTCTCAGTATCTGGTAAGGACCTCTTTACTGCATCGACACATGGCAGAGGGCACACAGTGAGGCACAGCAAGCATAGTCGCTCCAGTCTTCCTTCCTTTTCTTACAAGGGTGCTAATGCTATCATAGGAGATCATATTCTCCAATGCTGTCTTCAGTTGTGGCCAAGAAAATGGAAAACAAATACGTCTTAGAGTAGAGAGTTAAGAGCAGCGTAAAGAGTTATAGAGAGTTATGCCCCTAGAATGGAACCAAGAAATAATCAAATAATACATCCTATCACTAGAGTAGAGAGAATGTGAAGACACTGCCCAAAAGTATTTCAACATTTCTGTGGAATAGCAACTCTACATACCTTCCATTCTTACCCCTTATGAATGGCAGTGTTTACTGTAGTTATTCTATCCATGTTCTGTCACTAGAAGGTGGAGACACTAGTGAAGATAACTTGCTGTTTAGTGCATGCACCTCAAATCAAGCAGAGCAGCAGTAGGATCTGATGTATATCGTGAGATTATAGACCCAATACAATGTTTGGATGAGAGTTTGGGGGTATTTTGGTTAGGGAATGTTATGGTTTAGATGTAAATTGTTCTCCAAAAGTCTCACAGGTTTAGAGGTAGAGTTTTGGCCGATGATTGGGACATGAAGTAATCTAATGTCATCAGTGGATTAATCCATTGATGATATTATAATTTGATGGAATTATTGGGAAGTAATGTGTCAGGAGCAATGTTACATAATTTTAGGGAAAAATCATTTGGTTAGCCTAGTTCTCCTGCCTACAGCCCAGCTATGGCATTCGGAGACATAATTCCATTTTGGCCTCGGGTCAAAACTGAGACTTCAATGATCCGGTGATGCTGTGATTCTCCAGGACAAGATTACACTAGCTGGAGACATCCTGGGAGGAACAAAATCTTCATCTACTCAGTTCCTCATTGTTCTTGGACTGTTACATCTTGTTTACGCTGATGTACTGAACTCTCTGTCCCAAGTCATTTGTTACATTTGTTTCTCCCGATGTACTGAATAAAAGGTGCAGTAAGCTGGGGATTTCTGTCTTTGCCACCCAGAGCTGCACTGATCAGACCCAAAGCTTAGCTTCTTCTCAGTTTCATTTTTCTACCTTTCCTGTAATTCGCCTTGTGCTGCTGTGGCTTGCAGGAGACTAGGACTTACTGCAGAAGTTCTAGAAGCATCCCCTTTCCCTGTTCCCTACAGTAATGGAAATTTATAAGGAGGGGCTTAATTGAAGGGAATGGATCATGTGAGGTGTGACCTTGAGTACTATATCTGGTCCCTGGCCCATTCCTCTCAGGTTTTCTGGTTCTTTTCCTCTATTTACTTCCTAGCTGCCATGAGGTGAGCAGGTTTTCTCCATGATGCCCTTCCACTATAATGTTTTTGCCTCACCACAGGCTGAAAGCAATGGAACCAGCTGGCCATGGGTAATACCTCTAAAACCATGAGTCAAAATAAATCTTTCCTCCTTTAAATTGTTATACTCAGGTATTTTGGTAACAGCAATGGAAAGCTAACTAACAGAAGGAGTGATTCATGAATAAATATGAATGAATCATTCATGACCAAGAGAAAGAAATCTGTTTTGTTGTGTTTTTGTTTCATAATTCTTTACCTTCTTTTGCTATGATTCACCTTGGGCAGAGTACACCTTTATCTTAGCCACTTTCTTGTCACTGGGACAAAATATCCAACATCCACAACTTAAAGGGAGAGGTTTATTTTGGCTTATGCTTTTAGCCCATGGTTGGCTGGCTCCGAGGCCGGAAAGGCATGGTAAAAGGGGCCAGTGGAGGAGAGCTGCTCACATCATGGCAGCCAGGAAGCAGACAGTGATGGAAGAACTGGAGAGGGATGTATATTCTTCCGGGTTCTGACCAGGCCCATCTCCTAAGGTGCATTTAGCCACTTCACTTATAGTGGATGAATCTACTGATGAGTATAATACCTTCCAAACATATGAGGCTTTTGGCGGACACTTCAGATCTAAACCATAACAACCTTCTTCCCCAGCTGACTTTTGGGTTGGTTATATGTCTTGCCTTCAACCATAATACGGGAAAAAATATAGTGTGTGGCACTTGAGTTTTAATGTATTGACATGGTTTGGGGTCTTATACTTCTGCCATCCACTATGGTAAGAATAAGTTGGGGAACCACTAGCTCTAGAATAAGACCTATGTAGAGCAAATCTGAATGTAGAGACATTTCCTGAGTCAGTCATCCCAATTCACCTGTGGACCCATGACCGGAAAAAAGTTTGTAATTTTAGCCACTAAAATTGTCTAAGGTGTTTTATAGCATTATTGCAGGACTGGTGGTGGCCCTTTGGGCTAGCAATATGCCATATTCACTCAGTTCCTGGTTAATCTCATTGAGTATCCAGATCCTATGTTTGACTCTGTGAATGGTTTCATATGACGTGTATCCCCAAACTCATATGTTGAAGGATTGGTTCCAAATGCAGTGTTTAGAGGTGGGACATTTGGGAGGTGATCAGGTAATGAGGACTTTATCACCTCATCAGCTCATAAATCTAATGATGAATTTGTAGCTTAATGGGCTATTGGGAGGTGATGGAAACTCTAGGAGGTGGGACCTAGTTGGAGGATGTAGGTCACTGGGGCATACCCTTGACATTATATCCCAGGCCCTTCCTTTCCATTCCCCATTTCTTCCTTTAAATTGTTTATGTAAGCTATTTGGTCACAGTAACAAAAAGCTGATTAGTATAGGAAGTTTCTTGTTAAAATCATAAATAACGATTTTCTGAATCCTGGGTAGAGAAAAATTGGAATTAAAAAACTGTTTAATATTTCTGTTGTTTTTATTTCTTTTTTAAGTCATTATCATTTCAGAATCAGTTTGTTTCTACAAGTAATAAATGCTCATAAAATTATACTCATCCTCACACAAGGCACAGCAGGACAAGTGAACTTATTCATATAAGTTACAGTGATTTGTTTGCTTGAATTTCTAGGATTTAACTCTTGCATCATGTCTAGAACTGGCTTTGAGATACTTTTGAGAGTAATTCTCTAAACAAGATTGTGCTCTGGCACAAAATGTAGATATGAGATTATTAGAAGTTTAAAAAAATATGTTTTTGCAAATTGCTTGTCTCCCTTCATTGGCTAATTTATCATCAGTACTAAGTGGATGTGGAGACAATTTAATGAAGACAATTTACCACAGACTTAGACAAAAAATAAATTTGATTCTGGAACATCACAAATTATAGAATCTTTGAAACAAAAAGGACACAGAAAGGCCATCTGGCATGTCCTTCTTCATTCGGACAGGTTTGCCTTGCTCATTACAGCTGGGTGAAAAATCCGTCCTAATTCTAAAGGCATCTTGGGAAGAAGATCTCACTAGTGTGTCTTGTTATGTTATCACTAATGTGAAATATCCATCATGTGTGGAAAATTTGTCTGAAGGACATTTAATTTCCTCATAGTGGAGTTTATTCCTATTTCCTTTAAATGAGCCTTCATTGGTGACACAAAAGATTTCTGTTAACCAACCCCTTTAGAGAAACCGGATTGAAGGAGATTGTAGCACCTAAAAAAAGCTCTTAGAACAGTCTGGCACATAAAGTTCTCTCAGTGTACATCAGCTGCCATCATAATAATTATCATGACCATTATTATAAAGAGATATAATAAGTTCTTTGTCTATCTGGTGATTAAAACATAATTTCAGGATTAGCAGCTCTTACTGTCTGGTGGTAGTTGATTTGGGTGTCGCGTGCTGAGGCTGCATCCAGGGTCAGTGGAAAGAAATGCATGATCAGTGGTTGAAATGAAAGAGGGTAGGGAACATGAAAGGAATGATACATTTGTGCCAACT
Source organism: Heterocephalus glaber (assembly GCF_000247695.1). The sequence goes on from NW_004624744.1 coordinate 18,225,559, forward strand.
TTTGCCATCCTTGTATTATTAATTGTAAGCTCTTTGAGGGAAGGGACCTTGTCTTACTATACTGGGGTCTCTAGTCCTTAGTACAGTGTCTAGCACAGAAAGATAAAAGATGTATTGAATAACTGAATGTTGATTATTCAAAAAAACTCACTAAAGCCAGGCTTGGTGGTGCATGCCTATAATTCCAGCACCCTGAGGCACTGAGGCAACAGGATCAAAAGTTTGCAACTTAGTAACTTAGTGAGAACCTGTCTCAAAATTAAATAAAAGGAGGGCGGGCGGTGCTGGGGCTGTAGCTCAGTGTGAAGATCCTGGTTTCAATCCCTAGTACTACAAAAAATACCACTCAACAAAATATTTATAAGTTATCAAACAAATGTTGTTGCTGTCTTCTAGTACGGTGGTATAATTTTAAAAAATTTGTCCTTGAACTACTGCTATTTCTCAGGTCAATCTTTTCTTTTTCACCTTTCTCATTCTCTTTTATTTGCCCACAGAAGTCACTGTGAGTCTCCTCTGAAGGTATTCCAAGTTCATCCAGGCTATTTGTGAGCTACAAAAACCATAAGTAAACCTCTCGTCTTGTAACAACCTTGAGCATTGTGATGGGTTCTGATATTTCATGCTCCCTACTGATGCTTCCTGGAACCACACTGGCTTCTTATGTGATGAATGGCAAAGATCAAAGTCATGGGAGGTGTTGGTTCACACAACCGATCAGAGACCCCACACAGCATTTTGCCTTGATAAGGGTCACTGACTGCTTTCCTAGTTGAGCTCTGCAGTGCTTGCTAGAGGACTTGGTAATCTTGAGCTCTCAGAAGACTGTCAGAAGAGTCATAAGGGCTGAGAAAAGAAAACCCTGGGGATGAAGTAAGAAACATGCTTGGTTTTGGCTCCAGCAGCCTCCCCTATTCTGCAGCCATCTGAGTCACACTGGTAAACCCATCTGTTTACATCAGGATGAATATGGGAGAAGGTGGAGAAAGGAGGGAAAAAATCTTTTTTAAGTTCTCTTTGAGTAGATGCCATGCTATTATTCTCCCTTCCACTTCCAACTTTTTTGTTGCCCAAATCATGCACTGTAAGATTTATTTTTCTAAACTGAGGGAAGAAGATGAAGAGGGAGGGCAGGAATGGAAAGAAGGGAGCATATCTTGGGGTGAAAATTTTGCATATAATGAGGTCAGCAGGGCTTTATTCCATTTCTCTTAGGTTAGATGGAATTTTGGAATAGATGACTTCGGTCTGACTTTTCCCAATTATTTTTCTATTAGTTTGTTTTTAACCTGATTTCTCAGAGAAGGAGAATTATGTAGATGACTGTGGTGGATAGAACAGAGGAGTTCATTTGGGAAATTTATATTTCCCTATGAGAACAGATTGCCTTTCTCCTGGGTGCTGCCGATTATGTTGGATGAGTGGAGAATCCTATCACTCTCTTGACTGGATAGGCTGCTCCTGGGCAGTATGGTAAATCCAGAACGGTGGGCTCTTTGAAGATCCTTCTTCCCTCATCTATGACTCTGGTCATGAGCATTAGCTCAGAGCAGAAGGGCTCTTGGAGACTGAATGAGCAGAGGGCGCGTAGCTTCTTGTCTACTTCTCAGAATCCAGGACTCAGTTACTCTACATCACCAACCCTGACTTCTTATGTTCGTAAAAATGCATCTTCTATGTAATTTTTCTTCGGTACCGGGGATGGAACCCAGGCCCTTGCACTTGCGAGGCAGGCACAGTGCCACTGGGGTAAATCCCCGGCATAATTTTTCTTTTTTAAATGAAGTGACAACTATGGTGACATTTCTTCCTGCATCCTGGTCCTTCTTGTTTTAGGAATATATGTGGTATTATCTGAATTAAGAAGGCAAAGAGGGTCGTGGAGCTAAGTGTCATCAAGCCCAAGGCCAGCCCTTCCTCAGTGTCACTTCTTTCCCCCGAGTGTGGTGCAAAATGCGGCTTACAGATCAGGCTCTCTGCACTCAGGTTTGCGTCGGGCCATGAATTCAGTGTTCCACTTAATATTTAGAAACATCTGTTAAGTTAATAAGCGGTGACTCTTGCTTTTTTATGTTTCTTTTTGTTTATTTGGGAAAAAAATGGCAGAAAATCTTGCGGTGGAAAGTTACAATTTCTCAGAAGGTATCATCCTTGAAACTTGTAGACTAAGCAACAGTCTTTAAGCTAAAACTGTAATACATGTTGCCAGTGATTTATTAATAAACCAAATGAAGTACTTTTCTTTTGGTGGAAAGGCAACATAGCAAAGGAAGAGACAGCATGGCCTAAATAGTCAGGTGCCCAGATTCTCTGACCAAGACATGTTCAGATCCTGGCTTTACTCACTGTGATCTTAAGCAAACTACTTAACTATTCTGGGTTGTGACTTCCTCTTGTGTAAAATGGGAATGATAACAATGCTAGCATTATGAGAATTAAATGAGAATAAATGTACTGGACTTGTCACATGGTAAGTGCTATATGAATTTGTAAAATAAATAAGCCTCTCCTCTGATTATCTGTCAGTTTCTTGCCTTGGACAGTCTGAATTGATAAGTAGTCTTTCCTTTATCACCCAGGTCAGGAAGGATGGGATATAATGCATGGAGCCTAACATAAAATGAAAATAGAAGGTCCTTCCTTCAAAAAGCTCCAAGAATTTTGAGATGGCCACAGCAGGGCATGAAATTAAACGTGGGGCCCTCCAAGTGTCTGATGTGTGCAATCGTGCACGGCACGCCTATGAAGCTGGTCCTGAGGGCAGGAATAGGACTTGATCTGCCCACAAGGACTGTGCTGGGCTGGTTCCAGGAATGGCAGTGGGAGGCTATCTTAAAGCTCTTTGATTATCTCACCCCAGAGTATGGCAAGGTGGTCTGCAATGAATTTAAAAATATATAAACCAAGTGACATATATGTATATATGTCAGCTGTTGACAAAGGTTCCTTTGAAACAGGGAGCAGAGTCTTTCTTTGCTTTGAAAGGCAATCGATCCAAGTTTTATTCCCTTCCCCAGACTTGGCAGTTTTATCTTGCACTTTCTCCAAAAGCCACCTGCATAGAGTCAGTAACGAGGTGTCAAGAAACCACGAGTTGTTGGGTGATGGTGTGTATGCCATGCTTAATGTTACAGTGGCTTCATGCGGAGAACTGAAATGACACAGATGATTCATTTACACATTTATTTTCTATCTCACTTATTCTGCCAGACTGAAATGGAGAACAATGCCAGAAATTTTATAGACATTTTGATGTAAACAAGTATTTTGATGTTGAACAATTGTACAGACTACTACATGCATATCAGTATGTTGATTGGTGCAGCAATATTGAGTTGATCAACAGAACTACTAATATGAAATCACGTTTTCTTTTAATGGAATTAAAATGCAGCAGATATGGGGACACTGATACAGACACCATTAAATGAGAAAGGCATTCATTGTATTAATGGCGCAGAATGGACAGTTAAACAAACAGAGTATGCTAAATTATATCCTTTTTACAGAACTTAAATCAAAACATTTTGTTTGGAAATATAATAAAAAAGCAAGTGGAAGCAGATGAATGAGATTAGACAATACTCAACCACTTATGCATATGCCTATATTAAGAATCTGTATTAAATGGATTTCAACATAATATAAGATGAAAGGGTGATGCTATTATGTGTGTAGAGAAGGTAGGATAACTCAACAGAAAAACCTTAAAAAAAAAAAACACTAATTGTGCTTCTTTATCCCTGCAGCATTTAGAGCACTCATAGATTAGTATGAAAACCCTCTAAAACACTGAAGTTAATAAAAGTGAATGATGCTTCATGCCACTGTACCTATGAACCTAATACCATGTATAACTTAGAAAATTAAGCTGTTTTATATAATGTATGTCTATCTATGTAGTGCAATTTTAAGAACTATTTGTTTAGTGTTTAATTTCTGATTATTCCTTAGGTTTTAAAAACAGTTTCGAGTATTTTTAATTTCAGAGATTCTAGGAACTTAATAGAAAATAAATCTATACAACTTGAGGAAAAAGAATAGGTTGCATATTAATCTGCTTTATTAAGAAATCATCCAGGATTATTCCCAACAAGGTTTCTTGTATGCATTAATTACTGATACTACTGAATACCTTCACTATAAATTTCCAGAAAATTACTCTGTGAATCTTCATAGAACTGTCCTGAGTTTAACAATAACCTTATAATTCTAGCATTAAATGTTGAATTAGTGAGTTTGTAAAGTCTGAGAAATTTTCAAAAATATCATTCTGGTAAACAAACAGAAAGAGCAGTAGGTAATTCAGGCTCCCCCTCCTGATCCTAAGCACACACATGACCACCTGTACACACATAAACACATATGGCTTCCACAAAGTCAACTGACTTTCAAAAAATATACACTATAAATTCTGTCATTCTGCTTTCCTCTCCTCTACCTTCCCTTCCTTTTCTTTTCCCTTCCTTTCCCATCTCTCTCTCTCTCTCCCCTTCTTTCTTCTTCCCCTCCCTCCATTTCTCCCTCTCTCCTTCCACTTTGAAAGTCCGTATATGTTAATTTTGCGGAAAGTCAATTTTTTTTTTTTCAGTGCTGGGAATTGAGCGCAGGGCTTCACACATGCTGGGCAAGGCTCTACCGCTGAGCTACACCCTCAGCCCCAACTTTAACTTCTGGACGCCAAAAAAAGTAAATATATTTTAAAATACTGGATCTTAATAGATAGTTCACTTCTGAGGAATGTCTCTCATTTGACTAGTGAAAACAGCTAATGCCAGACACATAAAAATTCACCACGTTATCTCTTCTTTATTTTACACCAAATCGTGGTGGAAAAAACTACAAGGCAGGCCTTCATTGGCAACAGAAAATTTAAAACATATGAGAAAATCAGCACATATTTCTCTTTAGTTTGTTAGTAGGCAACACTTTTAAACTGAATTACTTAATATATTTTGATATGTAGATATGATATAGAGAATTTTATGATAAGCCTGAAAAACCAGTTTAAAAACACTACTTCAGTATTTATGGCAAAGAAAGCACAGATTGAAATGATTCACATGGTGAGCCATATTAACTAAAAGCATTATTGCATCGCCTTAGGTCTAGATATCAAGGAAGCAGTTTACAGTCATCTTTGTACCATGGTCTATGTATATGACACCGTAACATAAGGTGTTGGCATGGTAAGATGAGACAATTATGACGGCAGCTTTTAAATGCAGCAGACATAGGACAGTTGACATCGAGTTTTCATATGAGCTACACAGAGACATATAAATACATTTAGTAAGCTGGTTGCGCAGCATACTTCTTTTTCAGAATACTATTTAATAAACTAGAAACTTTATTGTTTTGAGAAAACAGAGGAATACAGTATTTATTAGGCTATAACTAAATAGTAATAAGATTTCAACTGTCATGCAATTATGATTTAGAACACAGATCGTTCTTTAAGCATCATAATAAACTGATTGAAAACCCAAACTAAGTAATGTGTTATACTCAAGTTTTCATAAAATTTCAATGCAATTTGCCCCAACAAAACAAAACAATAGAACACCCATCCAAAGAACCCCAAAATAACTAACCAAAAACTTCATTAAAGTTAAAGTATTATTTTCAGTTTGCCAGTGATCACTACTGGATCTCTTGAAGGTGAAATTTTAATATATCATGGAAATTCCTTTGTAGAGTCAGTGGAAGAATTTCTGTCCTTAATATCAGCGTTCACCTCCCACCCCACTCCACAGTGCCACCTGCTTTGGCTGGAGTAGCCCTTGGTCATTACGCAGCTACCCTGCTCTCATAGGACAAAAGGGCTCCATCTAAATTGTATGACCTGGCATTTTAAATAAGTTGAAATTAAAAATGAGCTTCATCATTATTACCTTTCTTGAGCAATACAATTAATATTAAAACAAAGTAAAATAAATAGTCTCTGATGAAGTCCATACTGATGATAGTCTATATTTTAGATTTTCAAATCAAAAAGAAAATACTTTTAACACCAAAATCTTTTATTCTCATATTGCAGTTTATTCTGGAAAATAGTCAATTACGGTAAATCTGGAACCAAATTTGTTATGAATTACTTTATAAAATGTATCCATAGTAATACAAATGTTTAAAGCAAAATACGGACCAGTATGTTGATTATTCACATAATGATGAATATTTAAATATGTGAATATTTACATCTGAGGGTGTAAAAGACTCTTCAAATAGATAGTATATCTAAAGTCTTAGGAATTGTAGGAAGCTATTTTCCTCTTGAACAAATTGGTATTTGTCTATTAAACATTAAAAGGTTAAGGCAATTAGGTAAAAAATTACACTACCTCACTTTTTGGTAGTATGTTGTTAAAATAATATTCTCTTCAAAGCCACATAGGGACATATATATATATATATATACACACATATATATATATGTAAATAAAATGCCCTCTATTTTATATAATGATAGGCTATATTCATACACACATTAATTTTTTTTAATGTGTGTATTAGCTAGGAAGCCACAGAAGAATTTGAGAAGACTAAGTAATTAGAACACAAATGTAAGTTAAAATGTTTCTTTTGGAATACTTCTTTGATATTTAAAATACATATCTGCTATTTGTAAGGCATTGTACTAGCTGATTTCTTTTACACCGTTTCATTTAAGTGATAATAGTCCTTTTAAAAGTACTCACAATAAAATGAGAAATATTAATTTCTAATGGTCACGTAAAACATTTTTACATAAAATAATTAAAAAATTCTAATCCAAATATGAATTATTTACACTTAAACATATAGCAAAGTATGATTTTTTCAGTATGGCTTTCTCTCTTTTCCTAAAGTTTTGTTTAAATGGCTATTAAACTTTGGCCCAGAACCATATAAAAACTAATGAAATAGTTTCTCTGATTAAAATATTTGTTACCACTGAAAATGAAAAGGGTAATATTGGTATTTTTCTTTTAGTGTACTGCTCTGAAAACAGACACACTAATTGGTTACACACTCATTTAGTAGAAAGCTTGTATTTAGGATGATGATTTGTGATAAATTAGTGAGTTAGGTACCATATTTTTCATCAACTCAACTATTTACCTTTGAAGTTCAAGAACTTAAGACAGGCTTAAATAATACTGTGTTTTTAGGCTGAGTTTTTAGGTGTAGCTCAGTAGTAGAATGTGTGCTTAGCATTTAGGAGGTCCTGGGTTTGATCCCTAGAACCGCCAACACAAAACAAAAACAATAAAACTATCTTTTTTCTGTTAACCATGAAGGAAAATATTGGGTCATTGTGTTGTTGGTCAAATCATGTTATTAAACTGTATTGAGACAGTTCTTTTTCTTCTTTTTCTTTGGGTATCTATGTATTTTCTGGCCTCCTGGACATCTTTCCTTTGGCTTTGGGCTTTGCCTAGTTAACTCTGTCTTTGATTTGGTATCTGATGTATCCTAAGCAGCAGACCTTAGGGAAGGATTTCTGGAAGAAAACTAAAGAATCTGAATGTGTAGGATCTGATAGTTGATTACAAGAATCTGTTTAAAAACCAAGAGGGTAAAAATTGAGGAGGTACAAGGGATTGAGAAGGTCAACTAATGTCCACATTTCCATTATTCTTCAGGTTGCACTAAGTAATGTTAATAAATTTCTCAATAATTTTCTCCCTTAAAGTCTTTCACTTACTCTCATTTCTTCAAACAAAATAGAGCAAGCAAGCAAATATGCCAATAGTATAAAATAAAAAGTTTGGATTGAAAACAAGGTGCTAAAAGCAGACATACCTATTTTGTAGTTAAATTAAAGGTTATTAAAATGCTTGAGTGTGCTAATGGTACCTCATATTTGCTTAATAAACCTTTTTATCCATTCACTTAAATTTTTTATGGTTTAATATCATACCTCTTTAAAATTGCATAAGTTTGGATCTTGGCTTTTGTGACAAACCTAATGTTTTGTAATTTGCTGTTTTTTCTTTCTTTCATTTTTGAACTAAATAGGAAGATTTTAGCAAATTCTTTAGTGAGACTTTTATAACATACATTTGTGTTAATTCTGATGATAACATTTTGTATAATAAGTAATGTGGGCAATATTTGTATATATTGCATTTTGTGTATTTGTTTTCCTTGAAAAAAGTCATCCTAATTTCAATTAAATATCATGATTTGAGTATACTTTGTAGGTTAAAAACAGCCTAACTCATATGCTGCAAATAAGAATGTTAGAAGGATCTTTTAGAGATGAGCTAGAAATCTGGCTATAGCAGAATTTCTGTCCAGCATCCACAGGTCAATTCTGTTTTTTCACCAGGGTCAATTCAGGGATACTTTAGGCACTACTTGTAATTTTTCAGTAGAATGGAAACTGTGGGTTCCTGAGTGTATCAACTCAATAGTTTGGTTTTCACAGGTTTCTCATTAAAACAAAACAAAACAAAACCCACCACTTATCTATTCGAACTTCCAACTAATGGCAGAAACGTCAAAGTAACTATGTATCTAGAGTGCAGACCAGGGCACTGCTAAATACTTAGTTAAATTTGTGATTTTGTTTGGATTTAGAGACAACTGCTAAGAGTATACTGAAAGTGCAATGCAGAGTATAGCCACAGTTTGATCAGGCATTTGGGAATAAGAAAAAGAAAACTGAGGTGAGATTACTGAAAAAAATGCCCACGTTGTAGCTGCTTTTTGTTTAAATGCAGAAAAAATAACTAAAGGAATAATGACTCAGTCATATCATTTCCCAGAATTACCCACATAAACTGCATTGCTCAAATTAATTTTCAGCTTTTATTTGATGAGCAGATTGTGATGGCTTCGATCACAGCACACAGGGTAGGATTTAAAAAAAATCAAACAAAGCTGTTAAAAATAATTATTACATATATAATTTTTGGCTAGAATCTTATTTTCTTTTGCTGAAGTGGGCAATGTCCTCATTGAAATACATTGTCACTGAATTCCAGACAGTTACTGTCATTTTGAGGCTCCCTGTTCAGAAGTTATATGCTAGAAATTCAGAATGTAGATTAAGGAATGAAAATAAGCAACTTGGGTCTCCGAAAAGAAAAGAGGATTGTAGAAATTCTCAGATAACAAACTCAGGCATACTGTAATATTATTTCTAGCTCATCCTGTGGAATTCACTAGGGAATACAAAAATCAATTATAAAAACTCTACTAGACTCTGAACTTGAGGGAATCAACTACACATAAGTTAATTTCTAGTACATAGCAAACACTCAAATTTTATTGTTCATCAATAGCAATCTGAAAATAACTGTATGATGATAAGTAATTTCTTTGGTTTTTTTTTTTTTTTCAGGGATTGAATTTCGGTCCTTGTGCTTGCAAGGCAGGCATTGGAATCACTGAGCTAAATCCCTGGCCCGATAAGTAATTCCTTTAAGAGAGAAAATAAAGTTGGAATTATGGCCTCAATTCTAATTTCTATGTGAAT
>NW_004624744.1:18235987-18252524 GCF_000247695.1 Heterocephalus glaber
TATATATATATATACACACACACACATATATAGACATATATATAGACATTTACACACATATGTATATATGTATTTTTTCCATTCCATAGAGACCTAGTGAATAAATCCCTTGAGTCAAGCTAACTGATTTTTGGATATTGAAGATCTAAGCAGAAGATAATGATACATCCCTAAAGTATTGCTTATAAACAAAAAGTAAGAAAAAACACTAAAATGCTTCAGTTGTAATCATTTAACTATCAAAATTGCAAAAATACTTGTAGACTTCTCCATTAGTATTATTTACTCTAGTTATTTGTGATAGACTATTATTAGCTATTCTGACAAGCTATATATCTTTGAAGAGGTTTTTTTGTTTGATTTGTTTTTTTTGTTTCTGGTGCTAGAGATGGAATTCACAACCTTCTGCATTCTAGGCAAGTGCTCTACCACTGAGCTACATTCCTAGCCCTGAAAAATTACTGAATTTATCAGATAATAAAGAAAGACTACTCATAACCTCACTCAATCAAATTAACCATTTACTATTTCAAACATGAAAATTAAACTGTGATTCTAAATTAATTACATATCGGGCTTTATACCATTCATCTATTTTTTAGGAAAAATGGTTCTTTGGAAAATATCATTTGAGCCTGTCATATGCACCCCTGGTTTGGTCATTGAGTGATTTTTCCATCCTTAAAAGTGACATTTTCCAGTAACCCAAACAATCCTCAGTTTAGTATTAATGGGCTGCTATGCAGTAAGCTCCATGAGGCCAGAAGAGTTGTAACCTAGCACTAAGTAACAGTGTCTAGTATTGAATAGAAGAACTAGTATTTGCTGAATGAACAGTGAAATGATGATAAAATCCAATTAGAAAATATGTTTGAACTTAGATGTACTTCTAAAGTTCTATTTGCTTTTGTTTCAGAAGATCACATGGCTTGCTGCAGCTCCCTGCCTAATGTTGTATGTCATATCACATCATGAATGATAAATTCTTCTCTTTAGCCAAGCCAAGAGATGTATAGCTTCTGGCCAGAATTCTGACTTGGCAAACACATGTGCTAAACATGGCCCATGCCAATGATCTCAATTCATTTTCATTTGGCATGACTTATTGCTGCTTTATACAAAGTACATGGCTATAAATGTACCTCCTGTTTTATTTACATAATTTCAGATAATAATAGAATAAAACCATTTAATTAAACATACTTTCCAGTAATATATTGGGATGGAAGACTTTAAGCCAGATGACATGGGTGAGGCCACATTCCACTGTGCACGAGTGATCTGTGTCAACTTGAGCAAAGAACAAAACTTTTGTTCTTTATTAATAACTCAGAATACCATTGTGAGAAAAGAAAGCCTAAAGTACTCTACATATATATGGTTTTTCTCTCTTCAAATAACAAGAGTGAGTAGTTGAACTTTCAAAGTTTTCTTGGCAAGTGTCTACATGACAGTGAGATTGTTAACAACAAAAATTTAATAGGAACAAACACTTGGCACATATTTTCTTTATTACTAAATCTAGTCACATCAGGATAATGCTTGATCACATGTTCACTTCAAAGCAGTTGGTTGTGCCAGAGTGAAGAAATTTTTCATGAAATGTTTAGAGATTAATGAAGTTAAGTTCAGGGACCTACTTAGTATGTCATGCTTGGGTGTGTGGATCTTCTCTGAGATACACTCTGATGCACTCATGTTAGTCCTCTTATGATTGATCTCAATCTTTGTGCTCAAACAATCTTGTGGCAATTTGCACTGGTTGTTAAGAAAGCCAAAAGACTGGCTATTCAGATTAGCTATTCTTTGGATGATGTGATTTTGAGGTCATTCAGATAGTCTTTACTTGTTGACATTTGTCCCTGGACATTGAGCTAGGTAATGATGAATGAATTTTCTCAGCAGCGAAAACTTGTGGAAATCTCAAGGCACCAACCTCTATGTTCCTGCTATTAAGGTAAGGATTCTCAAACTATGGATGCATTTTTCAGGGGGTACCAAAGAGGTATTTGAAGTTATAAGAGTATCCATTTTACTAGTTGGTAAGTAATATAAACATTTAAAAATTGACAACAGATATATCATAGAGTAAAATGCAGTATTGATACAAATTTTTAATGTAAAACAAAACTTTAAAAGAACTGTGTGCTTGGTAGGTATTGTTTCCCAATCTTTCTAGGCATGCACGCTTATCCTCAGAGTTATGTGCAGTTCATTGGAAAGGTTTGGAAAGCACTGCAGAAGTGCATGCTGGGAGACCCTGGTCCCCAAACTACCTCCCCATGAAATACCAGAGCCAAAGATTTTTTAAAGAAAACTTCCCCTTCCTTCCTTCCTTGCTTCCTTTCTTCCTTCTTTCCCCCTCCCTCCCTCCCTTTCTTTCTTCCCTAGCTGAAGGTTTTGGCCCACAGGAACTAAGAAGAATTGGATTATCTTTCCATAGAATATCTGAAAATTCTTTAAAACCTCAAAACAAAAAAACCAAAACCTTAGATAGAAGGGGGAATAATTTTAGGGAGAATGCTTCCAGAGAGGAATGTGAAGGGGTCCTTGACTGGACAAGGTTGTTGATATTCTGGAGCACAATTTTCAGTAGAGGGCCTAACAGACACATGAAAGGTGGGTATGAGTCAGTTGTGAGGGCAATAAGTCTGCTTATGCAGCCAAATGAATTTTAAAAATTGAGATTCAGCTATAAGAAACAGAAAATAACTGCTTCATGAGGCTATGTAAAGAAATGATTTTCATAAATTATTTGCTATTCATCTAACAGCCAACATACCTGCTTGTCTTTGAAAAACTGTACGTAGAAAATACAAAACACTCAAGATTTACAGAACTGATCAACATTTAGTTTTAGACACTAAAATAAGTACAAGTAATGTAAATATTAATGATTAATGACCATAAACTCTTAAAGGTTATGTTTTGAAACAAACACAACAACCATTAAATACTTAGCCCAGTGAAAAAAAAAAGAAATGTTTTAAATTATTTTTAGCAGCAAGGCTGCTTGGAGTTCAACTAAGATCAAAGCTCATTTGCTTATCTTGAGATTTAATGACCAGATTCTGTTAATAAAGGAATGTTAAAGCCTTAAGTTAGATTCATTTTAAATATTAGAACTAGTTTTCCTATTTTTTAAAAAATAGAATAAAAATTAGAATAGTTTTCTTTTACACAAGAAGCTGTGCTTTTAATATGGCCCTGCATTTTCCTGTTTCCTGAATTGTATGCACAATGGTGTAAAAACACATTACTAGGAGGCCCAGAGGCAACGCCTGGATATTCCTGGGAAATGAGGAATTGCCTTAACTGGAAGTTCTAAAGGGAGCTTAGGAGATAATTTTGTTTTGGTTTTTATTTGGGTGAAATTGAGACCATAAGGAGCTGTAGAGGCTTCTCCAGTATCACACATCTACTAGCTTGCACCTATGCAAGCATAGTCTTGGTTCCTGAGAAGCAAGGTCGATTTGAAGACCCAGGTTCCAGTCCAGACTTCATTGATAGGGCAATTCCAGCTAGTGCTGCCTTAGCTCCTCTGCATTTCAGTGTTCTCAGTAGAAAATGCTGGAAAAAGCTTTCAATAAGCATAGTCCTGATCATTTGCAGGGAAGGATGGGCGTAGAAACCTAAGAGGGTGCTTTTATTTGCTGCAATTATTGAGGGTGCTATAGCCATTGATGGCATGGGCAAAATTCACCTGCAAAAGGAGCAACTTCTTTCAGCAAATGACAGTATCTTCCCATCCTCCTATCCTATATGGAGAAATACTGAGTGACCTGTTACCAGGCCTGGGCTGTTTTCATGGTCATTAATGTCAGAGCCAATTCTATTGATGAAGGGTGGTAGTAGTCTAATTTAAAAGGCCCTGCTTTCAGTTTAGTTTGTCAAAAGCCACGTTATGGAATTCTTGTTTTGGCATATCTGCATTCTTATTCCTTTAGTTAGAAAAGTTTATGTGGAATATAAGAGGAGAATATTTTTGTATTTAGAGAGCCAAAATACAATTATTTAAAAAAAGAATGAATTTGCAAATATAGAGTATCATTTTAAAAAAAAGCTTTTTAGTATGATATAACCTTTTATATATTTTCAGGTTTTAAAAAATACAATTACTATAATAGGCTGTGGAATGACATACAATTTATTGGCAAAACTTCAAGCTTAAATTCCAAATATTGTGATATCTGGTCATTAAATCTTGCTAATTTCCATGATTTATAAGTAAAATCACAAATGCGACAACTAAGTAGAAGCAAAAAAGAAACATGTACCCTATGAGTTATATCACAAATGAATAAAAATACTGTATTCCTTTAAACAAATGTTTTTATAAGAGCTTTATAACCCAGAGCAAAATATGTGAGATGTTTTAAGAAGAAGTTGCAATTTTGCAACAAGAAGTCTGTACAGCTCCTCCAGGCAGTAGCTGTGAAGGATATACCTGTGTCTCAGAAACTTGTTTCCACACGTTCTTGACACTTTTCCATCCAGGTCCCATTATTTACAGTTATGCATTTTGCAAGCTCAAAAGCACCTTACTCCTCATAATTATAAATGCATGCAATGACATTTCATCCTTTCATGTGCAAATTCTAAAATTCATTGCAATAGAAACGCTAAAACTTGAAGATCTGCCTACAACTTGAAATGAAAGGATCAAAAATGTCAGACATTGCAGAGCACTGGTTCCTAATAGAGCTCTCTTTATTGGTTCACTGTTCTTCAGTTGTTTTTGTTTGTTACAAAATGCAGTCTTGACTGTTTATTTAAACAGTACTTAAACTAAACTGTTCATGCCATGCAAAAATAACATTTTATGCATTTTTTTGTGGGGGGAGGGGCTTCCCATGTTTTAGTTCACAGGCATTATTGATCACATTTTAAGAAACAAGTTTTATTATTATTATTATTGCTTTTGTAACTAGTCACATGCTGGTTTCACGTGTAGGACAATAACCTGTGTCTCCTGGGTTGGAATGAATTTCTGGAGCAAACAAGTGGTTTTCCATCTGGCACCCTTCTTGACTACTGTCCTTTTTGACTTCACCCACAGCATGGTAAATGTCTTGTCTACAATTGTGACCTGTATTCTGGGGGGAGGAAGAGCCCACACAGCCCTCTTCTCTTAAAGGGTCTCTCACTTCACTGGGTTTATCTGCAAAGCAGTTAGGGCTGGAGTCCGCCTGCTTGTCTGGCCTTGCCCCTTGGAGCTCCAAGAAGTCTTCATCTTCACCAGTATCTATTTCAGTGAAGCTCCTCCTCTCTCTTGAAGAGAAAGTGAACAGTTTCTGCTTGGGAAACCGAGGGGACAGCCCTTTGGAAGGTCCCTGGCAGTGTGCTGAAACTTCAGTGCCCAGCAAGGGTCTATCTCCATGGGGGAAAGTTTCTTCCAGGAGGATGGTACTGATGTGCTGCGGAGTGGTGAGAGAAAAGTCAGCCGTTGTTACTGGCAGTGGCCTGGCTGTGCTGGGTGGGGTCTGGGGTGCACTGCCTCTGTTTTCCTGAAAGTTTACTTTGAGGGATCTGGACTTTAGTGGGTTGCTCCCTTTCAGCGAGCTCTTAGGGCTGTCAGTGGCACTGTCAGACTGCAAAGGACCATGTAGCCCACATTGGGTACCACTGGCATCAAGGTTCACAGTTATGTCTACTGGGGAATATTCTAGAGTGGCATCCCTGGCATCCCGCCCTTTCTCTCTGCTTAGTGTAAGAAATGGAGGGGCCCTGGCTCTTTGGTGCTCTTCTGTCCCTGGGAAGTCAGTGGGGAACTTCATCTGCAAGTGGGATGCAGAGGGTGGTGGCAGGGGTGATCGCTCTGTCTCTGTGAAGTCTGTGGCACAGCTGGTGAAGCTGTCTATGCTAGAGGTGCTTTTCATGTCCACAATGACCTCTGTCTGTGCCACGGCCAGCTGCTCCTGTGGGCAGACTACTTCTTCCATTTCTATCTCTTCTTCATACACAGATGGCCTCTCAGGCTGTTCTTGGCAGTCCAGTTTCAGGTGAGAATGAGGCTGTGTCTTGGTGATTTCATTATACAGCATCTCCAGTTTCTGGGCACTCAGGTGCTGTGGGCTGGAGGAAGAAGTGTTGTTCAGCTGCTCGTGGGAGTCTTTTTGGCTAACCTCCTGGTACTTATTTTCGTAAGACTTGTTGGAGCTTGTTTCCGACAGAGCCTTCCTGGCCCACTTCCACCGGCTTGGTGACAGGTGATTATCATCATTCGAGTCCTTTGTATTGGCTGACTCTCCAGCCTTCTCGACAGCCACGTCGATCAGTTCCATACTTCGAGCAAAAGCATCTTTTAAGTTCATAGAAACAATGCTTCCATTCCTTTTGGCCCGCTCAAGAGCCTCTCTCCTTTTAATTGCCTTCTCCTGGCGTTTCTGCTCCTTGTAAAACTCAGAAAAATTGTTCACAATTATTGGGATAGGAAGGGCAATTACCAGAACCCCAGCAATACAGCAGAGGCCTCCTACAATTTTCCCTAACAATGTTTTAGGGTAAATGTCACCGTAGCCCACAGTGGTCATGGTGATGGTGGCCCACCAAAATGATGCAGGGATACTGGTAAACTTGGTAGCATCTTCATCCTTCTCAGCAAAAAATACCAAGCTGGAAAATATCATTATCCCCATGGCCAGAAACAATATCAATAGGCCCAATTCATTGTAACTCCGCCTGAGGGTGAACCCCAAAGACTGCAGGCCTGTCGAATGTCTTGCGAGTTTCAGGATCCTGAGGATGCGCATGATCCGGAAAATCTGGACCACACGTCTCACATTTTGAAACTGCAGAACACTCTTGTTGGACTCTGTGAGGAAAATGGTGACATAGTATGGTAAGATGGCCAGCAAGTCAATGACATTTAGTGGCCCTTTAAAGAACTTCCATTTATTTGGTGAGGATAGGAACCGTAGAAGGTACTCCATGGTAAACCAAGCAATACACACAGCTTCCACATGTGCTAGTTGGGGGTTGTCATTGGGCTGTCCAAATTCATCCATTTCCTGCAGCTCTGGGAGGGTGTTGAGAGACAAAGCAATGGTGGAAAGTACGATGAACAGAATAGACACGATGGCCAAGATCTGGAAAAGAGAAGAAAGCCAAGTTAGCAAATCCTTTTAGTTGCATAGGCAGCTGGGTGACATATGGATCACTGACTCTTTAAATGATATGGAATGCTCCAAGTTATTTTAAGAAAGTTTTAAAGAAGGTAACTTTACAACCTAAAATTCTCTAATGAATACAAATACATTCACTCTTACGAGTTCATTTCACTTAAAAGCCTGGCATATATTTAAATTCTAGGAACTAAGCAATTTGAAAAAAAAATTGATTTGCCCCTCCTCAGCCATTGTTCTTAGATACATTTGTGTGGGTTTTCACCATTTGGATGAGGTCTCCATATGGCTGCAATAGCTTTTTGGGGAGTAATCATCTCTTCTTTCAGAGCTATCTGTAATTTTTCTCTCTTAACCACCCAGCTTGTGTTTCCTTAAGGGAATTGTCTTACATGTTGTGTAAGCTAGACAGAATTCATGATTGCTGGAAGTTTTATTGTCCCATTAAGAACACAAATGTGGAAAGAGAATATGGCACTCAATACAACGTTTCTCCTCAGACAAGTGCTTATTTGTGTGGTGAGTACTGAGATTGGAACCAAGTCAGCATAACATTTGTCCTGGGATGTGTGGACGCTTGGCCAGCATCATGCAGAATAAGAAGGATATGCACTAACTTTGCTCAGGCAAGGTAGGTTTCACAAAGAAGAGCTTGAAGAATGACCATGGTGATCTCAGTGCAGGGCAGACATTCTAGGCAGAAGAAATAGCAGCACAATGTCAGGCTTGGAAGGAAAGGGGCAGACAGAGCTCAGAAAGAAATAAGAGGACAAGTGACTGGGTTTTGGAATGAGGTAGTCTGAGCTCTGACCCTGGCTTTACCACTTGCTGTGTGATCTTGGGCACATTATTTAACTTCTCTGTGTCTCAGTTTACAAATCCGGTGGAAGAAGACAACAATCATAGCTACTTCATGGTTGCTATAGAAATTGCACAGTGCAGGGCCGGCAATTTAGCTCAGTGGTACCATCCTCTACCTCGTAAGTGCAAGGTCCTGAGTTTAATCCTTGGTACAAAAAAAAAATTACACAGTGCACAGACATTGCTAAATAAGTGAAAGATGCCTACTTGGTTAGAGGCTGAAATGGTCTAGGACTTAGGAAGACAAAGAGAAAGAACAGATATGTGGGAAATCTGTAAAAGCTTGCAAGATATAGAGAGTGGAAGAAGGGACTTCCTCACTGTTACCCAGTTCTAAATTTATGGGACAGAATGGGAAGATTATGGCTTGAGAGCAAAACAAAGTACATTTTTGCTTAGTAAAGACTGTGCTGATTTGGAATGCACAATTCTTTGTGGAGTAAGAAACCTCTCTTACCTAGGTTAGATCTGGCTTGGTTTCATCTGACTTCCCTGTGACCTTGCTAGGTGTCATTGGTCTCAGTTATTATATGTAGCTCCGAAAAAATATTCTGACAATGACTGTTTTATTTAGAGATTCAGTGTCTAGTAGACACTTTAAAGGGTAATGATTAAGTGTCCTGAGGCTATAGCATAGTAAACATTGGACTGTGAAAAAAATTATTTTACATCATCAGGACTTCTGATTTCTTTCCCTTAAGACAGTTAGGGACCACCATGGTGGAATAGTGATGGGACAAAGGGCTCAGATGACAAAATAAACTCCTTGGTGTAGCAAATTATTACTCTTTACAGCAATGCATATTTCAACAGACCCATCATGAAACTCTGATGAAACCCCTGAAGTAGGATATTTATATGAAATAAATTGATGACAAGAAAGAAAAAAGCCTAGACTTCTGGGAAGATGGCAGCGTAATGAACAGTAGAGAAATAGCCTCTGAGATTTGGTGTGCAGACACTGGAATATAACAATGTGAAGAAGAGAAGAAGGAGGGAAGTGGGTCTCTGGACCCAGCAAGCATGTGAAGTGAGAATTGAAGCCCATGAGGAGAGTGAAGAGAGAGAGAGTTCAATGAAGAATAAGGGGGGGGGCAAGCAGTGCTTTCTCCTTGAGCCCTGACTCACTGTGTAGGAGGGGTGGCTCGAACCTGAAGACATATAGTGACTACTGGCAATCCCAGAGGCCTCTACTGAGAAATGCACCAGTGGAACACAGCAGTTGATGCATCAGACTACAGTGACTGGTGAGTTATTCAGGCTCAGTTGTCCTCCAGGGGAATGCAATTGGCTGGTAGCCATCTTGTAAAGGGGCCAACTGAGCTCAGAATTTAGACCAGCTGTGGGTTGGCTCCATCAGGGTAAGGCAGAACTGAGTTCAGGTCTGCATGAGGTGAAGGAGCCAAGTTCAAGTCAGCAGGAGGCACATGAAGTGTTGCTGGCTGAACAAATTGGGTTCCATCCTCACAGCCAGAAACCAGCCTGAGCTTCAGAACTAAAGATACAGGCTTGCTGGGATTATCCACTACCCCACTGTAAATCTACAGCTGGTTTGCTGGGATTAATGAATATGGATCTGGACTCTGTCTGCCCACTTTGTCTACCAGTGACAGCAGAGACACACCTTGAATCAATAATGTTTTTCCTTATATTCTTTTTTCCCTTTTCTATATTTTTGTTTTGTTTCTTGTATGTTTTTGTTTTTATATGAATGTGAACATGTTTTATTATTGTTCTTCTGTTCTTGATTTATTTCTTCCTTCTCTCTTTCTCTTCTATCTTCTTCAACAGTTTCCCAAACTTTGTGTAATCTTCCTTTGTCCTCTAGCCTTGCCTCTAATCTCTTCCTCTTCTATCTCTTTATTTTTTCCCCTTTTAACCCCTTTTAAATTTTTGTCCCTGAGGGTAAAACTTCCATATTGAGGGAATATTTACTGTATACACTTTTCTGGTTTTAGATTTTGTTGTATAACCAAAAATCTAGTTCACATGGATAAAAGTGGCAAATTAATAGTTACCACAGCCTGTAATTTTCTAGGGTGTGTTTGATGCTATTATTATTGCTGCTTGTACTACCTTAGCCAAGGTGACATAATTGTTCTAATCAGTTGATCTTCCTGGTACACCAAGACTGAGATTGCCTAAGGGTCATAAACAATACAATAGGCCAGTGCCAAAGAACCAGGGGCTAGGCCAAATAGGCAGCAACTTCTAATCCACAATAAATTGAAAAAGTAGGATCTTGCAATAGACTCAAAACTCAAAAGCCAGCTAAACCTGGAAGACATCTCTGAGAAGTAGTCATTTCCTAAGGGTTCTAAATACTAGCAATAAAACTATTTGCCATAAAAAAATTTACAAGCATCAACCCAGGAAATAAACTAAAAAAAAAAAGAAAGAAAATGAGAAGACACTTAGGCAAGATGCAACCCAAAACTTTCAGCTCACCAAAAGCAAATTCAGGGGGCAATGAGGTGGAACAATTCAAAAGCAACCCACCTAGACTCTCTGAAGTGGTAGCAACAGAAGTAACAAAGCAAATGAATGAAGCTCTAGAAAAAATCAAATCAAAAATAGTTTCTCAGATAACTATAGAAATGGTGACCATAATGAAAGACATAATGACTCTAGAGCAGATTCAGATAAAAAACAAACAAACAAACCAACCAAAAAACAGGAGCTTAGGAAAGTGATGGAAACCATGAATGCCCAACATAGGAAAGAAATGGAATCCACGATTGAAAATTTCACTGAAAGTATACGCAGCAGAATGAGCCAATGTGAGGACAGAATATCAGATATAGAACACAGGATTGTGGTTAGTGAACATGAAAAGTGAGATTTCTTAAAAATTGCAAGGGACCATGAAAAATAAATCCAACAGCTGCTAGATGATTCAAAGAAGAATAACATAAGATTGGGCCAGAGATTTAGCTCAGTGGCACTGTGCCTGCCTCGCAAGTGCAAGGTCCTAAGCTTGATCCCCAGTGACAGGAAAAAACAAAAAAGAAGAATAACATAAGATTGATCAGAGTCAATGAAAAAAGCAGGAGATACAGCAAACTACATAAAAAACCTGTTCACAGAAGTAATGGCAGAAAATTTCCCAAGCAGGGAAAGAGAATTTGAAATACAGATAAGTGAGGCATATAGAACTCCAATTAGCCACAGTAAAAAAATCTACAACAAGGCATGTAATAGTCAAGATTCCAGAAATTAAACACAAAAACAGAATATAAAAAGGTGTTAGAGAAAGGAAACAAATCACCTATAAAGGAAGAATCACAGCAGACTTTGGAACACAAACCCTCAAGTCAAGGAGAGCTTGGAGTAAAGTATTTCAAGCCCTAAAAGCAAACAACCTACAATCCAGATTGATGTACCCCACAAAACTATCTTTCGAGATTGAGGGAGAAATAACATGCTTCCATGACAAAGAACACCTGAAGAAATTCATGACCACCAAACTAGCACTCCAAAATGTTCTAAAGAACATTCTAGAAAGAGATAATAAGGACTAAACTCCATAAATCCCAAAGAATGAACCCCCCAGGCAAGGAAAGCAACAGAGGGAAAAAGCAACCAACAACAGGAAAATAATGTGACAAAGATAAGTCAATACATATCAGTTATAACCATCAATGTAAATGGTCTCAATTCACCAATCAAAAGAAATAGATTGGCAGAATGGATCAAGAAGTAAGAGCCAACAATATGCTGCATATAAGAAACACATTTAATTCAAAAAGAAATTCATAGATTGAAAGTCAAAGAATGGAAAACAATACTCCATGTGACAGGAACCTGGAAAAAAGCAGGGGTAGCTATTCTATTTGCAGACAAAGTGGATTTCAAGGCAAGACAGATTAAGAGAGACAAAGAAGATCACTACATTTTTGTAAAGGGAAAAATCCAAGAGGAAGTGATAACAAGCACAAATTTAAATGCACCAAATACCAGCACAGCCAACTACATAAAACAAATATTAATGGACAGGAAAAATTAAATAAGCACTTATATAATTGTAGTGGGGGAAACTCAATACCCCACTGTCACAAATAGACAGATTAATTCAGTAAAAAATGAACAAAGAAATATCATAACTGAAGCAAACTTTTGAACAAATGAATTTAGTAGATGTCTACAGAGTATTCCACCCCATAACATCAGAATACACACTTTTTTCAGGTGCACGTGGGACATTCTCCAAAATAGACCACATACTAGCTCATAGAACATGCAAAAGTAAATGCAAAGGAATTGAATTTTCCCATGCATATTATCAGACCATAGTGCAATGAAATTGGAAATCAATGGCAAAAGAAACCACAAGAACTTCATAACACATCGACATTAAATAACACCTTCCTGAACAACCAATGGTCACAATGAAATTAAAGTAGAAATTAGAGTTTCTACAATTAAATGATAATGCCAATAGAACATATCAGAACTTATGGGACACAATGAAAGCAGTCCTACAAGGGAAATTTATAGCAGTGAATTCCCATACTAGAAAAACAGAGCGAGCTCAAATAAACAACCTAATGTTGAACCTCAAAGCTTCTAGAAAAAATAAGAGCAAGTCAAGCCCAAAGCTCATATGAGCAAGGAAAATATACAGATCAGAGCAGAAAGTATTGCAATAGTGACTAAGAAAACAATACAAAGAATCAATGAATTGAAGAGTTGGTTCTCTGAAACATTAAATAAAATTGGCAAACCTTAGCCAACCTTATCAAGAGAAGGAAAGGAAAGACTCAAATTCATGCAATTAAGAATGGAAAGGGTGAAATCACAACAGAAGATCATCAAAGTCTACTAAAAGAGCCTGTGTATTCTAACACAGAAGAAATGAATAGATTCCTAGATACATGAGTTGCCCTTGCTGAATCAAGAAGATATTAAAATTTTAAATAAATCAATATCAGCCAATGAAATTAAAGATATAATTTAAAACCTACCAACAAGGAAAATCCCAGGCCATGATAGATTCCCTGCTGAATTCTACAAGAAACTTAGAGAAGACCTAATGCTGCTACTTCTCAAACGTTAATGAAATTGAAAAGGAGGCAATACTCCCAAACTCATTCCTGTATCATTACCCTGATACCAGAACTAGAGAAGGATCCAACCACAAAAAGAACTACAGGCCAGTCTCCCTAATGAACACAGACACAAAAATCCTCAATAAGATATTGGCAAACAGAATGCAGCAAATCATTAAGAAGATTATACACCATTACCAAGTAGGATTCATGCCAGGGATGCAGGGATGGTTCAACATACAGAAATCAATAAAGGTAATACCTAAGGTAAAAAACTATATTATCATCTCAATAGATGCAGGAAAAGCATTTGACAAAGTCCAACACCCATTCATGATAAAAAAAAAAAACCCTGCAGAAAATTGGAATATATGGTCCTTCTCTCAATCTGATATAAGCCATCTATGACAAACCAATAGACAACATCATACTAAATGGACAAACACTGTAAGTTTTCACTCTAAAATCAGGAACAAGACAAGGATATCCACTGTCGTCACTCTTATTTTATATAGTTCTGGAACAGACAGAGCAATTAGACAAGAGAAAGAAATAAAAGGAATAAGAATAGTAGAAGAAGTTGAATCATCATTATTTGGAGATGACATGATACTTTACATAGAAGATACAAAAAATTCCACCAAAGACTTCTAGATTTAATAACCAAATTCAATAGTATAGCTGGATACAAAATCAATAGTCAAAAATTGATAGCATTCCTGTACACAAATAACAAACTCACGAGAGATAAATTAGGGAAACAATACCTTTCACAATAGCATCCCCCCCAAAAAAAAACTCCCCTAGGAATCAATCTAAAAAAGGAAGCAAAAGACCTTTACACTGAAAACTATAGTACTCTGACAATGAAGATCAAAGAGATATCAGAAAATGGAAGGCTATCCCTTGTACTTAGGTAGGAAGAACCAATATAGTGAAAATGGACATGCTTCCAAAATTGTTATACAGATTTAATGTGATCTGGATCAAAATACTAACAGCATATCTCACAGAGTTAGTGAAAACAATCCTAAAATTCATTTGGAAACAGAGGAGACCTAGAATAACAAAAGCAATTCTAGGCAACAAAAGCAAGGCAGAGGGGATCACAATCCCTGACTTGAAATTATGCTACAAAGCTACTGTGATACAAACAGCATGGTACTGGCCAAAAAACATACCTGAGGATCAAGGAAACAAATTAGAAGATGCAGAAACAACTCCCGACATATTCAGCCAACTTATTGTTCACAAAGGAGCCAAACATCTTTACTGGAAGAAAGACAGCCTCTTTAGAAAATGGTGCTGGAGAAACTGGCTTTCCACATGTCGAAGATGAAAACTAGACCTGTATCTTTCACCGTGCATTAAACTAAAATCAAAATGGGTCAAAGATCTAAATATTAAAACAGAAACACTAAATCTGCTGAAAGATAAAATAGGTAGAACTCTTGAAGACGTTGGTGTAGGCAAACCCTGATTGCACAAGAAATATCACAAAGAATCAACAATTGGGATCTCATCCTATTAAAAAGCTTGTGCACAGCAAAAGAAACCACCAACAGAGTGAAGAGACAGCTGCAGTATGGGAAAAATTGCAAGTGTTCCTCAGACAAAGAACTAATATCTAGAATATATAAAGAACTCAAAAAAATCAGACCTCTCACATTTAAAGACCCAATCCAAAAACGGGCATCTGAAATGAACAGACATTTCTCAGACAAAGAAATAGAAACAGCAAATAAACATATGAAAAAATGTTCAACATCACTGATCATTTGAGAGATGCAAATTACAACTATGCTGAGATTCTATGTCACTCCAGAAAGAAAGGCTGTTTTCAAGAAATCAACTAATAACAAATGCTAGCAGGGCCGTGGGGAAAAAGGAATCCTTTTCAACTGTTAGTCGGAGTGTAGACTGGTGCAATCACTGTGGAAATCCGTGTGGATATTTCTTTAAAAATCTAAAACTAGAGGTTCCATTCAACTCAGCTATTCCCCTTCTTGGTATCTTCTTGAAAGAATTAAAAACCTCACATCACAGTGAAATATGCACATCCATGTTTATAGGGGAATAGTTTGTAATAGCTAAATCTTGGAAATAGCCCAAATGCCCATCAACTCACAAATGGATAAAGAAGATGTGTTTTTTTATACCATGGAGTACTACTCTGCCATAAAGAAGGATAAGGTTGAGACATTTCTAGCTAAATGGATATACCCCGAGACTATAGGTTTTAGTGAGATAAATCAGACACACATATTTAAATACCACATTGTTTCTTTGGTGTGAGAAACTGAAAGTGTAAAGAAGGACCAAAATGTATAATAGATGTTGGGAAATGGGAACCAAAATATTCAAATGAGAAGGAGAACACAGGAGGGGAGAGGGGGAAAGGAAAGAAAGGACGAGAAAAAAAAGATAATAAAAGGAAAAATGGAAACAAGGCTTTTGTAAATAAGGAGGGGAAGAGGGGTCAAAGGGATTGGAGGGGAATGGGAAAAAAAGAAGAGGCAAGATAGATCATGTACAGGTGCACATTCTCTATGATGAATGTTATCATTATGGATATCTAAAATGTACCAATAAGACAAAAAAATAATGAAAAAAATCCTAAATAAGCTCTCTAGCTTCATCTGTCTAAGTCAACCTAACATCACTAAATTGGGAATCATACATCTGGGCAATACATTATCATTTTCCCACCTCTGACTTTGGTTTTTTGAGGACAATTGCCTGGGTTACTTCCGCAGGACCTAAAGGGCACATGAGCTGAAGACACTGACTTTTCACTTAGGCCCGCAAGTGATGGGTGACTGAAATGGCATAAAGGCTCTGTATCTCTGT
The DNA here is from genome assembly GCF_000247695.1 of Heterocephalus glaber. The sequence continues at coordinate 18,251,871 of NW_004624744.1, forward strand.
CTTCAGAGTCTGTCTGTCTCCTTTGCTTTCTTACCCTGGAATCAGATTCTACTCACTTTTATATGTAGATATGTCGATCATTTAAAAGATTTTTTTCTTCCCAGGCTGTGATACAGCAGCTCAAGCACTGAAAGTCCTTCAACCCTATTATAAGGCCAGAACGTTCATGCAAGATGATGACACCAGCTGCAAGAGTAATTAAGCCAGTCCTGTGTGAAGTTGACCATCTGTTAGCCCACCAAATTCAAGGCCAGGATGCTTTGCACAGGATGATGGCACCTGATGTAGTACATGGAAATTCAACAGCTGCTAGGACAAGTGGACCATGATGGTGGTGGTGGTGGTGGGGCAAGTTCACAGTGACCGCAGTATGGGGTTCTGGTCCCAAGTCCATCCAAAGAAGAAACATCATCTGAAACCATGTCTCTGGGTATTGGAAACCACTGGACTTTAGCCCACCCCAGCAAATTAATAAGAACCTTCTTCTTTCTTTTCTAAGTACAGCATCTTGATCACTCTCTTGACCGATTCCTCACTTCCTTCAGCCAAAGCCCTGATTTGGCTGAAGCCCTCTCCCCCCTCCCAATAAAGCTTTGCTGTGCAAGTGTGTGTGTGTGTGTGTGTGTGTGTGTGTGTGTGTGTGTGTGTGTGTGT
>NW_004624744.1:18294058-18309544 GCF_000247695.1 Heterocephalus glaber
GGCATTGCCATTGTGCTGGAATATTCTACCTCCACCTCCTTACTGTAGAGCTAGAGTTATCCCATGCAGCCATTGTGTACACCTTTTGTGCTGGATTCCAGCTTGCCCTCTTTCTTCCCCGGCTCTCTGTGGTTCTCAAAGATTTGTGTTTTTCAAAGGGGCAAACACCTTTACTGGAAGAAAAATAGCCTCTTTAATAAATGTTGCCAGGAAAACTGGCTTTCCACATGCCAAAGATTAAACCTTGACCCATATCTCTCACCATGCACTGAACTAAAATAGAAATGGATCAAAGATCTAAATATAAAAACAGGAACACTTAATCTGCTGGAAGATAGAATAGGTTAAAACTCTTGAAGACATGGGTATTGGCAAAGACTTTATAAACAAAACTCCAGTCAAACAGGCAATATTATAAAAAATCAATAACTGAGATCATATCAAATTAAAAAGCTTTTGCACAGCAAAAGAAACTACCAGTAAAGACTCAACCCATAAAATGGAAAAAAAATTTTACCAGTTACTTCTCAGACAAAGGACTAACAACAAGCATATAAAAAGAACTAAAAAAACCCTAGCCTCCCTAAATTTAAAGACCCAATCCAAAAATGGGCATCTGAAATGAATAGACACTTATCAAATGAAGAAGTACAAATGGAAAACAAATATATTAAAAAATGTTCAATATAACTGGTCATTTAAGAAATTCAAATTAAAAGGACACTGAGATTCCATTTTACTCAGAAAAAATAATCATTATCAAGGAATCAATCAATAACAAATGCTAGTGAAGTAGTGGGGAAAAAAGAACCATCCTCCATTGTTGGTGGGAGTGTAAACTGGTACAATCAATATGGAAATCAGTATTGAGATTCCTCAAAAAACTAAAACTAGAGGAGCCATTTGACCCAGCAGTTTCCCTTCAAGGTATCTTCCTACAGGGGTTAAAAGCATAATACAGTGATATATTCATACCCATGTTTATAGTGGCACAGTTTGTAGTAGCTAAATCTTGGAAACAGCCCATGTCCTCATCAACAGATGAATGGTTAAAGAAAATGTATTTATATATAATGAAATACTACTCTACTGTAAAGAAGGATAAACTTGGATCAGTTTTAGGTAAATGGATGCACCTCAAGACCATAATTTTAAGTGAAATAAATCAGATGCACAAGTTTCAATATTGCATTGTTTCCCTTGTGTAAGAAACCCAAATGGTAAATAAGGAGCAAAATGGAAGACAGATATTGAGAAGTAGAAGAACATGTTCAAATGGGAAGGGAAACAAGGAAGAGGGGAGGGGAGAGGGAAGGAAGGGAAAAGGGATTAAAAAAAGAGAATGGAAGAAGAAATGGAAAAAAGTTTTTGTAAATGGGATGGGAAGAGGAGTTGAAGGGAGAGGAGGGCAATGGGAAAAAAGAATTAAGATATATTATGTATAGGTACAAATTCTCTATGATGAATGTGATCATTATGTATGGCCAATATGTACTAATAAAATAAATAAATTAAAAATTTAAAAAGATACTATTACAAATGCACAGGATGATAAGGAGACCTGACAACTAACACAATGTGTGAAGTTGGATTGAATCTTGGGCCAGAAAAAGGACATTAGTGGGATAAATAGAAAAATTTGAATAATGTACAAGAATTTCTTTTCCTGTTGGAATTTTATATTGATCCCCCATATTTAGGATTCATTTAAAACACCCATCCTTTCTTCCTCAAGCAATAATGCTTTCAAGGGTGTGATTAAGACAGCACAAATTAGGGGAAGTTCTGGAAATAGGAGTTGTGAATAAATGAAGTTGAGACAGGTAGGCAATCAATCTGGGTCATTAGGACCTTGGCAGTGTTGCTGTGGTCACAAGTTAATGATTAACTACTACTGTCTGCTAAACAGGTTCTTAAAGCACTTAATCTTGAACTATGATTACACATGCAAAACAAAGGGAGATGATGGGAATATTTTGTGGATAATTCAAGAAATATGAAGATGAAATATTTTAAATATCTTGATAGTGGTAGAAGTTGGCTTTCTAAATTTGATTTTCAGGTAATTTTTTGTTATACCTACTATACTTCCAAACTGAGTAAGCTAGGACTTGGAGGCCTTAATTATCTAGGTTTTTTTGTTATTATTGTTGGTCTACTGGTTTTTTATTGTTGGCAGTCAAGGCTTCACATACACTAGGCAAATGCTATATCAGGGAACTACATCTCTAGCTCTAAGAATCCAGTTTTATTGCCTACATCAAGCAGGTAAAATTAATTTGATAATTTTTTATTTTCACTTTATTTTGTATTATTAGTTTTCTATCATATACAAAGTGAAATTCAACACAAATTTTGAGTAGCCACTATATTTTTGGTATAAGGAATTATATATAAAATTAACAAAGTATGGTCTCTGTCACCACATAGGGGCATGTATAGGAAAGATCAAGGCACTTCCTAGAGTATAATGATGTAATGAGAAATTGTGGTCTAGAATTGTTAAAATCCGGACAATGCATTTATATTACAAAAGCCTCTGCATGTGTAGGACAACCATAGTCTATATTTTCCATAAGGATATTCCAGTTCCCTAGCAGTCCAGAACAATAGCAAAAACAATTTTAAAATGCTGATTGGGGCAAATAGTTACTGACAATGAAAGAAAAAAAAATTTCTGGTCTTGAAACAGACATCAAGCTGAAAATTTAAATTTCTCTGAATGACGCGTATCTTGACTTTTTTTCCTAGGGACAGAGCCCTAGATGTAGAAGAACCCTCAATTAATACACTATATGAAAATCAGTCATTCTGAAAAAGTATATCTATAAAGGGAATTTCTAGTATTTAAATACGATACTTTCTTTTGAGACATTTTCTGGGTTATTGAAAGTAATGTATCTGGGGCCGGGGGTTTAGCTCAGTGGTTCCACTGCCTGCCTCACAAGCGCAATTTCCCGAATTCGATCCCAGGCACCAAAAAAAAGAAAGGAAAAAGAAAGTAATGTATCTGATCTAATAATTTAGTGCTCAACAATCCAATATTTGCTGCTGACAAACTTAAATATATTAGGATGATCTTTGTAACTTACACACACACATCTACACAATACATAAGTATGAAGATTCATAATTATGAATCTGAAAAAGCCACTTTCTCAGTTCTTCTGCTATAATTATACTGCTTCATTTATTCATTCATGCAGTATCATTTAGTGTTGATTTGATGAAAGATACTGAGCTCACAGTGGGGTGAAAACAAAGGTAAAAGATATATGCTGCATCTGTCCAAATGGAGAAGAAAATTTTGAGGCAGGCAAACACTGAACCCACAATAACTGCCAGAATAAGGAACACAGGTAATGGTATCCTCCCTTAGCTGGTTTATATAATGGACAAATGGGCACAACACTGACCTTCTGGAGGAGGTACTGGCTGAAACTTGTCATCAGAGTCAGGCTTATTAAATATCAATAGCCATTTAAGAGGTTATCCTGAGCTAACTTTCTCTTAGTCTGGAACATTAAGCAAAACAAAACTGCCAGGGTATAGCTTATGCTTCATCATAACTCCTCTCAAAGATCCAAGGAAATTTACAGAAACTTATTTTGGAAATTTGAAAACAATAATAGCTCAAGGATATTTTGCCCTGCTAATCATATGAGTTATAAATGACAACTTAAATGTTTATGAAATGTAGACTTGTAAAATTAGGAACAAAATCTATCTCTAATCAGCAGCTGTATTAATTACCTTAGATAATTTAAAACTTATAAAGAAATCAATCAAATATATTCCTGTACCATGTAGTGAACTAACTTAGTACATGAAGCAAAGACATTGAAAGCTTTGCTTTATATTACCTTCTACAAGATTTCCATCGCAGGTTTTATGAGCAAATATTTACCTCTTAGGTGAAACCTGAGCCTGTGATTCTATATTCCTTTCTCCTATCTTCACCTCTTATGCTTCCCAACTTTATTCTTTATTCTGTTGCACTAGTTTTCTGTTGCTGCTGTGACAAATTACCACCAATCTAGTGATTTACACAATATAAATTTATCTGACAATTCTGTAGTTCAAAAGTCTGATGAGTTTCAATGAGCTAAAATCAAGATGTGTTGACCTGGCTGTGTTTCTTTGAGAATGAAGCTCTGTAAAACAGTCTATTTCCTTGCTCTTTCCAGCTTTTTTTGAGTGTTAATTCCTTCTTTCATCTTCAAAGCCAGTAACGTTGATTCTTTCCATGCCTTTATTTTATCATCATGACTTTCTGTGACCCTCTTCTAACTCCCTTTGTCACATTAAGGACCCTTGTGATTACATGGGACCCATTTGCATAATCCAGGATAATCTGCCTATTTAAAGGCCAGCTGATTAGCAACCTGAATTTCATCTGCAATCACCTTTCCCTTTTGGAATATAATAGAACATAACACATTGACAAGTTTGGGGTTTTAAGATAGGAATATCTTGGGGGGGTCCTTCTTCTGTCTGTCATATTTATCATTAGGATGGAGAAGTATTATTCTGCTGTGTCCACTGATTTTTTTCATGATCACTGGCCCATTTTCCTCACCTCTTCTAAATGGTAGTGTCTAGTGGATCATAGGACTATTTACCATCTTATTCCCTGTACTTGAGGTGTCTAGGGAAACAAAACAATAAAATACTCACCTGAGCACTTAAAACATTTCACAAAATCCCTCCTCTCTCTCGAAGGGGTGGCCTATCCAAGCACATCCTGCCTATGTCTGCACTGTGTCCAGATAATCTAAAATTATGCAACACAAACCCACCATAGAGCAACACAGAAATTTTTCAGAAAGAATTAGAATTTCATGAATTTTTAGAAAGTTTTGGAGAATTTTTTGAATCACGTAGGCTATTGGCAAAGGGAGTTTAGATAAGTCAATATCTAAACAAGATGAACTGGTGAGGATGCTACTGCTGCGGGTGCCTCACAAGAAAGGTCTTGGAAAGATACTGTTGTCAAATGTGGCACCCTTATGTTCATGTTAGGAGGGGGAAAGTGAAGCAAGGAGGTGATGTGATGTCATACCACCTGATATAATTAATGTATAATTGATTCATTGTTTTAAGAATTAGTCCATAGTCTAACTTAAACTATTCATACAAAGTTCTAACAAATTTTTAAAACTTTAAAAAATGTAAATCAGATCTTGGCCTCCTCTTAAAATCCTTCAATGGCTTCCTCACACATTTAGAATAAAAGACAAAAGTCTTCATTCAGGCCTGTGAAGTTCCAGTCCCCACCTTGACCTGTGTCCACTAGCCACACAACCCTCTTGTCAACCTCCTTCTCATCTTTAGAGTCTTTGCCTTTGCTTGTCTCTATACCTGCAGTGTTCTTCTGGAGATTGTCATATTACTATCTCCTTCTTGTCATGCAGAACATAGGTCAAATGTTCAAGTGATAAACATCATTTGCCCACCCTTATCCTATATTTGACTCAATTCTTGGCATAGCACTTATCCCTCAGATTTTTCTTGTAATTAGTTAATTAGTGCCAAGAGAACAAGGGAAGAAGTGTCAGTATGGGGCACTACTGTAACGTCTATACCTATCCAGGACAGTGCAAGGGGGAGGGGAGGTGCTTAACAATTAAGAATGATAGGAAAGAATGGGTTTGATTTTACTACAGTGTCATTTGGGTTGGCATAGCTTTGAATTTAAAACTGATCTTACAATGTCATGAAATTACTCTGTTCTTTGAACATTTCTGTTCAATATTAGTGTAGCAAATAAATTTGACAAACCATTAGGCTTTTGAGTGCGCATATCAACAAACATCTGGATTGGAAAAAGGATCTGACTAGGAATTTTAAGTGTGTATAGACACTACCTAAGCCTCAATGTTTTTTCCTGTGTTACCTGCTAAGTGGACTAAAAAAGGTGGGAAGATAATAATGAGTTTCTGTAATCTTAGTTGTTTCAACTAATTTTGATAAGATCGAGTAAGGTGATATATATTATATGTATGTGCACATATATGTTACTTTACATGTCTCATTTGGCAATACTATTATTTTGTGAGAGAAATGATTAATTTTTAGGTCTGAAATGTACTTAGTAATACTGTAGGGTTCTTTTGTGTGTACGTTAAAATAGATAGAAGTCCCAGAAATTTAAGTGAAATATCTAAAAGTATGAAATGCATAAAACCTAGGTGATAAAAGCACTCAAAAAATTGAAAAGAACAAATCAAAGATGCAGCAATGAAAAAATAAATGTAGTATAATAGGAAGTGAGATGTGAAATGTATTTACCATGCCCTGAGAGTGAACTGATGAGTGTGAATTTTAATTTTTTTTTTTTGGTACTGGGGATCAAACTCGGGTCCTTGTGCTTGCAAGGCAGGTGGTGGAACCACTGAGCTAAATCCCCGGCCCTAGTGTGAAATTTTTTAATAAGCAGAATAAATGTCAGGACAGATAAATCTATCACAAAAGCAAACAGAATCTCTATAAATAGCAAATCAAACCAAGGTATGGCTATCTTGCTTTTTGTCAACTTGCATAAACCTCCTTTCTTTTATCAGTCTGCAGATCTAAATCACACATATTCATCATCCTAAGGTCAAACCAAATTTTCTGGCTGTGCAGTAGTCCAGGACAAAATCATTAAGTATTCCCCAGGGTTGATCAGCTGGCACTGAAAAGCTAATAGTTTCAGAAGTGAAATATTCTCACAGCCAGTTCCTTAAGAACATTTGTTGCTTTTAAAGATAATTTGACATACTTATTTTTTGAATAGTAATTAAAATTAATTTACAATCTAAGGACTGTATGTTTATAGCTACAAGATGGTGGAAAAAAATTTTCATAGGCAACAATTTTCATTCATGATTTAGTAAAGAGAAAGAAGAACTGAGTGAGGTGTAGAATTAAGATAAGAAGCCGTATGGGAAAAGGGAAAAGGATGCAGGCTTAGGGGGTCTCCCAGATGGGTTCAAACCACTTTGAAATGACATAAACCCTGGAAAACCCTTGGAAGCCACGGTGGCTTCATCTACACATACAATAGGAATGACCCGTCAACTTTTCAGGCTCTTGGGGGGCTCAATAAGGTGAAACATGTGCCAAGCTGGGTACCTGGAAATAGTCTGGATTAACTGAGAGGAATCAGTTTTCTTATGCAATACTAGAAAAACAAAAATGCAGTGGGCTTAGACTTTGTAGCAAGGCTTTTGAATTTGTTGAAGAGGTCATTCTTGACCTTCCATGGATTGTGGCCCAACTGGAAGCTCCTTCTTGCTGCTCTCCATGACTTGGACCCCTGCCCAGTGGTCACTGCTTCTGGAAGCTGCTGCTCACAACCAGTCATTTCTTTCTCCCTTCTGACCAGGGAATCACAGTGAGTGTGTCACCTCTCAGCTACCAAACAGTAAGAGCTTGGTAGAAGAAAAATATTAATTTTGAATAATCTCTAATGGGAGAGGAGTTTGATATAGATAACCTAATAAAGATCAAGGATCAGCTTTAGATTTCCTTTTCTGCTGTTATTTTCTGTATCAGTGCCAATGGAATGAAACAAAAGTGGGGCTGTCAAAATTATGTCTTTGGCTTTTCCCCATCTTCTAATCCATCTTCTGTTTCAAGCTACTCTAGTTTCTCCAATCTGTGACCATTCTCAGACCTTCAGACTCACCACCTTCCCAAATTCTCTTCTCTCCACTTGGAGCCCATCAAAACTTCCATTTGATCAGTTATCCACTAGAAGGATGACATACAATTTAATTACACACTAAGGAAGAATGATTGATAGAGAGTATGATGTGTTAATTGCTGAGGTATTATTGTTCCTTAAAAGAAAAAAAACCCTTGATATTTTTGGCCAGTGCATGCTTTAGATTAGGCTGAAATAGCACCTCCTCTGTTTGAATTGGGGCCAGCTTTAGTGAAATGTCAGATGGCACAAAGATATGTGAACCATAAGAAATCACGCATTTAATCAGTCATTTATTCATTAAAATACTGTCTGCATTGTATGTAAGTGCAGAAATAGATCACAAGACCTCAGATTATCTGAATTTTTAGTGTTGGCTTTCTTGATACACACACTGACAAAAGGTGGTTCTTATGTAATTTAATGTGGATAGTTTTCAGATAATTGCATCACATGCATCTTGTCCTTATTAATTATATTAGCATATCTATGTACTATTAATATTCCTTCTCTTAATTCTTGCTACATAATCATGTATAATAATTTTGAAGACAGTTGTGGAACTTTATACAGGGCATAGAATCCATTCTACATTTACACACATTTAAACAGTTAAGGGTGATCATCTTCAGCTCTCCATCTGCATTCCTGGGACCCACTTCTCCCATTGCTGCCTCCTGATGACATAGGGCCACGGTTTATTTTGCATTAAAAAAAGGAAAGCAGCACCACAGAGATTTCTGTATCAAGACAAGAAACTTGTTCCACTTCAATCATTTTTCATAGATGATACTATAGAAGGGAAGTAATTATCCTGGTCACTGTTAAACTAAGAGTCATACAGGTCCAGTCTTCTCTTGCATAGGTTCACTGGTCCTGAGGATAATGGGGTTTATGCCAGGTTCTTGAAATGAGAGAAATACATTTGGCATATACTATATGAGGATTCTTTTCCAGTGCAATCTAAAGTACCCATCAAGAGCTGCCATTGTTGTGAGTTAAATTCTGTCACGGATTACAATTTCTACTAAGGAGTCTCATTTGGAGGAGACAGCAACAGGATTGCCTCCATCATTGTTGCTTACAACAATTATTTGGGGGCAAAAGCAGCAGTAGCAGTGAAATGTGATGGAAAGAACACAGAATTTGGGGTAGAGGTGGCTCCTTCTTGCTGTCTGATGTTAGTATTACTTCTCTGTTGCTCAAGTGTTGTCATCTGGAAAATGGAGTTGGTAAGGATTAAATAAAATAACGTCCCCTATAAAGAATAGGTGTTTACAGTTCATGCAGATCCACTTTTTCATCCATTAGGTCAGTGCTGCTCATTCTCATGGTGACTGGTGGGAGCAGGTGAGGCAGGTGGTTTTCAGGTCAGTGTGAGAGGACAGGGAGAGGACCCGAGCTTCCAAGGTCTGAAGAGCACTGGACTGTGGGCTGAGTCATTCTCCTATGCAAAGCAGCACATTCCTCTCTGCCTCTCACATGGTCTCCCTTCCATTAAATGTCATGGTCAGTCGAAGTGGCCTCTCCATGACCCTTGAAGCTCCCTTCAGTGCCTCATCCTTTCATCTTTCTAGTTTTAGTGCCCAGTTGGATGAATAAGTGGAATCACTTTTGGGCATTTGCATTTAGGTAGATGGATCACTTATGGTCACTTTACTACAGAGAATCTGAATCTGACTCTCTGACAGATGATTTGAGAAGGTACCCTTTGTCCCCTTTCACCATCCCCTTCCCAAGCCTAGAAAGAAAGATAAAAAAATAATGAGGCTCGCTTGTGTGCTCAGAGTTTTGCATTTATCGCTGTTTTATTGTTTGCGTCTTTTTTTTTCTTTTTGATTAGGGAACTGACTTTTGTTCCTCATTGAGTGCAGCTGTGTGAAAATATACCTTTTGTTTAAATTCCTACCTTATTCCATGGTGTCCAGGATCCTATTTTATTTGATCTTAGTATGTATGTCATTTTAGCTGTGTAATGAAGATTTCTACACTCAGTGGTGCTGTGAGTAGCAGCAGCAAAGTGTTGTGAAGGGTTCTTCAAATATGGCATGTGGTACCTTGCTTGGTGGAAGCAGCTCTCATCCTCCCTCTCCCCTGGGAAGCATGTGGTCATGCCTGTCAGATGTTGGGGAAGCCCTACAGGAAGCAGGCTCTACACAGTGTGGAGGAGCTTTCAGAAGTAATTCAGAACATTTTCTTCGGGTTACAGCTCCTGCAGTAGATTTTCTGAGTCCCAGAGTTAGTGTTATACAAACTGCAATTTGTGAATCCCAAATTTCATAAGAGCAGTAGCAGCAGCAGATGGCAAAAAATACATTTCTAATTCATTTAAAATCCACTCCAAGAAACAAGTTCTCCCTGTACTTTTTATACTACTATTTTTCTATATGTATCTTCTATGCCTTCTAAATGAAATAATTATGAAGACGAAAGACTAGCTTATGTTCCTGTCTGCTTAGAGGCAGCAGTTTATGTTCTACAGTCTTACTGAGGAATCATAATATAAGTCTCTATTACTGAAGAACCAGGGGCTTAATTTTGTTGTTTTTTCAAGTCTGAGGCTTTAGTGAGGGCCAGGTGCTAGGTATAATTTACCTTTATATTTATGGAATGTTTTCTTATTTTAAAATGAAGTGATGTGTTAAGAGCAATAGTCAGCTTGATCAAAGGCTTAAAAAATCATTATGCCTTAGTTCATTCTGCCTTAGTTCTCCATGACATCTATGTATCAAAAGCAGTTTTAATAGCTGCTTTTCAAAAAGTATCTTTTATACTCATGACTGTGATTATGGTAGATTAGAACATTAACCAACTGGAAATCAACCTGGAAATCTTTATCAGTAAACCACTATGTGCAAAACAAGTGTTAAACCTGTTCCCCAATCCCCTTCCTAGCTCAGGAAAACAAGGCACATTGTGACATAAGGCAGCCCATGCCTAGTGTGTGTCTTCCACAGGCACCCTTTGGGGAGCCAGGGAACAGGCTGGTTAGAATTCTGAGGGTGTCTTCCCCAGGCCTGTTCACATTCAACTTCCCTTTCTGGGAAGAGAGAATAATTTAGGGCCCTGATCTCAGTTTGGGGTTGAGTTGGGTTTGTGTAGAGAGGGCAGCTGAGGCAGAACTGGATTGGGTCCTGCTTTTGGGCATTTCTGATTAAGATGAATAAAAATCCGAGAGGGATAAGAACAGTGAAACAGTTTGAAAACTAGATCCTTGAAATAGCACTGGGAGCCAGTTTGTTTTGGAAGGAAGCCTTTTACAGGGCACTGCAGCTCCTCCTGTGTTCTAGGGCCCAGGATGAATTCACTAAGCCAGTTCAGATGGTAGCTCTGTTTCCATTCCTGGCTAGATATTGGGCCCATCTTCTAAAGAGCTCTTGCCATGACTATCTGAAATTGGGCATCCAAGCAAATCAGGAATCCTATCATGCCTTCACCTATGGAACCAGTAAACTATACCTACTATGTATTTTGGCCAAGTTCCTTCACTCTGTATTTTAAAATATTTTCTGTTTTGTTTTAATTTTTGGATGGTTGTTCACTAAGTAGTCAAGAACCATCCCACAATGACCAACTTTGAAGTATTGGAAACTGTGTAAGATGGGATATTGAATTGCATTTGTACTAGACAGATAGGCCATTTGGGGGTGGAATGAGGCAGTTGCCAATGCTGTGGTTTTATTTCAAGGTCCATTGTCAGGTTGTAACATAGCTCTCTCACTTGATGGCTCAGTAAACAGTTTTGGAAAATTCTTACCACCCTGGCTTAGGGAATCCTTAGTAATCATCTTTCACTAATATAGCTCAGACATAAGCAAAACATCCTTCTACCAGAAAGCTTGGCATGTGGATGTGAAATGCTTTTGGCATCAGGCAAATTCTCCTGGTACAAGTCATTCTTGCCGGGGGGATATGTACAATTCCTGTAAGATTGGGGCTCGGTGACTGTTTAATGTGGCCTTGGTTAAGCCATCTGATTCTGCCTTTGTTTCCATTCAGTGTCACTGGATACCAATTGTTTAATATTTACTAAATGTTCACAATATCCCAGCTGCCATTGTGATCAAAGTGGCTGATAATCTGTTTAAATTGCTGCTATTTTGCTTGGCTGAAAGAGTCTGAGCTGCTTCAAACTTTCTGAGGCTGTCTGTGAGCATCACTGCCAGGAGCAATGTCAGGGAAAGACAGTTTAAAGGAGAGTGCTACCTAGGTGGGTACGAAGCCAAACACACTCAGGGGTCCAGACAGCTCTGCTCCCTTCCTGAAGGAACCTGCTTTGGGGGAAAAATACCTCTTTCAGACCAGGGAAAAGTAGACGGTGAAAATTGATGTTTCCTACATAGAAAGATACTTGATAGCCTAACTCCTTAGGAAAGACATGATGTCCATGTAAGAAAGAGGAGAACTTGTAAGGTAAAACTTTTGGCTTAGAACCAGAGGACTGTAAAGAAATTCTGTGGGCTTTTTGTGTCCCCCTCTTTCTGTTTGTTTTTTTCCTATTGTATCTGGGAAACAGAGTGGATAAGATACAACAAACAACCTTTAGGAAAATAGAACAGTATTCATGGGCTATACAAGGTAGCAGTTCTCAGATAGGCAAAGAAGAGGCAGATTAGAGTGTCCATGGCTAGATTAGAAGATGATGAGAAATGCATGGACTTTCTTGGAAAAGTTAAGCACAGGAGAATGTACATAGAAGAATATCTATAAAGGTATATATTTTTCCTTTAATAATTTTGACCTAAACATAATCTTTAAATATATAATAGTGAGCAATTAAAATTATTTCTGACATAGGAAAAGATGAACCGTATGATATGAAGGCAGGGAAGGCTAAAGTTTTAGATTTTGTATTCTTGAGGAGGCTAGTTTTGAATTTCTGGGCATGGGCGAGGATTGACTGTACTCAAATTTGTAACATCAATGTTTTTAGTCAGAATTAGAAAAATGTTATGGAGTTGGTTGTGGCAGCACATGCCTGTAATCCCAGCACTCTGGGAGGCCAAGGAATGAAGACAGCAAATTTGAACCCAGCAATTTAGTGAGACCCTGTTTCAAATAAAAAAGAACCAGGTTGTAGCTCAGTGTGAGGACCTTGAGTTCAATCCCCAATACTTCAAGAAAAGAAGGAAAGAAGAAAAGAAAGAGAAAATATGGAAAATAGGAGAGTAAAGTACCTGGAGACAGTCTGACAGCATATCCCATCTAAGATCATGGGTTTTTAGAAATAGCCCCACATACAGCTCAGAAATCAATTATAATTTCAAAGTTACAGCAGAAAAATTACTATTCAGAGCTAAGCTTTGTGATGATATGTGTAAATGAAAAAAAGCATACAAAAGAAAAGGTGGAGAAAAGAAATGGAGAAGAAGAAATAGTAATAAAATATAGAAATTAAAAAGAGGATATAGCTACCAATGCTGTTAAAATTTAAAAAATTATAATATATTATGATATACATCTTTATGCTGATATTATTGAATATAAAGATGAACTAGACAATATTTTCTAGGCAGCAATGAATTAATAAGATGTGTCAAGGAGATAGTGAGAGTATAAATATTCCAGGAACAATTAAAGAAATTGAATCAGTAATCAAAAAGGTATCCTTGAAGCCTTGCCCCCAAGCAACCCACAAGCAGATGGTGAGGACCTTGGTGGTGTGGAGTGGGGAATCCCTGGATCCACACTACAGAGGAACAGGGGGTCATAGAGGCCATTATCCTGAGCTCCAGTATTAGAGCAGAAGTGAACAACAGAAAGAGAGCCTCTCTCAGGATCCTTGATGAAAACTGAAGCCCACTGGAAAAGTGAAGAGAATCTCTGCAATAAAGGCACACCAGACCACTGTGCTTGGTAAGTTGGAGAGATCATCACTTCCCATCGGAACCTCATCTATCTTCAGGGGAAGGGCAGCTAGAACCTGCAGTAGAATCTTGCAGAGTTCAACCCTGCAGGAGGACAGGGAGCTCAACTTGGGACTTGCAGCCAGAAACCTGCCTGAATCTCATGGGTCTGCTACTGGCTTGCTAAGACTCAGTGACTTACATCTGCACACTGCTGTCCACGTTGTCTATCGTGACAGCAGAAACATACCTGAAGAAGGCCCTTCATTTTTATTTGTTATTTTCAAAATTATTTTTAATTTTTATTTTTTCTACTCTTTTCAAATTTTTCTTTTCTTCATTTTTCTTCTTCTTTTCACTTTTCCTTCTCTCACTCTCATTCTCTCACTGGTTCACATTGTTCTTTATCTCCCTTTTTGTTCCTGTTTTGGCACTAATTCAGATTTTTTCTTTATTTTTCTTTTCTTCTCTTTTTCCTTTTCTTGATTGTCATTAGCTTTAAAGGAAAGTACAGTTTCTAGCCTCCCTATTGCTGTTAGGTTGTTCTGTTCTCATCTTTGTTCTTTCATTATGTCTTTTCCTCTTGTCTTTAACAGTTTCTTAAAGTTTGCATGATCTTCCTGTGTCCTCTGGCCTCACTGTTAACCTTTTCCTATCCTTCTACCTATTTATCTCTCCCTCCCCAACTTCTTCTAACTCCCCATTCCAAAGGGTAAAGTTGCTATATTGAAGAATTTATTCAGTATAAACATATGTTGGGCTGGTCCTCGATTTTGATTTAATTCACACAGTTAAAGGTGATAGATTAATAACTACTACAAATTGTCATTCTCTAAGCTGTGCTTGATGCCATGGTGTTGCTTACTGTATCACTTGGGCTAAGGTGTTGTGATTGATCTAATCAGTTGTCCTTCCTGGTATAATGAAAATGAGATAGCCCTAGAGTCATTAGAAATTCAAAATTTAAAGACTAGCTATATCTGGAAGATACCTCTGAGAAGCAATCATTCCATAAGGGTTCTAAATACAAGCAACAAAGATACTTACAATAAGCAATTTCAAGGTATCAGCCCAGGAATTAAACCAAGGACAGTACCAAAACCAAAAATGAGAGACATGTAAGCAAGGCACAAACACAGACTTCCACCCCACCAAGGACAAACTCTGGAGTAAATGAGGTGGAAACCTGATAATCAATCACCTGGACACCTTGAACTGATAGCACAAGAATTAACAAAACAGATGAATGAGGTGCTAGAATAATTAAAAACAGAAATAATTTCCCAGATAACTACAGAGATGGTGAAGAGAGTGAAAGACATGATTAGAGGTTCTAGAACAGAAAAAGATAAAAAAAAATAGATGAGCTCAGAACCATGCTGGAAGCCATGAATGCCCAGCATAAGAAAGAAATGGAAACCATGATCGCCCAACACAGGAAAGAAATGGAATTCATGAAATAGATTCAAACAGATATCCAGGAGATTAAAAACTCCATTGAAAGTATTCACAGCAGATGGAGCAAATGTGGATAGAGTATCAGATATATAAGACAGGATTGTGGTTAGTGACCATGAAAACAGAGATTTCTTCAAAATAGTAAGAGACCATGAGAAAGCAATCCAGCAGCTGCTAGATGATGCAAAGAAGAATAACATAAGACTGATAGGACTCCATGAAAAAGCAGGAGAAAGTACAATTGACATTAAAAAAAAACTGTTCACAAAAGTAATAGTAGAAAACTTCCCAAACAGAGGTAGAGAATTGGACATAGAGATAAGTGAGGCATGTAGAACTCCAACTAGCCACGATCAAAAAAAACTACACCTAGACATGTAATAGTCAAGACCCCAGAAACCCAACAGAAGAGTAAAATCCTACAAGCAGTTAGAGAAAAGAAACAAATCACCTACAAAGGAAAGCCCATCAGAATCACAGCAGACTTCTCAA
>NW_004624744.1:18324967-18355292 GCF_000247695.1 Heterocephalus glaber
AAAATTTAAAAAAAAACTGAAAGAAAAAGAATAGCCCCCAACTGGCGAAAGAGCAAATTCTAATTCACTTTAAAATGAAAATCTGAATGAGCAGGAATAGTTGAGTCTTCCCTTGACTCTTGATATGTCTTCTGGAAATGAGGAAAACACTACACTACATGTATTTCATGGAATGCCAAAGCTGTCACAACCATAAGCAGCACTTGATCTGCTATCAGAAAACAGGAGTTTGAGGAAATGCTTTTTCTAGGAAAAGAGGAGAGGCTCCAGCTCACCTACAGGGATCTGGGCTAATAGGTATTTTGGGGATAGATTCTGCTGCCAGCTTCACACTGTCCAACCCCGAGCTGTACCCAAGCTGACTTTTAGCACAAGCTGTGAATTTTTCTTAATTCTCAAGGGAAAGACATTTGCAAGCAGGCATCTTCCCTCATTGAGTAGCACAATGGATCTGTGTCCTCAGCTTTTTCCCTATTGCTGCCACCCAAACAGAGGTCATATTGTGCCTACTGTCTTGCTGTGGTCTTCTCATCTATAGATACAGGTTTTTGTTCAAATGTTCATCACTTTGGCCCTTCCAGAGACCCTTTATGGGTAGCAGTGGACATTTGTTGAAAAGCTACTTTGCACCAGACACTTTCATGTATGTTATCTCACCTAAGATCACCCCAATGTGGTAGATAGCATTGCATCTATTATTCCAATTATGAAAGAGTCAAAACTCTTGTTTAGGTTTTTGTTGTTGCCTTTAAAATAGAAGGTTGTATGGCATATGTTAAAACTAGGTTTCAAAATCATGTTTAGGCAATGTAATTTTGGAATATGGGAAAGATATTTTTTAAAAATTAGAATGATGTCCTACCAAATTAAAAAAATATTAGCCCCCAACTGGCACAAGAGCCAATAATTCTAAGACTGTGTCCTTTCTATTTGTCTTAATTACTTTTGTATTGCTGAGACAAAATACCCTACACCCAACGTTGAAGGAGAGAAGGTTTATTTGGCTCACAGTTTGTAGAGGTTTTAGTCCATAATTAGCTGGCTCCAAGGCAGGGTGAAATGGCAGACAGGCACTGCAGAGGAGAAACAGTTCATGACATGCAGAAGGTAGCAAAGCAAGCAAGGGACAACCACAGCTCTTCCTATCTTTTATATCTTATACAGGCTGCTTAGGGTGGGTATCACTTACACTTTTAATCCTAGTGCCCTTGAGCCTAGCATTGCACCATGAATTAATCCCAGCCTCACACACTCTAGATCCAGCCACCTATGAAAAAGCCCCACCTATGACTGTATGAGGCTTTGGGGGGACATCTAGTCACAAACCACAAAATTCCACCCCCAGCCTCCCAAAGATTCATGTATATTCCTTTACTCAAAAAGCAATTAGTCCATCTCTAAGAGTTGCTAAAGTCTTAGCAGTTTCAGCATCACTGAAAAGTCCAAGTCCAAAGGCTCCTCTGAGATGTAAGGCGCACTCTGAGCTGTGAGCCCCTGTACAAATGAAAAGAAAGTTAAACACTTCCAACATAAATGGCACAAGATAGACATTAGCCAAAAGGTACAAATAAGGGGATACAAAGGAATGGGGGTAAAGAAAGTCCAAAATCCACCAGGACAAACCCTAAATCCTGTAGTTCCATGTTCAGCATCCCTGGCAATCTGTGGCAAGATGTGAACTCCAAAGGGCTTGCATGACCCTGCCCCCATGGCACTACCAGTGGTTGTAGCTCCCATAGCTTCTCTCTTGGGCCAGCTCTGTTTCCTCCTTGCAGTTTCCCTCAGATGATCCATGTTCCTGCCTTATCGAAACTTCTGGAGTCTCCACTGTACTTTTGGCTTCACTCTCACAGCTTCACACACTGCCCTCTCAGAGGCACACTGCTTGGCCTCCCAGGTCTTCTAAAATCTGGGTGGAAGCCTTCCTGACACTACAATTTTTGCATTCTGCATGTACCTGAAACTGGCACCTGTGGATGATGCCAATGTCTGCTGCCAGCTGCAGCAGTAGTCAGGCTTCCTGCTCTCCTGGCTGTAGGGGTTGAGTGGTATGAACCAAATATTGAGGAACAACTTCTGTAGGCTGCTGCCATTCTCGAACATGGTGCTCTGGGGCTCTCTTCTCAAAGCAGTCTATCACTTTTGTAACTCTGAGGCTAAAAGGCTAGAGTTCTGTTGGTTTTTGTGATGTCCTCAGGCCATCTTTTGTCTTATTCTAAAAGACTTGGCTTTTTCTTGCTGCTCTTTTCAGCGACCAATTTCTTCTCTGTTCCATTTTTGCAGGCCACAACTCTATTCAAGGTTTCTTTCTGGCCAAACTTACATTTTGAATCATTCTGCTGGGCTCTTTGCTCTTGATTCTCAACATAAATCTGGCTAAAAACCCCAACAGTAGCCATACCACTGCCTCAACATTAGACTGCCTTGAAATTTCTTCTGCAAGATTAATTAGTCTGCTGCTCTTAATCTTAGTCTCAGGCAAAATGTCTGGGCATGAGAAAACTTGCAGACAGACTTCCTATCAAGGTATAATGCACATTGTTCAGAGTCCAACAGTCTAATGCAGTCCTTCTTCCCAGCAGAAACCTCCTGAGCCTACTCTTTAGTAGCAGGATTTCTATCAGCTTTCTGGTCTTCTGAGCTCTGACCAGAATCTCCCATCAAGTACAGCCTAAGGTGTTCCAGCTCTACTTTTTCAGCTGGCATTTCTGAATTCTTCCCACAAGCCAGTCCCAAAGTTTCCTGAACCACATGGTCAGGTTCGGTCACAGTAACGACCCCACTTCTCTGGTACCAAATTCTATCTTAGTTACTTTTCTTTCTTTGTTTAGACAAAATACAGACACTCAATGTTAAAGGGGGAAAGGCTTATTTAGTTCACAGTTTGTAGAGGTTTCAGTCTATAATCAGCTGGCTCCAAGGCAGGGTAGCATGGCAAATGGGCATTGCAGAGGAGAAACAGTCCATTGCATGCAGAAGGTAGCAAAGCAAGCAAGAGGGAAAAAGACAAGCCTCTTTCTTTCCCTTATATTGTATCCATGCTACCAGGATTAGGGTGGTGCCAAACCAATCAGTGGACTGATTTATAATCACCTACCCTTAATCCTAGCACCTTTAATCCTAGCATTGCACCATGAATCAATCACACATTCTAGTTCCAGCCACCTCTGAAAAAGCACCACCTATGACAGCATGAGGCTATGGGGGGAACAAGCCATAATACTATTAGTTAACAAATAAATGAAGTAGTTCATGACATGTGGTCTCCTCTCTGTAGAGTAGGAGAAAATGAGTATACCAAAGGTGGGATATTCTGGCTTACTTTCAAGGTTAGAATTCAACATGTGAGGCTTTTGATAGCAAAATGCCATCACTGACACACTTAGTTGCGCTATAATAGGGCATGGCAGTAGCTAGGGAGTCTGGGAAGAAAATATAATTTTGTTCTGGGGCAACTGTTGGGGTTGCTGCTTTCATGTACAAAACTGAGGCTATGTTAATCACCAAACCATAAAAATTTATTGAGATCCTACTATGATTCAGACATAGAGAGACGCTGGGAATTTAATGAGGAATCATAGGCAGAGCCACTGTTTGGAGAAGATACAACCCTTAAAAAAGATTCAGGACAGAGCTGGGTCCCATAGAGAAATGTAAAAGTTGTGCTAGGCAGATGAGCTAACAGGTTTTTAGATTTGTGTGCCAGAATGACTTCTCTGCTTGATAAATGCTTTGCTTTATCCTCATAAGAGACGGATAGGCAAGGAATGAAGACCACACTTCTAACTTTATTCTCTTCTTTCATGGAAGCTGCTCTCTTTTCCATGTAGATAATCTTGCTATTATTAACTATTATGTGTCACTCATGACAATTTACTAGTGATAGTTATTTTCAGGACAGAGAGTAGAGTCACAGAAACTTTATAAGTGAAATCTAAAGATTCTTTTCTATATTTTTCCTCCCAGAATGAAAATTGATTAATATCCAAACTACTATCTAGGGACTCTTCCACTGTACACACAGTGCCACATTAGAACTGATGGGGGAAAGGAGAAAACTGTAGAAGAGGCATCAATAAATCCAGTTAAAGAGATGAGCAATTTAGAAGCAGGTTGGGAAATGTGGGAATGAATGGGATTCTTCTGATAGAGCTCTTTGCCTGGGAGAGATGGTCAGTGCCCTTCTGCTGAGAACTTCAGTCAATTATAGTCACAGCTGCACTGCTGAGATGCCAATTCATACTTAGATGCTGCCAAAAGGAGAAATTTCCACAAAATGTGCCACATGCTAATTCTCCAAAGACACTTTCCATTGCAACAAGCAAGTGGTCACAGCTTCAGTGATTCAACAGGCTGTGTAATGATGAAAAGCCAGCATGAGATCTCCTTACATTTGAGTGCACCGTTCTTAAACATTGAGAAGCCACCCTCCTAAGCTGAGAAATGATCAGGCCTGGTCTGTCAGTGAAGAGCTCCTAGATTTGGTCATAATTTTCTGCCAAATTGCAAAGCATGTCTATGGTATTTGCTGCACTATGAAATAAGCCAGTGTATCTCCTATAATACAAAGTAGATTTCTCAAGCAGCTGCTGAGTATATGGTGAATATCACAAATTTAAAATAACACAGAGAACAATTTATTCATTTAAATTGGATGTATGATAAGCCCTTTTTAATTTGAGAGCCTTACTGAACAAATAGGAAAGAAAGAAGTTGAAGGAAATAACAGAATTAAGAATGTTTTGGTATGAAGACACATTACAATAGGCTACAAGAGCAACAGTCCTACTGGAAAATTAAATTCAATTTCAAAGTATCTGGTGAGTATAAGTCATGTATATCTTTCAGAAGCTTGCAACCTAAACATTTTGATGCTGATAAAAGAGTTAAGAATTATTAGTTGTACTATCCTCATAGGAATTCTTTGTTGTCTTTGTCTTGGGCTGCCTTTGCAATGATTTTTTTTTCACAATGAAGTATACTAGTCAAGATTTTAATATTTCAACTGTTGAGAGCTTTGTGAGGTACTAATTCATTAATTCAATAAACATACACTGAATAGCTCTGGTGTGCCAGGCACTGTATATTTTCCTCTATATAATTTTCAACCTCTTTAGTAATAATTCTTATTATGTAATGCTTTTAGTTAAAATAAACATGCTTCTACATCTGTAACCTCATTTGAACCTTTCAGTAATCCTGTGGGGTGGCCAGGGCAGATATTATTACAGATAATGAAACTAAGACTCAGAAAGGTTAAGTGCTTAGCTCAAGGTCACACAGCTATTATGGAAAAAACCCCAGAATTTGAAGCCACCTCTTTTGACTCCATTTCAAATATTTTTTGATATGCTTCAAAATTGCTTTTACTATTAACAGTTACCATTTATTTATTGCTTTGTAATAGGCAGTAGGCAAAGTATTTTGTGTACATTATCTCATTTAAGTCCTAATAATACAACTTATGATGAAGCTAATACTCAGATACATTAATTAGTCCAAGGTCATACATAGATGATGGAAGTGAAATTTGAGTCATTATTCTGTCACCCATTATGGGTCACCCTGTTATCTTCTGGATGAAAATGTAGTATCAGGAATGTTCAGGTTCTCCTCAATGAACTTAAGTTCATTTAGAACCAGAAGAAAATAATGAATGTAACAACTAATACACAATAATTAACCCAGACTGGATTATATTCATCATTATCTCAGTGTAGTCATAAATATAATTTAATATATTTAAAATTTATTGTTGTAAGAACACTTTATTTGAGATCTATTGGCACAATGTTCATCTTGTACAAATGAAAATTTTATACCTGCTGAACAACAACACCCCCACCCTCATTTCTCTCACTTCAGCAACTGGCAGCCACCATTCTGTGTCATGTCTCTATGAATGTGACTATTCTACAACTTCATATAAGTGAAACCATATAGTATTTGTCCTTCTGTGACTGGGCTTTTTCACTAAGCATAATGTTCTCCAGTTGCATCCATATTATTATATCTGGCAGGTTTTTCTTTTTTGAGATTGAATAATATTCCACTATATGATTAGATTTTCTTTTTTTGGAGTACCGGGGATTGAACTCAGGACCTTGCGCTCATGAGGCAAGCACAGTGCCACTAAGCTAAATCCCCAGCCCTGTATTAATTTTCTCTACCCAGTCATCTATTGAAGGATATTTAGGTGTTTTCCATGCCTTGACTATTGTGAGTAATGCTGCAGTGAACATGGGTGGGAAAATATCACTTTGACACCTGGATTTCTTTTGGATATATCCTTAAAAATGAGACCGGTTGATCATATGTAGTTCTACTTTCAACATTCTGGGAACTTCCATACTGATTTACATAGTGGCTGTATTAATTTAAATTCCAACCAAAAGTGTACAAGGATCCAATTTCTCCACATCCTTGTTAATCCTTGCTATCTTTGTTTTTTGATAGTGGCCATCCTCACAGAGGAGAGGTAATATCTCATAGTGGTTTTGATTTGCCTTTCTCTGATGATTAGTGATGTTGAGTATCTTTTCATATAGTTGTTGGTCATTTAGATGTCTTCTTTGCAGTACTATTTATTTTGCCCATTTAATTAATTAATTAATTTATCACTATTTAGTTGTAGGAGTTCTTTATATGCTTTGGAACAGGTATATGATTTGCAAATTTTTTAATAAAGGAAGAAGCCCACAAAGGTAAAAGTGCCTAAGACCCATGAAGGTCATTATGTAGCCCTGTTCCTTTGTTTCCTTCCTAATGTATATAAAGTCTTGAAGAAGTACAAGTTTTTTTTTTTGTTTGCTTTTTCCTCCAAACCCCTGTGTCTGGCCTGGAGGCTCATACTCATTTCTCCTTGCTTCCTAAGTCCATTTAAGCTGTTGCCGTCATTTTCCATGAGGCAGGCAACTGAATCATAGCCTGTTCTTACCTTTCAGGTGCTTCCTGAGCCAGATGCCTTTCCTCTCCATAGTAGTGAGAGAACTGGTGCTGATTTGGGTCACCTTCCTGGGCACTGGCCCCAATTTCTTCCACCAACTACTACTTCTACCCAATTCTGGCTACTGACCTGGTTCTGATTTTGATAAATGAGGATTTTGGAAGAAGAAGGTAACACTGTCCCACTAAAGAGTGGTCTGGTTAGTGATGGATGGTAGTGATGTTGGACTGTGAGAGGTGCCATATTTCAATCTTTAAGGAGCTGGATGGAGCCTTCTATCCAGATGTGCACTCCTGATATTTCACCAGGTTCCTCTATTTATAGAGGCTCCACTTTTTTGACCAAATCAATTCAGAATGTCATTTTTTTTTTCTTAATAAAATGTATTTAGACTTAACCAGCTGTACTCAGTTTAAATGATCCCAACTTTATTGATAACATGTAAAGCATTGTAATTAGGTGCCAGTTGAACACATGCCTTCTTTTCTCCACCAGGCCTGATCAGGGTATTGACCTTGGCCACATTAATGACATAGAGCTCCTTCACAGCTTGTTGGATCTGGTGCTTTTTGGCCTTGACATCCACAATGAACTGCCTCTGTCTTCTTCATGGCTGACTCTGTGGTCAGGGAAACTTGATGGTATAGAGGTCAGGCTTGTTTCTCCTCGGGGTGCTCCTCTGAGGTATTTAGGCTGCCTCTAGCACAGCAGTGTCTTGGACCGGTGGAAAGTGGGTGACAGCAGATCTTTTTGTGGCTGTGGATACCTTTCAGCACTGTCTTCTTGGCCTTCAGAACTTTTGCTTTTTCTTTGGCTTTGGGAGGGGCAAGAGCTTCCTTCTTCACCTTTGGTAGCATCTTGGTAAAAGGGGCCAGAATGTCCTATTTTATATCATCTTGGGATGTGGCTCAGGAATCTAAAGTAGGATTTTTAAAAATGTTTATTTAAAGTAGACAAGCTTTTAAGGGCTATAGTAAAGGTCCTTATCAGAACTGAAAAATATGAATGTACAATAAATTTTAAAAATAAAACTAAAAATAAAACCAACCTACATCAGCTGGTAGACATTATTTCACTGATTAATGACATGAGTTTCTGCCATGTTTATGGTATTTGTTTTTTAGGGTTGAATATTTTAAGGAATTTTAAAGAACTGAAATACCATTTCCTGTGAATTTGCATGCCAATCTTGTACGGTAAAAGTAAAAAGGAAAAAATAGTTAAGCAATGTTAAACTACCCATAGCAAGTGGTCTACTGATCCAATCTAGAAAATGACCTCGGTGATGTTACCTTCATTTGATACAAAGAGAAAGATTTTGAGTCAGAGATGCTGCCACTGGATGGGTACACCATGTCTATTGTAGCCTCACTTTAAATATGAGTGGATTTATAGAGCATATCTTATCAAAACTGTAACAAAGAAGAGCAAAAAATGTGTGCCAAATCTCTAGTAGATTCATGACAAATGTAGTTACATCACTCTGGGGTAGATTCACTTAACTAAATTTAAACAAGAGCCAAGATTTATCAGATTTATTATTAACAAAAAAATCTCTAGTTCACTGCTATAAGACATGCACAACACAGGACTTAATGCACAGAACAAAGGTAAGAACATCTTGTAACTGAGTAAATATTCACATCTGAGGCTACCTGATTTCTCATATTAAGCCGTATGCTTCACAATATGCTATTTAGTGATATATTAATGATGTGTTATTTGTGTAGACAGGATGATTTCTGAAACAGAGGGAAATTAAGAGGGTTATAAATGAGCAAATGACTAACACATCTCCAAGCCATTGGCTAATTGATGGTGTGAGAACATGAAAAAAAAAGGCACAAAGCATATGCTACATGTCTGGCATGGCTTTCTGGAAAGATGACATGAACTAAATCAATTTAACTTTCAATCAACTTGACAGGAAATGAATTTAAATAGGAGTCCCATTAAAAAAATACCACCTTCCCACTTGATTCAATGAACTTTGATTTTTTTTTTAAAGTAATTCATAAAATGAGAGGTGTTGGTAGCAGTAACTTTAGGAAGCACACCTCTTCCTCTGAGTGTCAGTGTATGTGGCTCCTGAGAGGTCCCAAGAAGTTGCCCCATCAAAACTGTACCCTCTAAAGGATTGCTCTTTGCAATGTGCATTCAACAGTGCAACCACAATGACAAGAATTTTAGGCTTTTTAAACACTCAAAGTCAAGTACTGGGATGGATGCCTCATAATTTTGGGGAATGTGCAGCCCTCCAATCTTTGGAGCAAGTAAAAGTTTGTTTCCAGGAGAATGCTCTTCATATTAAGTGGAACTGGGAAGGACAGGAAGAGTAGTGAAATCATGTTGCAGCAGTAATATGGCACAGGTTTCACAATGCCAGCTATTTTTGCAAAAACCATAAATTCAGCATACTCAAATGTTTTTGTGGCCCTTTCCCATTACTGCTAACACTTTGGAGTCCTTATTTATGAATGTAAATATTTAAAGGATTGAAATGCATCATTAATTCAACAAATATTTATTGAGTGACCACAATGAGGCAGGTCTTGTGCCAGGAGCTGGGGTCCTGGTGGTGAACAGAACATCAAGGCCTGTGCCTTCAAGGGCCTAAAAGTAAAAGGTAAGAGGTGGATGTTATTCCATAAACTACTGCATACAGACAGATTATTATACGTGACATGAAGCACTACCAAGGAAAGAGGAAAGTGAAATTAGAGAGGATGGGAGGTGGCTTTCTTGGGGTGGCAGGGAAGTACTTTGCTGATGAGGTGACACTCACAAGGACCACACAGACAAGTAAGAGGCTGCAGAAGGAGGAGCAGCAAGACAAGTATTCCACACAAACGAAGCCAAATATGTGGAAGGCATGACAGAGTTTAGTGTTTTGGGAATGCTGAAGGTCACAAGCTTTTAAGGAGAAAAACCTTTTATAGTTTAGAGTTCTATGAATGACTGTTACATGTAAACAGCTAAAGAGGGGAGAAGACCAACATTTATTAGCAATTATTATGAGTATATTCTGAGTGATTTGATAATGATTATCATTATCATTGTTTATTAATAATTTATGAAGTGCTAAGAACTATGCTATATGTACTCAAAAGAAATTTCCTCATAAAATCTACACAACAAAATATGCCCTACGAGTTTCAGGAACATTTCAGCCCCTCTGAAAGAGGATTGAGAAAAATTAAGCAGAGCAAAATGGAAACTGAGGCACAGACCTAGGACTTGGGAGGTCTGGAGTGGAGTGTTTCTATAATAGCAGAGGGGCATATGGTGCCTGACTCAGACAATATGACCCCAGCCTTAGGGGTCCCAATGGGTGTCCCAGTGGCTATAAGGACAGGCAATGGAGATGGGAGTGGTGAAGGGCCCTCAGACATTTCCCAGCAGAGGCCAGTCCTGTTTAACTGTTTTATGGCTATAATTCAGCCCACAGCAGGATGAAATGAAGGGAAAGAGAGCCCCAGAATAGTCTTCAGCGGTGAGCTGGGGGCCTGTTACAGAAATTCTGGGAAGAGACTCTGAAGGTCTTTGCCAGGAGGGAGACCACGGGTGGGGAAGAGACACAGATGAAACATGGGGGCAAACTCATCAGGGCAGGAGGTTTGGGGAGATGATGAGTTCTGTTAGAGACTGAATTTGAGGTGTCAGCAGGACACACACATTTTGTAAGTAGTTCATGCTAGTTTTGATTCCTTCTCACACACGTTTCATTAAAGCAAACAGAATCTCTTGTGAGGGATTTAATTAGCCAGGGTTCTGATAGGAACTGGCCGGCAGCAGTTCCTATTCCCTCAAAAACGCTCCTGTGGAAACATCAGATGGTTAATTAAGCTGTGCAAGGAAAGAAGAGTAAGTGTTGGGAATGGCTGTGTGTAACATGCTGTCTGTAGAATCCTATTACAGTTACCTTCTGTCTTTGTGTTATTTTTCACATCCATTTCAGTGATTTACATGTTAGGATTCATCTGAATTTACAGAATGCAACAGCCTCATCTTTTACCTTGATGCTTCATCATTAGCTCTGAGCAAACCCTCCTCTACCACATGCATGCTATATGAAATATACTCTGGTTGACCTTAATGGAAACTCAATAAATTATTTATGCCTCCTCTATAGCAGGCAGAGGGTATTGACTAAGGGAATGAACAGAGGGATTTTTGCTCTGGGTTTTGTTTTTGTTTCTAAGAACCAGAAGAGAGATAAGAAAATGTCTTCAGAATAAAACATACTTTTTTTCTTTCTTTCTTTTTTTTTTTTTTTGGTACCAGGGGTCAAACTTGGGACCTTGTGCTTGCGAGGCAGGTGGCAGAATGACTGAGCTAAATCCCTGGTCCTAAAAGACATACTTTTAATGATAAAAAAGCCAAACTTTAGAGCAAATCAGTTTTGTATTTTTATAGATCGACTTAGAGCTTGTTTTCCTTAATAAGAAGCAGAAAAGGACTGCCATTGGCCATCGGGTGGATACAGGGGCACTGGACTCTTCAATATGCTGTTATCATACATTTAATGACTTCTGTGTCATTGAAAGCTATTCGACCTAGGAAGAGTAATTGGTTTGAATCAGGATCAGGGATCAATTGAGGCAAATGGAGCAATTATGGATGAAGCAGTTTGGAGTCGTGGTTTTGGAAACAAGAATTTTCTCTACTCTGCCACCTGGGTAAGTATGCAGAAAAGGATTATGCCCTTTGTACACACCAAGTCACACTTTCAGAAGTGGGCAGGCTGCACTCTCCGTTGTTGGAGGCCCATAAGGAAGGGCCTCTGTGTACAGATGCTAACTCTCAGATCATTGACCACTAATGACAGTGTGATGGAGAGGGCCCTTGTGGGATGGCAGCTCAAAGGATGCTAAACTGATAGGGAAGCTGATACAAATGTTTCTTTCTCTCTCTTTCTCTCCTTTTCCTTCCCTTCCCTTCCCTCCTCTTCCTCCATCCCTCCCTCCTTTTCTTTCTCTTTTCGACCCTCTTCCTCTCCCTTTCTCCTTCCATCATCCTTTCCTTTCCTTTTCAAAGGATCTGTTAGCTGGCTTGAAATTTTTGATAATTATCTGGTGTGAATTCTGAAATCCATTAAAATAGTAAAAAAAAATCTAATAAAAATTCCACTAACTTAAAAGTTGTTATCATTTTGACAGGCCCAAGCTGGGTTGGCTTACTTTTGCTTGGTAAACGCATTCTTAGTAGTGTAAAATTAATAGTGCAAACCAGATTGCAGAGGGAATGTTTAAAATACTTAAAGGACAAATTGTTTTCAGCACTGACAAGCCCTGTAGGAGTGCTGTTTACATAGAAACAAATGACATGCTGCTTATAAACCATTAGAATTTATTAATTAAATCAGATCCCTACTAGGCAACATTGAGTTAGCTTAATTTGAGTTACTACATTTTTTGAGAGAGAAAATGTATACTTCTTAATATTCTATTGTAATTGAAAAGAAAATTACTTGGAATAGTACAAAAAACATGGGCTTTGCAATAAAAAATTCTGGATTTCGATTACAGCTTTTTTGGTTAATCGTCCTTAAGACATTGGGTGCATGGGAGGCTTAAACTTTACCATAGTTTTGTCACAGGTAAAGTGAAAATGATATGCTTGTAGGTTATTGTGAAGACACGACAGTTACAGGTACAGCTAATCACACTGCAGGGTTCATTAGTGTTTCTACCTATGTAGCCTTTGGATTTGAGAAGTCAATATAATATCTGCATAAACACAATAGAAACTCATTGGAGAGAATATAAACAAGAATGGTGACCTGTTTAATGATGAATGGTAACTTGATTAACTATAGTAATAATAACAATAACAGCTTTCAGCCAGCACATGCCTGTTTGTAACCCCAGCACTTTGGGAGACAGGGGCAGGAGGGGGGCAGGTTCAAGCTCCAACTGGGCAATTTAGTGGCTTAGAAGAAAGACTTTGCCTCAAAATAAAAACAAAAATAGGACCGGAGGTATAGATCAGTACTGCAAAAACAAAAATAACCCCCCAAACAATGATAACAGAAAAGCCCAATAAAACAACAACAGTTTTCAATTACTGAGTATAAACTATCACTACTGAATCTCCTTTTCAGAAATGATTAAACCATGGAAACTCTCACCCTTTATGACTTCAGTGTTAAATGCAATGACTTAGATTCAGAAAAGAAAAAGGTCCCCAATAAAAAGCAGGATCTTGAAAATCACGACATGTCTTTAATGTAAATATCTTGGAAAATATTCTGAAGTTTAAAAACATTAAAAATTTGATTACTTTTAATGAATGGCCAGAGCAAAAAATATTGGTAAGGTCATGACTTTTATTTCTTTTTTAATCTGAAAATTAATTGTTATATTATTCATTTATATCTGAAAACTATTTGTTTGACTAATTGCATTTGCTTGTCTCTAGACTTGTAGAAATTAAAAATGGTGGCCATTTTGCAAGCTTCTTTGAATTTCAAATTTCTAGTGTTTTTCAGTGAAATCAAGGCCCAAGTACACATTTTAATTTGGGAACATCTCGGACAAGGACAGTCTTTGGTCACAGGAGACATAAACTATCCCTCTTTTACAGAGCATTCATGGTACATTAAGAAGTCACCTTAGTTAACAGTAGCAAACTTTAAGCCCAGCATTTATCTTTAACAAGGCCCATGGACCTCTGTGAATTAGTTTTATTTGCTTTGCTTTCAGGTCATGCAAACTGAGATTTTCCTTTTGAGAGGGGACGTCCAGTTCAGTCCAGATGTAGCTGAGAAAGGTACCCACTGAGGCATATGGTGTCAGTGCAAAGACCAGACCCTCCTATATTCCACTGCACAAAGACAGCACAAGCACTACATAGCCCAGTCTCAATGGGAGAGCTTTGTAGTGGGTGGTGCTGCCTGCCCCAGAGTTATCAGGCTTCTCCACGAGCTTTTATTTTTCAGGACAGTCCCTGGGGCGCAGCACTGTAATTACCTCTGAAAGGCTGTCAAGGAAGAAGAGTGAGGAAAGCATTTCTTGGCTTTAAATTGCATGGATAAAATCAAATTCTTATTTTTACCAAAATTGCATTATAGCAAATGACATAATGGCTTGAGGTTAGACATATGCAGAAAAATCACAATTTGTGAATTTGATCATTTTGATTTGTTTCCACCAGGGACATTAGCAAATGTTCAGGAGCTCAACATTTATAAATGGACTTTGTTCAGGCAAGACAAGCACTTAAAGTGAAACACAAGAAAAGTCACTCTCCTCTTTGTGGATCTTACTATTTCAAGAACAAATAAATGAGCAAAGAGAAAAGAATCTTCCAGGGTCATTCTGCATTTTGAGATGGATTTAATGTGTGAATTTTTAAAAAGTAGACAATTCATTTACAAATACTACTCAACATTTTATAATGTGCATAGAGTAATTAAAAGAATAAGACACAGCTCTTCATTTGGAGTAGTTTATACACATATATATGTAAATATACATACATATATTCATATATGTGTATATATATTATATGGCAAAAACCAACTAAGGAATAATTATAGACAATATGGATAAGCTAATATCATAGCAATAACTATGTTAGAATGCATGAAAGTTCTTATATTAGTCTACTGATTTTATCAGAGAATGATTTAAAAACAAAACAAAGCAAAACAAAAAAATCCCCAAATTTACTACCACTAACCAAAAACCAGTACCAATTACACATGTGCAACACAATAAAAATAGACAAATGGGATTGCATCAAAAATAAAAACTTCTGCAAAATAAAGAAAGCATTTAACAGGATGAAGAGATGACTAATGGATTGGGAAAATATTTGCAAATCATACATTATTAAGAGTTTAATATCTGAAATATATAAAGAACTAAACTCTATAGAAAGAAAATAAGTAATCTGATTAAGAAGTGGACAAGGACTTCAATAGACATGTCTCAGAAGACATATAATAGGTACATGAAAAAATATCCACCATCATCAATCATTAGGGAAGTGCAAATTAAAACCACAATCAGATATTCCCTCACACTTGTTAGAATGGCTGTTACTATGTTTGCCTAGTATGCAAAAGTCCTTTGGTTCAAACTCCAGCACTACACACACACACACACGCATGCACACACACACACACGCATGCACACAGGTTCATACATAGACACACAGAATGGTATTATAAAAAGACAAAAAATAAGTGAAAAAAGAAAAGAGAACCCTTGTATACTGTTGGTAGGAATGCAAATTAGTACAGTCATAAAAACAATAGGAAGTTTTCTCAAAAGACCATAAAAATAGAATTATCACATGATCACATGATCATACTTCTGGATATTTTTCCAGATCTAAAATCAGTATGTTGGAGAAATGCCTGCCCTCCAATGCTCACTGAAGCAGTATTCACAATAGATAATTTATAGAATCAATCTAAGTGTCTGAAAAAGAAATGAGTAGAAAAAAAAAAAGGGATGAATGGATAAAGAAGATACAGTACATATACAAAATGGAATAATAGTCTTAAAAGAGGAAGAAATTCTGTCATATGTGGCAAACAGGGATAGAATTGGAAAATATTATTCTACGTGAAATAAGTCAAACTCCAAAAGACAAATAGTGAACATTCTCACTTACATGTGGAATCTTAAACAATCAAATTCATTGAAACAGAAAGTAGATTGGTGGTTGGTTACCAGTGCCTGAAGTATGGAGAGGAATGGGGAGATGACAGTGAAAAGGGTCAAAGCCTCAAACAGAAGAAATAAGTTTGATTTTTTAAAAGATCAATTGCACAGTGTGGTGAATATAGCTAATAATTAAGTACAGGACATTTCAATATTGCTGAATGAATTTCAAATATTCTAATTACAAAAATATTAAAAATTAGAGGTGATGAATGTGCTACTAGCTTGATTTAGCATCCCACATTATATGAAAATTGTACTACTTTGTAGCTCCAAAATATACATGACTATAATTTTTAATATAATATTTAGAAAAAACCCCACACTGAGATGCTTGTTCACATCCACCAGGATGGCGAGAATAAAAACAGACAGATAATAACAAGTGCTAACAAGAATGTGAAGAAACTGGAACTCTTCACGTATGATGGTGGGAATGTAAAAGGGTGAAGGCTTCTTGGAAGATCATCTAATGATTCCTCAAAAGGTAATTCTAAACACATAACTTTGAAATTCTACTTCATATACCCAACGGAAATCATAACATATATAGTACCTGCATAAAAACTTGTGATTGTTCATCATGAAACTATTCTCAATAGCTAAAAGGTGAAAACAACCCAAATGCCAATGATTTAATGAATAAATAAATGAAATGTTCTATATCCATTCAAAAGTATATTATTTGAAGTAAAATGAAGTATTGATACATGTTACAGCATGGATGACCTTGAAATCATTATGTGATGTGAAAGAAGTTACAGAGGAACAAATTTTCTATGATTCTATTTATACAAAACATGTCCAGAATAAGCAAATCTACAGAGACAGAAAATAGATTAGTGGTTGTCTAGGGTGGGGTGAGGGGATTGGGAAATGGTGGGGGTAACAGCCAAGGGATACAGAATTTCTTTTTGGGTTAAGAAAATGTTCTATACTTGACTGTGATAATATACGTACAATTTTGTATTAAAAGATACTCTCTTGTACTTTTAAATGAATAGGTGAATTGTATGGAATGTGAATTATATAGCAATAAAGCTGTTATTTTAAAAAGCTATCAAAATGCATGAATAACTCATAAAGAAACAGCACTAGCATGATATTAATCCTGCCCTAGAATAATACTAGGATGATTTCCTACTCTCAACTTGGAGATTGAGTCCAGAGCCTTGGGCATATAAATGCTACACTCTTGAGTTGTATCCTCAGCCCTAGAATTCTTACCATTGCTTGCTATCCCAGAGGAGTCTCAAATCAGTCCTTTTTGATTCTTCCCTATCTGTAAGATGCCAATAACCATGGCAAACCACTCTACACTTTTTCTTCCTCACAGGGACCTGGTGAGACTAAACACTTGTGTCCCAGGTTCATAGTAACATGTTTTTCTCTTTAGGAGACTCATGCTTTAACAATTGAAGTCATTAATTGTGACCATCAAAGGTTTATAGGGCCAGCTGGTTGTAGGAGCAATCATTTTAGCATTTGTGTAATCCTATCTCTGTGATGGAGACAAGCAAGATTAAAAGCCCCATTCTTGAGCCAAGATTAATTTACTTGATATAAAAGGCACAGAAAATAGAGAACCTTGCTCCCCTGGGAGAGCTGCATTTATTCAAGGAAAGTTACCAAGGAGAGGAGCGATTCATATGGTATATGACAACAAATATTGAGGCGAGAAAGCAATAACAAAAGCCAGGCATCTCAGGTGGCCCTATTCTGCAGCCACTTTCCATGCGTTCCAATAGAGATTTACAGTGATAACGCTCTTGAGACCTCACATATTACCCACCTGTTTCCAAATCTTTTCTAAATGTACTTCTTTCTTCTGAGAGGGCTATAACCACAGTGTTAAACTGTGGAGAAAAGCAAATTTGTGCTGCCGGTTTAGCTCTGCAAAGTGGGAAAAATGCTTAGTTTTTATGCCTTAATGAATTGCAAATGCAGTTATGAAAAATTACTTAACTTCAGTATAAAATGCCTAAATTGCATATTAGAAAAGTAAAGTTACTCCCTGATCAAAGCATAACTTTTTTTTCTTGCAAAAGAATTCTTTAAAAAATTAAAATAGTGCTGCTGTTTTAAGGAATTTGGTTATAGTTTCCTCTTAAGATATATCTTAAAACTTGAATACTTTTTTTGGTGGGGGGGCACCAGGGATCGAACTTGGGACCTTGCACTTGCAAGGCAGGTGCTGGAACCACTGAGCTAAATTCCAGCCCTTAAAACTATCATTTAACTCTCATAAAATAAAATATTATTGGAACAAAGCTATTTAATTTGGCTAGTCTTCTTAAAGATTTTAATATATTATCATTTTTAAAAAATGGGAGCTACATGAATTAGCGATGTAACAAACACATGGATTTATATGTGTCACCATTCTTTCTGCTCTCAAGGCACTGTACATATATTGCCTACGAATACTTAGCATGTACAAGGAAATAGAACTAGAAAAATCTCACTATTATCATTCAGGCCAAATAGAGTAAGGTTTACCAACTTTCCCTAAATAACTCAATATCAGAGACTGCACACTATAAATTACTTTTTTTGTGTGGTGCTAGGAATGGAACCCAGGGGTTCAGGCATTACTAGCAAGCACTCTACCACTAAGCTACATCTTCAGCCCTAAAAGTTATATTTCACGCCTCAGATAAGATTCTCTTTTGTGACTGGCTGAGTGGAAAGAGTGTTAGTGCTGCAAAGATATATCTGAGTTTATATCTCTTACACACCACTTAACTAACAGATAATAGTGGGCAATTTACCAAACCACTTGGCTTCAGTTTCTTTATTGCAAATTATACTGATGAGAGAATTTAAAAAGATAAGATACGCATAGGGCCTATCCTTTCCATTGAATGAATCTCCTTTCCAAGTTGATTGCATCTTGATAAAATGGTCAAAATACACTCTTGATCTTCTATTATGATTAATGAAGTCCTCTACTTTTTTCCATGACTCTTCATTCTTTTTCTCCCTTTTATCTGTCTGCTGACTGTCTTGTTGTCCTGTCTTTGCTTCCATTTAATTAACCCACCTCCATCTCTAGGCCAACAATCTGTCACTCTTTTTAACCCATTGCAACCAACCATCTCATAGGCACCTTGGCATTGAACATTACTTTGCTCTTTGTGAACTGACCCTGAGCTGCTTCTTCAGCTTCATTAACAACCATATCACCTTCAGGTCTAACCTCCCCTCATAATGGACTTCTAGTTTCTGCAAAGTCAAACTTCTGGAAGTCAATACCATCAGATGCAACACTAGATTAGAGTTTTCCACAGGCTCTTTCTTTTGCTGGAATGCTCTGCCCCTGGAATTCTACTCCTTCTTCTGTTTTCACCTTAATGCTTCTTCTTCAGGAAGGCCTTCTTTGAATTCTCGGTCCAGGTTTCAGGCTGCTTCTAAAACCTCTTCTACTTTTCACTGTGTATACCACAAAGATGTTCAATGCCTGACTTCCTCAAGAGGCTGCATGCCCCTTGAAGACAATGATTGTATAGTCCCTGAGCCCAGCAAAAGGTCTGGCATATAATACATGATCAATAAATATTCATTGAAAAAGCAAGTAAAAGAATGAGTAAAATAAGACTATATTTCTCAATAAATACATGTCAGAACTTGAATTAGTTGTAAAAGAAAAATAGGCATATTAAAGTTTTAGATCCATATAGTTTACATCTGTGTTTCCCAGCTTCTTGGGACAGGGAGAGAAACTTGAATTCAGGATACCTGTCTAATCTCATTCACTCAAGTGATAATAATTTTTATATAAATTGATTAAATGAGAAAAACTTTTTCTGGGGGCAAGGGGAGAAATGTTGCTAGGCAACCATATTCTAGTTGTATTTTTTTTCTCCTGAAATATAAATACTATTTTTTCAAAAACTTAAAAATCATCTTAGAGTGTTCTTGAATTTCCTGTATCCAATTATCTCATATACATCTGTAGTTTTAGAACAAAGAAAAGTGACCAAAGAACTGAAGAAATACTTACTTTTTTAAGTGATAACAATACTTAAACCATCTCCAGATATGTAGAAACTGGTGGAAACAATTTATTTCACCAACACAGAAAAACGTGGGTTTTTTTTGCTTGTTTGTTTTGTTTTGTATGGTTTTTCTAGCTGGCCTTATCTGGATGCTAACTATCTACATATGTGATGTGGACTCCAAATGGGATGATTCCAACTTGAGATCTGCTGTAAGTGCCAAATATACACTAGATTTTTAATATTTAGCATAAAAAATGTAAAATTTTAATAATTTTTATGTTGATTACATGTTGAAAGGGTAATTTATTGACTATATCAGGTTAAATACAATAAAATATTACTGTTAATTTCACCTGTTTATTTTTACTGGTTTTTTTGCTGAGGATTGAACATAGGCTTTTTCACTGATCTATACCCTTATATCCCCAGTCCTTTTTATTTTGAGACAGAGTCTCATTAAGTTGCCCAAGAGGAACTTGAACTTATGATCCTTCTGCCTCAGCCTCCCTCAGTGCTGGGATGACAGCATGTACCACTAGGCCCAGCCCATTTTTTATTTTGAGAATAGGGTCTCACTAAATTACTAAGTTGCCCAGGCTATGTTACAACTTGTGATACTCCTATCTCTGCCTCCCAAAATATTAGGATTATAGGCCTGTGTCATCATGCCAGGCTATTATTATTATTATTATTATTATTATTAACTTATATTTTGGTACTGGGGATTGAACTTGGGACCTTGTACTTGCAAGGCAGGTGGCAGAACCACTGAGCTAAATCCCTGGCCCTGAGCTATTGTTATTTGATGTGGCTACTTAGAAATTAAAAATGTGGCTTGTCTTATTAGATTTCCACTTGAAAGTGCTGGTTTAGATTCCTGGACAGTTAATTTATAGGGTCTGAAAAACAGACTCACTGTCTCCTCAGTTTTGTTCAA
This sequence comes from Heterocephalus glaber, assembly GCF_000247695.1. The sequence continues at coordinate 18,345,527 of NW_004624744.1, forward strand.
TTGTAATTTTCTTTCCCAGAAGCTATACTAGTTCTGGGGGATATGGAAGCAAATGTACTTGACTTCGTGGAATTCATAGTCAGGTTAGGAAAAGACTTCTTGTAGAAGGGTTGTTTGAGCTAAGTGTTGAAATATTGGAAAGGCCAGAAGCTTGAAGCATCATGGTATGTGCCAATTTTGATAATATTATTTTGTGAAATCAGAAGCAATCTGGAGTTGTCAGAATTTTGATATGGGGAGAAATGAGAAGTGGGGGTGGGGAGACCATCCAGTATTAAAGGGCACTAGATGCAAAACCAAAATTTTATCTTACAAGCAGGGTTAGTTTCTAGAGATTTAAAGCACTACCATATCAGACATATAACCTAGGAAGCTACAGTGGAGGATAGATTTACTCGTAAATCCAATTAGCTCTCTATAATGGAGATTATATTATATCTTACATCTAAAATACAAGGTTGAACTGCTTTCAGTAACCATGGTGTCAGGGTAATTCAAGGTGTGCAGAGCGATCTTTGAGAGGCAAATGTGGTGGAGAGAGGAGTGCAATGGACCTGAGAGGCGTTGGGGGGTCCCCCGCCGGGAAGGCTTCCTACAGCTAAAGCGAGTACAGTCCCTTGCACACAGCGGACACAAAATACATTTGGATTGGACCAAGCTTCCTTCTAATTACACGACCTCTTATTTTTAAATTCTGCTCATAGCTTCTCTAGATTACTGCTCTTAGCTTTAACGCTTCTCTTTTTATCTTAGGCCCGTAACATTTGTTCATGTTCTTTTTTGTCACAGTGGCTTTGCATATGAGTGGCTCTCTCCTTGGAATATTCTTCCTGCCTCTATTGTTTCCTACTTTTTCTCCAGTGTCAGCTTAACAATCATTTCTTTGGGAAGCCTTCTCTGAGACCTTGGGATTATTCAACTTCCACTACACTGATAGTGCCTGTCACAGTTACATATTCTCGGATTAAAGTCACTCCCACTGTCTATGCTGCAATTTAAGACAGCAGGTGTCCTTTATGTTTCTCACCATTGTGTCCCCATATCCTTAGCACAATATTCAGCACATAATAGGTCCTTGTTAATCATTTGTTAAATGATTGAGTGAATAAGTGATTGTGTTTCTTTAAGGGACTGTAAATATCTGAAATACGTAATTATCCAGGATTAGTATTGGCTGAAAATGAACACCCAAAGCTAAATTTTAAATAGTTTTCAAACACTTAAGAACATAATTGGCATCTACGTATTACCTCAGATGTATCTGCCATGTGTGTGCAAGAACAAGAGATTTTACTCATTATGATTTTATTCTGCCTGCTTAGGAAAAGGGCACAGTGTTTGGAAGGCAGTAAAATCCAGTTTTGGGAATGCCATAATAGCTTTCATGATTAAGACTAACTACTCTAGCAAGCAATTATATGCTCTAAATAAGTAAATAAATAGCCCATAAATAACTAAATAAGTACCTCAGAAAGAATGGAAGGAAAGTAGCTCTAAATGGTTCTAATTCAATTAGGAGGAAATGTCTTAGACTTACAGATGAGTTGCTGTCAATGGTTTTGTTTACATTCACAAGAAAATAATACCTCATAGATAGTCAGGAGTGTTAGATAAGAAAGCTGAATATTGCAGCAATACTTATGTACTTGCATAGAAAACATCATTTAGAATTTTAAATCAGATAGAATTTGGAAATTTCCCACTGAAGTTATGCTTATGTGAAGATGCGAAGAAAGGTTTGCCACTTTGGATATTCACCTCAATAGCATATGTGTTGCACACTTTGAGGGAGTAGAAATGGTAACTCCAGAGAAATATATGAATCAGCTAGTGTCATTAAAAGAGAAACATTGAACCTACTAGAAGATAAAATAGGTAAAACACTTGAAGCCATAGGTGTAGGAAATTTTTTCAATAGCACCCCAAATACATAAGAAATAACGGTAAGAATCAATAAATACGATGACATCAAATTAAAAAGCTTCTTCATAGCAAAGAAAGCAATTAGTTGAATGAAGAGACAACCTACAGAATTGGCAAAAATTTTTGGCCACTATTCCTGAGACAGAGGACTAATATCTAGAATATATAAGGAGCTCAAAAAAATTAGACCACCTAAAGTAAAAGACCCAATCAAGAAATGGGCAAGTGAAATGAACAGACACCTCCCAGAGGAAAAAGTGCAAATTGCCAACAAATATCTGAAAAAATGTCCAACAGCTCCAGCCACTAGATAAATGTAAATTTAAACAACACTAAAATTCCTTCTCACACCAGAAGGAATGACAATCATCAAGATGTCAAAGAATAACAAATGCTGCCATAGTGGACATGATGAAAAAGGAACCCTCTTACATTATTGGTGGGAATATAAACTAGTACAACCATTATGAAAATCAGTTTGGAGATTTTTTCATAGGGCTAAAATTAGAAACTCCATATGATCCAGTTATTCCCCTTCTAGATATCTTCCCCAAAGAGCCAAAGACATCATACTACAGTGATACATTCATATCAATGTTTATAGCAGTGTGGATTGTAATGGCTAAATTCTGGAAACAGCCAGTATGCCCATCAACAGATGAATGGAGAAGAAAATGTGCTATCTATACATAGTGAAATACTACTTGGCTACAAAGAAGGATAAATGCGAGACATTTGTAGGAAAATGGATGGATCTGGAAAATACTGTATAATGTTGAGTGAAATAATTCAGATGCATGAGCTTAAATACCATATGGTATCTCTCATTTGAATAAGGCAAAGTACAAACAAAGAGAATAATAAAGGATGGCTAGAAGAAAACAAGGGGAAGATCTATTGCAAATGGGAAGGGATCCAGGAGACTGAGGCAGAGGGGAGACGGGGAGGGGAAAGGAAAGTAAGATATGCCATGTAATAACATCTAATAACCATCTAATAACCTCAAGAATATAAACATTACATGTCATAGACATGAGCTAAGAATAATGACCGGAATGAATATGGGGAAAGAGTATTTAGAGGTGGGGGGGGGAGAGCAAAGTGGAGTGGAACTAAAAAAAAGAAACATGCTGTATTATGATGTACCCACTCCCCAAGATGAATGTAAACATCATGTACTGCAAACATGTTCTAATAAAGGGAAAACATTAAAAAAAAAAGAATTAGCTACTGCTATTGGTTCTAGTAGCAATATAAGAGATGGCAATAGCTTACTTTTGCTGAATTCTGTTCAGGTTACAAAAAACTTTCATGTAATAATTTATCACTTAGTTCTCACAATAATCCCATAGGTTAGCTATTAGTATTATTTTACAGATAAAGAAACTGAAATTTAAATGTTAGATATTATCACAGGTTGGGTTCCCAGAGACAGAGCCCAAGAGAGGGATTCTTATTTGATGATGTACTGGATGAGTGATTTTAGGGGAAGGAACATGAGGAAAGCAGAGCAGTACAGAGGAAAAGAACAATTCAAGAACATGGCATGTGCTGGAGACTGGGTCAGCCTGACCTCTCAGAGAGCTCTGTGGTAACTGCCCCACAGAGTGGGTCCCATCTGTGGGCAAGAGAACTGGCCTTCTGTGCACTGTATCAGCTCAGTCATTGGCTGCTAGTGTGTGATTTTTGGGCAAGAGAGCTCTGTCTTGACCTTCCATGAACCTACATCCAGCGAAGTGCAGAGCTCTGTTCTGTTAGCAGTCAGCATTCAGAGCACAGGGGAGTGGATAGATACACTGGCCTGGCAAATGGGATCACGTTGAGAAACTAATAGGTCTTATTTTAAATGGCTGTGCAAGATAACTCAGGTAGTTAGTATAAGCTATGGACCCAAACCTACTGGTGGCAAGTCTAGTGCTCTTTTCAACATAAATCAATAGAAACCAATGATCCCCCTGAACCCCTCCCCGCCAAGATAGGCTATTGTTGTCTGCAGAAGCAGAATTTGTTAATCATACACCAATGCAAATACTTTCCAAATAGTAACATGATGCTACTGCTTACATTGCGTTAATGAGAATGCATTAAGATCTAGATTTATTTTCTGAGTTTTAAGTATGTGAAATCCTGAAGTGAATAATTTATATTACCAAAAAAGTACACAATAAATATAAAGGCTCAATATTATAAATTACAAGTGGGGAAACTTCTATACTGATGGATAACTAAGTACTTTGTTAGTACTTGCTCATTGTTGTACATTCATCGATGGAACACTTTTATATAGAGAAATAAGACTGAGACTTTAGCCATCAAATTCTACTGGCATAACTCCATCATTGCATGCAGAAAATGAATACATTTGAACCTATTCAGTTGTAGATCACCCACTGTAGAATATTGATTGCTTTTGCAGACCACATAAATATTTAATAATATGTTCTGCTATAAAACTAAGATTAATGTAATAGAACTACAGAGCCTGCAATATTGCAACATAGTTTGCATCATAATAGTACAAGTAAAAAACAAAGCAGCAAATAAAATAAAACACATAACACTGCTGAGAATATAAATATCTTTTTAGATTAGTGGAAAAGTAGTAGAAATAGTTATGAAGAGCATGATGCAATAGTGAACTATTTCTAAAATTCATATCTGGGAAGAAAAACTCCAAAAATATTTTTAAAAGTCTTTAAATTATAACTGCACTATTATTATTAGCAAATTAAAACTTTGAAGTTAGTATGATTCAATTAATATTATTATACTGGCAAATGTTAAACAAGATGTGGATCTTTCATTTAGTTATTAAGGAACAAACAAAAGGTTATTTTCAGAACAAGATTTTAAGGTGTGTGTATGGTAAGCAGTAAGCTTTGTTGATAAACTTAATATTTTTACTTATCCTTTCCCTGACAGCATTCCAACAAAGGAAGAGATTTAGAGAAGGTAAAGACCTTCTGGAATGAATTTTAATTTATGTTTTCTAAGGTGGCACTGTCCAAGTGAATGTAATGCAAGCCATAGGTATAATTTAAAAATTCTAATAGTCATATAAAAATAGGTAAAATTAATTACAATAGTAAATTTTATTTAACCCAATATATTTAAAATATCAGCACTTAAACATATAATCAATATAAAATTTATTAAAGGGATTTTTAACCCTCTCACTTTTCCCATTATGTCCTCAAATTCTGACATATATTTTACCTTTCCAGTACATCTCAGTAGGGACAACACATTTCAAGTGCTCAATAGCAATGTAGGTAGTGACTGTTGCATTGGATGACAGAGAACAGAAGCACGATGCATTGGAATTAAGCCCAAGAGATCACTATTCTCCTTTTCTACAAGTGGAAAATGAGTTCTTTATTCCCTTTCCTCCTTTTTTATCTTTTGGCAGTACTGGAGCTTAACCCTAGGACCTTCATACTAAGCTACACTCAGTGAACCCTCAAGTTATGACCGGCCTGACATACAAACAACTTTGGTTACCAGAATTTAAGTTTTAACTTATGAACAAAGTCTTGAGTTATGACCCAAATGCTGGCTGTTTGTGCTTCCAGATGGTCTCAGATACAAATTTAACCCTTAAAGAGTTCTGGAAGGAATATTACAACATCCTTTCCCCTATGGTATTGAGAAATTCTGGGCTGAGATCTGCCTGGAAAAAAGTGGGGCCTAAAATTATATAGATTTTGAAGGCTATGTAGAGGAGCTTGTGGCTTTAATTGACCAACTTGAGTTACAACCAGCCCTCATGAATGAATTGAGTTCATAAGTCAAGGGTCCACTGTGCTTAGTCCTTTTTACTTTTTATTTTGAAATAGGGTCTTGCTAAACTGCTGAGTTGCTCAGGCTGTCTCGAATTTGTGATCCTTCTCCCTCAGCTTCCCAGAGTGATGGGATTAAAGGTGTGTTCCTCTATGCCTGCCTTCTTACATTTTTTTTTAATCCTTGTATACATACACTCTAGATTTTCTCATATCTTATCAGAAGCTTTAAAACTGAGAAAAATCCTGGAACTCAGCAGCCTGTGTTTTTCCTACTATTTCCTACATTTAAAACAAGGAGGAGAAGGAGGAAGGCAGGAGGGAGGAAGGAAGGGAAGAAGTAAGTAAGGAAGGACCCTTTGCTTAATTTAGGTAAGATCAGCTTTCTCCAAAGGAATTTCCTGGAAGGCAAGTGCTCCAGAAACAATTGGAGCCAACAGTAACATTGGACTCTTTGCTTTCCTTCCATGGAGCTCCCTCACACTTTAGACTGGCAGGCAGCTGCTCAGAGGGAGCCCTGGGATGGAAGTCTATTTACTTGCTCTGGAAGGCATTATGCCACTCACTGGAAAGGAATGGAAGCTCATTTGAGAGACACACTGAATATAGCTTTTAGAGGAAGGCTCTGTTTCTGGTATCCTCATCCAGTTCTTTGGAAAAATTTAAGATCATTTTGAATTCTCCATATCAAAATTCCTTAACTTCAATTGATAAGAATAATGCAAAACAAATGTGGAAAATGTAATCCAGTGCTAAATCATACAATGCCGATACATTATCATTTACTGTTCTGTTGCTAATGGTTTCTGATGGTTCACCTTTGTCTCTTCTAACCAGACTTCACTGTATGAGGCACCATGCTATGGAAACTACATTTAACTAAATTTCATTGTGACTTCCATTGTGCCTTTGGGTCCAGGTCTCAGGGCTAAGCAGTAGGAGGAGTACTTTAAAACACTGATGCTGAGAATTTCCAATGTTTACATAAGAAGAGGTGAAATTTTCTGTGATTTGCTTTTGGAGATGTTCTTCCTCATTCCGTAGAAAGAGACAGTGTTTGTAAAGCTTATAGGCTTTGCTGTATTACCTTTAATTTCTAGGAAGATAATAAAGTTTGGGAACATCAAGTGTTCCTATGGGATGTACTTCAATATGTGTGTCTGACTGCCTTGTAACAGGTCTTACCAGTCACAGTGGAAAGTTATGCATTGTAGACACATACTGGAGGATGAGAAGTGCTGTGTGCTACACAGAATTAGAGCCCCAAATACTAGATTTCCAATCTACAATTAAAATGGTTAAAAGGAAACTTGCAAGAATGACACTCACAAAAGTCCTGTCTTTTGTGATAATGGTATCCCCCCAAACACACAAATGAGAAGGGATAGGAATATTTATTCTTTCCAATTTATGCCATTTGTTAACCTTCTGTAGCCCATTCAGCCAGGTTATAAAACTATTCCATTAAATTTTCTCCTCTTGCACTCACATAAACTGGAGTTTGGAATTTATAGGATTATGTGGAGATTATTGTACCCTGTAAAATTCTCCATCCAATAATTTCTTTTTATAAGGCAGAATCTGAGTCTTGCATCATAACTACTCATCTGGCTCCCCAGAGCAGAGAGGCTTTTTTGCAATATATTAATCTAAATGGCAAGAATAATCCTCAATGCCAGTAGCCCCTATAGTATGTAAAATGAGGTCTATACATAGTCATCCCTGAAAAATTTGTTGTCATTGCATATTTGTTGTCATTTGCTGAGTTGTCACTCAGCAAACATTTGCTTGAGCACTTTTCAGGTCAGAACAGTGCCACAGGTATGAGTGTGTCAAAGTCATCCTAGGTATGGTCCTGCCCCTCAGGGTGCATATATTCTGTCTGACAAAGGAGAAGTGTTGAAAATAACTAGCTTTCAGTGTACCTCAACAGCAGGACATTAATTATTTGCATGCACAGCATTGTTGGATGTTAAGTTTTGGATTTGAAGTCTGAGTTTTTTCAAAGTCTGCCTCCCAAGCCTTACATTTCATGGCACTGACAATGGGAAAACAAAGGTGTCTCACACTGTTGAAGAGAGATTGAAACACAGATACCAGCTGAGCTTCTGCTTTGAAGACACATTTTTGTCTAGCTCTTCTCCAGAGCAATAAAAATACTTAAGCTTCTCAATTTAAAAGTCTACACTTTTTCAAAGGAGGGGAAATTTCTAAAAAGTAAGCAGAATGTTAACTTATATTATCTATGTTAAATGATGGCTGACAGATTAAAATAGTTTGTATGTAGGAAAAATGAATTTTATAGTCATAGAATATATGTGCATTAGAAAGAAGATTGGTAGAACTAATCCTAATGCTTCAGATGCGGCTAAAGATGAAACTGAGAAGTGTGAGACTGAACAAAAGTTACTCCATTTTGTAATAAGGCCCCATTTGTCTGCTTCTGTTACACTTCACCATGGGGTTGTCCAATTCCCAGAATGTACTTATTGCTGTTCCAAGGAAACTGCAAGTTAGCCTTATGCCTGTTATGTAAAGATTGGTTGCTACACTACCCCAACTGCCAATGTCTCACTTCTGTACTTTTGCTTGTCAAGTTCCCTCTTGCGACCCCTATAAAAAGACCTCAGTCCCTGAGCTGGGCGCCTCTCTAAGCTTGGTGCTTGGAGGGTGCCATCTGGCCAGACTAATAAAGGCCTGTTTTACTTTCACAACTTGTCCAGTGTGTTCCCTCCCGGGTGATCTTCGCTGTAGTCAGCTCCTCAGAGTGTTTGGTGAGGCCCATGGTCTTACAAGAAGAACTATGACTTATATGTTGTGAAATAAACAAGACTAGTGAAGGCAAAAACTTGTTTTTGTAGGTAAGGAATGAGAATAATAAATATTAAGCTGGTCCTTAGAAGAGATCATATATATAATATTTATGTCAAAGATGATAAAAATAGGTTCCAGTTCCTGCCCACAGCACAGTGAGGTCCCCCGAGTGGCTTGGAGCCCTGCCTTCATCAGGTGCTCCTCTCCACGGGTCAGCCAAGCAGTGTGAAGCTCCTCAGCTGTGTTCCGGTTCCTGCCCACAGCATGGTGAGGTCCCAGGAGTGGCTTGGAGCCCCACCTTCATCCAGTGCTCCTCTCTGTGGGTTGGCTGGGCAGTGTGGAGCTCCTCAGCTGTGTTCCGGTTCCTGCCCATGGCACAGTGAGGTCCTGGGAGCGGCTTGGAGCCCTGCCTTCATCTGGTGCTCCACTTAGCCACTTGGGCACCTGCAAGGCCCAATTTCATCCCCCCCCCCAACTTCCAGCTCTTCTGCTACCTGGTCCCTCATTACAGAGCCACAGGGGATTATACTTCACATAGTTAAATGTGTTAGATTAATAACTACCACAAATTGTCATTTTCTAAACTGCACTTGATGCTATGGTATTGCTGATTGTAACATTTGGCCTAACATGTTGTGATTGATCTAATCAGTTTTCCTTCCTGGTATAAGAAAAATAAAATGGCCTCAGAGTCATTAGAGACTCAAAACTCAAACACAAGCCATATCTGGAAGACACCTCTGAAAAGCAATCATTCCACAAGGGTTTTAAACACAAGGAACAAAGATACCTGCATTAAGCAATTTTGAAATATAGACCCAGGAATTAAACCAAGGACAGTACCAAAAACAAAAATGAGAAGAAATTTAAGCAAGGCACAAACACAGGCTTCCACACCACAAAAAGGAAATTCTGGGGGGAATGAGGCAGAAAAGTCTGATAAGCAACCACCTGGACACCCTGAACTAATAGCACAGGAAGTAACAAAGCAGATACATGGGGCTCTAGAAAAATTCAAAGCAGAAATAATCTCCCAGATAAATAGAGAGATGGTGATTACAGTGAAAGACATGATTAGAGGCTCTAGAGCAGAAATAGATAAGAAAATAGATGAGATCAGAAACATGCTGGAAGCCATGAATGCCCAGCATACGAAAGAAATGGAATCCATGATCACCCAACATAAGAAAGAAATGGAATCCATGAAACAGATTCAAACACATATTCAGGAGATTAAAAACTCCACTGAA
>NW_004624744.1:18371447-18391215 GCF_000247695.1 Heterocephalus glaber
AATTTCCATGTGTTTATGAAGTTTTTGCAGTTTCTTTTGCTGTTGATCTCCAATTTCATCACACTATGGTCTGTAATATAGAGGAGTAACTTCAATTCCTTTGCACTTACCTAAATATGTTCTATGTGTGAGTATGTGGTCTATTTTGGAGAATGACCCACGTGCCACTGAAAATAATGTGTATTCTGATTTTGTGGGGCAGAACACTGTGTAAACATCTGTTAGGTTCATATCTTCAATAGTTTGATTGAGTTCTAGTATTTCACTGCTTGTTTTTTGTCTAGTTGATCTATCTATTTGTGACAATGGGGTATTGAGGTCCCCACTACTATTGTATTAGTGCTTATATGGTTAAATGTCTTTATTTTCTGAAAACCAGGTTTATAAGTTGGTGGGATTTTGAAGTAAACAGATTTCACTCTATATAATTATTTGTTTTCCCTCAACCCATGTTCAGAGAAGACTAAGAAATGATCTGATCAATAAAGATGCTATCCCATAACTTCAAAGGTTAGTGCCAATTTGTCTGGTTTAAGAACCTGTAAAGGGACTGGAGGGTTCTTATTTAGAAAAGTGTCCATAATTGTTAAAACCCAGGATTCCAAGAAGGATCTTTGGAAACCAAGAGGATCCACATTACACTGTGGTCATTTTAGGTGTAATGATTTTCTAGTCAATGAGGGGAGTCACACAGTTTCCAGAGGCAGGAAGTCCTCCAGAGGCATCCAGTAAGTGGAAAGCATGGTGCTGCTCTGAGAAGGAGCCACAGTCCTTTGGTGGTTCTTTTGATCATGAATAAAGGACAGATATATGGTGTTTTTCACAGCTGCACTCCAGAGAGTAGTTATTGGTAAATAGCTCTCTGGTTCCAAGCATAGTAGCCATGTACAATTCTAAATGTATTGGTAAAGTAGGGTTCACACTTATTTTTATAAAATTAGAAACCACCACCTGGAAAAAGGTTCAGACCTTCCATTACAGAGAAGTGTATTAGTGAAGTCCATCTTGAATTTGAAAGACAGCAAGAGCTGTGCGTGGTGGTGCATGCCTGTAGTTTCAGCACTTAGAAGGCTGAGGCAGGAGCATCACTTCAAGTTCAAGGCTACAGTAAGTTCAAGCCTAGCATGAACTATATCTCAACTCTTCTCCCCAAAAGAAAAAAAATATGAAAAAGCTACTTATAATGCTGACAATGATTGGAAAATAAAATAAGGAGATTAACAGGCAATGAAGTATGGTGTCCTTGGCAGGGATACTCATTTCTGAATGGAATTCCTTAGCTTATAAAATTTCTAGGAAACAATGAGAATTCCAAGAATAAGGACTCACCTTAGGCTTGCAATAAGCATCTGTCTACTCCTGGGTCACAGTCACAGGCATGTCATTGTTCTAAAAACAATAATGCTTCTGGTTTCTATGCAGTTCATTGGATACTTTCCCCCCAACATATCTGTAGCTTTTTACTGTCACCAGTGTCTCACTTACTATAAGTTGATGAGAAAATAAGCTTGTTTTAAATTCACCATGCAAGCCAGGCATGTGGTGCACACCTGAAATCCTGGCACTTGGGAAGCTGAGGTAGGAGGATTGCAATTTTGAGGCCAGCCTGGGCTACATGAGTTCAAGGGGGGCCTGGACTACATAGTGAGACCCTAACTCCGAAAAACAAATTAAGTAAGTAAATAACAAAGAAATAAATTTACCTTGGAAATTGTAGTCATTTGACATAAAAACAAATTTATAGCAGCAATGAGAAAATTTTGAATAAAATCTCTCTTGTCAATCTTTTTTGAAGCCTGGTTTCTGATAGCCTTGTCATAAGTACTTGGCAAATTCAAGAGAAGAAAAACAGTGGTATGTAACTAGAAGTGAAATTGATCTATTGTTTTTTTGGGGGGAGGTGGTTGGGTTCTTGGGGATTTAACCCAGGGCTAAGCGAATGCTAAGCAAGTACTGTCCCAGTGAACCACATCCTCACCCCAATTTTGCAATCTGAAGAATTCTTTGAGCAAAATGTCACAGTTGAAAATTGGCTGTTCTACTCCAAAGAAGTAAAGGATGAGATATTAAATATGAATTGTTATAAACAAAGAAAAAGGCAGTCAAATGAAGACGACACTCCCTAGGAAAGGCATCAGTTGATACCTGTGTGTTCTGAGATCTGTTCAAGTTCACAGTTAGCCCAGCACCCTCTGACTATGGTGCGCATCAGCAGAATTGCCAAAGGAGTGAATGGGCATGTGAAGGAGTAGATATTTTGTAGAAGTAGATTTGCAATGGTTAGGGAGGATTTTGATTTGATTTATCTGGTTTGGCTCTCCTCACGACCTCATTAATCAGCCACTTGAGAGTTTTCAACTTGTGCCATGTGTGATTTGTACTTCTCCAGTTCACTCACGCCTCTGGGGTCTTGCAAATCACACATCTGGGAACTCTTTGCACAGAAAACTTCAGAATAAGTGCAGGTTTTTATTTTGAAGTACTGTAAGTACTGTCAAGTCCAGTTTCTGTAACCTTCAATGGCAGCCTTAAAAGACAGAAGCAATTAGTTTATTATAGGTTATCCTGCCAGAGTCATATTAAAGCAAACACGATTCCCAGAACTCTGTGCCCTGGGCACTATCCATCTTTCTTTGAGTATCTTGGAACTTACCTATTTTCTCTATTCTTTCTCTTTCCTGGTAAGGCAAAGCAACCATAACCCACATAACTATACAGTACCTAGTTTCAGCTTAATTTGGTGGTGACGAGGCATTCTTTCTATAATAAAACACATTACTTGTAAATCATAGCCCTTAAACTACTACATCGCAGTAATGTGAAGTTTCAGCAGACTACTTATTTGAAATATTATGAACAAAGTAAGTTTTAGTCAGCGTTTGGCTGGGGTAGCTTCTGTCAGCCAGGCACACTTCATCCACTTAATTTCTTTCCCCTCAGTAGTGTGAATTACTCATCCAAGGTAAAGTTGCTATTGGAACATGAGGAATGTGTCTCACTAGAGGAAAACTCACTCAAGAACTGGACGGATTCCCTTTTTCCTGCCAGTTTTTCACTCATTAGCACTGGTACCATTTGGAAGAATCAATTGCCCCTTTTTGCTGGGCTTGAAGTAAAGTGACAGCATCAAGAAGGAAATGCGATATGTATTTCTGTAATGTTTCTCTATTCAAAGATGCAGATTAGCTTTTTTTCCCTACAAACAGTCAGTAGTTATTTTCCTGAAATAGCACCATGTACAAGCAGACCATTCCCCCTTTTCTTTTGTAGAAAGGCATGATTAGATTGGGTGCATCCTTGGTATCTGCTAGTATCACGGACACTAAAATTGCTCCGCTACTATTGGCCCAAACAGTGGGCGGAAGTTGGCCCATGAGAATCACAGCTCTTTGGAAGACTGTCCCAGGCCTGGCTCAGCATTTGTGCCTGAGGGTTCCCAGTAAGGGATTTTGGTTTGGTTCTACTGTACTTCACACTAACAATTTTAAATTATTTAGATTGTTCTTGTCAGTTCGGCCTGGTAAGGAGTCCTTGGAAACAGTGTCATCTCAGGGCCTTAAGTCAAGACTGGTCCTCAGATCTCTCCAGGCCTTTTCCAAATTTATCCACTGCTTAGTTCATACATGTCTTCTTCCATGAACTACTTTTCTTTCTGGAGGAATGATTCTCCAAACATAATCTATATGAATGTCAAGTCATTTCATAACCTGAAATCTGAGGGTCAGATGCTTCCCACTGTACTTACTTCCTTATTGGTATTATGATGTATGGTGGCCACAGAGCTGAAATTTAGAATACTTGGCTCCTGAGCAGGTTAAAGGATGTCTCACATGGCTGCATAAATAAGTAGATCATTAGAAACAACAAATTTACATGGGAAACTGAATTATCTACAAAATTATGAATAGGCCATTCTGCATTAAGTATTAATTTAAAAGCCCTGTAGAAAAAAAACGCTTTTTAGTAAAAAAAAAGTTTGTGGCCTATGTCAAATGTGTAACTGGTATTACTGAGATAAATATAATTTGCTAATGTAGATTTGCTGATGTGACAAAATAACGAGGGCCAAATGAGAGTCGTGAAGAGAAACACAATGAAGAAGAAGGGGTGATGGATCCTTTTGTTGCCCACACTGTCTTCTTGGGCCATGGTTCTCCTTCTACTCCTGGCTGCATGTTTCTAACTTTTCTACTGGGTGCCATAGGAACTCTGCTTCCGCCAGGCAATGCTAAGGCCACTTGTCATCTCAATCTGCTTTTCTGTCAAAAGTTCATATTTCCTCTGCAAACCCCAATGTCTCCCTCCTGTCATTCGTCTTGCCACACTTCTGGACAGCTCCTTGCCTTCTACACGTTTTGATTTAATAATAATCTTCCGCTTTTTCTCCTAAAATGCCCACAGGCTGGAATTCCTCACCTTCTAGACTTCCGCTGTCTCCCACTATGAATGGTTCCTATCACTTGCTTCCCTTGTTTCAACTTTCATAGAGCATAGGGAGACTTGTTAAAGTCACGGAACTGTTCTGATCAGCCCAAGAAGTCACACAGTGTATCTCTCCTAAACCGGAGCCTTGCTGTTACCTGCAGTCCTCGTTGACAGCATGTCACACTGCTCACAGTAGGTATGAGAAACTCAAAATTGTTCATGTTTTGTCTCTCTCACCTTCTCCTGCACCACACTTGAGTATCCTGACAGAACTTCACAAGTGGCTTCATCTCTTCTTTCTCATCAAAGTTTCTGCAGCTTCCTATTTCTATCCTCTAAAATTTTACTGTACCATGCCCATTATTTTCTTATCTTCTATTCTAGATAAATGTAGTCCTCCCTGCTTTCCAAAACTTACAGTAATTTCAATGCTCATGATTCTAGCTCTTCCAACTCCTTTTAGAAATTTACTCGTTAATTATTCATCTTTTTGATAGATAGTATTTCCACTGATGATTTCATTTCTACTCTTTCGGGAAATAATTCTTTATTAGTCTCTTGAGGTTTGGAAGTCTTTGAGGAGAGGTATGACTATTATCCCAAGGATGTTTGAATAGCAAGTACCCTTGCAAGATAGAGATAGTATCTCCTTCCAGAGCCAAGGGTAAGTTCTCTTACTGTCCATTATAAAAGAATTGAGATCTTTACAATGAGGGCTCCTTTCTTGTTGATACAAGTGTCACCTGGCCTTCTCTGTGTTGCTTTGTGGGAACTGGGACATAGGGACCAGCATGAAAAAACACTAATATTCTGGCTACTGCTACTGCTGTGAGTAACCATGACCTTTGTCTCTGATTCAGTGGTCTTGTATCTTCTGCCAGCATCTGTGGCATGCTCATTTTTTAGCTTGGAAATGGGTTAAATCTCAGACCCCTTGTTCTTGAAAAAGTTATGTAATTCTTCCAAATCTTTAATAAAAATTATCCCTCACTTCTGTTACTGCTTAATTTTGATCCTATTTCTCTCACATTCACTGTTCAACTTCTCAAAAGTGAAGTCTACATGGTTTTCCAGAATTCCCTTACAATGTACTCATTACATCCATTCCTATACTAAAACTGTTCTTTGGAAGGAATTAGTGACTTTCCAATTGCCAAATTAAGGGTATTAGTTTTTCTGAGTCCTCATCATATGAAAGCATGACCTCGATGATATTACATTCTGTTAAGATGCTTTAATAACTTTATTTTCTGCAGAATTATGTCCAGACTATTTAGACTGACATTGCAGGCCATCCTTTTATGACTTGTAAGTTTCTTTCTCATGTCTTCCTTTCCCCAGACAGCATGGATTATATCTCTTCTTCCTGTACCATGCTTTGCATATTCCCATGAGAATATATTTCCATATTAGCTCTTCCGATTGGAACTGTCTTTACTATCTCTCTTAAGCCCTTAAAGATCAGCTAAGTAATGCTTCCCTTCGAAGTTTTTTCTCAGTCCTTTTCCTTAACCTGTACAGTTTTATTAGAACGTAGCTTTAAAATGTGTTTCTTTAAAGATTGGAAACAATATTTTAAAATGATAATTTGTAGCTCAATCTGATTGTTTGAAATACAGTTCCTTTGAGTCCCTTAGGTAACCTATCAGGTCTGCATATCACTTTCTACCCTTTCCCAGACAAAGTAGGGATAGTTATTTGCCACTATGATGTATCTTTGTTATGGGTCATCGAAAGTTTTTCAAATAGTTGAAACCAAAAATTGTTGGGTAACTTAGAAAGCATGGAAACTGATATGAATATATCTGCAATATTTTATTTTAATTAAAACATATAAATGTACATTCAAATTTTAATAATCTTTTGATATAGGCAAAGGCCTCTTAAATATCCACATCTGCCTGTCAATTGGTGTTCTGTGTCTCTGATTACACTACGTCCATAAAGTATACTCTCCAATTTCCACTTTGGCTTTCTTAAAATGGCTTGAAAACTTGTGAACAACCTAAGTTCAACTTCCTTCTAGAGTTTTACATTCTTTTTTTTATAATCTTTGGCAATTTACATTTGTTTGGTGATGAGTTTTTAAATGCCTTCTTCCTAAGGCATTCATTTTAGTTTTAATAGAAACAACTCTTTCTCTTTGCGCATTCATACTCAATTAATGGGTGACATACTTGTAATACAAGTATAAATGAGGTTAACTGATTTGGAAGCAAACGTAGCTTGTCCTCAGTAGCACACAGCTCTTGGTGTTGGGGTATCAGCACAAGGCCATACTGGAGCAGCCCAAGACCTGAGCACTTAGCTTGCCATGGGCCTTAATCTGTGTGACTGTGGAGAAGGAAAGAGCATTGCCCAATCTGATGAGCTGGTAAAGGAGAAGGTTAAGATGGCTTCTGATGGATGTAAATTAATCTTAGTTAATAGCATTGATCTATAAGAAGGCAAACCAAGCAGGAATTGCTGGAAATTAAAACATAAATGGCTCAGGATGAGTGAGAGCTTTGCCAAGCGTGGGATTTTATATGAAGTCATAGGATATCTCACCCTCAGGCTCACTCTAAATGAAGATTAGATGATCAGGTCCTGAATTTCACAATGTCACTTAAATTTTCATTGCTTTCCTCTGCCTGGGGCTTCAAAGTGCCACAGAAATAAAAGACATCATCTGATTAAGGATAAAGGGGCATCTGAAGTATGAGTAGGGAGAGCAGGTGCTGATGATTAGATCTGGTAGACAGGGCATGCACATCTGCTGCTGACTGGCCAGATGCTGCTCCAGTGCCCATAAGGACTGGAAAGCATTCCATAATACATGCAAAAGAATCTGTAGAGACATAAATGTAAAGTTTTGTGCATCCTCGTGTAGGAGAATAAATGAAGAAAGTTAATTCTGGAATGGGTGGGATGGATAGTAATGAGAATCTGACAAGCAGTTCTTACATGGACAAGGAGTTAGATGGCTTGGTCTATTTGTTATTTAACATGGCAGAAATCCTTTTTCTCAGTGTAAATTAGCACTATGATAGGTTCTGGGTTGCTTTATTTAGTTCTCTTTGGATTAGTAAATCTTGGTGAGTAGGACCTGTGCGTGAATGAGGATACTTCCACATTAATTTATGGTTTTGGTTACCTTATGAACAGGGAAGTTAAAATCTCCTTCCCTGCTTGTCCTCCTCCCTCCTATCTCTTCTTTTTTGCCAAATATCTATGAAGACTTTTTCAGCTCTAAGAATTTCTGCTTTTACAGCAACATGCATGGGAGTATGCCATTTGAAGGCAAGGAGACCATGATAAAGTGGGTTGTGTTACACTAAAAGCAGAAGTAGTGAAGAGCAGAAGAAATATAATTTTGAAGAACACTGGATATTCTCAGTTGACAAATAGTAGGTATTTTTAGTGACCAAATATGAAATAGCTAGTTTTTTTTTAAAGCAGTATTTTTTCCATCGTTTTGCTCCTTTCTACTATCTTTCTGTCTCAACAAAGAATAAGAATTACAGATCCAATTTGTCAGTTGCTGTCTCAGTATTCAATAAGAGTGCCCACCTGTATCAGTGGCTTCAAAGGCTAGTTACATGAAAGAGAGTCATTTGGAAATTTTAATTTCAGACACATTAGTTCTACTTTGGTCATTTTAAATTATCAAATCTTGGGGAAAAATGAAATATAACAATACATTGAAAGGTAACATTTGAAATGTACCATAGCAGAAAGAATTTGAAGCACCAAACCTGAGTGGGAGTTCAATCCATTACTAATTGTAATGTGATCTAAGGCAAGTCACCTTGTTTCAGCAATTCCCCTTTCCCCATCCACAACATCCATAAAGTAATAAAAACAGGAACTGTGGTGAGGATTCATGAAAAGTACTAAAAAAATTCTCAAATCTATAAAGAGCCGTTGCAAGGTCTGATTTCCCTTCACTACCATTCCATATACTTTCTACACAGAAGCTGTCTTATCACTGCATCAAAGAACAACTTTCTGACAATACTAAAAACTTTCCACTCATTCTGAAGATTTTATTGGGTCTAGAGTGTCTGTCATTTACTGATAAATGCCTTTCTTTAGTCTGCACTGCTCTCCAAAGTGATATGGAGAGCTAGATAATTGGATTCTTCTCAGTGTGCTGTATTTCATGAGCATCTCCATGTACACAGTATTGTAAAACAGTGTCTTCAGAAATGATAAGTCAGGCTTCCAACATCCTGAAATTTGGGGAAAGAGTTTTGGGAAATATCTAAAATTTAATTATGGACTCGGCTCTTCATTTCAGTTTTCAACAGATGGAATTTTGTCCTTGGGAGCTGATCTTCAGACTCTTTCCCTGGGCAGAGCCACGACAAGGCAGATGAAATTGCAATGACTCATGGAATAAGGGGTATCTCAAGGAGCCTCCAAGGTAGAGTGGAACAGAGGAAGACTAACGTCAACCAGAAGGTCATGAATGTTTGCGGGTACAGCACCCATGCATTTGTGTTTCAGAAGATTTTATTGTGGTAGTCTGAATACAGCAGAACAAGAAATACAAGAGGCTATTTTCAAGCTATCCAAAATGTTCAGCTTTCTCTGAGTGCTAGAAGGGAAAAGTCACCAGCTTTATTACTAGGGTATATTTTACTTAGGGAATTATGGTTAAGTAGTACTAGGGACTTTCTAAGCTTAAAGTATTAAAGAATGGGTGAATATAGCATCCTCATTCTTAGAGGGTTTGGAAAATGAATGATCTTGGCTTGGCTTGAAAACTATAGAATAGGATATATTTTTAGCATAATAAATCTTTTCAATCCATTCAAAAAATAGATCCACAGAAAGAGCAAACAGATGGAAGCCCATGTGCTGTTTTGTAACATGTCCAGGGTTTTAAACTGGATAAACACTGAAACCCTACAGCCACAAATCTGTCCTTTCTCAAACAAAATCCTATGAGATTATGAGGGCTGCTCTAACCAAATATGCACATTAAAAATCCAGGAACCTCTGCCAACTTCTCTGCTAGGACCATATGATAAATGGCCTCAGTGCATGGATATTAACCCATTTTTTATTAATGAAAATATACATAAATACTTCTAGGATGCTTGTTATGGAAACAACCCAAGCAGTCAGCATATTAGACCACATTGAGAATCCTACTGAAATATTGTAAAAACTGTTATTTTCCCATAGCCTTTCATCACATTATCTAACACGACTACAATAACATGAGGCTATGAATATGATTTGATACTGTTTTCCAAATAAGTAACTCTTAAAGTGAGTCCTCATGAGAGAATTGGTTAAAATAAACTTGTAATTTTCAACTTTATTCTACTCTCATATATTTCATATTATTTTTTACATCAGCTTTCTTCTTCTATGCAGTTGCAATCAAAAAGACATTTCATTAAAAATTATTACTTGGATTTGAAGGTATAGAATAGAAAGTGAGCTTTCCTAGGGAAGAGATAAAGCCTTTCCCGAAGCTTATACCTCCAGCAATGACCTATAACCTGTTTATCAGCAAGTAAGCATTTACAAATACGTGCTGAATGAATTAATGAATGAACGAACGAGAGTTGGAGGGCAGGATATTTTTACAAGTTTTGAGCACTGATGTAGCAATTAAAGCAGTGTTTTCATTTGTCCTTTATTCACTCATTTAAAAAAAAAGTTATGGTTAAGTGTTTGTAAGTTTGGTTGGAATTTTTCACCATAGTAGAGCATATCAGAGTAAAAGTTCTCAAATGAATGTATTTTAAAATACATTCATAGGAGCTCAGTACCCAGAAGGCTGAAGCAGGAGGATCACTTGAGGCCATGAGTTTGAGAACAGCCTGGGCAATATAGTGAGACCCCCATCTCAAATAAAATAAAATATATTTTTGTCTCCTTACTTAAAAATACAACCATAAATACTTGTTTAAATAGTTTGGAAGTGTTTGTTACTACTAATTTATTCCCTTAGCCCCACAAACATTTGCAAGATCGATAGGTACAGGGCCCTCAGGAATGAACACATCCCATCCTTTCCTTTGAGAAGCTCAGAGAGTGGAGAGAAGGTTAGGACTAACACATAGATAACTGCACAGTGCTGAGTTCTATGACGGGGATGCCTTTGATGCTGTGAAAATAATGTCACTCTGTCAAGAGTTAAGTACAAGAAGCAGGAAGACTTTCTGGAGAACTGAAGGATAAAGTCACTGCCTGAAAGGGCAAAAGAATGACCATAGGAGAAAGGATGGTGTGTCCAAAAAGGAAATATTCAATGAGGTGTCACTAGAATAGGGGACTTAGAGACCTGGGAAAGGATTTGGGCTGAGACATGGGAGGATGTGGTAGAAGATGTGGCCACACAGGTAAACAAAAGTTGGCCAAAGGTGAGCTGCAGGAGAAAAGCCAAGTGAAACTGTAATGCCTGGGAGGAGCACTTTCTGCATTTGTTAAGAAGTCACTAGGCTGGGGATTTAGCTCAGTGGCACCGCACCTGCCTCGCAAGCGCAAGATCCTGAATTCGATCCCTGCTACCAAAAAAAAAAAAAAGAAGTCATGATAACACAGTGACAGAGGTGTCCATAGACAGGGAAGGCAAACATGCCAAGGATAAATGAAGATGCTATGAAATCTCTGGAAAAGAAAAAGAAGCCTGGAATTTATAACGTTATTAGGTCAGCTCACACATGGATAGATTTAATAGATTACTTGTGTAAAAACATCTCAATGTCGAATTGACTTCCCTGTCTATATCCAAGTTACTTCTCCCTTTTCTTTCTTCTCCTGAGCATTTGGCATGTGCTCAGAGGATAAAAATTAATTTTACTAACAGCCAGCTTTCCTCTTCCTCAACCAACATAAGAAGGTCTATCTCTCTTTGCTAAATCAGGCGATACATTCTAAAACCAAACAGAAGTTAATTCTTGGATTATTTGATGTTACAGATACTCAAGCCAAAAACCTTTTCAATATAGTGGCCAGCCAAAAGGTGGTCAGGCCTAACACTGTTTGATCATTTCCCTGCAGCATTTAAGTACTAAAAATAGCATAGAAACAAGAAGCAAAAGTAATACAAAGATACTATGTAACTATTATTGTTGCTTACATTTAGCTATCATAAATGGCATAGAAATTGTAAAAAGGGAGTAAATAGCAATATATATAGAATTTAAACCTAAAAGTGCTTTCAGTTTTGATTTTTAGTGTTCAAAAGTTTTAACTAGTTAGGTAAAGAAATTGATTTCTTTAAAAATATAAATTTTCTTCTGTAATATCATTTTCCAATAGAGAAGAGACTTTAAGAAGTCAATTACTTCACCTCATCCCCACTTTTATTTTGTTTAAGAAGAAAAATCTCTAAAGAAAGAGATTTGCCATCCTTGCTAACCTAGATACACATTCTCAGGAAATATCTAAATTAATCCCTCATGCTAAAATGTAAACCTATTTCCTTTTATTTTTTTCCTCATTGAAGTAAGGGAACAGCTGTCCATAATCTTCATCATATGCTCGCAAACTATTCTTGTCACACCTCAGCCTTCTCTTCTGTAAGTTGGATATGCTTCTTTCCTTTCTTTATTGTTTACAGATATAAAATTTTTGCTGTTAATTCATTTTTGTTAGAAAGGGAAACTTCAAGATGTAGACAAGCTACTCCAGTAGGATTTGTGTTCTGTAGGATCCAGTTGGGAAAGAGTTGATTGTTTGTAGTTCCTATTTCTTGTATTCCTATCATATCAATGTTAGAATTACATTCTTCTTCTCTGAGGTACTAATATGATAGGTAATGAATACAAAAGTAGGTGTAAAATAAATTTACATATGGAATTTCCAAAGAAAAACCATTATCTTAGGATGCAGGTCAAGACTTTAAAAAGGGACTAGAATACTTTATACCGTATAAAGAAATTAGCTCAAATGGATCAAGACATAAAAGTAAGAACTATAAAATGGTTAGAAGAAAACACAAGGGAAAGCTTTTGTCACACTGGATAATATGTGGATATCACCCTGGATAATAATATGGATAAATATGACAATAGTGTCTTGGATATGACATCAAAAGCACTATCGAAAGAGTGAGAGACAACACACAAATGGGACAAAGTAGGTGGAAATTATAAATCTGATAAGGAATTCATATCCAGAATAAACACACACAAACAACCCAATTGAAAAAAAATGGGAAAATAATTTGGATACACATTTCTCTAAAAAAGATAGAAAAATGGCCAAGAAGTACATAAGAAGTTGTTCAACATCACCAGTCCTCACTAGATATTAGGATATACAAATTAAAATTAATATAACAGAATTCCAATTTATGCCCATTAAGATGGCTAGTATCAAAAAATCAGAAAATAAAAAGTGTATGCTAGGAAGAATGTAGAGAAATTGGAACTCTGTGTATTGTTAGTGGGAACATAAAATGTTACAGCTGCTGTGGAAAATGGGATGACAATTCCTCAAATAATTAAACGTAGAATAACCGTATGATCCAGCAATTCAACTTCTGGATATATATTCAACAAAAGAATGAATGACAAGGAGATATCTGTGACTCATGGTCATAGCATTATTCACAATAGCCAGAAGGTGGAAACATCCCAAATAACCACAGATGGATGAATGCATAAACAAAGTGTGATACATATACATAATGGAAAATTATTCAGCCTTAAAATGGAAGGAAATCTGACACATGGACACATGCCTCCACATGAATGAACCCTGCAGGCATTATATTTAGTGAAATAAACCAGTCACAAAAGAACAAATAACGTATGATTCTACTAGGTATGAAGCACATAGAGTAGTCAAAATCACAGAAACAGAAAATGGAATGGGGGCTTCCAGAGGCTGGTGGGTGTGAGAAGTTAGTACTTAATGGGTTCAGAATTTCAGTTTGGGAGATGACAGGTTTTGGAGATGGGTGGGGTAAGGGCTGCACATCAATGTGAACTGTACACCTAACAGTGGAAAAGACAGCAAACTTCATGTTGTGTATATTCTACCACAATAAAATAAAAATCAAGCCAGAATGTAGAGGAATGAGGATTGTGAGAGGCACTCTAGAGGAAGACTTTGCAGGGGGGCCCACCCATTTTCCTTTTCAGGTCTGGTGCTGCTGGCCATGGTGGTGGAGGAGAACAAATGTGAGACAACCAGTGAGCCTTAACCCTGTAACTTGACCCCATGAACCACTGTACGTAGAGAAGAGCAAACTCTTTGCTTTGGTTTCCTGACCACAGAACTGTAGCTTTGGGATGGGCTTGTTCTTGTAGAGTTTGGCGGGGGGCAAGGAACCTGAGGGTGTCTGTGGGCCAGTCAGAGGAGAGCTGTCAGATTTTCATGGATACCATGGAAGAGGCTTGTCAGGGGCAAGAGGATCTCAGCAGAAACAGTCTGGAAACAACTCAGGAAGCCTGCAGGATGAAGGAAGACCACTGCAGGAGAGCCAGGGAACTGAAGGTGCACGATCCAGCAGGGACAAATCACACAGAGAGTCAGCTTTTTAGAAACTTGCCAGGCAAGTGGACGCAAAACTAGCTTATAGGGCTTCTAGTTCAAGTAAGAGCCATCTTGTTCCCTTGTTTCCCTTCCCCTGAGACATACATAAGCAAGGGGTGGAATACAGGGACCCCAAAATGAGCCAAGCTGAGACAGCAGAGATTTGGTATCGAGTTCCAAGTTTTGACTAGTACCTTAGTCAATTCTGATGTCTGAATCAAGACTGTCTTTACTGCATGAAATGGCTAACTCCGACTGAGCAAAAAAATTATGGGTCTGTGGAGAAGAGGAAATTGCTTAGGCCATATACAGTTCAAAGGGATGGAAGAAACAAAAATAAAGTCACATTTTGACCACCAAGCACATGCCATGTTTGTTGAACATACTAGCTACAAGATGGGGTTCTCGAGTTCTTGAAGAATTGGTATACGCTTTCACAGAAAATTCTTACAGGTGAAAATAAAGTCTGTTGACCCCAGGAGGATACTTGGGTTTTGGTTTGGTCTCAGATCTACCACTTAGCGTTTCCTGTGTCATCTGCAATTATTTAACCTCTTTCTTGGCTTCTTCATTGGTAAAATGGAGCTAATTATGATATCTGCCACCTAGATGGTTCTTAGGTTTACATGATACAATAAAAGTAAGTGCTTAATACATTTCGGTTATAGTTTTAATTCTGAGTATGAAAAGTACAAGTGTTTGCCTCTTGAGAGTTTAGTTTTCAACAAAAAACATCATGAGTCTTCTATTGGAGATCCCAGAAATTGGCATTTGATGAGGAGCTTGGAAGTGGCGTGTTACAGATATCAAAGTCCCAGCTCAAATTAATTCACATCAAGATTAGTGGAGGGTCTTCCCTGAGCAATGCCCTTGGTTAGGCCCATTTGGGAGACAGTGTCAGTGCAGAGACTCTAGAAGCAGGAGAACCTACTTCCTGGGGCTGAATTTGCTTCATAAAGTCTTTACCATGGCAACAGGGAAGCACTTGCAGAGCCCTGCAGCTGACACTGTGAAAAATATCACCTGCTCTCAAGGTATTTGAAATTGCACAGCATGACTCATGGTGGCTTTCTCTTTTTGGTATCTGCTGGGTCATAAATGGTGAGCAAACATATGGTCTTAAAGAGGTTCTTAAGACACAGAGATCTTGTACCAGGTAGAGAGCATGTTCATGAAAGCAGAGATGAAGGATTTATAAAATGACATGCTCAGGACATGATGGAGTGTTCATTAATTCAGCAAATATTTCTTTCCTATTCCTTAGAAGCCAAGAAAGGCTGGGTGCTGGGAAAGCAGTGGTGAGCCATGGTGACATCTGTCTTACTCTCAGCAGGATGAGAGGGCCAGGCCTGAGGTGGAGGGCCACAAGGGAGACAGGCCATGGACACATATACTCATATTAAGAAGCCAGAAATCATCCTACAGCACAACTGTCATGAAGGTTAGTCTTTGGGTAGTCAAGAGGATGAGGTGGTGGCACTTAAGCTATGATTTAAGATATGACAGAAATGATCTAGGCTTTGAGAAGATCCCAGCAAAGAGGATTCTAGCCACACAGAAGAGTCAGAGGTCAGAGAACTAGGAAGGTGTCTGGATCTGGAGGAGCCTCTCCTAAATTTGGATTTTTTTTCTAAATTTGGTAGAAAATCATTACAGAATTTTAAACAGGGGAGTGATGTAATGTGATTTATAGTCACTTAAAAAAGGTAATTGCAGCTGCTGTTGGAGATTGAACCGGGTAAGAGGTGAGAGCCAAGCAGAAAGAGACTGAATTGTCTGAATGATAAATCACACTGCTTGGAATAGAGCGGCAGAGGTGGAGAGGAGAGAGGTAAGAGATGCTGACTGTGCTTGCTTATTTCCAGGAAAGGTAGGAATATCTCACTTGGTGCTGAGGTATGTGGCCTACAGCACATTGTCCCTGAGTGCTTCCCCAAACTTCCTCTCACCTTTACAACTCTGTCTTGTCTTTACAACTAGGTTGCCCTGTCATTCAGTCCAGAGATACCAAGCACTTGCTTTGTGTGTGGCATGGTCTTCCCCACCCAGGAATTTACCACAAGAAAGGGAGTGTAAGCAAATACACATTTTACCAGCAAACAATACAGAATTCAGCAAGTGCCCTAAAGGCAAATGCATTGGTCTTTTTGAATGAGAGGGCAGCATCCTCAGACTACACAGCTTGAAGAAAGGCTCTTTGAAATGACTTGTGAAGCCACCAGAGGTGTCAAGCAGGATGGTGACATGATTAGCAAGTAGGTTGAAGTGGGGTGAAAATGTCAGAGAGAGACTGGTTAGCTGGTGGGTGGAGCAATAGGATGAGATACTGGTGGCAGTAATGAGGACAAACATGAGCCAGAGGATGAGTGTAAGACACATCAGGGAGGTGGAAAACACTGAGTCTGGTAATTGACCACAAGTGTTGGGGTGGGGTGGGCTGGGGAGAAGCCCAAGGAAGGGAGGATTGCAGACTTCCTATCTTTCATTCCCTCCCGCCCTCCTCTCCTTACCCTAACCCTGTCTCCTCCTGTCCCCTCCTTTCCTTTGCCTTCTCTTTGTTTCCCTTCCTTCCTTTTCCTTCTTCTCTCTCCCTCCACTTTTTTCCATAAATAAAGTAAACAAACAGAAAATCCCTTTTTACTTTATCTGTGATTGTTCCTAGATGGTAAATTGAATGGTACAACATTTTATTACTAATTTTTATCATTTTACACAGTCAGCACTCAATATATGGGGGCTGGATACATGTATATGTAAACACATGTGTGTTTTAACTAAATAATTAGTTAAAGTGTAAAGTAAGAACTTACAGGGAATAAATCTACCAGAAAACAAATCATTAGCTCCAAATTCTTGAATAAAGTCTAATGATTATATTTTACATTCGGTAAAACTCCTAACTTATAACTCTATTAGTTATGATTACCTCACTTTATCATGGAAACAGGTTTCTAGCATCTAAGGGTCATCCATTCAAAGTCATCTAACCCTAAAGGATTACAGCTTGGACTTGAATTTAGATCATTGTACTTGAATTTAGTGCTCCCCTCCCTGTCCTGCTCCCATATAGGTCTTCTTCAACCCATTGTTTGAATATAAACAGAAGTAAAAGCAATAACAAGCTAATAATTAGACATATTAACAAGTACTGTATTTATTTAATAGCTTAGAAAATAGGGCAGAAGTCTTTATAGATCCTTCGAACACTTTCCTGGGGGCACAGGGACCAGACCAATGATATTTGGTGCCCAGTGATCATGTTTACAAGTAAGATCAGTCATGAACCCAGGGTAAAAGCAAGCCGCAACAGATCAAGTTCACCAGTCTCAGTTTTGTCCATTCGGTAATATTTTCTCATAAGAAATAAAAATTAAAGTAGAAAATGCAATCTTATCTTAATTCATGTGTTGGGGTATTTAAATTTATAAAAAAGAATGCTAGAAATACCATAATAAAAGAAATACCACAATAAAACCTTAGTAGATTATACTTATTTTCAAGGAGACCACAAAAAAATATATTTGACTTATATGGAAAGAATGAATAAGAATGGAAATATGGGCCAGGTATGATGGTGCATGCCTATAATCCCAGCACTCTGGAAGTCTGAGGCAGAAGGATTACAAATTCAAGCCCAGCCTGGGCAATTTAACCATCTGGTGAGATTCTGTCTAAAAATAAAAAATAAAAATAGATGGCTGGGGATATAGCACAGTGTGAAGGCTCTGGGTTCAACCCCCAGTTTAAAAGAAGAATAAGAATTAGAATTAAAATTAGAATAAAAATAAGTGGAAAAGGAGGAGAAAGAGATATTTGGCTTGGACTTTGCAGCAGGAGAGTCTCAGAGGAAAGAGATAATGTTGGAAACAAATAAGGAAAACCAATGAACTTAAGGAAAACAGGATGATTCTGCCTGAAAAAATCAGAATAGGTGAAAAGAAAATTTTTATAAAATGATCTGACAGAGGGGATGAAAACTAGAGTAATTTAAATATAGGGATAAGTTAAGAAGTTTTGAAAATTTCAAGAGCTGAAGAAAATAGTATTAATTTATTTAGGGGAGCATAATTAGAATAGGACAGCCACAAAATTCATTATGATGCTACTTCACAAA
Organism: Heterocephalus glaber; assembly: GCF_000247695.1. The sequence continues at coordinate 18,389,476 of NW_004624744.1, forward strand.
GTGAAAAAATGGAAAGTTGAAAGGAGAACTATTAGAGAGGAAAATAAAATCCACAGGTCAGACATACACAGGTATGTCCAGATATATTAAAATCTCACTTTAACATGTTTCAGAAGGCCATCCTGAAAGTCACATATGTTTAGAAAAACCCACTGTACGAATGAACTGGAAAGGGTTCCTGGAATAAATACACTATTTAGGTAAATGAAAAGATTGGTTTGTGAAATTATTCATTTAGAAGACACCATGAATTTATAAAAAAAATTATGTGTGATAAAAAGAGGTATGAGACCCAGGATTAGCTAGGGGTTTACAATTGGAATAAAAATGTATTTATGAGAACAGTAACATGCACATAATTTCATGCTAAATGAGGAAAATAAGCAATGAGGCTTGATGTGGCTCAGAAGGGATGTCTGGTGGATGAAGAAACTTTCTGTAGGAGGAGGACATTGCAGTGAGCTGACAGATTAGTATTTGTTTGTTTATTTGTTTGTTTTGGTACTGGGGATCGAACTTGGGACCTTGAGCTTGCAAGGCAGGCGGTGGAACCACTGAGCTAAATTCCTGACCCACAGATTAGTATTTGAAGAGCTGGAAAGGTCAGGGGCTATTTAAGTAAAAGTACTATATACAAGGTAGATGGAAGCTCTGGAAGCCAGAAATGAAATGGCCAGCTGAGATGGAGGGATCCCATAGGGGACTATAAAGACAAAGGTATTTTTTCATTTATTTTATTTCTTTATTTATTGGTATGCGTTTGTAGTGCACAATTCTTACATTCCTTGTGGGATGTTGATACATATACAGAACACATCTTAATTCCCTTTTTTCATCTCCCTCTTCACCTGTTGATCCCTTTTGAATTTTTTTGTACATGTTTGTAGTATATAATGTTTACATCCCTTGTGTGGAGTGGCACATCTATATAACACAACTTAATTCCTTTTTCCATCTCCTATTGTTCTTCTTCCTCCTCTTTCCATCTCTCTTCTTCTTCCTTTGAGAAAGATCTATCTCTGTACTTTGCATTGCCTATCTTTTATTTTATCTTTATTTATACTTTGGGTTTCTCCTATAAGAGAAATCATGTGATATTTAAACTTGTGTGTCTGATTTACTTCACTTACATTATGGTCTAAAGGTGCATCCATTTCCCTACAAATGACTCACATTTATCTTCATGGCAGAGTAGTACTCCACTGTGTGTAAATACCACATTTTCTTTATCCATTCATCTGTTGATGGACATAACGACCACTTCCAAGATTTAGTAGTTATGAATTGTGCTGCTATAAACATGGGTATGCATGTATTGCTATACTATGATGTCTTTAACTCTATTGGGAAGATACCTAGAAGGGGAATAGCTAGAACAAATGAAATATCTGGTCTCAGTGTTTTGAGGAATATCCATCCTGATTTCCAAAGTGGTTGTATTAGTTTACATTCCCATCAACAGTGTAGAAGGGTCTCCCCCACCCCCACAACCCCTCTAGTATTTGTTATTATTTGATTTCTTGATGATAGCTATTCTTTGTAGGGTAAGATGGAATCTGAGTGTTTTCATTTGCATTTCTGTAATGACCAGTGATGAGCATTTCTTCATGTATTTATTAGCTCTTTATACTTCTTCTGTGAAGTGTCTATTCACTTTCCTTGCTCATGTTTTGATTGGGACTTTTATTTTGGAGAGGGTCTAACATTTTTGAGTGTTATATACATATATATATATATATA
>NW_004624744.1:18391315-18402668 GCF_000247695.1 Heterocephalus glaber
TTGGTTGTTTCTTTTGTTGTGTAGAAGCTTTTTAATTTGATATGATCCTTATTTGTTGAGTTTTGGAACTATTTCCTGTGCAACCAGGGTTCTGTTCAGAAAGTCCATGCCTATGCCTATACCTTCAAGAGTTTTACCTATTTTTGACTTAGGTTTTTGAGCAGGTTAGGTGTTTCTAATATTTAGTTCTTTGACTCATTTTAATTTAGTATATGGTGAGAGATATGAGTTTAGATTCAGTCTTCTGATGTGGATGGGATTACTTTTCCATTCTCTGTTCTGTTCCATTGATCCTTGTGTCTGTTTTTTGTCAGTACCATGCTGTTTTTATTTTTTATCACAGTAGCTTTGTAATATAACCTCTGGTCTAGGACTGTGATGGTTCCTGCTTTGTTCTTTTAACCCATGACTGTTTTTAACTATTATGAGTCGCTTTTGATTCCATATAAATTATAGGATTGTTTTCTCTAGCTCTGTGAAGAATGCTATTGGAATTTTGATTAGGATTGCATTAAATTTGTATATCAATTTTGGAAGTAGGACAATTTGACTATGTTGGTTCTGCCAATTCAGAAACGGGATATCTTTTCATTTTCTGGTGTTCTCCTTGATTTCCTTTTTAAAGAAAGCTTTAGTTTTCATTGTAGAGGTCTTTCACTTCTTTAATTAGGTTAATTCCTAAGTATTTAATTTTTTTGGTGCTATTGTGAATGGTATTTTTTCCTAATTTCTTTCTCAGTGAGTTCATTATTATTGTACAGGAATGCTGTTGATTTTTGTTTGTTGATTTTGTATCCCACTACATTATTAAATTTGATTATTCTAAGAGGCTTTTGGTTGATTTCTGGGGTCTTCTAGTAGAAGATCATGTCATCTGCAAGTAATGATAATTTGATTTCCTTCATATACATATCCCTTTTATTTCTTTTTCTTGCCTCATTGCTCTGGCTAATGTTACTTTTCTTCCTCTTTCTTTTTTTGATACAGATCTCACTATGTAGCCCAGACTGGCCTCAAGTATGCGGTGATCCTCCTGCCTCAATCTCCCAAGTGCTGAGATTATGGGTGTGTGCCACCACGGCCAGCTAACTTTTCAAGTACTGTGTTGAACAGGAATGGTGACCACAGATATCTTTGTCTTGTTCCTGATTTTAGAGGGAAAGTTTTCAGTTGTTCCCTATTTAACATGATGTTGGCAGTAGGTTTAGGTAATTGTAATCAATATAGCAGGTGTTTGGTCTTAGAGTGAGTTTGGACTTTGATAGCAAAGAAAGGGCCAATGAAAAATTTGAATATGGGAATAAATAGATATGAAAATATATAACCCCAAGATTGTGGCTTGGCAGGGATGAGACTGGTGGTATATATCAATAATGAGGGTGTTATCAATGATAATGACAATAACAGTGATAATAACAATGATAAAAAAGCAGATAGTATTTGCAAAACACTTACCACATTTGACCTGTCACTCTAAATGCTTTATGGTTGGCTTTCTGTATCCATAGGTTCTTGCATCTATAGATTCAATCAACGGAAGACTGAAAATATTGGAAAATTTCAGAAATTTCCCCACAGCGTAACTTGACCATTCCATGGCAAGCATTATACTAAATCCACCTGCATGAAGTAATCTACACCCTGCTGTAGCTCCCCTCCATCTCACAGATCCTCGCCCTTCTCCAGCACTTATTGTTGAGCATTGTGCACCTCGAGTCTCCTTCATGTCCCATGTACTTTAGGCCTACGGTGATGGCATCTATACTGAACATATATAGACCTTTTCTTTTGGTCAGTATTCCCTAAATGATATCTCAATTTACATAGCACTACGTTGGATTAGGTTTTATAAACAAGCTAGAGATGATTTAAAGTGTATGGGAGGATATGTGTAGGTTATAGGCAAATACTAGACTATTTTATATGAGGGACTTGAACAGCTGTGACTTTCGTATTTTCAGAGGTCCTGAAACCAGTCTCTTGTACATGCTGAGGGACTACATATATAGGAGCCCATTGCATTCTCTCAGCATCCTTAAGGAAATTATATTATTATTTCTATAACAATTATGTTAGTCTTATTGATATTATTATCTCATTCAGTACAAACAATTAGGACCATACCTGTAGTTCCACAAAGATAAGATTAGTCAGTTACCTATACCAGGGAGCCCAGATCTAAGAGATCCTGGAGTGTCTTGAGAAGAGGGCTGTTGTATGTCTTGGGTTTGGCTGAATACATAATTCTGAGGAGGAGGAGCTAAGGGCAGTGGGGATCATCTCTGGATTAGAACTGTTGCTGAGGTAGGTTTAGGAGAAATGGGGATTAGCTTAGGGCAAGTTGTTGCCCTAAAATGAGGGTAATCTAGCACTTGTACATCTCAGTAATTTTTTTTTTTCAGGAAGCAGAGGAACAAGGCAAGGTTGGGGAAGTTATTATTTCACAGAGAAAATTCAGACATTTTGTGGTTTTGGCATGACTTTGGCAGATGATTAGTGTATTGTGTTGGCTTTCTCTCTGACCTTATTTACTTTTCTTCATGGCCTGATTGTTGGCAGGATGAGTCTCCTTTCTCAATCCTAGGTATTACTCTCTCACTATGCTACAAATAATGAATCTGAGAACAAAGAAGAATGGTCCATAGCATGAGGTTGGGAAATCTCTCTAAACTGGAGATGGAGCAGAAAGGAAAGGAGCTGTGGATGAAAGGACTGAAAAGACTTGGGGATTAATTAGCTGTGAAGAATGAGAGGGAAGTCACTGAATGGAATGTATCTTGTACCCTGTAGGTGTACCAAGGACGAATTGGGAGGGAAGAGGAAGAATTTTATTTTAGCTTGCTGAAGGGAAATACAGAGCCTGAATATTAGCATATAATTAATAAAGTAAATCTAGATAGTTTTAAAAATACCATCCTAAAATATATTAATTCAATATCAACTGATTTTAAGACTTACCTCATTTTTACCCCAAAGATTTTCACACCCACCTGGTAATGGCACTATGTTAGTTCACATTACTTAGTCCTTAAAATAGTGCTGTGTGAAGGAGGTATGACTGTGCATTTTCCAGTGGAGGCCTCAGAAATAGAAGTGAAATTCTCAAGGTCTTAGAACAGGTTCATAGTGGAACTAGGATTGCACTGGTTTTGTTTGCTGCCTATTACATAATTATTCCAAGTCAAAATTTCTTCTCAGGTACAGAGTATTGGATTTGGATGCGTTTTAGTAGGAATACTAGATACAAATTTAGAAAGTTGTTTGAGTATCAGAAAAATAATCTTGACATTCCCAAATAGGTTATATAATATTTTTGTACATAACAGGGTGATAGACTATGATATTTTTCAAAAGAACTCTGTTGATCTTGGAAGATAATAAATTTTCCTTGCTACAAATAGAATGACTGCTTTTTTTTTTTTCTTTCCTACTTTGAGTTAGAAATGAGTAGATATTTTAAGAATGAAATCCAAAGGCATCAAACTATGGGCCCTTGACTCTGAGTAAGCCTATATACAGCTGTTAAATCCTTCCTATGACACATTCTTTAATTATACAGTAACAATATTATTAGCTAACCCTTTCTCCCCAACTCACATTTTCCATTTGATAACAGACAGAAAAATTCTTTTGATGATACTTAGGATTAAACCCAAGACCTCATGCAGCAAGCTCTCTACCACAGAGCTATATCCTCACTCCTTTTAAATATTATTATTTTTTTTTGTTTTTAATTTTGAGACAGGGTTTCATTAATTTACTCAGGCTGGCACTGAACTTGCGATCCTTCTGCCTCAGCCACTCAAGTAACTGGGACTACAGATGTGTGTGATTGTGCCCTAGCTTAGAAAACATTTTATTAGTACATAGTTTATTATAAATTATTTATTTATTTTACTTTATAAAGTAAATTCAAATTTAGAAATAATTGAGAATGTGTATAAAAACATGCCATTTTGCGAAAATGGAACACTTTCTATGAGGAGAGAATTGGAAGGTATTCTAGTTGCCCACATTTACAGCAGTTACCAAGGAATCCACTTTGGATGGTAGGTACAGTAGGTCTGCAAGCAAGGTTCTGAATAAAATCTCTTGGGAAGGAGAGTGTAGGGCAATAAGAGGGCAAGTCTTTTTAAAGCACAACTTGCCACAGCCTTAACAAGGTTTTGCCTTATGAATCATAATTTCCTCCTTCAGAAATATAAAACCATTGAGAAGATGTCATAAGCAGAAACTCTTTGATTCATTCAAAACCCTTTAAAGTTTTCTCCAAGGACAATATTTTTCTTTGACCTTGGGAGGTTATTTTTCTATAGGCTGTGTCCTTTTTCAGGACCTAGCCTATCAGGATGTGTGAAAGTTGAGTTTCAGAATTCTCTAACTTTGGATATTTGCAGAATTCATTGATCTTTTCACTGCAGCTGTGCATCAGGGTAGAAAAGCCCTCCACAGACATACAAAGACTTGCATGTTCTCTGGGTCAGACATCAAAGAGCCGTTTCTACCAGTTGGCTTTGGAAATTCCACAGCTGGAGGCCCCGGGATGAGTCAGTGTGGAAAAAACAGTAGTGGAGGCCCATCATTGACCTGGTTTCTTCACAATGGGGGAAGGAATAAGCAATGAATTTCATTTATTTTTTTTTTAACAGAGGTTTTATAATAATCCTCCTAGGATCCCTAATGGAAGAACTCCAATAATAGGGGACAAAAGTTGTGGTTTTAGGGTAAACTTGTAGGGTAGTCCTTAAGGAAAAGACATTATTCGTGAATTCATACCATGAAAATATCAAAATGTTCAGCACATCTATATGGTCTGTTTAAACTGTTTCAGAGAAACATTTCCATTTAATTCATCTGCTGCCAGGCTACTTGAGAAATGGCTGTATTTTGTGCATATTTTGGACTGATTGCTTCAAAACCTTGACAATATGTTTAGTTTGCATAAAGCAAGCAAAACATATTTTGTTTTGTTCAGCATGCTCTGAACTTTCACAGTTATTTCATTATCTGTTCAGATGGTCCCTCAGCCTTGCATTAACTGAAAGGGAAATGGTAAATGTTGTTAAAATAAAACCCAGCTGGTACACTGGCAGCTGTGCAGTTTGCGAAGGACCTGGGTCCAGGGATTTAGTTCAATTCAAGAAGCTTATTGTCACTAAGTTCTCAGTGATGAGCATTACTATTCATTGAATTTTGCAAAAATCTGTTCAATATTCCCTGTTGAAGGAGATCTATTTTCATTTTAGTAGGATCCATCTCACTCCAGCTTCTTTTCTTGATTTTGAGCATTGCTGATTTCAAGTTTTTTCCTCTTTATAAAACACTCTCGAATTTGTCCTACGTATACTGGTGTAATTTTAAGTGACTTCATTACAAAATCTTTAATTTCCATTGTTTTCTCTCTTCCTTCCTTTTTCACAGTTCATTTGAAATAAGTATATTTAATTTTTTTCATATTATGTCACTGTTTCTCCATACCCTTCCTTAGTTCTTACAAACTTTTCATATTAAGGTTTCAATTTTGGCGTTTGTTTGCTGGGTTTTAGGGAATTCTTCTTGCACTTCCTTGACTTTCCCAAAAATATTCTTGCCCTTCTCATTCTCTCTCTCTCTCACTGTATGGAACATTCCACACTAAATTTTCTTCTTGGATAAAAAATTTGGGATAATGGGACCAGATCACAACCATTTGCCTTTTATTCAAGAAAAAATGACCTGAGGATTGGTCAATGAAAGGCAAAGGAAAATGTTAACCTAGGGTCAGTCCAGATTCATTTGTTTATTTATTCATTTATCCAATAAATATTTATTAAGTAGTTTAGGTGCTAGGTTAAACAATAAAAAATAACAGAGAACCATAGTCAAAAGTCCCTGCTTTGCCTGAGTGCATATTTTGTTAGATAAAAGGAGAAAAAGTCAGTTGTGACACTGAGAAGGGCTACTAAAGGAGATAGTACATGTTATAATATTGTATTTAAAAATTTATCTTTAAGTATTTATTAATAGGAAGGGATAAAACAGCCTTCTTTAAAACCTATGTCTAGGTGGAGTCTGCACTACAAAATTAAAACATTCACAAATTATTCATCTCATGAGAGTAAGTAGGTTCCCAGAAACCATTTGGGAATGTTTCAGCTTCTCTGTCCCTTCTTCTTTCATTTCCATTTCCTTTCTTCCTTAGTTTTAAAGGAGGATGTCCTCAGTATATGCTTTGAGTATTACTATCACTTTTTGAGTGTTTGTTAAAGAGATTGTGATCTATGATGGAGATCTATGGTTGGGAATATCGTATAATTTAAAAAGCACATTTTTGGAACTTCATCACCTTTCAGTTTACAAAGAATCATCCAACTTCAAAGTTTCCTTTGTCTGTTTTGGTTTCTTTTTTACCAATTATTGACCTTCTGACTCACTTCAATTTTTCTAGTAATTGCTGTAGCTTAGCCCACTGTTTTAGCTATAATTTACATAATATTCTTTAGCTCATTATCTTGCAATATTTATGTGGGACAATTATGATTCCATACGCTTGAAAATATTATTTAGTAGATCTATAGTGTGCCAAATAAAGTGGAAAATTAGAATAGGAAAAAATTAAAAATCTAGAAGAGCCAGTCCTGTTAATGTTAGGATTTTGCTATCAATCTAAATGAAAATTGTCCTGAGTAGGATGATTTTATACTCTGAATGGATGATACTTTTGGCAACTCAAGAATTTCCTATTCCTCTGAATTTTAGTTTTTTGAAAATGAGTCCTTTAATCAAAATGAACAAAAACCTGAAACTAATGTTAATTTGTGGCCTGCACAGAATAGCTAAAATGATTAGGATGAGAGTTAACAAGTATGGATGAAGACACAGAGCAAACAGTTCTCATATATTTCTGGAGGGAAGTAAATAACAACATCTGCTTTCGAAATGGTTTAGTGACACCTTTAGGTATATATATATACCTATATATATATATCCACTCCTAGGTATATATCCTTCAGGAAGGACAGTGAAAAATCATGGAGAAGAAAGCTAACAGTGGCACAAGAATTCATAGTAACTCCATACTAGAAACTACCTAAATCTCATTAGTATTAGAATGAATACATGGTGGTATATTTGTACAATATAAAATTATACGGCAAAGAGAACTGAATGACATGTACCAACATGAAGATTGTACAAACATAATATTGAATAAAAGAAAGCAGATACAAAAAAAGCATTCACTTGTGTGGCTTTATTTGCATAAAGCTCAAAAAAAGGCAAATTCATGATGAAAGAAGTCAGGAGAGTGTCCGTTGGAGGGTGGTTAAGGGTGGATGATGGTTAGATGAATGTGTTTCATTTGTGAAAATTAGTTAAGCTATCCACTTCTTTTTTGTGTTTTTTTACTTCTATGTATGTGTATAATTATTCAATAAAATTTTATAAGGAGAGAGAGAGAAGGATTCTTGTAAGAGATAAGCTAATTTACTCACTAACTCATTGATTACATTCTGGGTAGATCCAGACAAATAAATACAATAAATAAATTTGACAAAATACATCTTTTTTTTTTTGCTTTGTTTTTTGTTTTATTTTTGGTACCAGGGATCGAACTCGGGTCCTTGAGCTTGCAAGGCAGGCGGTGAAACCAATGAGCTAAATCCCCGGTCCCAAAAATTTATCTTGACAGTCCTTTATTTCCTTTTTGAGACTTCTTCATTGGTCTCATTTTCATAAACCTGGGGATCTTACAATCTTATTCTTTTTCTGTATGAAAATTATGTTCAGGAGCAGATGTCCCTAAATCATTACTTTAGGCTATAAACTTAAGTGGGAGTTTTACATCTCCCAGGGGCATCTGAATTTTAAGCCTTCAAGTGTTTGTAATGTAAAAAAAGAAATCTTTCATCTCCTATTAAAGAAACTTCAGCAACTAGAAGCAGGCTTAGGGGACAGGACTTCTGAAACCACACTCTCTGGCCTTCTGCTTATTTCTCATGAGAAATACCAATATTGGTTGAGCATAGTTCATTGTTTCCTTTATGAAATCATTCCTTGGATCCTCATAGCCTTTCCTGAGAGTTTTACCGTAGAAACCTGTGGCCCCATTATTTAGCATGTTGTTGACTTGCATATCCCCTCAATTAAACCAGGAGTTCCTTCAAGGCAGAGACCATTTCTTATTCATTTCTGTGCCTGCAGTGACCTAGCACAGTGTCTGACAGGGTAGACAGTCAATAAAGCCTTTTGGGAATTTTAACCTATCATTAAAAAGATCTAGTTCCTATGAAATGTATTCTTCTCTGAGACACAGAGGAACAAGAAAATTTTCCAAATTTCTTACATGGTATCTACCTAACATTGACAAAAATCGGAACAGTACTGCACGAAACAGAAAACTATAGCCCTGTAGAACTCACATGTATCAATATAAAAATTCTTTATAAAATAGTAAGAACCAGAATCTAACCACATAGTAGAGTAATACATTTCAGAACTCAGTAAGGATTACCCCAGAAATACAAGGAGGATTGGCACTAGGCTATCAATTAATATGATCTATTTACAGACACGTGGAAAAGCACAGAATCATATATATTGACCCAGTAGTTGTCTAAATTCAGCAACTATTTCAAATTTTAAAAACCCTAAAGTAAGAATTAATAGAATTGATAGATATTCCTTGAAATAATAAAAAATATCTCATCCATCCATCTATCCATCTATCTATGTATTCATGTCAGCCCCACACTGGCAATAAAATTACTGGGTAAAGAAAACAGTATTCTTGTAATGTCACAGTTGTCACTATCTTCAAAAGAGTAAGGTATTAATTGTTAGCATAATGGGTACTATGATAAAACTGAATACTGAAAAAAAGGAAAATAGAATGAAGAAGGTTACTCACTATCAGCACTACTATTTTACAAACTAGACAGAAAAAGAACCAGAATATAAAAATTAGAAACGAGGAGGTAAATCTATTACTGCCTTAAATAAGAATGTTTACCTGGAAAACCCAAGGGAATCAGCAGAAAATGCACACAATGAGAGAATTCAGTAAGTTACAACAATGAATGTTATAAGTTAATAGTCCTTGTGTATAAATAAATGTTAAAAAATATAGTGGGGAAAAGACCTCACTGAGGATGGTATCTCCAAATATAAAAGTTAATGAGAAATGTGGAAACTAATGCAACTTTAAGACACTTCTGAAGAACACCAAGTAAGACCTGAACAAATGAAAAGACGTCATATTTTGGGGCCAAAAAGCTGTCAGCTATAGAAAGCTGTCAATTGTCCCTAAGAGAACTAATTAACATAATCCTAATAAAATCTCAGTGAGTTCTTGAGGAACTAAACTAGATGATTCTAAAGTTTATATAAAAAACCACTCAGCAAGAATATGTAGGGAAATTCTGAGAAAGAAGAGAGATGTTAAAAAAATTATAAAACTTTAAAAATTAAGTAAATGTGGTAAGAGTTCATGAACAGAGAGATCAGTGGAACATTAAAAAAAAAAGTAGAGCCATCACTTAGAGTTCTCCTGTAAGAAATATAGTGCCTTTTAGGTAAGGGGTGAGCTATCTAGATAAAGAGTTGGATCCACCTTTTATCTCAAAATAAATTCCAAATGGACCAAAGTTTAAGTATTTTCTTTAAATGAATCCATGAAAGCTTGAGAAGAAAGGGGAAAAAAAGTCTTTATAACTTCCGTTTGGGAAAGCCATTTTAAATTTTGACTCAAAATCTGGAAGCTTAGAAAGAAAAGACAAGTAGATCCCTTTTGGATCTGGCAATATGTGACTTATTCCAGATAACTGAAACTTATTCCTTTAAGTAAGATGTCAGCTGTGAAAGAAATGGTTGAGAAAGGATAATAGATAACATAAATATGGTTTGGACAGGTCTCTTCTCATAAGAAGATGATGTACATTGCTTCTCTTTTATGTTTTAGCTTAACAGTTGCGACAGATAGGCAAAAAATTGGGCAAAGACTTATGTTATCACAATGACACAGCCATACCCTCTGACTGATTCTCTATTCACTCAGAGACTTGTGAACTTTAGGTCGGGCTGAAAGTGAGTACCTCACGCATTCTCTCTTCTTAGTGCTAAAACTGAGCTGTCAAACATGAAAAGTTTGAGAAATAACATTGCTTGTTTATAGAATTCCTTCTCACCGATGCACAAAACTGTTGGAGCAACTATTAGAGGATGGAGAATCTCTTTAAAAAACTTGGACAGCTGCATGGAGATCCCAGGGATAGTACTTGCCTAGCATGCACAAGGCCTTCATGATTTGATCCCCACTGCTAAAAAAAAAAAAATCTGAAGACAGAACAACAACAACAACAAAAACCCAAAACCTCTTGAGAGTAAAGGACATAAGTCTACTCTCTTCTAATAGCTCTATTATAAAAAAAACATATAATTGGTTCCAGCAGGGATCTATGAGCATCACATTAAAGTCACTGGCAATGCAAAGATAAAACTTGACCCTATCTTATTCAAAGTATTTCCTCCTCTAAACAAGGGAAGGAATTTGCCATTGAAGGAGAGATGGTCAATAATGGTCACCTGTACAAAGAAGGACAGTGAGACAAAGTCTCTACCCCAGCAGTGCCTGTGGAAGTGCTTTTGATTTCTTTCCCATTGTAATAACCAGATGGACTCCTTGTTTGTCAAGGGCAGTTCAGGATGATGTCTCTTATTATTTATAGTACCCTTCATTCTCAGAATGAAATGAATGATAAATTACATGGACATCCTTCCGCTAACCTTACAACCTTCTCTGTCTCACCTGCTTTTTCTTCTCTGTCTCCTTGGCCCTGAACCCTCTGTGCTACCTACATTCCTTCAGACCAATTGGATGAGCTGTTGTGACTTTTGGATGGCATCTTCCCAAGGCACCCTTCCCCCATCTCAAATACAAATGAAGCATCCACCACACCTCCTAGACTCTAGACTGGGGACAGCTTGATTACACAAGCAAAAAGCATTCCAGAAGGAGTCAAAGTAAGAAGGATAAAAAAACCAATGAATTTTTAGTGTTTTGGTCCCCTAAAAGTACATAAAAGAGTAAGGTATTAATTGTTAGAGTAATGGGTACTATGATAAAACTGAAAACTGAAAAAAAAGGAAAATAGAATGAAGAGTTGGCTTTTTGAAAGAATATAAAAACTGATAAACCCTCAGCCAATCTTAACAAGAAAAGGAAAGAAAAGGTTCAAATCCATGCAATTAAGAACAAAAAAGGTGAAATCACAACAGATCCAGCAGAAATCCAGAGGATCATCAATACCTACTTCAAGAATCTGTACTCTAATAAAATGGAAAACACAGAAGAAATGGACAGATTCCTAGATACATA
>NW_004624744.1:18404004-18445856 GCF_000247695.1 Heterocephalus glaber
AGAGACATGGCAGGGGGTATCACAATCCCCAACTTGAAACTATACTACAAAGCCACTGTGATAAAAACAGCATGGTACTGGCAAAGAAACAGACGAGGATCAGTGGAATAGACTAAAAGATACAGAAACAACTCCAGACATACTTAGTTACCTCATCTTTGACAAAGGAGCCAACCATCCTCACTAGAGAAAAGGTAGCCTCATTAATAAATAGTGTTGGAAAAGCTGGATTTCAACCTGTCAAAGATTAAAAGTAAACCCATATCTATCACCATACACTAAACTAAGATCAAAGTGGATTAAAGATCTAAATATTAAAACAGAAACACTAAACTTGCTGGAAGATAAATTAGGTACAAGTCTTGAAAACCTTGGTATAGGAAAAGACTTTATGAATAAAACCTCAGTAGCATGGGAACTAGCACAAAGGATCAACAACTGGAATCTCATCTTATTGAAAAGCTTCTGCACTTCAAGAGAAACCACCAACAAGAGTTAAGAGAAAACCTACAATGTGGGAAAAAATTGTTACCAGGTGTACCTCAGACAAAGGACTACTATCTAGAATATATAAAGAACTGAAAAAAATCAGACCTCTCCAAATTTAAAGACGCAATTCAAAAATGGGCATCTGAAATGAACAGACATTTCTCAGACAAAGAAGTAAAAACAGCAAATAAACATATGACAAAATGCTCAACATCACTGATTATTTGAGAGATGCTGATGAAAACAACACTGAGATTCCACCTTACCCCAGAAAAAATGGCTGCTATCAAGAAATCAACCCATAGCAAATGTTGGCAGGTTTGTGGGGAGAAAGGAACTCTTCTCCATTGTTGGTGGGAGTGCAGACTGGTGCAACCACTGTGGAAATCAGTATGGAGATAGCTCAAAGAACTAGGACTAGAGGCCCCATTTGACCCAGCTGTTCTCCTCTTGGGTATCTTCCCCAAAGAATTAAAAGAATCATGCCATAGTGATATATGTGCACTCATGTTTATAGCGGAACAGTTTCTAATAGCTAAAACTTGGAAACAGCACAAGTGCCCATCAACTGGAAACTGGATAAAGAAAATGTGGTTTTTTAAAATGAAATGGAATACTACTCAGCCACAAAGAATGAGAAACTAGAGACATTTATAGCTAAATGGATGCACATTGAGGCCATACTCTTAAGTGAAATAAATAGGACACACATGTGTAAATACCTAATAGTTTCTCTATTAGGTGTGAGAAACTGAAAGTGTAAATAAGGATTAAAATGAATAATTAATAATGTGAAATAGGAAGAAAAGGTGAAAAGGGGTAGAGGAAGTGGGATGGGTAAGGGAAAGGAAAGAAGGGAAAGGAAAAATTATGAGAAAAGAAAAAAATGGAAACAAAGTCTTTGTAAATAGGAAAGGGTGGAGTGGATGAAGGGAGGACAGGAGAATAGGGAAAAAATAAGAACCAAGATACATCATGTAAAGGTACAAGTTTCCAATGATAAATGTAAATGTACTGTATACCTAAAATGTACCAATAAAAGAATTTAAGGAAAATAAGAAGCAAAGGTTAATACCTTTGCAAAATCCCCTAAGCAAGTATTCTTTTGTAATTCAAAACTGACATTTCCTTCTAAATTTTGAGATAGAAGTTGTGATTCCAGCAGTGGTAAATACTGATATCTTTTTGGGCTGGTAAGTCCTGGGATCTTTGAGGTTCCTTAGAGGCAATCTTGCATATCGATAGACTTTGCCAGAGAAATGATAGCAAGTATAGTTGAGGGCAATATTAGTACTGTGAATTCATTTAAGAAAATATTTATCTAATAAAGTTAGTCTTAATTTATCCCTAAGACCAATGTCCCTGGACTAATCAACCTTACTTCCCTTCCGTTCTCTAGGGTTATGAAAGCTTGTTGCATTGGGTTCCTCAGCAGTTCCTTTTTGATCATTTGAATTTGAATTTAATTTTAATTTGTAAATGCCACATGTCATTGGGCAAATGAGATTTATAAGATAACTAATTTCTATATGTTAGCAGAGGAACTTGTCTTGGAAAAGAGAAAGAATATATGATAGATTCTAAATAGACTGGGGTACCATCCCCATACCATCACATAGAGCTGGGCATTGCAATAAAAACAAAAATTTAACTTACCAGATATAAAAATTGTTTTTTTGATTGCTAAGATAACTTAATGGGCTATACAAGTTTGGGACACAACCACTTTATCTAACATTTACTCAACAAATGTTTGAACACTCAGTTTTGCCCAGACACCATACCAGAATGAGAACCCTCATTTCTTATGTTCTGTCCTCCAAGACCTTATAATCTAGGATGCAAAGAGAAATGAACTAAGTATATGCAAAATTACAATTGTGTGAACACTTAAAGTGTGTGGTCTTAGTAGAATACTCTGCAAAGTTAGTGCTATGAGGGCCACATGGTGTTATGAGATTATAAAAGATCTGATGCAGACTTAGGGTCAGGAAGGTTCCCTTGGACATGATGCTAGGTTAGGAGGCTAAGTAGGAATTCTCTAGGTAAAGCTCTGGCTCGGGGGTGCATTGGGTCATTATGTCAAGTACATGGATCACCATCTATTTTCCAACTAAATGATCTAATTCTCTAACTTTGGACAAAGTTTTGTTCAAAGACACTAAAAGTGTTGTAATATTTTCTAAATGCAAGCATCATTTGAAATTTTTTCCACCTCATAAATGAATCATGGATTCTAGATCACACTGAAGGTTAGTATAGGGATTAGATTACAAGGACTGTTTGATAGTTTTCATTCTAGAAACATGTATTGCGTTGCCCACTAAATGCCAGGCACCATATGTCATGGTTACTTTTCTCCTGGCTGAGACAAAATACTCAACACCTAAAGTTAAAGGAGGAAAGGTTTATTTTGGCTCATAGTTTGTAGAGGTTTCAGTCCATAATCACTGGCTCCAAGGCAGGAGGGCATGGCAGAAAGGCATCACAGAAGAGAAAAAACAGTTCATAGTGTGGAAGGTGGGAGGCAGGAAGCAGCAATGGCAGCAGCCCTCTTTCTGTCCCTTATATTCTATCCAGGCTACATGTTCTCAAGGCAGATATCACAACCTGAGTGGGCCTTCCCATTATCCACACCCAGAACTATGCCAAACCAATCAGTGAACTAATTTAGTAATCACACACCCTTAATCCCAACATTACACACTTCATCCCAGAATCACATACTCTAGATCCAGCCACCTCTGAAAAGCCCCACCTATGACTGCATGAGGATTTGGAGGAACACCTAGACATTAGCCATAACACCATATTAGGTGTTTTAAGAAGTTATGTCATGAAACAGACTGTTCAGTAGCTCCGCCATATTTTAAACTTTTATCTTAGTACCTTATGAAGCTTCAAAAACATTATGAGATTATTATTAAATAGATTTGGATGCATTTATGATTAAAGCATATATTGTAAATATATATCCATGATGTGTGAGAAATTGCTGAGTTTTTGAAATTCAATTTATTCTATGGCATTGGAGAACATATTAAATGTAGATTATGTTTCTGGGCAGAACTAATCTCTTGCTTCATGAGATTCAGTTAGATCAAACAGAAGGTTGTATTTGGTCAACCAAGAAACTGCAACATGAAGATATTTGGTTCATGTGTATCTTGTATTGAAACTGTTAGAATGTTAGCATGAGAAAAATTATCATAAAAGTAAGATATTTTGGTAAAATTTCAGTTTTTATTAGTGGATATTGGTTACACAGAAAAATGAGTCTCATTCTGGTATATTCATACATGCACATAACATACTTTGATTATTCTTACCTTTCCTTTGCCTTCATTTCTTTCTCCCTTCGATCCCCTTCAGTTTTTAAACTTCAGCTTTAATGAGTTTGCCGTTCTGTTTCATTTCTCTGAAAGTCCTTTCACTAACCTAGCAGTTCAGTTGTTTTCTTGTGCATGTACATTCATTTTACCCTGGTTTCTTTCGTTCATATATTATTTCCTGAAGAATCATATGACCCAGGTAATGACATAGATTTATTCTTGTCTCACATTTGTGTGACATAGAAGTTGCTTTCTTTCCCCTGTCCAGATGCTGTCTATATGGTGTTTTCCAATTCATGCTGCTGAACAGTTTCCCTCCACACAATGAGTGGGTGAAATATAGGTAGTAGGGAGACACTCAAATACTTCCCCAAATTACATATTCTGTTATTTTAAAAATATTTCAATATATATGCTAATTTTTTCATTTATACTAAAAGTTTATCTTAGTCTGTTGAAGAGAAAGTTTGTGTCATTATTGGTTTTCTTCGTAAGGATCTTTTTGGTTTATGACTTGTTCTGCATAACTACTTTGAAGATAATGATAAGGATAGTGTAATAACTATCATTATTCCTTTATTTGGTTATGAAAATGTTTTATTTTTTCATAAAATCAAAAGAAAAAAATCAAGAGACACACACAAAATAGTGAAAGGTTAGACCTAACCTTCTTAAATCAAAGTTAATCTGATAAACACAGAGAAAGACAAAAGCAGGAAGGAACAAAACTGCCCACAGAACCAAACTGAGTGTGTAGAAGGGAATGAAGCTTGTGGAAGCCATGAATAAAGTCTGTATTAACAGAAAGTACAGTAATAACTTATATCTGCAGGGTTGGCAAGTTTACAAGGGCTTACTCACATAGGAGTTTTCCATATAGTTCTTACAACAACCTCGGATCCCAGAAAACAGCTTGCTCAGATTGGCTTGCACAGAGTATACAGCTCATATACTTCATCTTAAGAGCTCTTCTGGGAGCAGAAGAAATATAGGACATAACCGACATGGTCTGCATGCTGTAAAACCATATCTCTGCAGCTTCCCAACATAGCCATAAATCTCCCACTGGATGTTAATGTGTGCATATTTAGGTCTCTTAGTTATGTTAAAAATCTCCAACTTTTTCTTCCTTGGGAGTTTTGCAATGAGCAGTACCCTCTCTAGGGGACCTCTCTACTTTTTATTTTGCACCAGACTCCATTTACATTTTTTCCTTTTTATCATCCTCATCACAACGAGCTACATCCACTAGGGAATATATATATATATACACATACACATGTATATTCCACCTATACATATCATATATATGATATTATATATATTATGTATATGAGAGAGAGAGAACCATAGTTTTGGGGCATGATATCTCTTTCATCAGTTAGCTATTTCTTTGAAAGAATATATAGCAATCTGAAGTTATTTCACTACTTTTTGTTTACTGTCTATCTCACCATTGGAATATATACTCCATGAGGGTAGGGACCCATCCTTGTCCACCACAGCAGTGTACCAAGTGCAGGTACCTACTAAGTGTTCAATGAATACATACTTGAATGGATTTCACTCATTTATGTCTTTGATTAAAATATTCATTACTTTTAATTAACTAGGAACATGAAATCAAACAAAACAGTAGAGTTCACATAGTCTGTTTCTGCCATTTTGCAGATGAAGACATTAAAGTACAGAAATTGTGGTTTACTCAAGTTCATGGCTAGGACTACAGCTAAGTATCTACCTCATCCACATAGACCCTTCCTATCACACCCTAGATTGCTAATAGAGGACAGTAGTTTGCAGAAAGGTTAACTTTGCAAATTTTGTACATACAGACAGAAGAGAATGATTTTATGAAGTATGTAGTAAGCTCAAAGGGGTGTCATGATGTTGGTAGAGTCATATACCTTGAAAGGCAATTACTAGGATTTTGCTGGGTTATGTTATTCAAAGAACAAAGTTGAAAATGAGAAGAAGATGAATTAATCTGGTTAATGAGGGTTTATAAAAAGGGCTAATTTAAAACACCACTGGGTCAATCAACTGGGTTAACTCAATGCATCACTGTTTCCTAACGATATTTATTTGCAGCAGAAATAACACTTGAGAACATAGCTGTATGTAGGGAGACAGATTTGTAGTCTAAGATAATATTCATAAATTCTATCTTCTAATTCTCTTAAGAGATCTACACTTCACATGGCACAGTTGCTCAGGAGGAGGCAAAGCAGAATTCTGGAGCAACCTCTTTCTGATGGCTGTCTGATTTCAGAGAGGATGGCTTTCTGATTAGAACTATGGCCAAAGAGCAAAAATTTATTTCTGTAGATGAAGGGCAGATTTGAGAAAGACATCTATCCTTTGATATTTCATCTTAAGTTTATTTTTCCACTTTGCTATTTTTAATTGATTGACTACTGATTCTCATAATAATGATGATGGCTAACACTCACTGAGCAGCCACAACATGCAAGGCACTGTTCTGAGCTCATCTATATTAACCTGTGTGATATAATATTCTGATGAGATAAAGAGGCCATCTTACTGCACAGGAAACTGAATTGTAAGTATGGAGCTGAGATTCAAACTCAGGTAATGTGGCCCCAGTTCCCAGCAGCAGAACCACTGCAATTTCTTATCTTTAAACTAATGCATTTACTCTAGGGAACAAAATTACCTAATTCTGCCGTGCTTATTGGGGTCCAGCATTTCCTTTTCAGTACTCTTGCATGCCTCTGCCCTAAATTGAAGAAGGAGGAACAGTGTTTCCCATCTCAGTGTTCCCAGTAGTGCAGTAGCTGACAAAAACTGATAACAGGTATTCAAAGAATGTTTGTTCAATGAGTGAATGAGTTTTCAGAACTAATTGCCATTTCTTTCATTTCATTAATTACATAGCAAAGCCCCACAAGTCATTTTCAAATGTTATTTTTTAATTAGCAGTTAATTTGGCTTAACCTTTGGGGAAGGGGTGATGTGGAGAGCAAGGAAATATAAAAGGAAGGAAATATTGATTAAAACTTTTGATTTGGAAAACCTTTTATGAGAGTATAAGTACCAGCACTAATCTTTATCAGCAGAAACTTTTAATTTAATTTAATTTAATTTTTGTTTTTGCTGTTTCTAAGTGTTCAATCTTTCCCAGTTGGTCTTACTTTCCAATGACCGTTAACATTTTGTATATTCTGGTGATACTTTACAATGCAAAACCAGACTAGATTTTTGAGTCCCTAGTGTCCATCACAGCAATGAGCAACGAGAACAATATTACAGTAACATGTAGGTCTTTTAAAAAAAGGAAGGCAACAGTCCCCTCCAAGAACAGGAAGGCAGCTATACTTGCTTTTGTTAGCTGCTGCCCTCAATGAACTATTAAAAAGTCCTTCTTCCTTCCTTCCTTTCTTTCCTGCCTTCTTTCCTTTCTCTCCCCTCCCTTCCTTCCTTCCTTCCTTCCTTCCTTCCTTCCTTCCTTCCTTCCTTCCTTTCTTCCTTCCTTCCTTCCATGTCTATGTCCATATATTTGATCCTATCATCTTTCTATTTAAGTACCTCATTGGCTCCCATTGCCACAGGGTTAAGGGCAATTCCTACATGGCCCAAAAATCCTCACAAGACTCCACCTCCTTTCTAGGCCCCTCCTCACCATGTCCATTTACCTGTCTTCACAGTGGCTACAACCACCCACTGGTTTTTCTGGAACTTGCCACTCTTAGCGACCTTTGCAAAATGCCTTCCTGCTTGCACCTACATCCGTCTCTATCTGGCGGGAAGGCTCAAACTCAGGCCTGCTCAGCTCCTCATTCCTGCTTGCTCTGCTCCTTCAGCTTCATTATCTCAGCAGCGGACAGGGTGGGGGAGCATAATTTGTGATTCCTCATTGTGCTTGCACCTTGTCTCTTCCTTTGTCGGACGTTACCATCATCATTCAGTACCCCGCTCCCATTTACATTTCTCTCAGAAATGGATCCACCTGTCCTCAGAACAAAGTGATCCTTGGGATACTCAATTCTTATGACACTTTCTGCAGCACTTAGCATTTGTTCCCCCTTTTCAGACCTGTGAACTCACAAGATTAGAATACAGTGAAGGGAGGCAATTGATCTTTACTATGTGCCCAAAGTTTTCTGACCCTTTCTATACCTTTCAATTTTCATAGGTATGTGAAACAGCTATTATGCTTGCTTTATAAATGCAATATTGGTGGAAGCATAGTTCCTAATTACCTAGAGTGATTGCCATGGCTTTTGGGATTTTTTCAGGCATTAGGAAAATTTGGGAAAAATGTTGGTGAGATGCTGTGGCCACAAAACAAGACATGGGCATGTGAAGCAGGTCTGGGGTGAGAGCAGCAGGCAATACAGAGAACGGTGTGGCGGGCAGACTGCTATGTCCAAGAGGCCCAGAGAGCAGGGAGTTAGCCATCTTTTGGTAGCGCCAGACTAGGCCAGTAATGTCTGTGACCTCTTTAATGGGGATACTGTTATAGCTGTTCTGTACTTGCTTGATATACATCCTCCCCAAGTATATGAAAAGGTTTTTGCTTTTTTTCTTAAAAGGTTGAGACCTTGGACACAAAACTACAGTTTTCACCAGTAAGCATGTACCTCGTGATGTTGATCACATTTTTCTAGGTCTGATGCCTTTTCAAAGACTGGAATAATAAAATTTAAGGACATTTAGATAGACATGAATCTTTTACTAAGCATCAGTTTTCAGATAAAGGTATTACAGTTTTTCTGCAGCATCCATCCAGATAGCAAAGAAAAACTTTTTTTGATGTGGAAAGATGGAAAAAAATTTCTATTAGCTAGGTCATTTTTACTTAGCCTGGGACTGAACGCTAACAAAAAGGAAAAATGGTAATGGTTGAGAGAGAAAGATGGTCTCATTAGGGTGTCAAACATGCCCCTTAATAGCAGCAGCAATAATGTGGCTGGCTAAAAGTAGTAATGAATTCATAAATGCACTGAAGTTGGACTTTAGAGCAGCTTTTAGTTGCAAACTTTCAATCTTTGTCATCCCCAGTAAGGTATAAACAAATGAGTGATAAAAGGGGAATGGCTACATAGCACATTGCCAAACACATAAATGACCTACCAAACTTCCTCTAAGTTGATGAAAAAACAAAATGAACATCTGTTCTTAGTACATTGCAGCATATATTTAATTAAGATCAATATGATCTCACCAAAGTAGAAGAAAGAACATCAAGACTTATGAGTTTGTACCAATACAGACTCAAGAAACGAAGGTTTTTCTGTATATATGAATTAGCAGACCAAAGACAGTACTTTGTACTATTCTAAATGCAATGATATATTGTTGATAACCATTGCTATCAATAATTAACACTGCACATCTATGCATTTAAGGATTATTTGTCGTGCCAAAGCCCCTGTAACTGATTGTATTTGCCCTATAGAGCTGAAATCACTGCATCAGTTGCTGAAAAATATGCAGCTCTGTGAAAGAACATAACAGCTGTTTAATACCAAATAACAACACTACATAACAATTGAAAAGAAGTAAAGTCAAATTCTGAAACCAATTAAAACTACAGGGATAAATTAGGTAGGAGGAATGTAATTATCCAAATTGAGATCTGGGCAGACTAACAGGACTAATAATAAACTCATCTTTTACAGAGATTTAATAAGGAAATCAGTTACTTAATTTTTCTTTTCAATGTTAAATTTTTCCCTCCTTGGAGGCTGGGGGAAGTGGCTGAAATGTGTATGCATTTGTTTTAGCAAATGTGTAAAATGGAAAATGAGGACATATTGCTGCTTTTTTTACTCTGCCCGAGAACCCTCATTCAGTCCATCTGGGAAACATCTACTCCAAGTCTCTACAAACAACTGCTTCTTACATATTTTACCTGATATACCCAGATAAAGAACTCTCTCCTTGATGGTTTTTTTTTGCACCTGATCCCACCTCTACCACAGCCCTCAGGATACTATATTATAGTGAACGGTTTATTCAATCCTTGTCTCTCACTAGACTTGAGGGCAGGGGCTACATAATTCACTTTTCTACATCCAGTGTCTCAATTCTTGCCTGATAAATATGTTTCATAATCAATCATTGCTCCACAGAAGAAACAACTAGGGACACTGGAAAATATAAAGACAACAGAATGCGCTAGCAAATTACAACATACTATCTGATGTTTAAAGGATTAAAGTTTGCTTTAGTCAGTATGATACCCATTTTCCCCAGAGTAATCACCAAAAGAGTTCAGGGGAGATTGGTGAATATGTTCAATTCTTTTTACAAAATATAAACAAAAGGGACACTGCTATCAATAAAGATATCATGTTTTTTGAGACAAGTATTTAGAAAGGGGTCATAATGATTGATTATCCAATATGCTATATAATACTATTTCAACCACACAGTGGTATCTTTGTGAGTCAAAAGACTTGCAGGATTTGGTATTGGTCCTACCCCCTTGAGGTCTAACACAGATTTAGTTTGCATTGGTTTCCTTAAGAGGAACCAGAGAAACACAGACTTCAGATCATGCTCTTTCCCTTCATATTCTGAGCCACCTATGAACCATCTCATATAAGAAGCAGAGTTAATGGAATGAGAAACAGGTTTAAAAAGAGCTACTGAAAACAACCTAAGTTGGAATAAAAGTTTAACTCTCCTGGAAGACTCTGAACCTGAAGGTATTTACTCCGATGGGATTCTTCTTACTGGATGGCAAACTTCAGCACCTGAGGAGCAGTCTTTATTTTTAGGTATTATAAGAGAAACATCACTCTACAGTGTCACTTGGGAAGCAAATCTGAAATTCTATCTGTTATAAGAAACACAACTACAGTACAGGCAACTGTCTCCTTGCCCTTGACAGGTTTAGGGATCAAAAAAGTTTATAAAAATAGTATAAGTTTATAAAAATAGTCATTGGCAACAGACTGAATCCCAACAGACAAATTAGGAATTGGACCTTGGATAGTGGTCTAAGGCAATATTTATATTTCTCATAGAGTCTCAGGGATCAAGGGGCAAAAACTCCAGGAAGCTGCTGGTCTCACTGGGGATTCTTATAATGTACAGAAACTTTTTTTTTGAAGAGCAATCTACCTCAGGAATATTTTTATTACACAAAATTCAAACAATAACAATAACAAATTGTTGCCCTAGAGACGTAGTGTTCCATAGTTAGAGGCTGAATTTTGGAAGCATTCATGACTTATAGTAGAATAAATTACAGAAATAAAGCATATTGTATTTTCCACCGAATAAAATGGACTGCTTTCTTGAAGGACTATTCCAGTGGCAAGTTTCCAAGTTTTTTTTTCTTCTTATCCTTTTAAGCCTATGAAGACATTTCAAAAAGCAAAATAAAATGTATTCTCACATAACTGTGAGTGTGCCTGGGTTTATACACATGCTACCCTTTCAACACTCTTCAAAGTATTCTATGGGCACTTTGATAAACGGTTGCTCTTATACTTCAACTCAGAGAGCTCTGATTATTTCATTTCTATCTTCAAAACCCTTCACAGTTTGGGTCTACAGATAAAATCCAAATTCACCAACTTGGATTCCAAGTCCACTGTGCTCTGACCTCCACCAGCTAGACCAATTCCCTTTATTCTTCTTTGGTACCCAGCAGACTACAGCCTTCTTGGGAAGCACCTGACATATACAATTTTCTGTGTTGACCATGTAATATTTATAGCTTCACTTACTGAGATTTTATGAGTCATCAAAGCTTGTATTGAATGCAGCCTTTTCCAAGAGGCCCTTCTGACTCAGATTAATCTTGGTCCCCTCCACAACAATGAATTTCTCATTCAATGATGTTTTGTACGTCCATGTCTTTAGAGACCTTCCTGCTTCAGCACTCAGCAGACTGCTTAGTCCGTGAGTACTGAACACAAAGTTGCTGTTTCTTAAGTGACTTCTTTATTTCCTGATTGCAAAATCAGGGTATAAATGTCACTATCATTTTAGATACTTGACAGATCTAACCCTGTAGCCATGGATGTCATTCTCTGGTCTGATTCCTTTCTTGCAAGCCACAATATGGTTTTACAGTTTCCAGAAATTTAGAAAGATCCCAAGGAAATTTATTTCATCAGTGTTGCAAGTAAATTCTTTTTATTAAAATGTATGAATAACAACAGGGTCAGTTAAAAAAAGGTGAGTCCTTAGTACATGCTGATTTGTTTTTTAGACAACAGGTAAAAAGGAAAGTATTATTTTAATTTTATGGTTCAGGAAGCTGAAGTTGATTTGCTCAAGATAAGAGCACCTGACCGAAATTAAAGAAAGTAAGTACTTTTCATCTGGCTTTCTGAATTGTGCAAAACAAGTGTGATGATGTAACTAAGGGCTCAGAGTTCAGAAGACAGTAATGGACCACACTCTGGGGTCTTCACATGGGGGTAAACTTTGAGTGTCTGAATGTGGAGCTAATGCCTGTTTTGAGTCCCATGGAGCCACTTCACACTGATAAAGTCCCCAGAAACGATGGTGCTGCTTTGGCAAAGATGGTCCTGGAGAAGCTCTATAGTCAAAGGGATGCAAGAAGAAGAAAGTGAGAAATTCTCTTTGCTTATTTCTCATTTTCCTGACCCAGCAGATAGTCATCTGGGGACTTGCTCATCCTATGCTTCTTACCTATAAAAATTAGTCCTCATAGGAATCTTGCCCTTCATATTTAGCCACCAGAAACCTCCAACTTGTACCGTGTAGCAGATCATCTATTGTCTGTTGGGAAGTCATAATACACTGGGTGTTGCAGGAACTGAGGGAATAGAAATGTAATGATGATGTGTTTGTGTTGGGGGAAAGGAAGGGGAAGGTAGGAGTGAAAAGAGGGAGAATTCACCTTCTTTCTCCTACCAAAAAGCAATCACAATTTATGAGCATAACTTACTACCAGGATTCCTCAGTTGGGGAAGCTGGGCTTTAGAATTAGTTATTTGTGGGTTTCCAGGAATAGAAAGGCAGAGTAAAGAAAAGTTCACTTTCTCAAGCACTTATTGGAGAATTTTCTTTGTAAGACTCAGTGTTATGGTAACGATGATACAAAAAATGAGCACAAGATCTGCCTCAAAAAGAGCTTAAGACCCAGTGGATGTGTCTGGCATTCTGCTTGGGTCATTGAAGAATTAACATGTTGGTTTTGGATTTCCAAATCATTGAGACACAGAAATTTGGGGAAAATTCTGTCTTTTCAGACTGGTCTTAAGACTGAGCTAAGAAAGTTTCCATGGGTATCACTAATCTAGAGAGGCTGCAGTGTTTCAAGCCTGGGACTATTTTCTTAAAACTTGTAATATGCAAAAGATATAAATTGCTTCTCAAGTAAAAAAGGCAAATGCTGAATTGCTAGGTGTTTTTCAGCCTTTATTTACCATAAAATATCCTGATGAAAATATTTTGAAGGAATAGGTTCAACATTATGCACATTGAAAATGGAAGAGAGAAAGAAAAAGAAAGGACTAGGAAATGATGTTGTAAGGGCAGGTAGGGTAGGAAACGGGATCTAAGACATGGTTAGACACAGATGCAAACTTTTGAAAGTTTTGACCATCATAACACATTTATTTATTTATTTATTTTCAGTCCTAGGAATCGAACTCAGGACCTTGCACTTACCAGGCAGGTGCAGCACCACTGAGCTACATTCCTGGCCCTATAACATATTTAAAAATGGACTGCAGTGAGAGTTCTCTTTAGCTATGTTCCCATACTCTCTTCCTCACTCTCTAAAAAAAACATCCATAATATATGCTACACTGGCATTAAAAACAACCCCTTACATATTGGCATGTGTTCACAGCAGTTGTCATCACTGTAACCTAGCTCAGTCCATGGTACCGTGGGTGATGTGGATAACTGGTTTTGCAGAGCTGAGCTCTGTCAGCATGGTTATCCCAGATGGATGAGAAAATGCTCTAAGCCTGGTAGGTGCTAGATGGTGAATCTCAAAAACTTCTTTTCACTTTATTAAGCTACTCTCATTTGTAGCACATTTTCTTGGTAATATAAAAATATAAGTAGAAGGATAAACTGACCAGACTGACAGACAGTGCAAGCTAAATCTTGCGTTCTCTACTGTGGGAAGGGCTGTCCACTCCAACTGAGGGTCCTGCAGAGGCCTGCTCTGAGCACAGGGACTGGAGGTGTTCTGCCATGGCCACCTCCATGGTAATTGAGATTCTGTTTTTACTACTTTTTGGGCTTTAGGGGTGACTTGTTGGCAGAGACATATTTATTAGTTAGCCATGAAATCCAGAACTTCAGGTTTCTGATATGACAAAATGGGAAGATCCATTCTACTTATATAGCTCCTCTTTTTGATATTTTTGTGAGGATTTCATTGATAGAATCTTGAAAAATCTTCAAAGATACTTTTAACAGTTATCTCTGCACATTCAGGAAAATAAGGACTCTCCTTTAGAGATTATAAATGTTATCTCCAGCATCAGCTAAATCAGGAAACGGAATATCTTAGGATTTGAGGTTCTTGCTTACATCACATATCAAATATCATATCATACTATCATTATTAACCTAGAGGGGATATGCTGCTCAAATAAGCAGAACTATTTGTAGCTTACAAAGCACTTTTATGTGCTATACTTGATCCTAATTGACTACTGGAGTCATGGAAATACATTTCCAAGAGTATCTAGCAAGCTCTCTGCACATAAATTGTCAGAGACTAAATTTTTTGACACTGAAAAGTACAACTGGAATTCTCCACATAAGTCACATGCCCTAAGAAGCATATATTTTAGTATTTAGTTGTTATCCATTCTGGTAATGAATCCATGTAATTACTTTAGCCATTACTGTATAAGACTGAAAATTTTTGTTTGGCTTATTTATTCTGTACCATGAATCAAAACCTATTTCCCTAGTCTCATTTCCAGGGGAATATTTTTAGGTCTTTTGATCTTATAATTTTCAGTACTAGAGTAAGTCTGATTAGATTGAATCGGTATATTAATCTTAATCTTATTATCTCAATAATTGACTTGCATATTTATAAATTCTCCCATCACACCAGCAAGAAATTAAACACCACAATTACTTTTAAATTTGACATGACTCAGTTTTCTGAAAATGCCTTAAAGTCAGAGTAATACTGACAAAATAAATCTGTTTTTTTCCTCTTTGGAAAGTTACCTAACTACTGGCTGTACAATTAACATTCGCCAGCTGTTTGGCTCCATAAAAATGAAGCAGAGATATTTTTCTCTATATCCTTTTATAATAGGACCATTACTTTCATTTTGCCCTTCTGTATTTCTGATGAAAACCCAGGCACACAGGAGAAATTCCAACAAATTTCTGTTGTAAAAATCACTTGAACCTATGATAATTCAAACTCTGAGCATAGCAACAGCTCCAAACAGGTGGCCACCCCATGACAAACAAACCTGAGCAAATATTTCCTTCAGTAAATATTTCCTGGTGACATAAAATATCATGGATCATAAATGTGGCTGCTTAATGTAAGACATGCCAGATGGAGCCTTAAAAGGATGACTGCTATGAATCCTTTATTCTACAAGGAGGGAGGTATATTTTTTGAGTACATTTATTTTTCCTGAGTGTTACACACTACAGTGCAAGTTGAACAATAACTTCTCAGCTTTATTCATATCTCAGTCATTAAGAATGAAAGACTTTCATATTCTTGAAAATTATACAAGGTAGTTTGGTTTTTGAGACATATTTATATACTGCTCTGAGAGAGATTCTTGCTTGTTTACTAAATAGAAAACAATAGAAATACATTGTTTTTAAAATGTGAATAGGAGTAATTACTGCACAAGCATCTTTGGCTTTGTTTGATATGTGTTTAGAGTCATTTTCTGCAATTTTATTACTTAATTTTTTCACAGTTAACCCTAGGATATTTGAGGGCAAAATTCTAGTTCAAGGGTTTTTTTGTTTGTTTGCTTTTAACTTTGGAAATGAAGCTGTCTGATGAATAAATAACTAAATGAAAAGTAACTGTAATCTGATTTCTGCTAAGCCTTTTGTGTGGCACCTGGATTAGTTCATGCATCATAATTTCCTTTAACAAATTAAAGTTGCTTTGAAAATATGTTAGTATTCCATTCATATCACTTCAATAGAAATCTCACTCATAGCAGAAAACATTCAGATCATTTATTTAAAGGGCCTTTCATGGAGCTGTTCTCCTAGTTCCAGACTAGGCAATTTCTCGCCTAGGCCATAACTATTATTTCTTACACATCAACTCTCCTGTGTTCTTTATTAAGAACACAGAATTTTTAGAGGAAAAGAGAAGTAGGAAATATGTAAACTTTATTGAGTATTTGTCTACTTTGTAATACATCTACTTATTCTACTTTAGAAAGAAAAGTGATCCACATGATTTTTTCTTTGTTGGTATTAAAACTCTAAATCTTATCACTTAGTGACCTTGTATTGATCTTGCACACTTGTGTGTGCTCACACACACACACACTTTTAACATCTTTACCTATATACTTTCAGTCTAGGTCTATTTTGGCAATTGCATCCATTAACTCATGGCAAAAATTTTATTGTCATTAATTACATTCCATTTGGTGACGATATTTTCCAAACCCCAAACTGGAGAAAAGTTTTTTCCAGGGATTCTATCTCTATTAGACCTTCAGCAGCAGTTGAAACAGCTGGCCTTTTTAAAAATACTTCCCTATTTGGCTTTTTTCTCTTTAGATACTCTTAAGCAGTCTTGATGACTTTGAATGGTTTCTACATAATAGAGTCTTCTAAATTTGTATCTAACTTCACTCTTGTGCTGATCAACTGCCTACTTGATTCTGCCACTTAGGTGACCAATAGACAAGTTGAAGGGCAAATTCTTAGGGCCTATATATTCACATTTTACTCACTCTACTCTTTATTTGATCCTTATCTTGTTAAAAAATTACCATCCCCACTGTTTTCAACTTCAAACTTAGGAGTCATCTCACCTCCAATACAGTAAGTGTGGTTGACAGTATGCCATATGCTCCTGTTTAACATGCTTAATCTGACCCCTTCTCTCTATTTATTTCAGAATAGGACTTGCTTTTGATTTTGCAGATCCAACGCAATCCATTTTCCCTGGAGCACTATGTGGTCACTTTCCTGCTTAATGCCATTCATTTAGTTATTTCTCATTATATTATATGTAGAGTACAACTATGTTTCCTTACCCCTTTGCCTTGGCCTTCATGTGAACCTCAATCTATTCTGCACATTAGTAACACCTGGAGAAAACTAATGCTGAAACTCCAGATACTCTGAACTGATAGTGTGCAGTGGAAGAAGATTTGGTGTCTTTTAAGTGCTCCAGAATGTGCAGTTAGAATTGAAAACATTGACTATGTGGTTGGCTGTGTAAGTATTTGTACATACACTTTCTCTGATTCTTGTTTTCCTTCTTGATACTCTAGCTACAGCGGCATCAGACACATGATGCCCATTCCTGCCCTGGAAACATTAGCTCCTTCTTGTCATTTGTTTCTTAGTGCAAATGCTACTTCCTCAAAGAAGCCTTCCCTAATCACTAAATCTCAATTGACCATCCACTAGTCAACTATTACATTCCTGCTCTTTCTTTCCTTCTTTCTTTCTTTCTTTCTTTCTTTCTTTCTTTCTTTCTTTCTTTCTTTCTTTCTTTCTTTCTTTTCTTTTTTTTGGGACTGGGGATAGAAATCAGGACCTTGCGCTTGTGTGGCAGGAGCTGGAACCACTGACCTAAATCCCCAGCCCTGCTTTTTCTTTCTAACACTGATTGTTTCTGGATTATTAATTGGTTCATTTCTGCTCATGAATGTAATTTTAATGCAAATAGAAATCAATATGCAGAATATGCTAAGTTTCACCAAATATTTGATAACAAGTGAATCAATATAATTATGGGAAAATAAGAGAATATTTAAAATTGGTATGTATAGTCCAGGAAAATCCAGGACATTTTAGTTGCTTAACAAACAAATAAAATTATGTAGCCAAGCACTTGGTATGTAGCTCAGTGGTAGAGAACTTGCCTAACATGCACAGTGTCACAGGTTCCATCCTCAGCACTGAAAAAAAGAAGTAGGAGGAGGAAGTGGAGGAGGAGGAGGAAGAGGGTAAAAATTGTGTAGCCAGTCTCAGGTTTTAAAGCATCATTCTTTGGTTTGAGGAGGGTAGAAGGAAAATGATATTGTTAATTTTTCTCAAACGTTCCAACAACTTAAATTTTAAGACATTAAATCAGAAGTATCAAAAACATCCTGCAGCCTATGATTTTATCAATAAGTGCTGCTGATCTTCCACTGTGCTATTTTCCATCATCTGGCTGGTAGAGGGGACTTAAGTGAGTATGCATGGATGTCTTGTAAACACACTATTTAGCTTAGAGTTCAGTGGAACTATCAGGTAGATTTTCAGGCTCAGTGTTTTCCAACCCTGGCTGCACATTAGAACTTTTAAGGGGGGAAACATCAGAGGGTATTTAAAATAGACATCTGAATATGGGGGTCTCTTTGCATAGGTATTTTTTTGTTTTTGCCCTCTAGGTGTCCAAGTACTTCATAGCCAGTTAAAATGCCACTGACAATCAACAGAATTTAGCCTGACAAGAGGAGAGGAAACCTACTAAATTCGCTAATACAGGTGGTAAATATCCCCAGCTGGAGAAATTCATCATTTAACAATAGGGATGCTTAGTTTTTACCTTGACACACACTGATTTTTTACTTCATCATTGTAGCTTACAAAGTCATGTATGTTATTAGAGGTCAAAAGAAGCAAACACATAAATTTTTTTGAGGGAGGAAGAAATATTTTTAAAATGCTAGTTAAGTCAGAGAAAGCAGGATGTGCTTTTTATTGAGTGAGAGACAAAGCGGTTTTGCTAGCTCAACTCTCTGGCTTCATGAAAGCATCCTGGAGCAATGTGGGGACCAGACCTTAGACCCAGGTCCTCTCTTGCCACTCACTCTGCTAATGTGCCAGTTCTGTGACCCTGTGTGAGTTAGTGAACTTTTCTCAGCCTCCTTTATTGCTCACACAAAATGTGATGATGATATCTTCCTCATTGGATTTTTATAGTAACCAGGGGCCAAGGGATGTGCAATGCCAGGCACTCCTGGAGATGTAGTTCTCTCTCTTCCTTTACTTTCTCTGCATTTCTGGTATAGTCCTTGGTAAAATTATACCTGGCACACAATGAAGGCTAAAAAGTGCTTGCAATTTTTATTATTTTAATATTTTTTTTCACATGGTATTAATTTAAAGGAAGAAGTCCTAAAGGCGGACTTTTCAACATCTTTCTCTAAGTCTTTGCTTTCCTTCAGTTGCGGAGGAACTTGAATCACATTTGTGCACTCTGAAACAGATAATGCCAAAAGAGTGAACTGGAGACAGGCAAAGCTGTGGTTAAAATAAGCATCAGCTGGCATGCCATGAAGAAGGGGAATGGCCTTTTGGTTTTACCTACTGAAGGCTTCACTACAGGGGGCTGTGTCATTTCATTGAGGATGGCTTCACAGTCCAGTCCATTGTTTCCTCTAAGAAGTAAGGGAAGCAGGGACCCAAGGGTTCTTTACAGGTACTCAGCATCCCACTGACAGGCAAATGTGCTACACACAAAAGACTCATTCCTGTTCCTTCTCAGGATGCTAGGCCTCTCCTTCCTGAAACTTGGGAAACTTAGAAAACCCATCTGATTCTCCAGCATCTCACCTCATATTACTTGATCAGGGTGTTTCAGTCATATTTTAAGGGTCCCTCCTTTCAGTGTCCTAGACATTCCAAATTTTGAGAGGAGTCATTTTGTTCTCTTTTTTGCTCTCTTAGTCTGTTTATTCATGGAAATGGTCACATGAGAGGTTTTCTTAAGTCTGATCATATAGCAGAAATAAACAATATGAACAGATTTATAAAATATTTTAAATGGACATTGATAGAAAAGGCATTCTGAGTTTGCTACTCCTTGGGAAAGATAGTTTTAGTGAGGTTTTCATAGTAGCTAGACATACAGTAAGCATAGGAAAAGTCTCATAGAAATTTCAAGTAAAAACAAATTTAATTTGTCACTAACAAATGAAGTGAAAACTTGAAAGAAATGCCTGTAAGGTGTTTTTCAAAGGTCTGAAAAGTTAGGATATTCTTTGATCCTTAAAACTTAGAATTATTAGAAACATTAGACCTAATAGGGGAAAAAAGAACAGTTCTTCCTTGATCCTTGCTCTCTGCTGGCTCCAGTCACAAAACAACCCTTCCCCAGAGTGCCAAACTTCTTGAAAACATATTCTTTACTCAAGCTTCCATTGCTTCCTTCTAGTGGCTGCTGCTACAATTTGGCATTTATCCTTACATTCCACTAAAGCCATTACTAATTCACCAGTGGCTCCCTCCTGATGACTAAGATATTAAGAAATCCCTATTTGACCTCTGTGGCTTTGAATTCTGTAAGCCTAATGAATTTCTCCTGGCTTCCATAAAGCTACTCTGTCTTGGTTATCTCCTGTCTTTATGACCCACAGGGCATCTCTTCTGGGTTCTTCTAGTTGCTGACCTTGGAAGGCTCTCTTTCTGAAGATGTTGTCATGAAGACTCCCATTTGCCACCTTGCCTTGGCCTACTGCCTAGGGCTGACAGCCTGAAAATCACCATGCCAGCCCAGACTTCTCTTCCCTGGGTCTCTGTAAGTGCAATTCCAGTATGTGTAGGCAATATTAACTTTGCTATCCTAAAAACAACTCAAAGAACTTTATTATCCACTCTGAACTTACTCCTCATCCTTATTTCCCTTTCTTGCTTCAGAGAACTGTATTTTATCCAATTCTTTGAGCTTGGAACCTGGGAGTCTTATCTTTTTCACCTAACTTCATTTCTCATATCATATTAACTATAAACTACTGCTGTGTCTTTTAGCTATATCTTCTCAACACTCCCTCCACAGTCCTATTCCCACTTCCTAAATTCAGACCCACATCATCTCTTGCTGGGACTATTATAAAGATGAACTTTTCTTCTTCTTTCTCATGTCGCAACGCTGAAATCCTGCCCCTGCTCATCCCGTAATACATATCTTCATCAGACTACCTATCAAAACAGAAAGCTTATCTTGTTTTATGTTATTTCTTGCTCAAAAAAAATCCAAGGTCTCTTTGTGTATTTAGGATAAAGCATGATGCTTATTGGGTTTTTGAGCATGAGACTTCAGAGTGGACTCACATGGGCCACTCCCTGACACAAGTCTTCTGTCCATTTCTGAGTAAGTGCATTCCTCTGTGTCTCCTGGCCTTCCTCCATGCCAACTTCCTCTTTTTCATCTGGATAACTTCTACTCATCCTTCAGGTGCCAGCTCAACAGTAACTCCTTGTATTAAGTATTCTGTGGCTTAGCAAGATTTACATACTCCATTGTGCTCTCAGAGGCAGAGAAGATTATGGTGATGAGAGCCCTCCAGAGTCAGACACAACTGAGTTCACTTAGCTCTAGCACTTCACAACCGTGAGCCTTGGACAGGACACCTAATCTTTGTAACCCTATAAAATGTTGATCATAGCAGTACATTTATGTAACAATCCTATAATGTTGATTATTTAAATATTTTGGGGAGCATTAGCTGAAATAATGACTACAAAACATTTGGGCTGATAACTGGGATATCATAGTGAGTATTACATTTTTGTGGCATTTACTCTTTTTTTTCTCTTAAATCAAACAAGTGTGTACTATGTTTCCACTTCACTACAGTTACTCATTCACTTATCCAAACCTTAGCAAGGGGTTACTATGTCAGCAGACACTATCTTCAGTCTCTCATATCCATCATCTCATTTAATACTCTTCACAAACTTCTGAAATAAATATTTTTATCATCATTTTGCAAATAAAGAAACAAGATGAGAGCAGTAAAACAACTTGCATCAGGTCACGAACAGCAATATTATCAGATCTGGAATTCAGGATGTCTATTTTCAGAGTCTACTACTCAACTACAATGCTAGGTAGTAAAATGGCATTATCTGGCATAAGTAATTAGTGGTTAAAATTAATTAAAGTGAGAAAAGCAGTAAGAAGTACATTAATGATTTAACAATATCATTTTAATATAAAACACTTAAATGCACATTAATTTACCTTTATTTTGCTGGGGTGGAGGAGAAGAAGAAGAGGAAACTCAATGCTCATTTCTTTAATATGTATCCTTAGAATTCTGAATTACCTTTCTCCCATAAACCATACTGGGAAATGCATAATCTGTAGTCTACAGTGTTAATTCCTTCAGAATGGAATGGGTCCTTACTTGCTAAGCCGTTGGTGTGACGATTTGTCTAGATTTTTATCCCTTTCCTCACCTCAATCTTGTATGTATGTATGCATTTACATATGTATTTATTTACTGTGCAGGGATTGAATCCAGTGCCTCATGCATGCTAGGCAAGTGGTCTACTACTGAGCTACACACTCAGCCCATTTTATTTTGAGACAGAGTCTCAATAATTTGCCCAGGCTGGCATCAAACTTGTGATCCTATTACTTCAGCCTCCCAAGTAGCTGAGATTACAGGCATTTGCCATTGTTCCTAGGTTCTCTCCTCAATCTTTTAAAGCTTCCATACATGCATCTAATTCAAAAGAATTTTATTTTGGCCATGTACCCTGACTGAATATCTCTAGAGAATTCACTTTAGTGTTCACGAAACTAACAACCCATTTTTATTGTACTATATTTCATGGGCTATTGAATTAAGCTATGTAACTATAGTACCAACCTTGACTGGTACTATAGGTTGAGAAACAAATACTCTTACTCATAATAAAACACTGGATTTGTGGGGAGGAGCAGGCAAGTGCTTATTCTCTCACCCTAAATGATCAGTAGGCTCTGTTAGAAGAATAATCAATGTGTTTCAGAAGGGAATGGAGAGTCTTGGTAAATTGGCCACTTAGAGATTTAGATAGAGTCTGCTGTAGTGTTATACTCCAATACTTTTTACAAAATGACATAAAATCCATTTAAACATTATATTCTAGGCCTAAATCTCAGTGTTTTCATGAAGTGACTTCCTGTTCTTAAGCAAGGCACTTATCATTTCATGGTTTAGTCCATGTGACAATGGAAAGTTATTCTACTAGGATCAGAAGCAAAAAATGATGAGTACTTCATCAATGGAATGGTATGGTTTGTAATTAGCAAATGATTAGTGTGGAAATTACCAGCATGGAGCAGTAAAATATAAGCTGTAGGCATTGATTTACCATCAATGTTACATGTGGATTTATATCAAAAGTAGTATCTCTAAGCCTTAGAAGAATTACTGTGCAGACACAGTGAAAAACAATGGGAAATGAGGTGCATATTCTTTTTTTAAGAGTCTTTCTTTCAAATGATCAAGTATTATTCTTTCATGTTTTTATTAGTGCCTTTAAGACGTTTTAGCACAGACATAGTCAGTTTAAAATATTCAGAATTAAGCAAATCTAGGCTCTTAGAAGATATGCTCAAGTTCTTGTTGGCCTGAAGAAGCTTAAGTGAATTGTCTAATCATGTAAAACAATCTGTGCAATGAATCAAATAGAGGAAGTATGACAGCAATGGTCTGGTAGTAATTCACAGCCTCACAGCTGAACTGCAGGTGAGTTTATCTAGTTGTAGAGGAAGAGGGGAGTATGACTCATGGAAAATCCTATAGTTCCAGAAGAATCCCACGTTGTAGCCAATCTTGTGCTACACAGAGTTTCAGGACAGTGTCTGAACATACACTAAACAGATATTGAAGGAAAAAGTTTAATGTGCAAGACATTGGATAGATGATTAAGCATGAGTTCTCTTCCTGACAATGTCTCAAACTTATAGAACAACTTTTGATTATCCATTTATTATATATCACTCACGCTAAATTTGTGGCTAATGAAAAATTTGTCATAAAATGCCTTAAGGCACTTTTTCCATTTTTTAGTGTTTCCTTCCCTTCAGTTTTTGTTATGAACAACTTAATTTTTGTAGAAAACTAGTAGCCTTTTTGTGTCTTCGAGGCACATTTCTTTTTTTTTTTTTAGTTAAATTCTTTTATTGGTGCATTGTAGGTATACAACACAATTACATTTCTCATTGGGAATTGTACCTTTACATAATGCATCTTGGTTCTTATTTTTTCCTCATTCCTAGCCCTCCCTTCACCCCCTCCACCCTTCCCTATTTACAAAGACTTTATTTCCATTTTTTCCATTTCTCATCATTTTTCCTTTCCCTTCTTTCCTTTCCCCTGCCCCTCCCACTACCCCTACCCCTTTGGACCCTTTTCTTCCTATTTTACATTTTTGATTATTCATTCTAATCATTGGTATATTTTAGGTATACAATATAATGACATTCATCATTGGAAATTTGCACCTTTACATAGTCTCTCTTGGTTCTTATTTTTCACCCTTGCCCAGTCCTCCCTTCAACCCCTCCATTCCTCCCTATTTACAAAGATTTTATTCCTATTTTTCCATTTTCTCATATTAATCCCATTCCCTTCTATCCTTTCCTCTAGCCCTCCCACTTCCTTCCCCTTTGCCCCTTTTCTTCCTATTTCACATTACCTATTATACATTTAGTCCTTATTTACACTTTCAGTTTCTCACACCAGAGAAACTATTCAGAATTTATTCATGTGTGTCCTGTTTATTTCACTTAAGAGTATTGCCTCAATGTGCATCCACTTAGCTATAAATGTCTCTAATTTCTCATTTTTTATGGCTGAGTAGTACTCCATTTTATAAAAACCCCACATTTTCTTTATCCAGTCTCCAGTTGATGGGCATTTGGGCTGTTTCCAAATTTAAAGTCCCAATCCAAAAATGGGCATCTGAAATGAACAGACATTTCTCAGACAAACAAGTAGAAATAGCAAATAAATACATGAAAAAATGTTCAACATCACTGGTCATTCGAGAGATGCAAATGAAAACAACGCTGAGATTCCACTTCACTCCAGAAAGAATGGCTGCTATCATGAAATCAACCAATAAGAAATGCTGGTGGGGCTGTGGGAAAGAGGAACCTTGCTCCACTGCTGGTGGGAGTGTAGACTGATGCAACCACTGTGGAAATCAGTATGGAGAAACCTCAAAGAACTAGGACTGGAAGTCCCATTTGACCCCGCTATTCCACTGCTGGGGATCTTCCCCAAAGAATTAAAAGAATCATGCCACAGTGATATATGTGCGCCCATGTTCATAGCAGCACAGTTTGTAATAGCTAAAACTTGGAGGCACATTTCAATATAGAAATACGAATTTAAAAATGGAATTGCCCTTTTTAGTGTGCTGATTATGGGGAAAGGTCTCATTAAATATAAACCTCACAATGTATCTCACTCAACATCTAAAACAGTAGCAGACACACAGTAGGCACTCAACAGTTATTGAACTAATGAACCACATCTTCTACATCAAGTTCCAGAAGCTGTTTAAACCACTGCAAAAAAACCAAGTTATCTTGTTTGAGCAGACCAGATACGTGAAATTTGGAAATATACAAACCTAATAAATGACATTATTTATAGCAGGTTTCGATAATCACATAAAACAGAACGTCAGAAAAATACCTGATTAAACAGCATCATCTTCCCGTAGGGCAAAAACTTGTTTCAATTAAGGAACTCTATTAAATCCATGCCAGTTTTCTTTCTGATTCTATCTGAATTGTTAACTGGATTAACTTTATTTTCTTTCCAGAGAATAGAGAAAAAGTAGCAAATCATATTTTACTGTTTTTCAGTGGCTTTCACAACCTCCCCAGGATGGGCTGATAATCCTAGGGAAATGCAAAAAATGACTAACAGTAATTTAGGCAGTTCTCAATTATTCAAGAGCTCATTATCCAGGATGTGGGCTGTTTATAATTCCCTTTTCCTTCCTTTCTCCCACATATTTTTGTTAGGAAGAGAAATGTACAGAGGCTACATTCATATCAAAAGGGTTTTGTACTGATTAGTAGCTTCGATCAAATGTTTTTGCAATTAACTTCTAAAACAAGGTTTATGAATTATTTGTGGACTTAGGTTATACCTAGGAACCATTCAAATTATTTAAAAAATTATAGCAATACTCCACATTCCCTTCATGCTAAAAATAGTTTAAATTGTGAGAGATTAGATTATAAACCTTTTTTTTTAAAACTTTGAGGATTTAACTAAATAGTTACTAGTAATGAATGTAGACTAAGATATTCATGATTTTCGCCTGGAGAATGCATGCTGTGTTTTGGCAATATAATAAACTTCTGTACTGTCAGACATTTGTAGGTTTAAGGTTCTGGTCTCCTCTGGCAAACTTTTATTGTCCAGGTGCTGGGTAGAAAGCTTGGGGCCAGAAAATAAAGATCAAACAAACCCTTCCATGTAGTAGACCTTGGTCTTCTAGAAAAGCCCAGAACCAAATACATAATTATAAAAACAAGATGTTGAGTGAAATAAACCAGACACAAAAAGACATATACTGTATAATCTCACTTAAGTGTAGAATTTGAAACAGTCAAACTCACAGAAGCAAAGAGTAGAAAGGTGGTTACCAGAAGCTGGGTGTTGTTGAGGGTAGGGAGAGATGTTGGTCAGAGGATCCGAGTTTTAAGTTATAAGAAGAACAAGTTAAGGGGTGCTGATGTATAGCATGGGTGGCGGTGGATGTGTTGATTAATTTGATTGTGGTTATCATGACATAATATCTATATATACTAAATCATCACATGGTATACTTTCAATCTATTCAATCTTTGTAAATTAAGAATTTAAAATAAAAATGTGGTAAATTCAATGGGAGAGGTTACAGGGGGCATATAGAATTAGAATGCTTATCATTGGTTACCTACCTCAGCCTGAGGCAGTCAGGGGACCTATCCTCCTATACAATAAGCAACTGGACTGGATTTAAAGAGTGATAAGGTTAGGGGACCGGGGATTTAGCTCAGTGGTTTCGTCGCCTGCTGCGCAAGCGCAAGGACCCGAGTTCAACCTCTGGTACCAAAAAAAAAAAGAGTGATAAGGGTTAACTAGAAGAAGATGGACAACCTTTTAAGCAAAGGACAGTGTATGAAGTCATAGACTCAGAAATGTTACCATGGCACATACATAGAGACAGGAGTTTTATAAAACACCTGGGGCGTAACTTCTCATTTGACCAATCTCCTATGTGTATGGTAGTATATGCACTGACCAAGAGGCAGATCGCCGCTCTTATGGAGCTTACTTTTCATGGAGGACAGCAAGCAAGAAAACGAGCCTTCTGAAGTTATAGATTTTGCAAGGAAAACAAAAATGGTTTATGGGATAGAGTTAGCAATGTGTGGGAAGATGAACATTTTAGATAGTGCAAGAGCTTTTCTGAGGAGGTGACATTGCACTGCACATTAAACCCTGTGAAAACTCAAGAGAAGAGATTTCCATACAGAGTGACCAGAAATTGGAAAGGCTTTAAGGAAGGAATAAACCTGGATACTCAAGGCCTAATTGATGAGCCATTGTAGAAGAGTGAGAAGAGGTAGAAAGGTAGGAAAGGAGTTTGGAGAGGGGACTGGTTCTTCAAGGTCTTGTGGTCCAGGGTAAGGCTTGGATTTCACAAGAAGTCATTTTAAGGATGCAATCTGACTTATGCTCTAAAAAGTCCACAATGGCTACTGTGTGGGGAATTGTATGGG
Source organism: Heterocephalus glaber (assembly GCF_000247695.1). The sequence goes on from NW_004624744.1 coordinate 18,431,491, forward strand.
GAGGGAAGGAAAATAGAAGCTGGAACCCTTTGTAGAAGGCTAAAGATAATAGTGGTTTGAATTTTTTTGTAAAGTGGAAACAAATGAATCACTTAAGATAATATGTAAAAGTCAAAGAACTATTACAAAGAAGGGTTCTGTAAGGACAATATCAGAGCTGTGTATAATACAAAGTAGATTCAAGCATCAGACAATGAGCAAAAGGTAAACTTTGAAATTCCTTACAACCCTAATTAGGTCTGAATCCATGACCATTTTTATGAATAATAAAAGCAATCTCTTATAATAATGGCTTGAAAAATTCTTAAAAAGACCCAAAGGAAGAAAGACTTAATAGCTAAACACTGTCCTCAAGAACTCTGCCAAGGTCAACAGAAATTTTTCAAAAGGGAATTGAACTTCGATTTGAACTTCATTCCTAGCCAGCAAGACAAATACAGTATTGGGGAAATTACTTGAATGGCAATAGGTCTCACCCAGGAGTTATCCAGAAAACGTGGACGGGAAGAGTCTTTTAGGAAGGATGAGCTGGAAGATGGCTGTCTCAGAAAAGGAGTGGTAGGAGCAAGGCACTCCAGGCTTAGAGTCCTCACAAGGGTTTTGGTGATCAAAGTGAAACAACAAAGCATTTTTGCATACTGTCATCATCTCTGAGCAATCCTAACTACAGCCATGCATTGCTAAACAACAGGGATACGTTCTGAGAAATGAGTTGTTGGATGAGTCCTTCATTGTATGAACATCACAGAGCATGCTCACCCTAACCTAGATGTTTGGGCCTCTTGATATAAGAGATGAGGTAAACATGAGATATATGAGGCTGCTGCTAGCGTAATACAGAATACCATTTTACAGCAGATTTCTTTTTATAAGTAGAGAGTATACTCTAAAATCGTGATAAAAAGTTTATTATAAAATAGTAAAAACAAAAACCAGTAACATATTCATATATTATCAACTATTATGTAATGTATATAAGTTGTATGCACTTTACTTTTATACAACTGACAGTGCATTAGGTTTGTTTACATCAATATTATCACAAACACGTGAATAATGCATTGTGCTATGATAAGGCAGTTATCATGTTACCAGGTGTTAGATTTTTTGGCCTCCATTATAATTTTTTGGGACCGTCATTGTGTATGTGGTTTATCAATGACCAAAATGTCATTATGTGGTATATGGCTGACTAAATGGATTACTCTCAATTATTAGTAAACATTATGCAAGAATTAGTTACTGGTGGAGAAAGTGCTACCAAAAACTTCTTGACAACTCATACCAACACACTATTTGGAAAGGGTAGATGTTTCCAATGTGATTTTTTTTAGGGGGGGGTACTGGGGATTGAACTCAGGACCTTGCACTTATCAAGCAGGTATAGTGCCACTGAGCTAAATCCCTGGCCCTCCAACGTAATTTTTTTTTTTTTCAATTTGGATGAGGAGGGCCAGGGGTCTCTCTGCCTCTAGAGGACAAAGAGCCCCATGCTGACAATGCTCTTCACTTTTTTTTTTTTTCCCTTAAATTCTTTTATTGGTACATTTTAGATATACAACACATTTACATTTCTCATTGGGAACTTGTACCTTTTCATGATGTATCCTGGTTTTTTATTTTTTCCCTATTCCCTGCCCTCCGTTCACCCCCTCCACCCTTTCCTATTTACAGACTTTGTTTCCATTTTTTTCCTTTTTTCATAATTTTTCCTTTCCCTTCTTTCCTTTCCCCTACCCCTCCTCTAATGTGATTTAAATACAGGGATTATCATGAAGAAACTCTGGGCTGAAGGAAAACAAATGAGAATTTATTAATGATTTGAGATTTATGCAGTTTGCAATTGATTTAAATATTGAAATAGGCTTAAAATGTAGTTCCAATTTTGGGAAGTTCTTTAGTCTTTAATGCTTTAAATGTTACAGATAGATATCTTTCTACTTGAGAATATTAACATTTTTCAACAGCTAAATTATATTTGCAGTCATTTTCTTAAAGAAATAGAAGAGGAATAATGCAAGATGAAGTGGAAAGGATACATTAGCCATATAATTTAAGATGAAATGATTTCAATATCAGGATCTTATAGGTATTTTAGTCTTTATTTGTCAAATTGCTATACAATTTTCAATTTCCTCTGATCATAAGGACAGTCGGAAGTCATACAATAAAGTAAAAGTTCCTGAGCTGAGTGGGGAACGCAAAGCATTTGGCTCTTAGCTTTGAGTTGTAACCGCTGTATTTTACTTACAGCTTTGAACATTATTAAGTGACATTTCAGATATAGAGACTTTGATTTATAGTGAAACAGCAATTTTAGAGCACGGTTTTATTCAGAGCTACTGACCCCGATAAACAGGAAGCTCAATCCTGTCTCCCAGGTAATGTCCACAGTGACAGGAAGAAGGGAACTCTATAAATCGCAGTAACACTCAATGAATAAACTGGAAAAGTAGTGGAGGATATTGAAATGCCGAGTCACTGAGACGCAGCAGTCCATTTCTATACAGCTCTCATATATTTCATTTTGTGTTGAGCCGAGAAGAATGCTCAGCAACTTTATCCTTTATATCATACAGTCATCAGTTGTTTTTTTTTTTCTGAAAACAAGTGTTATTTAAATAAGGGCTTAAATACATTACATAACATCAAAATGGGGAGGAAAAAAACAAAACCAGTTTGTTACTTCGCATGGCATTGGGTGGCTGCTCCAAGTGGGGTGCAAGCGGTCACCGGCTACACTGTCGGTCAGGTGGGTTTGTTCCCTTGCCAGAAGTTTAACTGCACCAGGCTGGCCTTGCATGCTGGGGTGCGGTGTCCTTAGCTAGCCTGTCTGGTCCCCAAGCCCCTGGCAGCCAGCTAAGTGTCACTGCCTTGCTAGGGAGGGCCCCCAGTTCTGTCACCTTTTCTTTATTTACCTTTAATTTTATATTCTGAAGTTGACAATTTACTGTAAAAATGAAAAGCTCCACAGCCAGATGGGAAGGTTTTCAATGAGCCCTAAAACTGAAGACTTTTTAAATTAAACATGTGAACTGAATTCCAAAAGGGGTAAATGAAAATTAATAGGGTCAGAGTTGGAGAAACATGTCAAATACATTTAAAAACTGTCATTTTTTTCCTGTTCTCATTGGTGAGCTCAGGCACCAGGTAGTGTATAGTATTGTGATGCCCGGGGAGATTACTGGCAGGAAGTGGTCTAGTTTTAATTCAGCTTAAAGATGTCAGCCAGTCTGGCCATTCAGCCTGAGAAACATGAACACTGCGCAGAAGCTGTTCTGCATACAAATCTCTGTGTGGCAGGATTTTACCTTTTATCCCTATGGGCAGTACAGAGGAGGCTGAAAAGGAATCTTTCAAAGGGAGACTGCTCTGGCTTGGATAAAGATTGAGTGTGTCCCCAAGGCTTCACGTGCTGGAAGCCTGGTCCTCAGTGTGGCAGCACTGGGAGTGGTGGAACCCCTATGGTGTGGGGATAGTGCTCAGTCATGAGGTCGCTGAGGCTGCAGCTGTGGGAAGAGGTTATCAGGCTTCTCGTGGGACTGCTGTTCATTCTCAAAAGGGTTGTTATAAAAGAGGAAGACTGACCGCCCTCCTGTTGCCCTCTGGTCCCAGTCTCACCATATGATTGTCACTGTGAGGCCATCTACCGTGTGATTCAACCAGGGGAGCCTAACCAGAGCCAAGCAGATATTAGAGTCTTGCTCTTGAACCTCTAAAAGTGTGAGCTAAAAATGCTCTTTATATGTTACCCAGCCCGAGGTACTTTGTTATAGTGACAGAAAACACACTAATACAGAGACCAATATCTTCATTTAATGGAGATAAAAATTCTACATTACCTTTTACTTTGAAGGCTAAGTGTGCAGTCCAGCATTCTCTGATTGAGTTTCCTATACTAAAGCCTTGACTGGCATTTATTCAGAGAGCAACAAGCTAAGCTGTGACTGAGCCATGAGTCAGGAGGACATTGGCTACATTCCAGCAGTTTGTGTACTTGCTGACTGGGGCAGAGGGAATCACCACAGAGCTCAGCAATCAAACTTCTTAAAAATTGGCTGTTTAGGTACCACCTGCCTTCTTACCATCACCTGCACTGTAGGTAGTACTGGTAGCTATGTTTAAAGGGGGAGGTGCCAGCCAAACCCTATGCTTGGCTTTCCAAGCGACCCAGTAGGAAATTAGGCTACAAAGTTGGGCTGGGATTAGAATATATTACTGTGTTATGTGGAGCTTGACTGAGTCGGAGTGACTTCTAGAGAAAGATGATGTTGAATCTAGACACCATTTAATATCTCTCAAACAAAGAGACATGTTTTCTAAATATCTTCCTCAAGTGAGAGGAGGTAACAGCTGAACTGAAAGGATAGGTAGGAAGCCAGGGGCCAATGAAAATTATTCTTTTCATAAATCTTCACTTTTCCAGGGCAGCAAAAACAATAAAACTTCTGTGTGAAAACTCAATCTTTGTTTCCATAATTAGAAAACTAAGCTGTATAACTGTTGGCTGGAAAGGAGAGAGTATTAATTATAAATACCACACAGCAAGTGATGGTAGCGTTATCATATGGCCCACCCACAGGAGCTATTAACTCTCACAGATGCTATTTTAGACAACTCAGTTTCAGTCTAATGTTGGTTTATTAGTACAAAGCATGAGACTGCAGCATTTCTGATATGCTGTGCTTAAAAGGATCATGAGGAAAAAAGGCCAAATTCATTTCAGATGTTTGGAATAATGGAGTTCTGGTGTAGGAGACTTCAAATGAACATTCAGCATTGAATTTTCCTTCAGGAGTGACAAACTGCATACTTTATAAGAAATTAATGAGTGTATAAATTCCAAAATTATTGTAGCAGCTCATTGTTTGGAATAGTTTTCTATACACATTTTTTGATTTATAAAGAAGCCACTGAACCTAAGAATAAGAAGTAAATCAGGTGTTTTAAGTGTATGCATGCACACATAGAATTTTAGAGTGTTTTTAATATTGCAACCATATTATACATTAATTTATCACTTTTAAAAAATCTGGGATTCTGAAAATTTTTGGAAAAAAGCATGGTGGCAGACAAGCAATGAGGACAATATTTTTTATTACACCAATTTTAAAAACCAAGAACTAGATATACCTAAATGTGGGTGACTTTTCTTAGAATTCACATTGACTTCCTGCCTTGAGGGTCTAACTGGGATGACCCAGATGGTTGAGAAACTGCACCTTGGGCCGGGATTTAGCTCAGTGGTTTCGCCGCCTGCTGCACAAGCACAAGGACCCAAGTTCGATCCCCGGTACCACAAAAAAAAAAAAAGAGAAACTGCACCTCAATCCTGTAGCCAGCTCCACCATTTCCAATTCAAAAGAGGTTTAAAAACTCTCACCTCCAAAAACTTGTGTCTCATTCTCTCATTTACTAAGTGCTACATTAAAGTGGCTCATAAAATGACCTACTAGCCCTTACAAATATGCTAGGCTAAAATAACAACAAGTATATTATTCACCAGTCTGTTGAGCTTATGTTTATACTGCGCTATTTCTAATCTAGGCACTTGATTCTTTGGCCTAACAGTCACTACAGAAAAATAAATAAATAAATAAATAAATAAATAAAACAGGAAGGAAGAAGATGCAGTTTAAATGACCTAATATTAATTCTAAATTCTTTAGGGTCCAGTGCAATGTAGATTAAATAAGATAAATTCATCTTTGCTTTAAGATGATTCCTGCTTTTCCTGTGAGTTTTCTGGGGTGTATTCTATTTAAATCACATATAGTGTTAGATCAAAGAATAATGAATCACAGAGTCACAGAATATCAAAACTCCAAGGAACATAACAGGTCATCCATTGTCCAGTTGAGGTTGGATAATTTATTAGATTCAAGGTCCCTAAGCTGGCCTGGCAAACAGCAAGGGCTCCTCTCTCTAAAGACTTGCTCTGCAGGTGGTTAAGAAGATATGCATATGATCTATAACTGATTTACAGAACCTGTGTTAATGCATGCTGGTCTCTGAACTGTGTGTCATGATTACTACCCTTTTGTTGGCCATGTTAGATTTATCTGCCTCAGGCCCAACCCTCAAATCCCCATCCCACAGATGTTTGTAAAGGATACTTGTTAGAAGCAATCATAGAAACACAAATGAGACCCTGTGAACAAGGAGTCCTACATTGAAAAAGCTAAAAATATTCACCAGTGGAGTTGATAACATCCTCCTGAGCTCCCAGGGCCCACACAAACCAAACATATGTAAATAAGGACAAGAGGATGAATAAAGAGCAATGAGCTTTTGAAAGCACAGGAAATAATCAAATGGCTTTTAATGAAGGGCACAGCCTGGATTCTGTAATCTAAAATGTGACCAGCCTATTCTTAACTGTAGGTCATTTTCTGAAAAACTCATTTGTACAGCCACTTATCCCACTGTCCCCCCATTATTAAAAAAAAGGCTGGAAGCTGGTGGGGGGTGGGTAGGCAAAGTGCTTCTTTGCTTTTGCTCCAAGGCTGAGGGGTGTTGCCATTGGATTGTTTACTGTGAGTCACAAAGTCAAGTCACGCATCTGTGTTTTTTAAATATATATTTACTTAGAGGGGAGAATAAAGGACATACTTTTAAAAATACACGCACAAATCTTGTTATCTAAGGGACAGCCACAGTTCCTCTTAGGTCAAACTGGTGCTCTGAAAGAGTTGCTTGAGCCTTCTCCATAAGGGATGTTCAAAATTGGCAGCCTGGGGGCACAATCTGTTGCAGATGGTCTTGCTCCTCAGAAAATATTTTTACAAATTAGAATTTCGGTTTTGTTTTTTTTTTTTCATGACATTACCTGCATACAGCTCCTTCCTCTACAGGGTCCACTATTCCACAGATGTTGGCTGGAATCAGCCTGTGGGGAACTGAGTTTTCAGAAATTGTTCCAGGGAGAGAAAGAGGCGGTGGAAAGCCCTGACCAGCAGAGAACAGCTGGTCTCTCTGGCCTTTGTCTCCGTCAGATGGGAAAGGCACTGAAGTGAGGTGAGAAGCCTGTGAGGTGTGTTCTGTGTTAAGAATTCCCTTGGCATCAACATCAGGGATGAGTGGTGCCTTCCTGGGTCCCTTGACAGCTCTCGCATGACACAGTCTCATCTACTTAAAAACTTCTGCTCCCACCAGTGGAGAATCGGTTGCTCGAGTTTCTCTTTGCAACAAATACCATGTTTAGGTTACTCTCTGCCTCCAGAGCCCAGTATAGAACTGATTTACTGGGCCATTTTGATACAGAATTTCAGGAGGTCTCTAAATAGGAGGCACTGGAATTAATACTAGATCCTTACAATATTTTATTTGTACTTTGTTATTGTTCTGAACATATAAAGTATAACTCAGGGAAATACAAATTTAGAGTAGGGAATAAATGATAATTCTCTTATTTATATGTTGTGATTAATATGATTTACATATATTATACTTATAAAAATTACAACAGGTGACAAACGTGAAATTAGAATGGAAAATAAAACTACACAAACAGCTTTTTGTTCACCTACAAGAGAAATAAAATAGTATAATCATGATAGAGCAGACTTCATAGTCTGCCTGGGCTTAAATGCTGAATTAACTTCATGACTAAACATTAGGCAAATTATTTTTCCTGCCACAGTTTCCTTATCTATAAAATAGGGATAAAAACAGTAACAATATCATAGAGTTATAAGGACTTAGTGAGAAATACAAGCCCTTGGCACTGTAGCATATAACCAGTCCTTGATTTACATTGTTGCTATTATTGTTCTTATATAGTATAACTGAAATGACTTTGAATGACACTTCTTTTAAGAATTTTAGTAGCTTTACAAGTGTCACTCTTGATTCTCGAATTTCTCACTAATTATTATTATTCATATCAACCACTGCTCAAGTCTTGGAATGAATGAGTGATTTGGTTTATAGTTACATATAAGTAATTTAGCCTAAAACATATTTTAACAACACAGTTTCATAGTTTAAGTCTCAAAATTACTTGTTAGGGCAAATAAACTCTAGGATAATAAAAATGAAAATTGATCAAATCAAAATACTTGATGAATTGAAATATTTTAACTAATACCCCAGATAACAGTAATAAAATTTAATACTGCTGGGAAGGGAAAGAGAGAGTGAAAAAGATGAAGATGCAATATGCATTTGTACCAATTTCCCATGATGAACGTGTTTATTATATATTACAAATATATACTAATATAAAACTGATCCAGAAAAAGTATAAAATTTCATTTATTGAACTTCTATGCTAATATTTTCTACAAAGTACTTTCTGCAGTCAATATTTCTAAGAATTATGTGTTTGTATTTGAAAATGAATGCCGCACCACCTGAATACTAGTAAAAAGTAAAAAATTAGTACTTGATTTGTGGAAAAAAAAAGAATGACTTGGACAAGCTTGAGACTCTTCCCCTTAGTTTCCATCAGTACCCTTAAAGCCATCTCATACCATAAATAATCTATATGAAACTCTACTATCTCCACCCCAGTGAAGAAATTTTGGAGCTACCCTTATGCAACATACACTAATAAGAATAGGACTTTCCATGGTATTGCTGAAATACCATGGAATGGGGCTGGAGATTTAGCTCAGTGGTTCTGCAGCTTGCCTTGCAAGCACAAGGATCCGAGTTCAATCCCTGGTACCAAAAAAAAAAAGAAATACCATGGAATGGTATTTCATGCCAGGTATTGGCATGCATGGGTTAGATTACACTTTCTTCTACTCTTATACCACTCAGCCTGTTTTCTCAACATAAGGGAATGTAGAAGAGTATTTGGCACGCCTGGTATACACAAATTGGGCTGAATGTTCATGATGCTCATCTCAGCAGGGTGGCAGCTGAATGGGCATCATCTATCAAATAATGCACATGACAGATGTTAAATAGAGCTACCTTGAACATGCCTAGCCAGGTTAGATGCTAATGTTAACATCTTACATAGTATCCTTCCAGATTATAATTTTAAAGCAGTCTTTCCATTCTTTGATCATGGCCAATTGAGAGAATTGCCTAAAGAGGAACGTTATGAAAAATTCCCCTAAAAGGCAGAGTGAATTAGGTTTGTCACTATTGCCACCTCACCTTTGGCCATTTCAAGAAAAAGGGTATTTTTGAACTGATTGACTTTTCAGAATGCCTTTGCTGACATCTCAGAGATAGGCACCAATCAGAAATCAGTATCACCTAACCAAGGATGAACTTCCCAACAGATCAGACTTGTAATTTGGACAGTGTCATCAGTGCTTCTGAACAGAATATATTTCATACAGGTAGTTATGGTAAATGGACAGGCCAACACACTTGTAACTATGGAATTGTAGGTAATATGTAACTATGTAACGGTTTTTAGGGCATACCCTGGCTATTGCAGATATTTCCTGCCAGCATATTTAGAAAGAGACCAGACAAATGACAAAGATGACCAGAGAGAACTTGATGCATAAGAAGAAAGTTCTCGTGGGAAGTCTGGATAGGGAGGATGGGGAAAGCAAACTCAATAAGCAACAACAACAAAGTATAAGCTCTGAATACCTAATCATCTGTGTGCCTTTTCATCTTATATCCCCCAAATTTGGGCAGCTATGCCTACTTAATCTAGGGGAAAGTTTGACCAACCCTCTCATTGTGGGACATTTATCTATGGATGAAGATATTTTTGATTGTCATAGCTGTTTGTTAATGGCCAAAGCCCAAATATGCTGCTAAACATCCTACGAGGCCAGGAAAGTGTCCCACGACAAAGAATGATCAGGTCTAAAATGTCAATAGTGCCGAGGTTGAGAAAGCCTGCTTTAACCCTTCCCTCGGGGTGTGACCTGACTAAACTTGGGTTAATGCTGGCCCTGGTCAGGGTCCTTTAGCTGGTACCTTAATGCCTAGGGAGCACTAACCTTGCAACTTGGCCTACTTTGCCCTTGAACCCCAGTGCTTGGCTCTCTCTTCTCTTCCTACGCCACATCCTTGAGCTCTTCCTCAAATTTCCTGAGGAAATCAGAAAGGAAATCAGGAAGGAACACGGTATTAGCTTTCTTCCTGAGACTTTCAAGTTCTTCCTGAATCCTGCCCTCTTGTTCTCAGGCTGAGATTCTGGCCTGCCATGGAGTCTTTCTGAAAGCAGCCATGCCATGCTGCAGATGTCTGTTTACTGTTCTGCTCATGGGCCTTCCTGAGGACTGCTGCCATTGGAGCATCCACAGGCATGCTCTCCTCTTAGATTTCAGGGCTTGGGGTCTGTTTGCTTCATATGGTATTGAGTGCTCTGCTCTGCCTGGATCCTGGAATACTTCATATTTCAAACCAGTGACCTTTTACCACACTCTGTTCCTACTTGCCTGATCTGAGAGGCTTCCCTGGTCTCTCTGCCTGCTTGTTTCCTGTATGGCCTGTCCTACCACTCACTGAGATTTGGCTATCACAGAACCTAAATTTCCCATCTCAAGCTTGCTCACCTCCCCATAATAAATACTTATCAGATATCAGTTTATATTTAAAGAATCCAGAGAAAATTCTGCTCCTTTAAAAATCAGTTTATTTAAAATACATTTTTATTGTTGAAATGATAACAGCAGAATGCTATAGCTCAAAGAAAAAATTAAAAGAGAGGAAATCACTTTATCTGCTAGCAAGTAAATTAAATATTTAAGACAATGCCACAGCAAAACTGGATGCTTTTCAAATGAGCCATTTCATGAAAAGATTCTTAGGTAACCACTAGTATTAACTGTTAGAGAGGTTAATTACATATCATATTTCCCTTTTGCATCATTGTAACTTTTTTGTTAATGTAGCCTTTCTTTAATTATATGTCCATCTCCTGTGTAGTAATTGCAATTTTGATAATTTTTCTGGAGAAACCACAACTTTAGCTAAAGCTAGTTCTGGTCATATCTCTCAGCTAATAGCTGGGAGCTTTTTCCTTCAACATTATATGTATCATCATAAACAAATATGGCTGAGTACTTATTATGATGGAATGTTTGAAAAAATATCATTTGGACCAAGAGAAGAACAGAATAATTTCCTGAGGAGTTAATGAATATTGTTAAAGGGAAAAGTATAGCTGTGAGGTTTGGGCAAGGGGTCAGCTCTGAAGCATTTATACCCAGTGAACACACATGATTATTTTCGATGTACTGCATCTATATTGATTTCTGAAGTGAAAACAAAAAGCACCTTTGGCCCTAGTAATAATAACAATGGTCATTTATTGAGCACTTAATTTGTTCTGGGTAGCAAAGCCTTTTACATGGATTATCCCATTTGATTCCCACAATGGCTGTCTGAGGTAGGTGTCATTGTTATCTTTACTTTACAGATTATGAAACTGACACTTCAAGAAGAAAATTGGCCCAGATCACATAGATAGTAAATGATAGATAACAGCTTTAAATTTAGATAGCATGACTACATCCCAATACTTAATTTCTATCTATCCCCCTTATTGTTAATTACAAAGATTTTATTAAGGAACATTTTCTTGCTCTCTTTTATGGTAGTGCTCAGACTTTCCTCCTTAGTACTCAACTTGGGCATCAGATGTGATTGTCTTAAGAGGCCCTTTCCTTTAAGCACAGACTTGGAACCTGTCTTAATAGAAGGAATCCTCTTCTCCAACCATGACTGTCTTTGGGGTTGAGAGAGATTTTACAGATAAGTGTCTGTATCCTGACACCATTCACGTAAGAAAAATGTCTTTTACTGTTTTTTGAGCTATCCTATGACAGCTCATGAAGGAATATTTTTCAGTTGCTGCGACTAAGCTATAAGGTTACTGGAGCTACAGTGCTCTTCTCCCTTCAAGGGCCACTGGCTTTCTCCAAAGGAAAACTAATACAGGTTCTGAGTCTCAAGTTGATGAGAGTTGGTTGGGCTTTGCTGGGAAATTATTGTTTTATTTTCCTCAGGCTTTCATTTTATTGGGTCCAGTGTTCTAGTACAGGAAGGAAACTTGAGCTGTGATTGGGATCCCTACGTTGGAAAACCTACTATTTAAGGAGCAATGCACACATTACAGACAACATGGTTTGGAGAGAATGAGAGGCCTTTGATTACTGGTCAGTGATGCTATACCTGGGACTACCTTCTTACCGAAGGCAGATTCCTTCCAAAGACTCAGCATCTTCCCAGAAATTCATTAAAAGTCCCATTCCTAAGGCCTTTTAGGGGCTCCCTCTTGCCAGTAGAATGTGGCTCATACTTGACAGGGGGCATACAGATGTCTTTCAATCTAATTGCCTTTCTTTGTTATCTCTAGTCACTCTCCACCTTCCACATTCACTCCCAAGACTGCAGAACTTCCTGCAGATCATTTTCCTTTCCTCAAGGGGTGCTTTTGTCACTTCAGGACTTGGCTCAGCTTTTATCCTGGAGTTAAGCACTTCCACCCACTACTGTGCTTCCATTTCATCTTGCCCATATCTGTATCAGGATATTTACCAGAGTGTGATTATTGGTTATTTACCTGCCATTTTTCCCAGATGGACTGAAAGATTGGATAAAAGCTAGTCAATTCACCTTTCTCTCCTAGAATCCAGCACATAGGAAGTACTTAATCAGTGTTCAGTAGATGCTGACTTAGGCTCTTGAATTGCTCCAGGACATTAACAATATCCAGCATACATAGTCACTTTTTTCTGGCTCTCAGTGAAGGTTTTAATCTATGAAAATATTACCAGCTTATTTTTTTATGCCATTTTATTTTCAAAAGAATGAGTAGGGTGCTAAATTCAGTGGGGGAAAGAACAGTCTTCTCTACAAATTGTTCTGGAGCAACAACATATCCATATGCAAGAAAATGAATTTGAACCCCCTTGTTTATACCATATATAAAAATTAACTCAAAATAGATCATAGGCTAAAATAAAATAAGCACAAATCTTCATGAGCTTAGATGAGGTAATGATTTCTTACATGCAACACCCGTAAGCACAAGCAAGAAAAGAAAAAATTCAACTATATCAAAATTCTTTTTAAAAATTGTGTTCCAAATAACACAGCACCAAAAATTTCATTAAAATGAAAAGACAACACATAAATAGATGAAATATTTGTAAATCTTGGAAGGGATTTGAATCCAGAGTATAAAGAGTCTTTACAATCCAATAATAAAAAAAATTAAGTAGCCCAATAAAAAAGAGGCAAGGGATTTGAATGGACATTTCTCCAAAGAAGACATATATATAGCAAACAAACACATGAAAAAGATGCTTAATATGATTAACCCCTAGGAAAATGCAACTAAAACTCACAATGAGATATCACTTCATACACATTAGAATGGCTATAATAAAATAATAATAATAATAAATATTAGTGTGAATGTGGAAAATTGAAACCCTTATACACTGCTATGGGAATGTAAAATGGTGCAGCTGCTTTGGAAAATAGTTGGCAATTCCTCAAAATGTTAAACACATATTTACCTTATAATCTAGCAGTTTAATTCCAATTCTAGAAAATTGAAAACACATGCTATTGTAATAAACCCTTGCACATGAATGTTCATAGCAGTATCATGAAAAAATAGAAACAACTCAAATGCCCATTAACACATTAATGAATAAATTAAATGTGGTATATCTGGGCTGGGGATTTAGCTCATTGGTACCGTGCCTGCCTCACAAGCACAAGGTCCTGAGTTATATCTTTGGTACAGCAATAAATAAATAAATAAATAAAATAAACGTGGTATATCTACAAAATAGAACATTGTTCAACAATAAAAATAAATAAAGTACTAGTACATGTTATCACACAGATGAATCAATGTCATTATGCTAACTGAAAGAAATGAATCAAAAAAGATCACATATTGTATGATTACATTAATATGAAATAAAGAGAGAAAACAGATTAATAGTTGACTATAGATGAAGGAAGAGGGTAAAGGTAGTGGGTGAGTGACTTTAATAAAAGTATGAGATTTTAAAAAAAGGTAAACAGACTGTATTGATGAGTACACAACTCCTTTTTTTTCCTCCATTAAGTTTATTGGTACATTTTAGGTATAAAATACAGTTACATTCATCACTGGGATCTTGTACTATTACATGAGTATCTTGGTTCTTATTTTTTTCCCCTGCCCCTGCCCTCCCTTCACCCCCTCCATCCTTCCCTATTTACAAAGACTTTGTTTCCATTTTTTTCCCTTTCTCATATTTTTTCTTTTCCTTTTTTTCCTTTTCCCTACCCCTCCCACTTCCCCTGCTTCTTTAGACCTTTTCTTCCTATTACACAATATCAATTATACATTTTTTAAATTACAATATCAAGATCTAGGAGACATTACCACAGATTTTACAGAATTTCAAAGGATATAGAAAGCATATTACAAAAAT
>NW_004624744.1:18447439-18477311 GCF_000247695.1 Heterocephalus glaber
TTATACACTCATTAGGGAGATGAAGTTAAAAGTTTTAAAAGCCTCGTCATGACTTTTTCTTTTTGTTGGATTCTCCCCCTTTGGGTTTAATTTGACACGCCCAATGGATTCATTCTGCTGGGTTTCCTGGGGTTACACAACTCTTTTTAATAGCAAAGCCATTAAATTGTATACATTAAATAGGTGAATTTTATAGTATGTGAATTATAGTTTTTTTAAAGGATGTTAAAAATGGGGCCGGGGATTTAGCTCAGTGGTTTCGCCGCCTCCTATGCAAGTGCAAGGACCTGAGTTCGATCCCTGGTACCAAAAAAAAAAAAAAAAATGATGTTAAAAACTAAAGAAAGAAAACTTAGTAACTATCCATGAAAAGATGGCCTAATGGACATTCTGTATTTATTTTAGCTCAGGAAAAAAAACTGTTTCATTATATGCTCCCTACAAGCCTTTGTAGCACCCCAAAATGTATCTGACACTCTAGGTATTTCTTTCTTTTTTTGGTACCAGGGATTGAACTCGGGACTTTGCACTTTGGAGGCAAGCAGCAGAACCACTGAGCTAAATCCCCAGCCCCACTCTAGGTATTTCTTAAATATCTATGGATCATATTCATAAAAATCTGATGAATGTCACAGGTCTCCTTCCCAGAAAAAATAAATGAATCAATACAATTACATAATACCATACAGCTGTAGAGAGTTCTTGGAAAGCTATTTAAGAAAATGCTCTTTAATAAAGTGTTCCTTAGTAGAATAATTTGAGAAATGACACATAGAAGAGCTGTGGTGTGAAGGAACATAATAACTTCTCCACAATATCTTGGTATCAAACAGGCTCCTATATTTAATAAGTATTTATTGGCTCTATTAGATTTGGAAGAAATACTTAAAAATACCTGGTGGATTGATTTTCTTAAGGAACACAGTTTAAGAAAAGAAAAACTAGGAAGAGTTTATTCACAGTGTATGCTTCTAGGGCTATGGCTACACTTTAGAATCTCCGAGGAACTCTCAAACCCTTCATTGCCCAGGGTACATTCAAATGAATCAAATCACAGTCTCTGAAGTTGGGACCCAAGATTCTACGTTCTTTAAGCTCTTGAAGTGATTACACTATGAAGCCCAGGCTTGAGAGTTCCTGTTGTAGAGGCTCACGGGTGTAATCCAGGAAGCATATTCACCACACAAGGACTCTGATTTGAACAGACAGAATGTATCCCACTCATTCTCACTGTATAGATTCCAGACCTCATCTCGGAACTTATTAGAATTTTAAATTTGGGGACCCCAGCCCAGAAAATGAGGGAATCTGGGGGTGGAGCTCAACAATTTATGTTTTCAACTGTATAACTCTGATGAACACTGAAGTTTGAGAATCCCAGGATCAAGTGTAGTATTAATTACAAGTGCCTTTTAAATAAACGATCAGTATTATTGATTATATAATAACCAGCCTGTCTGTATTTAGACAGATAGTGGTCCCAGGATGTCTTAAAATGGCCTCCCTAAATTGCTAATAATACACACAATTGGAACTATGATATTTTTGAGAGACGAAAGAAGTCAAGATTAAACAAGTCTTAGGAACAAAGATTTGGATATGACTATATTCACACTGGTACTCAGGGAAATACTGCCTTTAATTATGTTTGAGCATAAAGTAGGGTGGCTGAAAGCAGAGAACTTGCCATTATATTTTTGTTTTATAAAAGTCACCAGAAGGAACAGTGGTTGTAAAACTACACAAATGGAAATCAGATAATACCATTTGAAAACTTTGTAAGTCCTGGCACTTTTTCCAGTAATTGTCTCCTTAATGGAATGAAACTGTCAACCTATAACCCTGAGTGCATCTATCCTGATGGTCGAGGCTGGGTTTGGCTGTCAGGGACAATAAGAGGAGAAAGCATAACGACATTGTTTTCCACAATGTGGCTTAGGTAACTGGGATACAGACACAGTGTTTGCTAATGACTGCAAACACAACTTCCCTCAACTATACAGAGCCACGTCATTCTCATTTTATGGGTTCGTGGACATTCTGAACTAGAAATCACTACCTTTTATAAACTTAAAAATGTCTATTAACTGCACTAGTGGTAAAATGCCCTCCCCTGAAATACATTTGTCATAGTAAGATCAAACTGTGCTGAGAGACTACCTCTGATATTCCTTGTCAGGGAATTTATCTTAGTGAATTTTGCAAATGTATTTTCCCCAAAATAGACACTAACTGTAGTCTTCTCTTGTAAAGCAGGAAAATAATGAAAACAGTTCAGCCTTTTAGTGCTTTTTTTCTTGATAAATTTGAGAACATACTTTCCTAAATATGGTGCATAAGCAGCAATCAGGAATTGTATGGGATTATTCTGTGATGATTAGTATTGCTTAGTTTTTCAATTAAGAGACAACAAATACAAATAGAAGATAGGACTATGTGTGTTGGCCAAAATGAGTAGATTACCCCTAAGCTAGAGGTACACTAACAAACAATAGGCAATTGGGACCCAGGACAAAATTTCTACATAGAGTTGGAGCTTAAATGGATGGAAATGCCTCTCTCCCATTGCTGTTCTCCAGAACAGCACACTGCTTAGTTGAACTACAAGCCTTGTACAGTTTATCTCTTTCCTCCATCTCTTCCTACCCCTTAGGGCCTTGCCTCTTGGTAATTTCTACCCTGTCCTTTTGAATTCAAATCCCTATATCTTCAAAATTCCTCAGGGAATATTGCCATCATTTCTTTGCATGCAGTGACAACTTACTTTCTCCCTTGAAATGCCCCTTTCCCCTTATTTCTTCCACATCATCTCAATGCAGATGTTGGTTCTCCTTCACCTAGCAGGGATGTTCATTCTGTCTGTCTTGGTTTTTCACCATTGCTGTGTTCTATCAACTCCGAAGGCCCAGTACCTCTTTCACACTGCACTTTGGCATCTAGGTCATAGTCTTTCTTTTCACTACCACCTCTGAAATCACCCTGCAGGATCTCAGTGACCTGGAGTCAGTGGTGTTGGTCTCTGTGGCTCTTCTCTGTGGAACTCTGGAACTCCTGCCATATAGAAGTATTTGGAATTCTTAAACAAGACAAGATCTCTCCTGTGTTTATGCTTTTGTGACCGGTGTGATCTGCCTGGAATACTGCTTCTTTTTTGCCTCCTACTGGCGCCTCAGTCCTTTTTCAGGGCTCACTTAGATCTCATATTCTCTGGGAAGCCTGCTGCTTCTGTTTCTCAAAAGTGCTGAGCACACTCTTTTATAATACTACTCATTGTTTAAACTCACAATGTATTATTCTTGGTACTTAATAATTTAATATAATGTACTGAGCACCTAAATTGTGCTGGACAGTATAGAATGTCACTTTGGGTAAACACTTAAGATTCTTCTTTTTTTTCTTCAACACTGGAAACTCTGGTTTTCTTGGCAGACACCCAACTTCCTTTGCCCATGATAATCTGTTCTTGAGAAACAGAGGGCTGGTTTTCAAATAATCATAATGAAATGGCGCCTTTCTCCTTGGGTTTCATGACCAACTATATGGCTCTCCATTCCATTCACTGTTCCAGTGCCCTGTAAGGCTGGTCTTGGATGTAGAGAATTTAGGCCTGGCCCAGTGCCCATCTAGGGCATTGGATAGATGTTAATTTTAGGGTTTTTTTGAGACACAGTCTTGCTATGTAGCCCAGATTGGCTTCAAATTCAGGATCCTCCTGCCACAGCCTTCCAAGTGCTGGCCTACAGGCATGTGCTACCATGCCCACCTAGCACTGGATTTTTGAAAGGCACATTTGTCAACATATTGCTAGATGTAGCAAATAAATTAATGATTTTGCTATTAAATGTATGTTAGAATTGTCTTAGGGAGTGGTGTATTTAAAAAAGGAGACTCAGAGGTTGCCCTGGTAGTTGTGGTTTCTTGAGATTCAGTTGAGTGTAGGAGTGTCCATTGTCAGCACAGTACCCAAGCAATGTGGTAAGGTGTGTTCTGAGATGAACTACTCTACGGTCTTCAGGTCTATCCTGGTGCTAACATGTGGCAGTAAGAAAACGCCAAAAGAAAAGTTCTTTTAGAGTTATCTGATATCAGATCCCAAGACCAGTTTATTTAAAAGTTATCTTTGTTTTTTTTTTCTTTTACTTTGCAAAGCTCTTGCTGAAGATATCATTTACTGTTACAATCTCTATAACTTTATACAGGGATTCCCAAGCATAACTTCATACTTAACCCAATTCAAAGAAAGATTTCCTGCATATGTATTTAAGCTGACTTTCAAATAAAAATTCACTCATTGTACCCATGTATGCTTATATACACAAAATATGCACATATTAATATGAACTGCTTTTTGCTTTGTTTTGTTCTTTTCTTTAGCTGCCAGGAAACAAAGTCAACTTTTCAGTGCTGAAATGGAGAAGCATGAACAAAACATTTCTACCCTTAGGCCTCCAAGATCAGGTCAGCATATGCAGAATAATAATAATATGAACTAATATTAACTGAGCATTTTTTTAGGCTCAGCACCTTATACATCATTATTTCATTTAACCCTCTAAAATTCTATGAATCTGAATATATAAGGAAGCTTTCCATTACTGTGACAAAATACCTGAGATAAATCAACTTCCAGGAGGAAGGGTTTATTTTGACTGATGGAAACACTTCCCCAGTGACCTACTTCTTCTAACCAGGACTCACCTCCTAAAGTTTCCACTATCTCCAAATAGGACATTAAAGTATGAATCCATAAATAGATTAATCAATTTACCATGTCAGAGCCCTCATGATCCAATCACTTCCCAAAAGTCCCACCTCTGAACACTGCTGTACTGGGAACCAAATCTTCAACATATGAGCTTTTTGGAGAAATTTAAGATCTAAACCAAAACAACATACATATCCTCACTTTATATAAACAGAAACAGAAGGAAACATCCTTTATTAGGTAGAATAAAGACAGAGTGTTGTGAAGATACAGGTGCTTAGGGGAAAATAGGGATGCTAAGTGTGAAGGAGAACTTTGAAGGGATAGATTCTAAGTAGAATTCCGTAAAGGTCTAATGTGTATGCAATTTTGGCTTTGAATAATATGAAGAAAATTTGTCCAAACATATGAACAGATCATGTTTAGATTGGTGACATACTTATGCTAGAAGAGGTGCAGACGACATATCATTTATGCCTGGAAAGTCTGCAAATTATGGGCTCCAATCCACAAGGCCCCTCCCTTGATCACAAAAAACTGTTGGAAAGGTACATCTGCTGTGAAGCAGGCAGCACTTTGAAATGTAACTGGTGATTTGATTGTATGTTTTTTAGGGTTGGGGGAAGTGTTATGCAGAACATTCATTGGTAGGTAGTACAATGTATTTTATAAAGAACCTACACAAATATGAATACCTGTAAACTGAGAGTTATATCACTAAACTGATACCAGTTTGAACAAATTTTTTTTTTAGATTCTTATTTTAAATTTAACTTCTGATGATCTTAGACTAGAATCTATAGGCTGCCTATTAAAAAAGGTAAATTACTTGGGCTTTATAAAGGGGATATAATTTTGCAAGGCAATTTTTCCTTAGACTTGTATGAGCTGTCAGGAGTGGAGATATTAGAATATGATTTCCTCCTTTTGCAACAGCATTTTATTCTAAAATCAATGCCATAATTTTAATAGCTAATGGATTTTGTTGGTATGCATTCATGTGCTGTGGAGAAAATCATTACTTAAATCACGCTGTTCCAAATAGGACTAAAGCAAGCAAGATGGTATTCTTGTCAAAGCCAGTTTATATTCCAATTGACATATTGTATTCTAGTGCTGACAGCTGAAGGCTAGAGTTTTGATTAATCCATTTTCCTCTCATTATAAACACAATCTCTCTTCCCTGAAGGTTCTACCAATCATGCTATCAAGCACTGGACCTTGACAGAACAATGCTTATCCTTTGGTGACCACTGTGTATACAAGACAGAAAGAACTGGTTTTGTTTTCTGAATCTTCTTGAGCATTGTTGAAAAGGGGTCATTCGCGAATGTATGTGTTTTAAGCTCAAGGCTGTATTTTGTTTTTCTCTTCCATTTAAGAAGTAGAAGAGAGGGCTGGGGATTTAGCTCAGTGGTTTCACTGCCTGCTTCACAAGCACAAGGACCCGAGTTCGATCACCGGTACCAAAAAAAACCCCAAAAAACCAGAAGTAGAAGAGAGAAGGAACAGGTGCAGTTAGTCCAAAGCATGATGAACACCTGCTGATGAGTCATTTCAAAGTCCATGGTGAGGCAGCACCCAACACAGGGAACAAATGATTAGGTGTGCGGTAAAGCGTAGGTCAGCTTCTCCTATGGATCCACTTCTACTCCGGGCTACAGAAGTCAGAAGTTGTGAGCTGATGCTATTCCCTGCAACCCTCAGGTTAACCTACTAAGGACAGTTGAAAGGTTATCTCTGGCTGTTGATAGTCACAACTGGTTTTGAGATGCTGAGATTTTGTGATAGTTGAAAGCATCTCAATTTACTTGATGGCCTTCTTGGACACTCAGTTACCAAATACAGTTGGGGAGAGCGGAAGAGGAGGTGGTATCTACTAAGAACTGATTACATGCAACAGGAAGATAATAGGTTTTGTTTCTTTTCCAGGCTTGTTAGGATACATGAACAAACACAAGGTCTGACAGTAGAACAAATTTTGGAAATTGCTGTATTCCCCAAGTCCAGGACATGGACCCTACTAAGGCCAACACTATACAGAAAAGTACAGCCAACACAAGGTGGATCAGGGTAGGTAAATATAAGATTGTCTTCAAATAAATGGTTTACCTGAGGGCACCAGGCCTCTTGTATGCTGAGTTACTAATCTGCTTTATCCTAGTACAGTGTATGTGAGAATATTCTGGAGTGCTTGGTAAAGCCCTACCTCATCAGTTTCTGATTCATTAGATCTGGATGGGGTGTAAGTTCCAAGCGCTGCTATTGTTACCAGTCCAGGGACCAAATTTAAGTACCCCATTTGAGACAATGATCAAGGATATTGTCTACTTACCTCATTTACAACATGGTGGATTTCAGTACAGGTATATCATACCTAGGTTGTTTGAACGTTTGGTCATGAATGAGAAACACAAATACATTGAGAAACTGTTACATGCTAGAGTTATGGTAGATACTTCACACATTATCTCATTTAGTGTTTGAAGAAGCCTAACAAGTGGGTATTATCGTCACCCTTTCCAATCTGAAGAATGGAAGCCTAGCAAGGTCAGTTCACTTGCTTAAGTCCATAACGGCGGTATGCTGCGGCTGAGATTCAACTGAGTGGGCTGGCTATAGGTCTTTAGACTTCCTGTGACACGTTGGCCTTTCCTTACTTTTAACTTGTGTCTGTTTTTGTAAAAGGTATCTTTTAAAGCCCAAGGGAAGGAAGAAGCAAAAGTAAGTAAAGCCATTCATTTGAGCTAACTATGTGGACCATTGATTCATTTGTTTCAGGAAGACGATGTTCAAATTCCAGACATCATACCCTCAGTCATAGTGAATGTGCTTGTTTCTGTCAATGACATTGGTGGCCTTATCTGGATTCTGATAGTTTTTCTCCCCATACCTTGACTCTGGTCTCTTTCATTCATGTACACAGGCATCATTCCTAGCCTTTGAACAAGCTTATCCTAAAAGGTTCCTGGTGAATCCCTCCGTAAATGAAAACTGCCTGCTCTGCCATGTACCCACATTGGTGCCATTCAGAACTGGGACAAACCTTGTGCCCCATTTCATCCTCCCTATCACAACCTCAATAAGTCTCATTACCATTTCTTCCACACACACAACAGGAACAGTGATTTTTGTTACTTTTAGTGCTTGCTGTAGATCACAGGATTCTAGATCAGCCATGTTGCCGATTGATTAATTCATTCCACACAATGACAGAAACATAAGTTCTGTTCAAAGCTTTATACACTGTGGTTGCATAATTTTAGGTAACTGCAGTAGGAGGGAGAAGGCAGAGAGTTGGAGTAGGGAACCAAATTTAAATTCTGATGACTGTCTGTTAGTATTTATTGGGAGTCTACAAAAAAGCACAATCATCTGGAGAATTCTCAGATTATCCAGGTTTCCCCCCATAAATTCTCATTAAGATAGTTTATGCCTTAATTTCTAATAAGTATAGGGAAGTAGTATTCTTTTCTCCTCAGGGTAAGATTAATTTTTCCTATTTTATGATGAAATATAATGTCATAAAATAGAATAAATGAGCCAAGAATCATTTGATTCCATTAAAACTGAAAAGATTCATATTCTTCCATCTATCCCTCCTACTCTTTTAACAAGTAGAATAAACATGGTTTTTTGTTTGTGTTTTTGTTAAACAAAAGGGAGTTCATCCTTACCCTATGCGCCCACTCCATCTCCCTGGCCCCAACATAACACTTTTATCAGTTCAGACTATTCATCAAACAAAGGAGAGTTCTTGTAAAATATTGGCATGATTTATCCTCATTCTTCAGCAGCCCTTTAATTATCCAGTAGATCCGGGGCATATAATAGGGTAATCTGGACAAATAGCATTTGGCATATTTAAAGTAAATGTCAAATTAGGTTAGTTTGTGAAGTTCTGCATCTTCTCTGTTAATGGAATACCCACGGGAAATAATCGGTTGATTTGCTTCAAAAAGTATAGAATTGTGGGTCCTGAGTTTTTAATGTCTACCAAGTCAATCAGTATTTAAATATTATATACTCACTGCAAAGTAGCTCTAGAACATCAGCTCCTTCTCTGTCTATCTGTTAACTATGCAATGAGGAGAGAGAGAGAGAGAGAGAGAGAGAGAGGGAGAGAGAGAGAGAGAGAGAGAACGATTCTCCTTTCAAGAGGGAAATGGAAACTGAGAGATCTGTGGAAAAAAGGTGGAGCAAGATGACCTTCGGGGAATGAACTGGGAGATTTCACTTAGAAATTGGGAAAGTGCCATGGAAAAACTGGCTTAGGTTAATTTTCATTTAATCAATTACTTAGCTACATAATTGTATGGATCTATTTATATCCATGTTTATAAACATTTCTTTTGCCTGTCTTTGGCTTTCCTTTTTCCCCAGCCTCCTTGACTGCCTGGGGCTCTGGACTTTGGCCATATCTGCCAGGTGACATCGATCTCACAGCACTGTTTGTTTGCTACCACACCTGGGGTGCCAAGCATAAATGGGAACAGCAACTCAACCATGAGGACAGGCACCACTGCAAACTTCTAGTCTCCAATTTCAATCAGACCACTTTTTTACTTGTCCTTGATTGGCTTTCTTTTCCGTTCCTCAGTGACCATTCCAGAACTTTACCTTCTCCTCCAGCCTCTTACCAAACTCCTGCTCCCCTTTGATAACATCATGAGTCGTGCTTTGTTCAGAGGAGAGAGGAAGAGCACCTCTGCAGTGACAAATTAATTTTCTCCACTTTCTGCCCCAAGTTTACCTTCAGACTGGTCTGACTGATCCAGGTGACTGGTTATACACCATCAACCTCCAGCAATATCCTTATTCTTACAGTCTCTTTGATCTTCCCTCCATACATGTGCACCCCATAGGACACCTGTCCTTGGGTTGCTATGCTAGTCTTGGACCCATTTTAAGCTTTGAAACTGAAGACCTCTCTTGATTTCCTCTACTTTGAAACTCAGCATTTTGGGGGATTCAGTTCATATTCTCTCCCTGGCTCCTTCTATTCCTGAATATCTCATTTTCCCTCTGTTTACTAGTGTCCAAACTTCCACATCGGGATTCACTGTACCAACCCATACCTACAAGAAAAGGTTCAAATGAAAATGTTTTATGCCATAATATTCCTTAGAAGAACATTTCTTGTTTCTTTAGGTAAACACACACACACACACACACACACACACACACACAAAACAGGCAAAACAAAAGTGTACCTGGTTTTCAAAATTCCATCACCTCTGGATATCATCCCCTCCCTTCCACTCAGGACACTCTATGTATCAGTTATTGATATCTCTCTTAAGAGTTTCAGTCTCTTTGTTGGTACTGGTTCCTTCCCTATATCTTATAAATATGCCGAAAAATATCCTTCCCTAAATTCTGCATTCTTTGTCAGCTAACACCAAGTATCTTTCCATTCACGGCCATTTTTTTTTCAGAAGAATAATTCACACTTGCTGTCTCCATTTGGTTATTTTCCTCCTGAACCTCACTCTACCCAGGCTTTTCCCATCTACCACACTGCTAAAATGGTTTGGACAAAGACACCAATGACCTCTGGCAAGATTCAATAGACACCACACTTGATCTAGTGGCAGCATGTCATATTCTGATTAGTTCTCTTTCTGAAACTGTCTACTCCTTTGTCTTTGTGACATCACTCATAGTTCTTCTTCTATTCATCTAACTTTTCAGTCTTCACTCCTGGCTCCCTTCCCTCTGCCCCACTTTGAGCAAACTGGTGTTCCCTCGGGCTCTGTTCTTATTGTTCTACCTGCTTCCATAAAACAATATCATCGACTGCCAAGATCTTAGGTATCATTTTATGCCAGTTTCTTTGGCCCACTTCTCTTCTGAGCACCTGACAGTGCCACCTGGATAGCCCCAAAAGCATGTGACATTCAACACACCCCAAACCAAAATAATTTACTTTCCTCCTTCTTTCTTTCTGATACTGATTTAAAAAGTATTGTCCAGAAATTGGCTTTGCATCAGCTCTGTGACAGAAAAATGCCAGCTTATATGCAAGATGTGGGATACTTGCGTAAGTGATCACACAGGTAAAAGAGTGAAGGGTAACTGAGGGAGGCAGGGTGGCAAAGGAGAGAAAGCTACAGGAATGGAGAAAGTAACCATCACAGGAATTGAGAGGGGGCCGTTGACCCCATCCACTCCCTGGCCTATGCAGTACCATGAGGCTCTTGCTTCCTACAATGCAGTATTCCACTTCCTAGATGCTTTAGGTTTGCCACTAACTGTAGAGTCCACAAAGTGTAACTTGCGGTGAACTGAGCCATTCCCAGCATTGCCCACTTCTGGGGTGAGACACTGTACGAAGTTCCAGAATTTTCTGGTGGTCTTGGCTTGCAGAAAGCATCACATGTATAGCTGCTGAGGGCCACAGGAGTCAGCTGGGAAGGACTCTGGGATACAGCTTCCTCAGCTTGCCTCCTTTCTTCTGCAGGATATAGATTTGCCTGTTCCTATACCCTACCTCTCTGCCTTCTTCTTATGCACATATAAGGCACCATAGTAAGGAAAGACCTGGCCATGGTGGAAGAACAGTTTCCTTCTCATTGCATTCTCTAGAATTTTCTTTTAGATAAAGAAATCCAGAATATTTGTTTTATAAAATAAGCAGCAATTTTACCTGTAAGCACATCAAACACAAAATAGCAATAAAGACCTCTACCTAGTAGTAACTAGGTGTGACAGGTGAATTACGTCCTCCAAACAAAAGGTATGCTGAAATCTTAACTGCCAGTTCCCCAGAACATGATCTTATTTGGAGACAGGTTTTTTATAGATATAATCAAATTGAAATGAAGTTGTTAGGGAGGGCCCTAATCCAGCAGGACTACTGTATTTATAAAAGGGGAAATGTGGACAGAGACAGACAAGCAAGAAAACAAAAGTGAAGCTATTGAAAGAGAATGGCATGTGAAAATGGAGAACTGGAGTGATGGAGCTACAAGCCAAGGGATGTCAAAGATTACTGGCAAACATCAGAACTAGATAGAGGTAAGGGAGGATTCTCCAAGGTTTCAGAAGAAGCATGGCCCAGCTGACACCTTGATTTGTATTTCCAGCCTCCAGAAATGTGAAACAATAATTTTTCTTTTGTCACATAGCTTGTGGAACTTTGCTACTGCAGTGCCCCCATGCCCCAGGTAATTCTATCCATCACAGTAGGCACAGGTGCTGAGATCCATTCCAGTCTAAGGACCTTCAGTGATAGGGGTATTGTGCACCAATTTGAACCTCTCCCAATACTTCTCTGAATTGGGATCAATTCTTCTCAGCCCACCTATGGTCTTTTTCTATTTTTTGGGCAGAAGTCCAGGGTTTAGGATCCTATGGTCTACTCATTGCTCTCTGCACACAGGGTTATTGGCTTATAAATAATCCTCACACCGATTTGATGTCTGGCTTACATGCAAAAGACCACAAATATATTATTACCTTTAATTAGCACATTAACCCCATGCCATAGTTAATTTTACCTCTATTTTAGAGTACAGAGATTCAGAAGCAGCAATAACATGGCCAGGATAGATAGTACTAAGTGGTAGGCCCAAGTCACGCTGGCCCCTGAGAGCTTGCCAGTTTCACTGTACCTTGCTGTCTCCTGGGCATAGTAAACTCTTCAGGTTGTTCACAGGGCAGACTTTCTTCAGATATTAGTAACAGGGGACTCAGTGGGCATCTCTGCTAACTAATCAGTGACTACAACCTTTTAAACATAGGCTTTCTGCTCAAGCTGCGGCCCCCTTGCAGCTATTCGATTTAACAAAAGCTCTGTGATCCCACTCTGGATATAAAGCACTTAATAGAGGGTTTAAAGCACTTAAGAGAGGACCAATCTCCATTTCTCAAGTGCCCATTATTACAGTAGGTCCAAGGGACCCAAGCTCTCTCAATTTCATCTATTTTTTAACTGGGTGTGGTTAATTATTGTTGAGTTTTAATAATTCTCTCTATATTCTGGATGCAAAGCCTTTTCTAGATTTGATGATTTGCAGATATTTTCTAGGAGACTTTGTTGTTTTTTAATTTTTAAATGATCTATTTTTATTTTTTTGTAGCACAGGAGATTAAACCCAGAGGCTTTTGCATGCTAAGCAAGCATTCCATCACTGAGCTATATCCCCTCATTTTATTTTGAGATAAGGTTTTGCTAAGTTGTCCATGCCAGCCTTGAACTTGGAATCTTCCTGACTTGGCCTCCCGAGCAGCTGGGATTATAGGTGTGAAACATGGGGCCTCATCTTCCCTATTCTTAATGGGTACAATCTCGTAGGAGATAGATGTGCCATTCTGACTCACTTCAGTGCCATTGTTTCTGTTCCTTCCACTGAGGACAGGGCATCATCTTTCAAGGGGTCGTGTGGCTGAGCCCATCTGGGTAACTTCCTTTTGCTTCACTGAAACCCTGTGGATAATGTTCATCCTAAGGATAAAAAATCTTCCAAGACATAATTACAGTTTACTAAAACAAAAAACTCTTTGAAACAGAGATTTAAAGTTTTAATTTCTGTCCAGACCAGTGAGTCTGTAGTTTGTCTTGATGCTGAGGCAGTTAAAATAATTCAAATAATAAGTATAGGCATATTTTTCCTTATACTATAATGCCAAATTCCTAGGGAATAGTTGCCATACTCACATCTATTCCTTTTTCTACTTAATCCATATGATGCTTGCAATGTAATTTACAGGCAGTAACACATGTTCAGCACCAATATCGACCTGAGATAAGCATGACAAACACATATACTGGGGAGATCTCATTCAAGATTCAGGACAGACATCTCTAAGAAACAGATGGAAATTTTTTCACAGAAGCTCAAAGGATGTAAGATTTTCATAAAATTATAAAATGCCTAAATTAAACTCCTTTGAGGGATTAATTACCATACTTCTAGGGACTCTGATTTATTAGGTGAGTAATCCTAACATAAGGTTACACAATTTTTACTTTAAATTTGAAAGTTGCAAATTTTCTTTCAGGCATTTCACTGACTGAAATACCAACACAAGAAAAAATCACGCATAGTGTGACTGACAATCCTGAAGTATCCCTGCCTCTTTCAGAAGAGCAGTGTCACAGAATCGGCCCTGAAAGGAGGTTCCACCTCTTCCCCTGTGTGATGAAGGCTAAAACTTTCCTGAGTCCAGAAGGGGCATTTTCTGAAATCTTATTTTTTATACAGATGGGCTGGTTGTCTAGTGTTTCTTTATTTATTTTAAATTAAACATGGTAAAATGAGTTTTGTTTTGCTTTAATGAACACTTCTACAAGTTTTAAGATGTGTATATTCATATAACCACAATCACAACTAGAACACAGAAAAGCTCCGTTGCCCCCCAATAACCCTTTGCTTACAGTCATATTGCTCTCCCAACCCCTGTCCACTAGCAGTCATTGATTTGACTTCCATCATTACAGTTTTGTCTAGAAATGTCACATAAATAGAATCATAAACTATGCAACCTTTGAATTCTTGCTTAAAAAAACTCAAAGGCATGCTTTTGAGATTCATCTAAGTTGTGTGCAGCAAGGTTATTAGTTTTTATGGGTGAATAGTATGCCATTGCAGTGACTCTGCCACAGCTTATTTATTCACCCACTGTAGAAAATTGCCAAGTTTCCAGAATGGCTGTGCCAGTTTGTATTCCCACATGCAGCATATGAGAATCTGGTTGCTCTGTATCCTAGCAGTAGTTGGTATTGTTAGAACTATGTACTGCCAGCTATTGTGTAATAATATCTAATTGTGGTTTTAATTTGCATTTCACCAGTGAACAAAGAGCTGGGTATCTTCTCAGGTGCTTATTTGCTTATATCGTTTTTGATGTAGTGTCTGCTTAACTCTTCTGCCATTTCTTTTGCCCATTAATGTTATTTTAAAAATAAACATTTGTTTTTAGAACAATATTAGATTTATTAGAAATTTGCTCTTACAGTATAACATCTCCCTACACCCTGGAGTCAGTTCTTCCTGTGATTAACATGTTATACAAATATGGTGCAGTTGTTAAAATACTGAGGCAATGTTTATACGGTATTACCAACTAAAAATGCACACTTAATTCAGATTTCCATAGTTTTTATAAAATGTCCCTCCTTTTTTGAGACAGGATACTAAATTACATTTGTCATCAGGTCTCCTTAGTCTATGCTTTTGCTGTGATATTTTCTCAGACTTTTTTGTTTTTGATGACTGTAATATCTTTGAGGCCTACTCTTCAGGTATTTTGCATAATATCCCTCAATGGGATTTGCCAGATGTTTTTCTCATGATTAGTCCAGGATGCATTTTGGAGAAGAAAAAAGGCATTCCCATCACATCTTATGAAAAGCACACACTATCAACATGACATTTTTCTGCTGATCACCAGGCTGAGGGTGTGTTTGTGTTTCTCCACTGTGGAGTTCCTTTTCCCTTATTTTTCCATA
The DNA here is from genome assembly GCF_000247695.1 of Heterocephalus glaber. The sequence goes on from NW_004624744.1 coordinate 18,462,601, forward strand.
TGGTCCTCCTTGGAAGGAAGTCCATACACTACACACAACCTCCACTCAAAAAGCGGATAGTAATGTTACTCCTCCTAGAGGACGATCCATTTACATACATTTTGTCAATTCTGTCTTTGCTCATTTTCAATGCATTTTCTGTCTGGGTATGATAGCTTCAGTTCCATGGAGGCCTGGATTATTTTGTGGAGAATTCCATATAAATCTCTTGACAGAGGCTGATTTGTCTTTGTCCTTTCCCAGGGCAGCTCCATCCAGAAGCTCGACGTGGGCAGCACCAGAACTGTCAGCTCCTCCTTCCATTTAGCAAGTGCAAATTTGCAGGGTTTAGATTCTAGTTCTCACAGAAACAAAAAGCATGGAGAATTCCTTTCATAGTGTGTATTCTGCAGGGTGACTAAAGACCATAAATCTTAGGAAGAATCTCTAAGGCATAATTTTGGTAGGTTGATGCAAAATCTTCCTTTTTATCCATACCTAGGATTACTTTCATCTAATTTGTTTCGAGTATTCTGCAATGTTAATGGAAACAGCTTGCAGATAGGAACTGAAGGCTTGATTTTAGTCCTGGAAACTGCTAAGCATAGGGACAAGTCAGGAAAGTTCACTGAACCTCTTTTCCTAAATGTAAAATGGGATAGTCTACTATACGGGGTTGATAGGAGAATACAATAAAAATCTCTTTGCAACTGACAAGCTTCTCAGTGGGTTACATCCTCTTCTCCTAGATCCCCTCAACATTCTGTGCTTCTCAACACGTAATAACTTTCATCCCAATGGCAACTACTTGTTAAATGACTCTTCTTTACTAGACTATAAATTCCATGAAGGCAGGCACCATATTTACCTGATTTATACTGTATTGCCAGGGCACTGGAGTTGCTAAGATTTGTTTAGTGGCAGTGTTATAAGAGTGATGCTGCTAAATGATCCTTATGGAAGATGATGTTATTTATAGGCACATAAACATAGATTGTGGTCATCAAAATATGCTTGTTTTTAGTAAGCAGAATCAAAAAGGATTTTAAGTCAAAGGAAATATTAGTGAAAATTAATTTTCTGGAGGTTGCGGATGTAGCTCAGTGATCATGCTTAGTCCTTGGTTCAATCCCTAGCACCAAAAAAAGGTAATTTTCTGGGGGAAATAATGCATTTTTACCAGGATTCCTACCATTATTTTATTCAAAAATTCAGATCTGCTATCAAGATATTCCTAAAAGAAGAAAATTCAGCAATCTTAAGAGAATATATTCTTCTGTAGGTTGTCAGCTTGACACATTTAGGATAGAATCTCTCTTCCAGTGCTTAACAGTTTGATTCATAGACTGAGATCTCAGAGCCTGAATAAAATGGAAATATGCCATTTGAATGTCAGCATTTATTTTATGACATTCTAGAAGAAAACAAGTGGGAACACGTGAGAGCTCAGGTGGCCTATGTGAGAGTTAAATGCACATTGTCTAGGAAATAAGAAAGTGTGTGTGGCATCTTAGAATGATTAGAAATTAGGGTAATGGTTATTCATTTTGTTAATAAAGCATTAGCTTCTGGATTAGGGTTCTCCAGAGAAACAGACCAACGGACACACACACACACACACACACACACACACACACACACAGTTCCTGATTTATGATGATTTGACTTAAGGATTTTTTTTTACATTATATGATGGAATAAAAATGATACTCAGTAGAAATTGTACTTTGAATTTTGAACTTTACTTTGGACTAGACATATGCCATGCAATACTTTCTTTTTTTGATAAACAAACTGATTTATTCTTATAATAGAATAAAATGTAAAAGTGAGAGACATAGCTATTCATCCAACAATGGTGATAAATCTCCAAAATCTAATGTATAATAAACAGATGCATACATAAGGCATAACACCACTCATTTACATTTTAGAACCACAAAATACCACAAAGTATTTTTTTAAAACATACACATTTGATAAAGGTAAAAAACAAGTGTGTGAATGATGCCTAGAAATTTATAAAAGTGATTATTCCTGGAGAGGAGAAAAAGAAGGTTGGTACTTCATCTTTATGAGATTTTATATCTAGGGATAAGGGTACAGCTCAGCAGTAGAATGTTTGCCTAGCAAGTATGAGGCCCTGGGTTTGATCTCTAGCATAGCCAAAAAATATGAATTTTTAGAAGGGTCTTTAAACAAATATGGCAAACATAACTCATGTCATATGTGGGAATTAGTTTCATGAATATCTCATATCATTTCCTAATATTTGATTATTAATTTTAATTTAAAAATCATTAGTATTTAGACATCATTTAAAATTGTATGTTGACTTACTATAAACAATATTTATTTATCTATTTATCTTTTTTTGATGGTGCTGTCAATTGAAGCCAGGATTTCACACATGCTAGGCCAGCCCTCCACTAAGCTACACTCCCACACCTATGAACAATATTTAAAATTGGAGTAAACAAGAATAAAAGTCCTCAGTTTATCACCCGCTTCCTCAGATCTCATTTCCATTCCTGATTCAGCATGTATCATTTCTATGTATTTGTACATATACATGCACACATACACATATTTATATACAAAAAAGTTTTGTACAAAAGTGGATTTATAATAAATATATATTATGACTTGCTTCTTTCTCTTGAAAGCATATGTCAAAAATCATTCTATTCAACTCCTGTGTAATAGCCAAAGTATGAACAGATTATATTTTAATTATTCCCCTAAATTTAGAAACTTAGGCTCTTTTCATTTTTTAAAAATTACAGTGTTGCAAAAACTTACGTACATGTATCTAGCACACATCTGTAGTATTTTTTTATTCATTAAGTCTATTGGTACATTTTAGGTATACAATATGACATTCATCATTGGGAATTTGTAACCTTACATGATATATCTTGGTTCTTGTTTTTTCCCCATTCCCCTGCCCTCCCTTCAACCCCAGATAATGTGAAATATCTGCAGTATTTTTTGAGCTACTGAGAAATGGACTCGTACATGTATTTTGTTTTGATAATGTTAACTTTACTTTCAATATTGCCCTATAATTTATACTCCTTTAAAAATTGCCATTTCTGCACATCTTTTAGCTTTTAGAAATATAGAATGTTTCTTTAACTTATGACAATTTGAACAAAAATATTTCACTTTAAGTTACATTCTCCAATCACTAGAGAGGCTTAGTATTTCTTCTTCTGTGAATTTATTATTTATATTATTTGTCCACTTTTTCCACCGAGTTACGTTTTGCAAATTGATTCATAGGAGCACTTTGTATCTTAACATTCTAATCATTACTCTGGAGGCAAATAATTTTTCTTTTTTTCTTTATAGTGGTTTTCACAGAATACAGCTTTATATTTTTATGTAGACATATCTGTCAATCATTGGGATTTCAATAGATTAAGATTTAATGAACTGTCGTCTGCACAACCTTTAGTTATTCCATCTAGGAACACAGTGCATCTCTCATTTTTAAGTGTTAACAGTTTTTTGTCCTCCCAATCCTGAGGATTGAATACAAGACCTTATACAAGCTAGGTAAGTGCTGTATCCCTGAGTTACATCCCTAACTCCTTTCTTCTTCTTCTTCTTTTTAATATAAGATTTCACTAAGTTGCCCAGGCTGGCCTTAAATTCCTGATCCTTCTGCTCAGCCTCAAGAGTACCTAGGACCACAGGCATGTGCAACTGTGTAGAGCAATCTTATGGTTTTGTTTGCTATTATAAATAGGATTTTTGTTTCACTTTGTATCTGACTGACTACAGATGGTACACTGTAAAACTTTTATTAATTTTGTGTCTATCCACTTTAGCTTTAGAATACTCTGCTTGAGGATTTATATTTACATTTGTTGGTTTATAGGTTTGTGTTTACAGTTAAATTATTTGCCTTAAAAATAAAATCATTTGCTTTGTCTATAGCACATTCTAACTATGTATTATAACTGTGTGCTTCCTGGACACTGTACATTAAGAACTCCAACTATAGGCAAAATAAGAACCAACTGAAAATTTGACTCAAATCTCAATTTTAATGTTCTGAATTAGATGTTATGGAAACTACCTGCCATTTTTCTCCCTAACGTCAAATGCTTACTGAAGGATTCTTCCCCACATATGCTTTCCAGATCTGGTTCTTCTGTCATACACATTTTCTAACATCTGCCGAAAGGCTATTTTACAAAGACCTGTTGGGCCTCTGAGTTAGTATATCTGTAATTAGGATTCATATACTTGACATTCACTAGATTTCAGTAGTCAAATTGAATATCCAATTTGGATAACTCCTGTAGGAACATGAACAGCTGTCTTTTAATGACATAGTAAAAGATTTAGTTAAATGTTGACACTGAACAAGGGAGAAGTTAGGTACCTAGAAAACCATCATTCTTAAAAGATTTTCCAAAAGGTTTACAAAATAAACCATATACAGGTATAGTAGTTTATTCTCTAGACTATAGAACTCAATAATTATTTTGCAAAAGGCCAAGAACTCATAAAATACTTTGTTATTTAATCAAGTTATAAAATAACCAATTAAATAGTCATTTGAAATATGTAAATATTAGGAGAGGGTGCCAAATCTTCCAAAATTTTGTGGCAGTCTATTGTTGATGGGTTGATGTACTTCTTTGCAACTTTATTGAATAATCTTGAGGCATGAAAGTAGATAGATACATACATATTGTACTTTCATGTGGAATAGTTTATTGAGATGCTGGGTAGACCAGTTAGCTGAAGCTCCCAGGTGGCAACATGATCACAGAGGAGAAACAGTCCATATGCCACAGTGTGCGGTGTTGCTAAGCTAAGATGTTCGGCTAACTAGGTGGATTAAATGCACTTTTTCCTTATGACATTTTCAATTCATGATGGCTTATCAGGATGTAAACTCATCTTGGGGCAAGGAGTATTTGTACATAAAACGAAGAACGCCTCATGTGATGATGGAGGTCAGGAAATCTCGTGATCTGCCATCTGTGAGCTGATGGCATAGGTCCAGCATGAACCCAAAGGCCTGAGAACCAGGAAAACCAATGGTGCAAATCCCTGTCTGAGCACAGAAGACCAGAAGAGACTTCCAAGCTCAAGCAGGGAGGCAGCAAAGGATGGATACCTTCTTCCTTTGCCTTTTGTTCTCTGCAGGCCGTCAGTGCACTGGATAATTCTCACTCACTTTGGGTGGGTTGGCTTTATTGAGTCCACTGATTTAAATACTAATCTCATCCAGAAATAATGGATCACAGACTCAAAGACTCACCCAGAAATAATGTTTAACCACATATGTGGCATTCTGATCCAGTCATATTGACACATAAAATTAACTGTGGCTGCTTCTCTGCTGATAATTACCCAGGTCTATGATCATCTTTCACAGTGGCTTTAGTTTACAGTCACTTTCACATTGATCTACTTATACTCAGCATGGTTACCTTAAACCTGTACCTCCTCTACTTACCTCCTTCCCAGCAATAGTACCACCTGGTCATACCATTCTGAAAGTGGAGAGTTCACCAGACCACACTATTTGTTTCTGTCATACCCATATCCACTTGGTTACCTAATCCTTTTGCTTCTAATTCCTCAGCATTTCTTGCATCCATCTCATCCTTTATATTTGTAGTTACTAAAATACAGGATTATCTCTGAAATATAAGAGGCATTTAAATGTGTTGAATGAAATATTTTCTCCTTCTAGCCTCCTGAAGCCATAAGATTTCAAGTTCCTTTAGGGCAAGCAGTATGTCTTTTATTTTATGTTCATATATGCATGCATGTGTGTGTACATGAGTGAGTGTGTGTGTGTGTGCGTGTGTTTGTGTGTGCAGGTGCTCAAATGGTGCTCAAAATACTGCCAGGTGGATAGAAAGCCTCACATGGGTGTTTAATTAAGTATCAAAATGTGTAAGTGAAATGACTCCTAGGCTAGTTTGCAAAGACAAATTCAGAATCCCAAAGTCAAGGTTGCTTATACATGAATATTTTTAGGGGAGCCAAGCTGTCTCTATGACTTACCATAGGGGCCTTTATATTATTATAATTACTTTGTTGAATGGGGGTATTGTGTTGCCCAAGGGTTCTCGTTAAAGGGAGTAGCAGTGTAGAGAAGAGGCTAATGTTTCAAGCTTTGGAGTCAGTAGATGAGTTCAAATTTCAACTCTATCACTTTTACCTATGAAATTATTTGTTATTTAATATTGTGGTTTTTTCATCTATAGTATAGTAATGGAACAATATCTATGCATAGTGATATTATACATGTTAAATAGGATAATATATATGGAGTGCTTAACACAAATTAATTTCCTACTGAGGAATAGGGATGATCTAGGTCTGGGGTGAGTCTGGCTTCCAGTGAGCCATGTTTTCCACAGCTGGGGTTGCTGTACTGACATACAGGAAACCTAAATCTTTGTCTCCTGTCTCTGTCTTCCACCTTCTACCTACATGCCCTTGAGCTGAGTATTATTTCTTTCTTAGCTTCTTGCTCCAAAGTAATAACTCCTAGATCAAGGCCTGACCCTTCATGGAGACAGTAAGGAGGCGGCGGCTCCTTACTTAAGCTTCTCTGCCAGTTACTGAGGACAAGTCAAACAAAGTTGCTGTCAAGCTTTGCAATATTTCATAATGCAATTTTCCAAACAGAAATCTAATATTATACTTTAATTCTCATTTGGCTTCTGGTGAAAACTGAAGGAGAAGATAAGTGAATGATTGATTCATTTTGAGTTTAATAATGTTAGTCTGTATTACTGTTGTTAGCAAAAGGTTATTGGGTCTGTATGAGCAAAGCAGTACTTGTAGCCAGTAATGTGAATTTATTCAGAAAACAAGAAGCAGATACTGTTGATGGAACTATTTATAATAGGAAAGAACTAAGGGCATAAAACATGGTTAGAGGAGGTATCTTTAAGCAAACTAAACCAAAATTAAGCAGAAAAACCCAATGTTCTAGTCCCTCCAGAGGTCCCTTTGAAATGTTGAAAAAAACTTGCAGAAACAAATATTTCAAATTACTTCAGTGATTCAACATTGATTACTCCATAGAGTTCTAAGTTTGACACTCAAAGGGCAGTGGGATTTTTGAGAAAAAAAGTATAGGCACTTAATAAACAATTTGAAATTCTCTTGTGTTGATGATCAGGAGCACACCCTAGAAAATGAGCTTTGGCTATGTAAGTGAGATTCTCATATAGGAGGACTAGGAGATAACCCTAAGTGACTGGAAACAACACAAATAAATCTTCACTGCTAAATAATAAATTTGGTATGTCTGCATGAGGGAATATGACACAACAGGAAAAAATAAGTGAAATTCAGTGACATGCAAAAAAATAGGTGATTCTTTGACTTATAACGTTAACAAAAAGAAAGTCATAGAAAGCTAAGTCACATACCTAACCAGTATGTGGTTTAAGGATTTAGATATGGATAAGCGCTTAGAGAAACACAAAATTCACCTCACTGGACATCTGTGAATGTGTAGAGGCAGAGAACTAGAACTCCAGTTGTGTGGTGAGTTCACAGGTCTTCATTATATTTTTAAATGTACCTATGTATTACTCTATTGTACATACCAAATATTACACAGTAGAAAAATCTTTTTAAGGTATGTCATGATATTTTTGGATACAAAGTGTTACTTCTTTTAACTGAATAATTCTAAGATATAAGAAATAGTTTGGCCTGTATTTGAATTTATACTGAAAATATTTCTTGTTCTTGTCCTGAGATGGAAGGAAATGACAATATGTTTAGAGTCCATAAAAATACAATGGTAATATGGAATCCCAAATAACCACATCCAGAAAAGAACCTCTCCATGACCCATTATTATCAAAATTCCAGAAATTAACAAAAGGAGAAAATATTAAAAGCTGTTAGAGAAAAACAGCAAGTTACTTATAAAGGCAAGCCCATCAGAATGGAAGTGATTTTCTCAGCACAAACTTTAAAGGCCAGGAGAATTGGAGCGAAGTTTATTAAGCCCTACAAGAAAACAACTGTCATCCAAGACCTCTATATCCTGCAAAGTTAGCTTTTAAAATTGACAGAAAAGTAAAGACTTTTCATAACAAATTAAATCCTAAAGAAGCATATGACAACTGAACTGGCAGTGTGGAAAATACTCAAGGGGATCCTAGACAGAGACAGGGAGGGCCCAGCACCAAAGAGCCCAAAGACAAGCATACATCTACACTGGGAGAGTGGTCAAACAAAAGGAGGGAAAAAAATCAAAGAAGTCAGCACTGGAAAAATAATACAATGGCAGGATTCAGTGAATATCTTACAATAATAATTCTCAATGACAGTGGTATTCAATCCCCAATCAAAATATACAGACTGGAAGACTGGGTCAAAAAACAAAATGCAACCATATATTGCCTACAGAAGACACACCTCATCCAAAAGGAATCTCTCAGACTAAAAGTGAGAGGATGGAAAACAATACTCCATGCACATTGGCACAAAAATAAGCAGGAATACCTACTCATTTTTAGACGTCAAGCCAAAACTGATCAGAAGAGACAAAGATGGACACTACATACTGGTAAAGGAAACAATTCAAAAGGATGAGATAACAACTGTAAATACCTGTGAACTGAATGTTGGCACACTTAACTGCATTAAAAAAAACCCTACTGGACATAGGACAAATAGATACCATTAAAATCATATTGAGTGACTTCAACCCTCCACTCTTAGGTCAACCAGTCAAAAAATTAGTACATGTATTAGTTAATTTTCTCTCCTTGCTGAGGAAAAATATCTGACATCTGATCTTGCTTTTCCTATGCAAACCAATTAACCTGGAGTACTGGTACTATTCCATGTTGTACTCACTCCAGGGCCAGGTACCAGATGGCCAGGGGCAGTCCCCATGTCCCAGAGCCTGCTGTGATTACTGGAATTAGCCAGATCTAAACCTGCTGATGCCATCTTGTCCCTTCCTGCTGGAGAAACTATGACATAGGCTCTTGCCCCTATTTTTCCCTTTCGTTTCTCTGACAGACCTTGGTGTTTTCCCATGTGGTTGGGACTAGTGCACCACGACTCCTGATAGGTGAATCTATGAGCATAAAAAACTTTCACAGTAAGCATTTCAATGTCTGTGTATCTTATCATACTCACTAAATAAATCCTTGCTACCCCTTTAAAATACCCCACCAAAACTGTTAGGATGATGTCAATTTTTTTCTGAAACTTGAGATTTAAAAAAACCCCTTCACTTGGAGAGAATGGGAATGGTAGAAAAGAACATTAAAGTAAGGCTCCAAGACAATATAATTTTGTCAGAAGAAAATTCAGTTTTCTGGATGGTGAGTCTACAGAATGCTTGAGAACATTTTGTAATTCAGTTTTCTGTCTGAAGTCAGCTGTCATGTGGCCATCATCGCCCACCCAGGTCCTCGGGTCAGTGCAGACCTAGCAATCACAAAAAGATATATTGCAGCCCTTCAAAGAGTGACACAATCATTCTGAGGCCACACTTCACAGCCGGTATATACGTCGGCACGTAGAGAAGCAGTTTCTATGCATTGCTCAAGGTCATCTGGAAAACCAGTCACCCATCAGACAGAAAGACATGAAGTTCTCTACATAATCTTCCAATGGAGTCACCCAGGCCTTCTTTTCCATTATTTTGGTTTTTTTTTTTCTTTTTTATTCTTTGTTGCTAGTAGACAAAGAAAATTTTGAAGAGTTGACAGCAGCTTCTGGTTCTAAATGTTAAGGACACTGAGGTTCTATTTATGACCACTCTCAACTGGATAAAAGAACAAGCTATGTATGGTTGCCTTTCTCTCGTCATTTTTCATAATACTGATTCTATCTGCTTACTATAACATTACCCAGCAAAGGCAAATAGCCAGGTTGCACTTGGTATGAGGGAGGGGTAGAATTGCGACACTTGTCAGTTAGGAAAGAAGCACACAGAAATGCTGTGTGATGTCTAGTCTGGATGAGTGGAATTTGTAATACCTTTATAATGATGCTGAATTCCCTGGCTCTAGTCTGCCAAGAAATCCAAGCAACAAGCCCTGCCTCTTCCTGACTCAAGCAACCTGAATTGTAGTCAAGAATTGTATACAGAATAGGCCATTGATTACAAGTCTGATTTGATGAATTCTAACACATAATAAAGAATATGACCGGCTTTTGTCCTTGATTTTTGGAAGTAGCCTGTAGCCTTGGGCTTTTCAGAGTGATAGAAATGTCTCTGTTATTAATGATGGTTCTTTTGTACCACATATGATAACTAAAGCTAATGAAGCAGCTCGGGATAGGTCTGGTTACGTAAGAAAGACCAACCAAGTGAGATCAGCCCCATCTCTGGGGAGGGGAAGGGGAAGTGGGTGGAGACTGAATTTAAATTTCTGCCCTATGAGTCAATCATGCCTACTTTATGAAATGCCAATAAAAACTCTGGATACTGAGGCTCAGGTGACTATCTCTGACTCAGGTGACAATCTTTGCATATTGTCACACATAAATGTACTAAGAAGTGAATGTATCCTAAGGATGATGGAAATTTTATGTTTGAAATCCTCTTAGATTTCACCCTGTGTGTCTCTTCTTAATGTTTAGTTTTTGCATTAGAACTATAATCACAAGCAGTGTTTCCAGTGAGTTCTTTCTAACAATTATTAAACATGGGTGGGTAGTTGGATTGCTGAATTCTAACCAGGTGTCCAGAAGTGAGGATGGTGTCCTGAACTCGTCCCTGGTGTCTGTAGTGAGGATAGACTGTGGAGGACTGTGTCCTTACCCTCGGGCAATGAGGGTAATATGCACCTACACTGAAAATATTCAAATTAATTCTCTCTCTCTCTCTCATTCCCTTTTTTCTAATTAACACTGTGCATATTTTTAGGATAGAAAACTTCTTACTGTAGATTTATATTATTGGTGTAACTTTCATGCTTGCTCACATCACTTGAATTTTGCCAGGGATTTGCATAATTCTTTTTCCTAAGTCAGGGGAGGTAGCTGGCACTAGATCTCTCTGGAATAGGGAATGTGAGGGGTCCTAATAGTAAACATATCTAATTCCAAAGGTGAAAATAAAGCTGTGGAAGCAGTGTGTTAAGATCTATCTGCAGATAATGCAAGCCTCTTCAGACCCTGTCCAGTAGAATGAAGCAGCTGTGTAATGTTGGTAGCAGCTGAAGAAGCAGGGGAAGTAAGACTAGTGGGACCAAGTGGGTTAATGTTATAAGGCTGTTGCAAAAACAGTAAAAATAAAACCCCAAAAAACAAAAACAAAGAAACTTTTCCCAATCACAGGGCCCTCAGGATCTGGCTTACCTCTGCAGTTTTTTCTGTCATTGTTCCCCGTGGTCTATCCATATCAGCCTTCTTCCTGGCCTTCAACGCCTCTGAGATTGTTCTTTGTTCTTCCTTCAGTTCCTTGGCACTTGCTTCCTCTCACTTGTTTTCTCACATTGGGGTTCCTTCTCCATGACTTTAGTTTAGTGTCAATAACATTTCTTCCAGGGGACTTTCTAGCCATATGTGCTAAAATACTCCTCCTTTAGCCCTGTCTTGGAGCTTTTTCCTAGGCTATGACATGGAGTAGTTTTTTAAAAGTACTTATTGCTGTAAAGGTATTAGTTTATTTTGTTAAAAGGTATTTCCTAACTCTACCTATCCCACATATGTGATACATACATAGATAACTCTTAACATACGTACTGTGATGACAGGGGTTATATATGTCCAGTTTGCATTATGCCCTTGTCCCACAGAATAGTAACTGGCAATTTTACTGAATAAGTGACTGAAGAAAAGTATTCATCATATGTTGCTCCTTGGGATAATGGTATGAGACTTATAAGAAATGTCTAAAATTCATTTTTTTCCCCAAAGGAACTGTGGGAACTGAGTCACATGTATATATGAGAGAGAGAACTTAGGATACTTCTGTGGTTCCTTCTGCTTTCTAGAAGATGTTCAAGATGTGGTCCCTCTTCTCCCTGGCTTTAGGAATCTGTTCCTTCTCAGACTTCAACAGAATCCAGACACAACCTATTCCTAAGATACTTCCTACAACTTCAACAAAATACATAGCAAAATGCCTTTTTCTTTATTTGGATTATTATTTTAAAAAGTTAACCTGGGAGGCCAGGGATGTAACTCAGTGGATCTGGCGCCTGCCTCCCAAGTGCAAGGTCCCGAGTTCGATCCCCATTACCAAAATAAGTTAACCTGGAAGAATAGAGTCCCAAAGAAAGAAGAATACAAGAAAATAAGATTTACAGACCCCAAATTGACTGAAGTTATATTATGAAACATAAGGATATTTTAATTAGAGGAAAAAGACAGTGCCATTATTTTTTCATATTATTATTAGGATGAAATTTTATTAGATGAGTTATGTTTCAAAATATAGATAAATGTATAATAATAAATGAAACTTATAGAGAATTTGATAGTATGTATACAACATGTTTAATTGAAATGTTAAAAAATAAATACCAGTGGTTGGTTGTCTGTCTCAAAGAAAAAATACGGAAAGCAAAGAACTTAAAGTGAATTCAAATTTATTGAATTTACCATAATATAAAAATGCCTTAGGCCCAGTGCCAAGGAATAATCTTAGATTGGAATTTGTTCAACACTCTAAATTTAACCATCTGTGATTCCTTTTTAAGTGCCATCCAATAATATCCTTTGAAATAGAGTGTGCTTTTAAAGGGTAATTGTCATTCCATCTGAATATTTATTCTCTAGATAAACAGATCACAACATGCTCAATCTAGATTAAAGAGGGTACAGGTCATAGTTAAAGATGATACACAAAAGACTGGTGATGTCTTTCTGGCCAGAACTGTCGTGAATACTGCCACAGTTACACGGGAAGGCAACATTAATGCCTACTATTTAATAAGGAAGTGTCTTCGTATTCCTTACAATCAGAATATGCTGGAACTAGAAGAGGCTTCAGAATGCTTAGCTGCTACTCAGCATGCTCACTGTGCATAGCAGCAGACTGAGGCCTTCATCTAATACTGTTAAGTGACCGACTCTGGCTCTCACCAGGAACCCATGCAATCATTCATTCACAGATATTTATTGATGTAGACTACCTTATCAAAAGAAAAATATGATTAAGACTCATCATCAGCCTATAAGGTGCTTATGGCAGAGGAAGGGTAGCCCATAACAAGTCCCCCCCAACCCTGAAACACATGGACTGAGCTATTGCAGAGGTCACCCCAGCCCCAAAAGGCAAACATTTACAAATGCTGTTAAAATGGAACCATCCACTGTGAACAATACAGAACCAAAAGTTTATTGATGAACTGGTAAAGTTACAAGCCAAGCACAGGACCCCTGTGAACTGTCCTTGGACTTCTATGAGGATAGAAAATGTGAGTGACAGCAGGGATGTGAGTGCCCACCACTGAGGGGAGGGCTGAGCCAGCTAGAGAGGCAACGGACCAACTTATTTCTGCCTGTGGGTCAGGAATGTGGTAGGGGAGGATAAATAGTTCTGCAGTGATTAAAAAAATTCCACAGATGCACCAACTAACTATGGGTATTAATTCCTACTTTATATCACCTCTATGATATTAGGACTTCTATGCAAAGACAATCTCTACCTAAACTGTTTTTCAAATGTGAGAGCACAATTATAAAAAATTCAGAAGAAGACTGCAAGAATTACAATAGACCTGTATTGGAAAGAATTATTATTATTATTATTATTATTATTATTATTATTATTTTGGTACCAGGGATTGAACTCGGGTCCTTGAGCTTGCAAGGCAAGCGGCGAAACCACTGAGCTAAATCCTCAGCCCTTGGAAAGAATTATTAAAAAATGTATTTCAAGGAATGGAAGGCTGAACATTAAAAGGAAAGAATGGGACTCAAAGATAAACTGTGAACAAATACTTTTTAAAGTATGGCAAAAAATTTAAGAAGCCTTGAATGAAAGTATAACAATATAATATAAACAAGATTCTAAGTATGAATGTACATTGAATGTTCTAGCAATTGTACAGTAGTTCATAAATAAAGTGTTTGTGAGGAATAGCAAAATAAGAAGCTGGAAAGGTAGGTGCTGAATCTGGGCTTCTTCTCAAACTATTATCAGGGTCAACTTGCACAAAATGTTAAACTATAATCAAAGTTATTAGATATAGAAGAATACATGTAATTAAAACATATTGTTAGAAATAACAATACCAATTCTCATAATTTGGGGACTTTTGGGGGGGCCAAGATGTTAAATGTTATTTTAGTATTTTCAAAGATCCGAGATAATTTTTCTCTAGATCCCATCGTTTATTATACCTGCAATGCTATTTAACAGTAAGAAAACTTCTTGTTTATTGATGTAACTATTTCTATTCTAGTAATCAAAAGTATTTCAGTTCACAATTTAAAAATGGGCCTGAAAAGTGAAAATGTATTTGCTATGAGAAAAATGTGTCAATTTAAACAATGAAGGGCCCATTATAACACCGGGAGTATAGTTACAATATGCAAGAGGCAATAGCCCATTGAACAACTTAGAATTCAGTTTCCCCTTGCTCCAAATACTACCAGGGTAGATTAAGAAACAGTCACATACAACACAGAAGAAATGGACAGATTCCTAGATAAATATGAATTACCAAAGTTGAACAAAGAAGACCTAAAAATTCTGAACAACCTAATATCAACCAATGAAATTGAAAATGTAATTAAAAACTTATCAA
>NW_004624744.1:18480236-18507991 GCF_000247695.1 Heterocephalus glaber
CAAGATGCATTATGTAAAGGTACAATTCCCAATGAGAAATGTAATTGTGTTGTATACCTACAATGTACCAATAAAAAAATTTAATAAAAAAATAAAAGAGTCACATAAATCCCCAAATTTGGAGGTTAGTTGGAAGAGCTGACAAATATAGGAATTTGTGAGAATTAAGGCAGATATTTAGGATTTAAAGATAGGCTGAGGAGTTTTCTTTGGTGGTAATTCAGGTTGAAGAATTCAAAGGAGAATGCAGAACTGGCCAAGAGCATTGTGAAGAAAGCCAAGCTCCTGCTTCCCCAGCTGAGGCTTTTCCTGCTCGGCCCCTTCCTTCAGGTAGTCACTCATTTTTTGGCCTCCGAATTTTCCCCCATGAGAATTTTCTCTTCACAAAGATTTTATCAATACATGTTAGATGTGAATGATTACAAAGGCTTACTAGGTTGTCTCTATCTGCCATATTCACTTTGTTGTGGGGAACAGTGGTCTATATATCTAACTGAAGAACTTGAGGCATTACCTGGGTAGGCGGGGAGGTGAACCTTAATCAGGGGCATTTCAAGAGCCCTGGTGTTCAACACATAGGTTTCTGGTTGTATCTCCTGCCATAAATTTGGTTCTGAATCTATGTTTCAGAGTATTACCTTGTTTACTCTTCTAGGTCAGTATTATTAAAAACAGTACTTTTTTGAGGTGAAACAATTTCAAATATCACATGGCCATTTCAACTTGATTGAAATTTAACCACTATTGAATGTCCAATCTCAACATCAGAATCAAATAAATGTAGATAGAGGATGAAAACCATAAATTCGTAAGGGAGCATTTTTTCTTAATAGGCAGACTCTGAAACACTCAGATGAGTATTTATAAAAAGATATTCACAAAGTCAGTAAACTGAAACCAAAGTTGACAGCTAAAGTCATTAAAATGGGTCCAAAGTTTATGTAGATGCAGTTATACTATATCAATCAATCAACCAATCAATCAATCGCTACTTTTAGAATGTTTTGCATTGTACAGTATTACACCGTACAATTTGATGTGCTTCCTCCCTTCTACTTAGTTGGGGAGATAAGGAACCCATAAATCATCAGAGAAAAAATTAAGGAGTGAACTATGTTACACGGATAGAAGTGATGATTAAATATCATTTATATTTCTTCCAAAGATTTCTTTCATCTTCAGAACAAAGTCCAAATCTCCTATCATCTTTTAGGGAATCCTTTTGATTTGGTTCCTGCTTATTTTTCCAGCCTCATCTTTTAGCATCTTTTTTCATGGAATGCAATGCCCACCCGTACCAAACTACCCACAATTTTCCAGATTTATTATCCCTTTTTTGTACCTCTAGTGACATTTCAGCTTTAAATGTGTTCCCACTCTTTTGCTTAATTCCTCCTCATCTACTGAAAAGTTTCCTCCTTTGACAAGTCTTCTCTAGTCTCTAAATGTTTGTTTCAGTTGTATGTCTGACTTTAACCTCATGCCATTTTACATTATATTGAAATCTCTTATTGCTTGTCTAATTCCCATTGCCTTAGCTTTTAAAGTAGGAACAAGGATCTTTACCTCATTTATGGTATTGTCTCTAGTGCCTAATGTGAAGCCTAGGCACCCAACAGTTGTTCGCAAATATTTAAGTGAATCTCAGCTCAGGATAGGGGGGAAGGTGGCGGCAAATTTTCTTCCAGAGGGCTGAAATATTTGACTATAGGAGAAGAATTTATGAGTAAGAGCACAATAGGGCAGAGTGATTATGGGATGATGGCTATAAAAACATGTAGAACATAAATGAGAAAAACATATCTACTGAATCTCAGAATGTGTTTAAGTATCAAGTATTACTTGATACTTGAAAGGCAAATTTAAAGAAAAGGAAAAAAGACAGCGTGGTCTAGTTGCAATGTGTAAATTTTTTAAAAACACTTATTACAGTCAAGGATGATAATAAAGAATAAAGTTAAATCTTTCCTTTCTAAATTTGATGTCAAGATGAATACTACATCTTATGACATGATGTTCCTAGATACTCTTATAGAAGAAAAACTCTGGCTAGAACATAGAAGTTATATAATGTGATAAAATTCTCTTTGGCTTAACTTTTGGTATTATTATTATTATTTCATTATTTTGCCAGGGATGCTTTGTGTCCTGCTACTAAGTTGCATTTTCTCAGAGCAACTAAATTTTAATCACTACGTGCTGACTGTGAACAATAAAAGCAAGATCTTAATGGTGGGGTAGGAATGACTTGTTTTTCCCTAGAGATTGGTGGGGGCACACAGCACTTGATGTGACTCTGCACAATAGTAAGTGTATGTATCCAGTGATAGATACATGGCCAGAGGCCGCCTCTGAAATGGAGACGTAAATGTTGCAAAAGAAGAAATAAGCTCAGGCCTGGCAATTGTATCTTAGAAGACAACTTAAACAGTTACCCTTTAAGCAACAGGAAACAATCCTAGAAGTTGCTTTTGATTGAATGAGCAATTGATAGGATGATCAACTCCCAGAGGGACTTCCTGCCCAGAGTGAGGGCTCAGAGAGCTGTAAAGGTCAGCACAAGCATTTAAGAAAAACAGAAAGTTACATGTTTATAGTTTAGGAATTTAAAGTAGGTATTTCCTCTAAGATGTTGGCCCTTTACCTTCTCTGGGGCATTATGGGGCCTCTGAGAAATTGGTGGGCATCATGGATCCTCTTCTGGGTGAAATGCTAATTCTCACACATACAGAACACTGACTTCCTTGTCCCCATCTCTCAGAGATACTCTCAGACTGAGAATCTGTTAAAGAATCTCTAAAAATTATGTTTGTTTAGAATTTGCCAACTTGATAAATGATCTGGAAACTCTTGATTATACATGTGTGGCCCAAGTCTGTGGTAGAAATAGGGCTGCCATTTTGAGAATCAAGGAAATTTCACATTTTACTCAGATTTTTCTTGGTGGTACCTGGTAGAAGTGCTTCTATACTGCAGAAAGAGTATCACCCAAAATAAGGAATTTGAAAAGCAAATGCTGAGTTAATAGCTCTATAGCAATCACACCGAGACTTGTGTATTCTTTTGAGGAAAGAGAATCTAGAATATTGTTTGTTCTTGAACCTAAAGTAGGACAGTCATCCTCAGCTGTTCCCACACTCACTGCCATGTTCAGCTACTAGCCTGTACTAATTGCTTTAGTGATCTTCCCATCCTATTGCAGAGGACTCATGACTCAATACTAAGGTCACCACATCTTCCATGATAACTGCAGTTGGCAGTTACAATAGTCAAAACTATTGAATTTGGTTATGTGTTAGAAAGCATCACGAAAGGATCTATATCTCTTTAAACACTGCTATTAAGAGCATTCATCTTCAAATAATTTGTATTAATTAACACTGGTTAAGTAGGCATGTTTACAAGCTCTTAAAGTGATATAACTTTGTCCCATGGTAATTTTGAACTGGAGCCAAGATTTTAATCAGAACAGGGTATTAATTTTGCCCATAAGGAACATTCATTACTTAATATAGTTGGAAAAATCCAGATATTATCAATCACAACTAATAGTCCTTATTTGTAAAGCAAGTACATTGTTGTTTATTTGGTTTAGAAATTATTTGCATACTCAACTATGTACATTATAACCCCACCTTGATGGGAATTAGTTGGAAACATCTTTGGATTATTTCATTAAGCATGTATTACTCTTAAATATCTTATGAATTTTTTTAATTAAATATAGAGTATATTTTCAGTAATCTTGGATTCTTAAATGCCTAATGATTACAAGTAAAAACTAACAACTATAACAAAAAACAAAAAAATAATAGAAACTTTATTTCAAATATTACACAACTGAGAAGCATAATCGAATTGTTTAGGTTAACATGAATTTATGTAAATTTAAATATAAAAACACAGGAAAATATTGTGTATACATATATAATACATGTCACATATGTATATATAATATTATATATATATTCCTTATTCAAAATACTTGGGTTTAAAATTCTTTCAGATTTGGGATTTTTTTGGATTTTGTAATTTTTCATATACATAATGAGGTATCTGGGGATAGGACTCAAATCTAAATATAAAATTTGTGTGTTTCATATCCACCTTAAACATGCATCATGAAGATAATTTTAGATAATATTTTTAGTAATTTTGTGCATGAAAACAAAGTTTATGGTATGGAATTTTCCACTTGTGTCATGTTATTGTAGATAGCTAAATTAGATAGAAATTAATATGCAGTCAGAGAGGGATTATGCCCTGCAGAAAGTCACCACAGAAGATGAGAAGATGAGACACACAAAGATTGTGGCTGGGGACAAATGTGAAGAGAGTCAGCCTTGAGATGGAGATGCAATCGCCAGGCCTGCAAGCCTCCCTAGAGATAAACAGCAAGTTGAGATTATACTGTGATTAGCACCATTTAGTCCAGTGAGCCTAGATAAGTATCAAATGCATAGGTGGATAACCAGAACATCTGGACTCATCCCTTTCCAAAAATGCCTTTGTTCTTTCCATATACTTGTGCTTTGTGACTTGTTTTCCTACTGGAGCAATATTAGCTAAGGGACTATACTTGTCATTCTATAGGTTGATTGTAGTTTGGCCCATGTTGTACCCACATTGTATAAATGATCCCTGACAAAGAGCTTAGGTGGCCACCCACTCGAAATCCTAATGGAAATCCAGAGCTATTCTCCTTATTTCCAATAAAACTCTCCTAACTTCCTCCTTTGATTCTCTACTTCATTCCTTGCTGTTTTGAGACTAGGAACTCAGCTCATCTGACAGGCTGGCAGTCACTGTCCCCAAAACAATGCTTATGATCAAAAAGTTTTGGATTTTGGAGCACTTTGCATTTTCAGATTAGAGATGTTTAACCTGTGCCTGTGTGTGTGTGTGTGTGTGTGTGTGTGTGAGAGAGAGAGAGAGAGAGAGAGACAGAGAGAGAGAGAGAATAAATGAATGTTCTTTCAAGTGGCATATCTTTTGAACAATATTTGTACATTTACTACACCAGAAATGATGATGGACTTAGCAGCTGAGGCCCCCTAAAGTAGAGATTTTTGACATTAATTAGAAATAACTAACCACACACTGCAAGTTAGTGCAACTAGTTTTTGACCATCATATTTATCTCAATTTCTAATTTCTGTTATAAACTCTAAGTTGACTAATAAAATATTATCCCTATCTTTTGTTCATTAGAGATAGAAGTCATGGTTGCTGAAACAGTTGCCTGAAAGGGCCGGGGATTTACCTTAGTGGTTCCACCGCCTGCCTCCCAAGCACAAGGTCCTGAGTTTGATCATCAGTAGCAAAAAAAAAAAAAAAAAAAAGAGTTGCCTGAAAGATGGCAGGATGGGAAGAAATAAATGAAAATGAAAATCCGTGGTTCAGTAGTAACAAATATTAATATTTGTCATGGTTTCTTATTATGGTAAAAAATTATCTCAAATTTCAATGAATAGACCTTCAATAGAAGTCATACTTGGGATGACTCTAATATCTTGCTGAATTTTAGGATAACAACTCTAAGGACTGAGCAAGGTATAGACAAATCTGCCATTTTCCATCATCATTGTGGAATAATATATTACTAGTCCACAATTTCATATCCAAATAACTTGGGACAGGTATATTTCAGAATTCAGAACTTTTTCTAATGACAGAAATGCAAAAGGGTAAATGTAATGAATATTGCATAATATTACCAGTAGGGAACCAAATCTTTAATATTTATCTATAATGAAATATTTCAGCATTCACGCTAAGTTATGTAATTGTGCAATAATTACACAAGTAGCTTCATATCAGCTCAGGCTAAGCTTTGTCTCAAGTGAATTTTGGTATATAACTTGGAAAATCTTTGAGTTTTCAGTGGTATTGGGATCTGGGAATTACAATTTAAGGACTGTAGTCATGTGATAGATGCATGGAAAAATTTTGATAGCATATTCTCTAAGAAGGAAGAATGACCAAACTACTTGTCTATCAATAGACAGTTTGATTTACTGGCAAGCTGCAACTTCTATGAGAGTAGAGCTTTGCCCAGACCTGCCCAGTTTCTGTAATGTTTCTTAATGATATAGATTAACAACAATCTTGTTGGCATCTGAACAAACTAGGAGACTCAGGGACTGGCAGTGGGTTTAGAAAATGACTACTATGCATACTGTGTATACCCTGTGCATATACCTAGACAAACAATGCCATTACTGGTCCCAGAAGAGAGTCAAGAATGGTTCCACTGCTTAAGAAACTAACAGGTAAAATTAAGCAGTACAGTATGTCTCACTACCTGAAGAGAAAGTACAGAACGCAAAGGCCCAGCCTCACTAAAGTAGAAATATGCTTTACTGTCTGAATTTTTGCTGAATACTTGGGATGACTTTAATATACAAAAAAGTTTAAAAATCACTAAGGGCAATATCTTGTTACGATATAACCTCATTTGTTTTGGTGTGGGAGAACTTTACCCACACAAAACCATGAGTATCAAGTTTGACATACAGATTCCTTTGGAAATGGAAATTTATTGCCATTTTTTGGTAAGATACACAATGACTTTCATGAGTAAAATAAGTCTTGCTGAGAAACGATGTGATTCCAACTGCTTGTAATCAAGTGCTTTATAAAAACCTCAGTACTTGTCTGTAGCAAAGCACAAGAAATAATCAAAAAGTCATTTCCTGGTGACCTATACTTTTTGTACAAATTCAAAATATTGTGTTAAAAAATGGAACTACACTCCTGGATGCTATATAAAATTGCGAGATAGTGGATTGGAGAATCTGTGATTTAAATAGCTAGGGTGGTATAAAGTGAGTATAATTTGACTATGAATCATGGTGATGCTCACAGGAAGATTGTGACAAGGAGACAAAGGACCCCTGGTGTCCATTATAAACTACTGAATTGCCTTCAGATAAATGCATCTTGTCCTTTGAGTGGAAGTCACCTATCAAATTTCCCCTGCAGCCTGTTTTGTTCTTAGTAATGAAAATGCACTTTGTACAGTACAAGCTGTCTAATTCATTAGCGCAGGCCTGCATGGACTGCCTGCCTTGCTCCGGGGTTGGGGATGGGGTGGGGAGAAGAACAAGGGAGGAAAAAAGTTGAGCTTTTTCTAAAATGGCTGACCTTTATCTGAAATTGCTGAAAATCTTCCTTGTTATTATGAATATGTACCGTGCAGTCAGGTAATCCCCTAGAGAATGCCTTTAACTAAGTTCCTCTTTAAAGAGAAAGTGTGCAGTCTGCTTCCTTGGTACTGAAGACTTTCGTAGGAAAGGACAAGTCTCATTCAGCTTTCTTCTCAAAGGGAATATTTATCCAGGATCACTGGACACACATATGGCACTGCATTAGGGACTCTGTGGGCCAAGTGTCAAGTTAGTCCTACTAGGAACTAGGACTGAAATAATTTTTTCAGTATGGCAATACAGGTACGAAATGTACAGACAATTCTTCAAAAAACATTTAAAAGGCATCAATTGGCACAGTCTTCCTGCTTTTATATCCAACAGTTTGTAACTTTATATACACGCTCTTTGGAAAGAGCTAGATTACTTTAATTGAACCAGACCGAGTGATAATAATGGGGACATGCTATAAAATGGTTGAAGTCAAGGTTTCATTATAAGAATAGAAGACAGGCTGCTGGGATGGATTGATGTTGGTTTTCATTTCACCAATGCTGCCTGTACAGGTTGAATCTCGGCTGACAAGCTGAGGACTTTTGAAATGGTAATGCTGTGTTTGGAGGCTTTATGGATAAAATACTGTTACGTCAAATCTATGCTGGAGTTGATGACACTGTTTTTACATTATAAAGGAGTATCTAATTACTAATCTCGATGTTTTCTCTTCCAGATTGCAGATGATAAGTACTCCATAAGCAATCTTAAATCAGCTCAGCAGCCTGGGAAAGGATGGAGAATAGCCTTTAAAAACAGCATCTATAAAGAGAACTGGATCAAAAGTAGATGCCCGATCACACACCCACTGTGGCTGGGCTGATAAAAATAGCCACTTGCACAGATTTAGCTCACTTCAATATCAGGCTTCCCTCCAACCACCTTGCCTCCTTCCCCACCTTCAACTCCTTAAATGATTTCCATGGTGAACTTGATGTTCATAGCAGGTACTTTAGTGTCCTCCACACCGAAAGAGAGGCTGTATCAGATGCTGCACTGAGAGGCAGCCAGGTAAGAATGCTACTCTTCCTTGCTGTCTTACCGGTCACTTTCCTGGCAAAGGCTGGTTCTGTAATGCTAACATGTAGAGCGTGTCAATTAGACATGGGGATGGTACACAGTAGTTTACATACATTGCTTCCCACATCCCTATATCACCGTCATGATCCAATTTCATGATGAAGGAGTGAGGCCTCAGACATATAAAATATTCAAGAGCACAGATTTAATTAGTGGCAGAGCAGATTCTGACTCGTACCTGATCATAGAAGCTGTACATATTTTCAGCCACTATGCCCAGCTGCCATCTGCCTGCTCAAGGATGAAATAAATCCTCATCACAAATCCTGGCCAAGTGTCCTCTCAGAAGGGAATGCCAATTATCCACATTCGAACCTCTCACTTCAAAAGCAAAACCAAAATTCTTGATTCTAGCTGACTTGTATTAAAAAAAATATAAGTGAAAAGCAAAAAAAGAAAAGGATACTGCTTTGCTACAACTTCAGGTTTTTAAAGAAACTGAACATACCAAGAGAACACGTGGTTAAAGGTGATGAAGATAAAACTCTTCACATCACATCTGCTCATACTAAATAATAGTAACTTTCACATCTGCACAGCCTTCCCTCCTCCTCTTCGTACTTCTCTTTCTCTCTAATTTTCCTTCCTACTCTCTCTCATACATTAATTTATTTATTCATGCATTATCAGTTCTGTTATTTTTTAAGCATCTTTAACATAGATGCTAGGTGCCTGAGATGAAAGATTAATTAATGTTCTCAAAATGCTTACATTTCAGTTGGGAAGAGGTAAAGTTGCTGATAGTAGTACAGGATGATATATCTTAAGACAAGGACATCAGCAGAGTATCATTATAACAGGTAGGCTGGGTAGCCTTAAAGAATTCAAAATGCTCTTACATCGTATTTTTAATATTATGCCTTATGTTTAATATTAATCTCAGACTGTCACACTTATGCAACTTACTCCTTTCCTCAAGTATAAGAATCACTAGCAATAGCTTTAACACCTCACACATTGGAAATATAAGCTTGCTAAGAGGTTCTAAGTACAGGTTGAGTATTTTTTAATCAAAATACTTGGAGCCAGAAGTCTTTTGGATTTCAGATTTTCTTCATATTTTGAATATCAGTATATAAAAATGAGATGTCCTGGGGAATCTCATTCTAATGCAAAATTCATTTATGTTACATAGACACCATACACACATAGCATAAGGTAATTTTATATAATATTTTAAATAATTCTGTGCATGAAACAACATTTGGGTATACCCAACCATTAGAAAATATATGAGATCTAATGTGGAACTGTCTACTTGTGGCATCATATGGGAGTCAAAAATATCAGATTTTGCAGCATTTTAGATCTTAGGTTTTTGGCTTAGGTATATTCAACATGTATTACTTGCTAATCAATCTTTGCAGTCAAACATCTTCAAAAACCATCTATCTAGTAGGCATCTAACTTCTTTTAGTCATTCTTTCTTGTAATGTCTTAATGTCCAAAGAGTAGAGAGAGTCAAGCATGATGCTGCCAAATGTTTCCTAGAAGCTTGTGGACCACCTCCCAGCAAGGGAGGCAGGTCAGGGTGAAGATGGCTACACCACCACCGCTTACCCTGCAAAGTACACTCTGCCTTCCATTCCCCAGCACAGTGTGGAGTGTGAGTTGACAGACTGAACACTGTAGTGTTCAGAGGTTCTAGCTAAGGTGTAGCACCTTCCAACTAAAGACATGCAGTGGACACATAGTAAGCTATCTGTAACAGAGAGTTATACAGGCAATTAAGGAAGCTCCAATGGCAGAGGGTCAACTTTCATGTCCAACAGAAAAAAAAAAGACAACATCTTCAGCAGAAAATGAACAAAACATCCTGTACCAGAGAGAACCTACTTGGCTACAGTGAATTCCAACTGAGGCACCCTCTTGGCATCTGAAGGGGAAAAAGACTCAGCAGAGAACTCAAATCTAACTGCAGGGAAATGCCTTCCATTCTGTGAAGATGGATTGGCTAAACTCATAGGTGCTACCAGATGCCACATGGAGATCTGGCAGAGGCAGTCTCTAGGCAGCTGTTTTTGGGAAGCCAAAGTAGCCTGGGATAGACAGAATTGCCAGGCAAAGATTCAGCTGACCAGGTGTGACGTAAGAGAATCAGAGTTGCTAAAATTAATGATCTGTTCAAACACAGAACACTTTCTATTAGAATTCCTGTGACACATATTGATTTACAATGTGTTTTTCTCTCCTCTTCTTAGCTCATCTCTCAAAGTTGTTGTGAGAAGAGTTGTCCTATTATCCTATATTATCTGAAGGTAACAGAGCCTGAGAAAGGTTAAATGATATGTTCACACTCAAATTGAGCACTGACTCTCTCCTGTGAATAGGTGCAACACTGCATCCCAATATTTACTCCCGAGTCATGCTCAAAACAGCTTCTAATCTGGTACATTTTATGTGAAACTTCCGTCTTTTTGTTGTGAAGTATTTTTAAAAGTATAGTAACACTTGGTTAATGGGAGAATTCTCTTAGTAGATACTTCCATGTTTAACATACAATAATGATTGATGCTGAGAATGAGGGTTACCAGATTCAGAAATGCTTTCTGAATTAAAAAAATAAAAAATTAAATTAAACCCAATATGATTTTTGTCTTCAGTGTATCACACTGTATTTTTCTTTTTTTTTTTTTTTTTTTTTTTTTTTTTAAGACAGGGTCTCACTATATATAGCCCAGGCTGGCCTTGAACTCACTATGTATTCCAGGCTGGCCTTGAACTCTGGCAATTCTCCTGCCTCAGCCTCCTGAGTGCTGGGATTACAGGCATGGCCACCATTCTTAAGTAACTAATTTACCATTGATATATATGATAATTTCTTGCAAATGAAATAATCAAGTAACAAAAACATTTCATTTCTTGAAAATGTAGGATAATATATGTAGGATGGAAGGTGTTTTCCTTTTCTTTGTTCCCTTTTTCCCCCACTCACCCATCCATCCATCCATCCATCCATCCAATCCACCACTGTAATCCTGTTCTTCAAAGTGAGTCTCTGACTCTTTCACCAGGATTGTCATGGACTCATACCTGACTTCTGGGAGTCATTCCCTAGTCCTAAGTGAAATGACAAACAACAGAAAGGAGGGAATGGGGAGAAGGGAGAAAAATTGGTTCCTGGCCAGGAAAGCTCCATTTTGGTATATCTGTTTTTGTAAAAGAGAATCTCTTTGGGATAAAATTTCACAATCATTTGTAATCCTCTGTCTTGGTGAGAGTTATCTGAAAAATTTCTTGAAGATAAAATTATAAGAAGTTGGTAAAGTTGGCTGGTCTTTAGAAGTTAAACCTTGACCTCAATTATACCTTATGATTCTGATGTTTAAATAGATTATATGCGATATTCTTTCTTTCTACACATATATTATATTTTTATGTAGATGATTTAACTCTGTCATTTTATGTTTGGAGATTCAGTATTGAAAGTAAAAATATCTAAAATAGAGCTAATTGCTTTTTCCTCCAAATTTCACTTTTCATTGAAAATGGAAAATGGAAAAAAACATGACATTGATTGTGAAGAAACTGGGATAAATGAATTCATTCATGAGTTACTGCCTGATTATACACTCAGTAAGATTTCGCTAGATTTAAAAAAGGCCATTCACCACAGGTAAAATTTAATCATTAAGATAAGCATTATACACTCTGTTCTTTCTTACAAATATGGGTTTAGTACTAAATTGAAACTTAACTTGAAAGGGGCAAAGGGGAAGGCAAGTGGGAGGGATTGTGGAAAGGAAAGAATGGAATGGAATTAATATGAGAAAATGAAAAAATAGAAACAAAGTCTTTGTAAATAGGGAGGGATGGAGGGGTTGAAGGGAGGGCAAGGGAACAGGGAAAAAATAAGAACCAAGAGAGATTATGTAAAGGTACAAATTCCTGATGATAAATGTCCTTATATTGTAAACCTAAAATGTACCAATAAAATTAATTTAAAAATAAACTTAACTTGAAATTAATACAAATTAATATAGATTGTATCAAAGGCTATTTTATTTATTTAATTTTTTTGGTACCAGGGATCAAACTCGGGTTCTTGCGCTTGTGAGGCAAGCGACAGAACCACTGAGCTACATCCCCGGTAGATGCTGTAAATCTAATATCACAGATGCTTACTGAAATATGTTTGGAATGGTGGTTGATTGTAGATCAGGAGAGTTTCACTGAAGTTTTGTCCAATCAAGTGTTTGCTTTTCTCTAACTGGTTTCAAATGATCATTCATTCATCCAGCTCTTAAAACATCATACAATGCTACTATAGTATGGAATTGGATCCAGGAGACAAGATCAGAAAACAGGATTAACAAGAACAAGAAGCAATGCCATTTATGTCTATTTGATCAGTTCTGTGAAGCTTAACCAAGTACCATACCACCTGGCTAAATGAAAGCCTTATGAATCATGACTTTTGAACAATATATTTAGTCAACAATATATAGGTCCTCTTCACCCCTATCTTTCAATTTTAACAAGTAAGCAGAAGTGTCAGAATGGAATCAGATTAAGAACAGGGGACATTTTCAAGAGCTCCGGAATTGGAAGAGCTGACATTTCTTCTTTTTATGGTTGTTCGACTGCAGATTGTTCAGGTGAAGGAACTATTACACTGTATTCTGCTTCTGCAGTTTTGGACTGGTTTCTATGCCTCCCAGATTGGTTTTCTTTGCACTTTTAGATATATAGTCTTAGATATATAATCTTTAGATACGTAATCTTAGTATTCAAAGTCTTAAAAATGGAAAAAGATATTGCTCAAGTGGTTATTTATATATACCACATAAAGCTATGCTTTAAAATTACTAGTTAAAATCTGTTATAAGTTCCTTGGAATAATGACTTTACTTTACGTTTACTTCCTTCTTATAGAGTGATTTTAATCTATCTCCAATGTTTTGCTATCTATTTTTTCAGTCATTGTCTATGATCTCTTCCCTGATCTTTTTTGTGATTTACTCTGCTATGAATTTGCATGTCATTAGCCATGACACATGAACTCCATGTAATTCAGGCATTTCTTCTGGCCGTGGTCACTTCATATAGCTTTTTTTAAAAAATTAATTTTATCGGTACATTTTAGGTATACAATATAATGACATTCATCATTGGAAATTTGTACCTTTACATGATGTATCTTGGTTCTTATTTTTCCCCATTTCCCTGCCCTCCCTTCAACCCCTCCACCCCTCCCTATTTACAAAGACTTTGTTTCCATTTTCTCGTGTTAATTCCATTCCTTTTGGATCTTTTGTTCCTATTTTACAATATCTATTATACCTTTTGATAGTTATTTACACTTTCAGTTTCTCACCACCAGAGAAACTATTCGGTATTTACACATGTGAGTCCTATTTATTTCACTTAAGAGTATTGCCTCAATGTGCATCCATTTAGCATTTAAATGTCTCTAATCTGAGTAGTATTGCATTTTATGAAAAAAGCACATTTTCTTTATCCAGTCTCCAGTTGATGGGCAATTGGCCTGTTTCTAAGTTTTCGCTATCACAAACTGTGCTGCTATGAACATGGGTGCACATATATCACTGTGGCATGATTCGTTTAATTCTTTTGGGAAGATACCCAGTAGGGAAATAACCAGGTCAAATGGGACCTAAGAGAATGGTACAAAAAATTAAGGAAGCAAAGAGTTGGTTCTTTAAAAGAATAAACTTCATATAACTTTTGACAGTAAAAGTGAGCAAAAATAACAGCTCCATGGTAAGTTTCAACCCCAACCTTGCTACCTGAATACAGACTTTCTAATATTTCAAACAAGAAGCTCAGATACAAGGATTTCATCTACGAAGAATTGGAGGCCATCAGCAAATGAAGAGAATTGCAGCCTTTTGAAAGTAAACTAAAAAATTTCTTTCATTTTCCAACCATGTGGAAAAGTGGTACATATATATTCCCCTAATGAACTCTGTGGCAAAAAGAATGAGAGAAAGATTAAAACTCTTGGATGAGTTTACTGCAAATAACCAAAGGAAGAAATAACCCCATTTCTTTTAAAAATATTTCTAAAGTATTATTTTATGTTTAATTGAAAAATAATAATTGTATATAATTCAGAGGTACAATGTGACATTTTGAGATGTGTGTACATTGTGTAACGAACAAATCTGGGTAATTAGCATGCCCCTTTTCTGAGTTTTCAGTATTATTGCTAAAATATTTGATAGCTAGACAAATCTCAAATTTTTCAGAGATTAAGCAAATGGATAAATGCCCTGGAGATTTAAAATAGATCTAGAGGGAAGTACAAGAAGCTAAGGTGTACCTTAGAAACAACTCTTTTTTTATTTGCAACATTTCTCTTCATTTCATTTCAGTTTCTAAAGGTCTCTTTAGCTCATTAATTTTTTTTTTGTTTCTACTTGTTAAAGATTTCTTGTCTCTTTTTAAGGTTACTAATCTTTTTATTCAATGAGAAAAATCTCAGAAAAATTGGTAAGTGAATGGTGATAAGATCAAAAGCAAAAAGAGGAAATTAGAGAGGATTTCCATTAAATAGGATTTATGTCACTATAGAAGTTTTGCATCTTAGTGCATCAAGAGGCTTCGGTTATTGCTGGGAGCTCTCAGCCATCAAGGGCAAGACTTGGGTGTGAGGCAACATCTCCTGGACTGTCTCTTTATTTTCAGCGTCACTCCCTGAAGTAGGTATCAGTCCATTATCAGCAACAACAAAAAGTCTCTTAATTGATTATTCTGATATAAAAGTAAAAAATACTCAAAATTCAGAAATTATAAAATATGGTAGAGCACAAAGAAAAATGAAAGGTAAATAATCTGTAATTCAACCACTCAGAGATAATTCTTTATTCACATTTTTATATATAACCTTATGATTTTTAAGAATTTGGGTATGATGTGTGTGTGTCTATATGTGTATACATTAATTCTTATAAGAATAGTACCATATTTAGTGCTTTTTTATAGTCTGCTTATTCACTTAAATGTAATGAAAATTTTTCCCATACTATGTCTGTTAAAGAATAACTATAACTGCTCAACAATATACATATAAATTTGTCATCATTTATTCAGTCAGTATCCTACTCTTGGGTATTGATCATAGTAAAATGCCATAGAATGGGAAGGGAAATTTACTTTTTATAGTTCTGGAAACTAAAGTCTGAGATCAAAGTGCCAACATGTTTGGTCTCTGGCAAGGGAACCTTCCTGGTTTGTAGGCAGGTGTCTTTTCACTATGTCTTATCTATGAGGAGACAGAAAGAGACAGAGAGAGAGAGAGAGAGAGAGAGAGAGAGACAGAGAGAGAGAGAGAGAGAGAGAGAGCGCTCTCACTCTGGCATATCTTCTTACAAGAGCACTTGCAAGAGCCTTTGGATGTAGAAGGTAGCTATCTAAAAAACAGGAAAAGAATCCTTACCAGAAACTAACTATGCTCACAAAAAAAATCACTAAATATGTGTAAGTTACTGTGACTATGAGAAAATATTAGATAATTCTTGCTACAAAAGGCTTCACAGTCTGGGCAAAAGGAGAAGGTGGTAGAAAGGATCAAATAAGGAAACAGAGAGGAAGCATGCATCTTTTATTCTACCCTCTGTGGAGGTGGCTTAAGTCCGCATAATATATAACTTTATTATTTTTTATACTTATTGCTAATGTGCCTTCTAGAACGTATATGATGTTTCCATGAGCAAAAGAGAGGGCCAGCTTCCCTCAGTGTCAGTTCAGTTTTGAAAGTGAACTGGACTGAATGTGACCTTTATTTGGCTCCATCACAAAATCTCTTGCTCTTCTCTTAAATTGTTAGTGATCAATTTGCTGGCTCAGTTCCTAGAACTATTCCAAACAGCTAAAGAAATAACCTTTATTAGACAAGGAAAGGAGATACCATATGTATGCTCACCTCAAACTCCCCATTCTGAGGTGTAATGAAGAAATAAATATTTTAATATATTTAAATATTTTCTTACTTACATTTTAATTTTGGGATAATCTGGTGGGGGAGAAAACAAATAGCCACTGATGCAACAAAAAATACAATTTTCTTTTCTAAAATACATTTTTAAATAGAAACAGGAAGTGATTGGTTTTTCTAAAATTTTAGGAGAACCAAATCTGGATGAATTTTGAGGAAGTAAGTGTGACATCTTTCGGGTTAAAAAGAGAAAAAAATAACATGTCTTTGAAGCTAATGCTTTTAAACTCAAACCATCTTTTTGAACAATAAAGAATTTCTGTCAAAATGATAACCTGTGACTTCCCAGCAAAGGAAAGGGAAAATAATCTACAGATTGAATACACCTCATCTGAAATGCTTGGGACCCGAAGTGTTTCAGATTTTGTCTGTTTCTGGAATATTTACGCAAACATAACGAGGTAATTTGGGGATGAGGCTGAAGACTAGACACGAAATTGATTTATGTTTCATATACACTTGATGCACACAGCCTAGGGTAATGTTTTACAACATTTTTATCACACCTGCACTTTAGCTATAATCTGTTCCATGGAGTCAGGTGTGGAATTTTCCACTTGTGGCATCATCTCAGTGCTCAGGCAGTTTGGATTTGGGATTTCAGATTTTTGGATTGGAGAACTCAACCTGCTTATCACGTGTCAGGTATCATACTAAATCTTTTCACTTACATTATTGCAGGAGATTGCTTTTATTTTTCACAATTGCCTCATGTGGTAGGGTGTACCAGATCTAAAATAAAAATATAGGGTGCCAAGTTAAATTTGAATTTCATATACATAACAAATAATATTTTTGTAAAAGTAAATCCTATGCAATATTTGGTTATATACATTCATTTTTATCTGACATTCAAATTTAACTGAATGTCCTATATTTTTTTCTGGAAATTCTACACAGATATGGTGATTCATATTTAATTTCCATACCATGGAAATGAAATGGCCAGAAAAGAAATCAAATAAAGGTTCTACTGTTTGTCTTAAGAGATCTGGATTCTACAAATTAAGGCATTAGCTCTATTCCAACAGTCAGCTTCAAAATCTTATGGCATACTTGGCTTGCCTTCTTTGTCTTCACTTTGATTTAAGTTTTTCCAAAATGATACATTCAGTGTTTTGCATTTCTACGCCAAGACACACATTAAATGGAGAAATAGCTATACAACTGGCATTGAAATATTAATTTGTTTAAAGATTGATTTTCTTGGCCATAACCACTCACTCATATTTAATTTACAGAACTGAGGGTATGCAATAAAATACAAAGCAGAGAGTGACATATGATATCCTCAAGTAAGATTATAAAATACAACCATAACACTGTAAAACAGAACAAGTAAAAGAGCAGAAGGCTAACAACTGGGAAAAGAAAATGAGATGCTTTAATTTATGAGGAGGGAAAAAGACTTAGAATCTGAATGGGAAGGAAGAAAAGAATACTACTTCCCATACATAAGATGAAAACATTGTAATGGAACACATGGTGAGGAGCTACCCCTAGCCTCCCTATGTAAATTGACACAGGAAGTGATCTTGGTAGAACGTGTGCACAAAAAGGACTCCACTTAACAAGTCACAGCTAAGTCTGCTAGCCTCTTTAGAAAATTGCCAGTAAAAGAAATCTAGTTCAGAGTATTCTATGATTGATTGTCCCAGGGTGAGTTTATGAAATTCTATTATTTCTTGGTTCTCCAAAACAGTATTTGTCCAAATGCTTTTGGATTGGAAAAAACAACCACAATGTTGGGCCTTTTGCATTTTGTGCACCTGCCCTGTGAGGATGAGGAAGCAATCCCTTCAGTGTGTGAGGCTTAGTGTGTGGCAGGGTACCAACTAATAGGTAGAGGGATGGACACCCAGAAGCTGAGCTAGCCACCACGGCAATGAGAGAGCCCCTTGGGTTAAGACCACTATGACAATCATTTCTTATGAGAAGGCACATAGTTTGAGGTTTGTAAAAGGATAGTTTTTATAGAGGACACTGAAGAAATCAGAATCATTAGCTCACGTGGGACAGCAAGGCTTGGTTTCTGAGTGAACATTAAGTCTTATGTTCTTGTGTTACCCATTTTAAATATGTTTTAGTTTCAAAGGGGAAGGTGAAGGGGAAGTGGAGGGGGGTAGGGGAAAGGAAAGAAGGGAAAAATATGAGAAAAGAAAAAAAATGGAAACAAAGTCTTTGTAAATAGGGATGGGTGGAGAGGTGGAAGGGAGGGAGGGCAATGGGAGAAAAATAACCAAGATATATCATGTAAAGGTACAAATTCCCAATGAAGAATGTCATCATATCGTATACCTAAAATCTACCAATAAACTTAATGAATAAAAAATGTTTTAGTTCAATAAACACCTCATGCAAAGCATGCTCTCCACATGCACTAATGCAATCATTCTGATGCTCTACTTAAAATGAGGCATGGAGGGTGAATAATTGAATAGGAATTTCACTTCTGCACATCTCCCCGTGCAATTGCAATTTAATTAACTAATCATTTCATAATCAAACAGTATAAGAAGCAAAAATCTACATTACTAGATAAAGCATTCAAATCAAATGCTTCTCAGCTCTCTCAGACAAATGTTAATTCTCCATGTAGGACATGTGGTTTCTACAATATTGTTAATATCAAAAGAAGAAATAAGGTTGACTCTTCTCAGCACTCTTGGTATGTGTGTTTAGGACTGACTGGTGAGAAAAAGATGGAGCTCTTGCTAATGAATGAGGTTTTCTGGCACCTGGACTACAAGGGTGTGGACAGGGCATGGTGTACAATATCCGATATTCTCCACAGCAAGCAAATACTCAATGAGTTTATTAAATTTGTTGATTAATAATACTGTATGTAATGTAGCTGATTTAGTCAACAGATATTCAGGGTTGTTTATTTTAACTTCTTAGCTCTTCTAAAACAACAGATCTTCTTGGAGTATATCTAACACGAGGTCTGTCATAACATATATGTGCCTAAAAAAATTTTGTTCCCTTATTTAGTCAGCACATACTGTGTATCAGAAACTGTGCCAAGGGTGTGGGATAGCAGAGAAAGACACAGCTCCTGGATTATGGAGTTTATAAACAGTGACTTGATGTCCATTAGCTGCAACTATGACAAATACAACAGAGGAGGGACTTGCTGAACACTGAATAGGTGGTAGCCAGGTCATCTATAGAAGAGGGCACAGCCTGAGAAAAGGTCTGGAACAGTGGAGAACTCTGTGTGTCACGTGGACCTAAGGTGCAAAGGATGGAGGAAGAGGTGAGCAGCAGGTCCTATAGGCCTCATGGGGATTGTCTTATTTGTACACACAATAAGAAGCTATGCAAGGAGGATGGCAGGTAAGATCTATAGTTTTGAAGATCATACTGCCTTCTGAGTGCAGTTTAGGCTGGAAGAGGGGCTGGAGTAGATGTAGGCATGTTGGTGAGAAGGAAGGTCACCAGGTAGCTCAGATAAACGATGATGGTAGAGAAGATGTAGTCAGATTTGAGGAGCAATGAGGATGCAAATCACCAAGATCTGACGATAGATTCCAGATGCTTGGTAAGGGGAGGTTGGATCCTGAAATGTTTAGACGGTCCAGTTGTGGGGAATCACTTATCACTAAGACAGAAGATCTTAGAAAAGAGAAAGCATGGACACCTATGAGAAACAGGTGTCTCAGAGAAGTATTTGGTCTTGGACAGGTTGTTAATAGGTCATTCAAAGTGATTTGTCCAGTCAGCAGTGGTCATGTGTCTGTAGGTCTGGAGCTCAGAGAAGGCCCATAGAAGCCACTGGTTCAAGTTTCTATTGCCCAGGTATGTCAGACAGGAAGGTATATGTTTGCTTTTGATGGCAGAAGCTGGCAAAACAGGGCACTTCAAGCCATGTGACCAATCTCAGACATAGTTCTACCACATGCACATTCAATATTTTCATGTGTTAAGAATGATGGTTCAAGGTGGAGCTTGAGTAAGATGATTTCACGTACAGGAAGGTACACAGCAAAGTGTAGAGTCCTGCACAAGGCTCCTGCTGTACATTGACCATGAGACCAGCACTACTTTCCACTTCCTTCTGACATCTTACTTTTCTTCTGTTCTTGATATTTATGCCATCCATGACTTTATTCTCACCTTCGTTTAGGTAGCAAGGACATAACAACACTGAAGATCTATTATGGTACTTACTGGACCTCATGGTTAGATAGTAAGAAGGTAGCTAGAACAAACAGAAAACATTTTTGCCATCAAGGCACTTCTGTTTTAAAGGAAAAAATACCATAGCAAAATGCATTCCCACATTATAGCCATTCAGCAGAGTTCATAGGCAAAGACAGCAATCTCCAATTTACAAAGTGTGGTGAGGGCTTGAGGGAGACACAGTGAAGAAATGCTATGAGAAACAGCTGCATACACACCACAAGTTGTATAACTCAAGTACGGGAGAAAACATTTACAGCTGGATGATTCTTCAATTTCAATTTTAAATTTTAAATCTTTCAATATATCTCTAATGTAGGCACAGTCTCACTTGTCCAAATTTGGGATCCCTTATGAATTTGATACCCAGATCAAACAGAACTTCTTCACCTCTCTTTTCTTCTATAAAAGGCCCCATAACTAGCTTTCCTATGTTTATATGGTACAAAACAAGACGTGAAGACTTAACAGAAACAGAAAAAATTCTTTAGAAAATTTATAACCAAAGTACTTGGTAAGTCAAGAGAGGTTTATAATTAAAAGTATTTAGATTAGGTGATGATTTATAGTGTTTAGGGTGGACCATATACTTTTGAGACTGCATTCTTTGGTGAAGACCAGGTGCACAATAAATATATGTTAAATGACTAAACTCAATCTATATTCATTCACTCATTCGATCACCTTTTATCAAGTGAATACAAGTACTAGTCAGTATGCTGGGTGGGCTCCTGAGCATGTGAAGATGAAGGAGACTCATGACTGCATAGGAAAGAGAAAGTGCAGACAATTAAAATATAATACAGTGTGATGACAGTCACGGGTGAGATAAGCATGTAGGGAATACAGCAGGGGAAACAAATATGACAGGGCCTGAGTCTGTGGAGAGTAAGGAAAAGTTTTGTAGAGATGAATTTGGTCATGAAGGGCTTTTGAAAGGAATATTTCTTTTGAAGATGAGTTTAAAGAAGTTAGGGAAGGCATGTTCTGAAGGAAATGAGGAGAAACAATGTCCAGGTAAGAATTATAGCAAAACAGCAAGAACAAAGACCCAGAGAGGTTTTATCCAAAGCAAATGCAGAAAAAGGAAGAAAGATAAATGCCATCCATGCATAAAAACTATCTCCTGCTCTTTGACACTTCCTGACTGAATCTCAGGAGGTGGGGAGCTAATCTAGCTCATTTCAAGCACAAGACGTTGATATAATGTGATATAAATTAGGACTTACACTTGTGTCTGGAGGGTCAGTAACCAACAGCTCATTTCTGAGGAAAAGGGCATTATAAATACACAGTAATCCATCAGTATACATGGGGGATTGGTCCTAGGACCTCCATGGATATAATAATCCAAGAATGCTCAAGTCCCTTCTATAAAATTGCACAGAATCTGCAAATAGTCTATGTATAATGTCCCATATAATTTAAATCATCTCTAAATTAGTTATAATACTTAATACAAAAATGTAAACACTATGTAAATAGTTGTATTGCTTAGGGAATGATGACAAGAAAAAATCTGTACATAGTGGAGATGTAGTTTTTTGATCCATACTTAATTAAATCTGCAGAATCTGTGGATATAGAGGGACAAATGTATTTAACAAAAGATCATACAGCTTAAGGTACAGTGTCTCAGGGCCAGACTATGGAATACCTGGCAAAATGAAACAGATGAACAGCCCACACTTATCCACTAACTGCTTTGGATTTCATTTTTTGGACATCAAGAACCTTCATCTGATGTGCTTCAGAATCTCTGAGAGTTTTCTTACCAACCGGAAAGCCTGAGTTTCTTATTGCCTGCTTCCTTTAATCACTTTCTCTTGTATTTTCTAGTAAGATTCCTTTTCCGAGGTTTTTGCCTTTGTCTTTTTGGTTCATTGTTTTTCAATTAAACCTGATTTTCTTTTTTCTCCTTTTTTCTTCTCTTCTCTTTCTCCTTTCTTCCTTCCCTCTCTCCCTCCCTCCTTCTCTCCCTTCTTTCTTACTTCTTCTCCTTCCTTCCTTTCTTCCACTAAAATACTACAAAGCCGGCTGCCACTACCCACTCATGGTTTTTGTCTTATAGATTCTGACTGAGAAGAGCAGAGGAGGAAAGCATTCAATCCTCAGGCCAAGAACTTTTTTCAATTATTCAACTAAAACTAAATCTGCAAAAGGACACTTCTCATGACCTACACAGGAAGAGAATTAAGGGGCAATCTACACATTTTTTAAAAAGAAAATATATTTTGCTGGGAAAACCCTAGCCACTTTGTAAACCAAACCAGTAAAGATTTAATTGCTAAATAAATGTATTCAGTAATAAATACAACATCATATTTTCAGCAGAAGAGATATGAGATGACAAAATGTTATTCTCTGTATTTTAAAGGATATACAGATTAGATGGTTTATGCTTGGTGTCCCCAACAAAGTTGAGTTTCAGGGATTAAAATATCCCATCTTTCAGTGTTTCCACTGTTTCCACAGGAGCATAAGTATTGTTGGAAGCTGACTTCTTCCTTGTGGACATGGCTAATATCATGGGCTGTGCAAAACTCTGGGGCAACTCATAAGGAGACCAGAGCAATAATTTGAGAATATCCCATTTATTCCACAATCTTAGACATTATTCCAAGTCTAACATACCAGCAAATAAAATGACATCTCATGCCATACATCTCATGTCTCATATTACTATTATTGTCACAATTCTTATCTTAAAATGTGAGGTACATACTATATATTTAGAGCTACTGAAAGGTAAGGGAGAAAACCACAACTTACGACTGTGTCAGTTTATTCCCTCCATATTCTCTGAGTTTTTGATTTTTCATTTGCAAAAACCCAGGGGAGGGAACCCCACAACAATTCCTACCCTATAAATCTGTTGTCATAATAAATAATTTTCTGACTAAGTGGTTATTCAACATTAGAATATTAAAGCACATAGACTATAGTACATGCAAAGCTTTGCACACCATTTGTGGCACATAATAAGCACGCTGTAAGTGATAGCTGTTTTTATATTATTGTTGCAGAAGAAAATCACATAATTCAACTAAATGCTAGGCCAGGCCACAGGACCTATTCATGGAGGACTTTGGCCTTTGAGTTAAGCTGCCAGGCCAACTATTTTCAAAACAAAATGCAAGGAATAGGAGAAAAATGGCAAGAATCTGTCAATTAAATAGAGGTAAGTGAAAAAAACACTATTGTTCATTCCAACAGCAAGACAGCCTGGTGTGGCACCTGGAATGTCCTTAAAAAATGTGCTTCTCAGAATGCCTGCAAGCTTAGCACTCTGGGAAGCTGAGGCACAAGGGTCTCAAATTTGAGTCCAGCCTATGTAACTTAAGTGACTTAACTAGATTCTGTCTCAAAATAAAAAATAAAAAAGAAGGGCCAGGGATGTATTTTAGTGTTAAAGCCCTTGGTTCAATCCCCAGTACAGAAAGAAAGGAAGGAAGGAAGAAAAGAAGGAAGGAAGGAAGGAAAGAAGGAAAGAAGGAAAGAAAGAAAGAAAGAAAGAAAGAAAGGGAGCTTCTCCTCTCACTTCTCATTCCCCTTCCTTTTTTTACATTGTTCTTGCTTATATGAATCTACAGAATGAAATATATATAATTCATTATTTGCTTTCCCTTTTATGGACAGTAGCCAACATTAAAGAGGCATATTAAAAGGATATTTGAGCAGATATTGAGAATAATATAAGTAACATATTATACAAACAATGAAGACAAAAGACAAGTTACTTTGTCACAGCGTCCCTGCAGGAGCCCAATACTGGCCTTGGCACATGCTGTGCCTCTGTTGGGCACCCTGTGAAACAGTCTGTCTTTTTCTGGCTAGAGCCTATTCCTTCCTAGGGTCACATCATAAATTTAACATTTCCTCTAAAAGGCCTCCTGTGATTGTGGAAGAATGTCCTGCAGTTCCCTTCCTGCACGCTTTTGTGCATTCCTCATCACAGATTTTAGGAAACATTATTGAACTTGCCAGTTTATGTACCTGACTCTTCAGTGTGAGTGTGCAGGCCACCAGGGGAGAGACCGTAAGCCTGCCCCTTGCAGGGAGCCTGATGCCGGCAGGCAGCATGGGTATCATCAGTACTGCTGAGACTATTCCTGGCTCTTTGTCCCCTGGTTATATGTGACAAGATGGAAACTCCTGACCTGCTGGTGGTCTGGTTGGGCTGTGCAGAGTGTGTGGCTTTGGCTAATTAGATTTGTGTGGAAGTGAAGGGTACTACTTCTGGGCCAGAGCAGTCAACTGTCAGTATGAGACTCTATCTAGCTCTTTCTCTTGATCATAGAGCAACCTGAGAGTGGCTGTTCCATCACTCTGGATTCTGCAGTGATGATGATCTGAGTGAATGGTGCTAAGCTGAATCCTGAGTTGACCCATGAAGGACACAGGGGAAGAAACAAATTCTTGTCATTGCAGACAAGTGGGATTTGGGCATTGTTTCTGATTG
Source organism: Heterocephalus glaber (assembly GCF_000247695.1). The sequence goes on from NW_004624744.1 coordinate 18,505,126, forward strand.
GCCCATCCTGGTACATGAAGGTTGTACCACCGATGGATGAATAAAGAAGAAATAGCACTGTGACCACTCTATCTGCTTAAATAGCCTAAAGAAGTATTTGAATCAACTGTGTCTCATTCAGGGAAGCCTATACTTTAAGTTTAACTTCTTAAAATCTCTAGAAGTGACCAGAAATACATTTGTGCATTTAATAACATCTTGGTTAGAAAAATTTTAATTGTATCTAACCAGGAAGGTGACATAGTACAGTGTTACTAGCAATACTGAAAGGCCTTCTGGTTTCACTGTGCATAGATGGGCCCCTGCTGCCCATGCATTTTTCCTTTAGTTTCTGCTCTACCTTCCTTATGTACACACACACACACATGCACACACACCCCTACTCTACTTTCCCTATACTAGTTGTTCAAAATATGTAGAACTTGAACATATTAGAGGTCATATTTTCCAAAATTGTTCATTATTGGGTGTAACTAGTATTTTGGATAAATCATTTATCATTTTTAAGTGTTGGTTTCCTATTGGGGGATTATTATAAGACTTGAAAGAGAAAATATATGAAAACCAAAGTAGAATTGCAAAGTGATCCAGAAGGTATAACTGCCCTCCAATTGCCAGCATCCCTTATGTCTGGGAGAACTTTAGGAAATTTAGGTAAATTGAAATGCAAATGGACTAAAATTAATTTATTACCTAAAATATCTGCCAACTAATATGATCCTGAGAACATGCACACAGGATAAAATGTGCTATGGTGTTAAGAGATGTTTCAATAGCCTTTCTGAACAGGTAAATACAAGATTGAAGACCATGAACATCTCTGGTGTGGGTTATTGAAAGGGCAGAGAGCAATGAGGTCAACAGCTTCTACTTCAGTGCTCCATCTAGGATCAATGTCGATTTCCCATGGCTGAACAGACGTTTGATTTTCAGAAGCATCTCTGGAAAAACACTTGTCCATTCTGGGCACCTAGTAACTTACTTAGTGGTTCTACAATCATCAAACAGAGCCATGCTTGACAAGATGGCTGAAAGACTGAAAGAATATGGTTCCTTAGGCAAAAGATCAAGCAAATTTCAAGCAAATATGTTGCTTCAAAAAAATTTTGTCCTTACTTCATACAAATGAAAAATTTAAATATTTTGTGTCACAGTCGAAGCAACAGAAACAGAGCAGGAGGATATTTCTTTTAGTTTTTCTCCCTTTCAGTTAAAAATTCCCAATTCTACCCTTAATTCTGACATATTTATTCATAGAGATAAATATCAAACCCTGGCTGCTCAATGAAAATACATAAAGGGGAAGTAAATAGTGTCAGTAGTAAAAAAAGCAATATTAGTCAAATGAAAGCTAGGGTGGTGGTACATGCCTCTAATCCCAGCACTTGGAGGCTGATGCAGGTGGATCACTGCAAGTTCAAGGCCAGCCTGGGCTATATAGTGAATTCAAAGCCAGCCTGAACTACACAGTGAGACTCTGTCTCAAAAAAAATTGCCCACAGAAAAATGATGTGTCACATTACACAGTGCCTACCATTTTTTATTAGTCATTCCATAATTACCTAGCAGGCTATATAACCAAGTTATATGTTAGTCTACTGATATCTGGAAAGTAGAAAGGCAATCCTGGGAGACAGTTTGATTTCTAAAATCTCTTATGTCTTTAAGCAGAAAAAAATAAAATGGGGATAAAAATTCTTTAAATTACGTCAAACTTTGGTAGCACATTACTTCTGTTATTAAGAAAAAATAGAGGCAAAAAGTATTACTATGAGGTATTCTGAGTAAGAGGTAGGCAAAATATTCAATCACATATCTCTGATGCCACAAAAATCTGTATTTTTCTCTGAGGGAAATGAGGGAAAAGAAGACTCCTGGAAGATACTAAAATCAAAGACTGAACAGTAATCATTCTTTCCAGTATCAAAGGGTAAAATGTCTGAATAATTAACACTGGTGCAAAAAAGCCTGCAGAGAGATTTGATGCTTGTTCCAAGCCTTGAGAGAGAAGCATTAACGCTAAGATAATGTACCAGAAGATAACGTTCTCTGAAATCAATGGCAACTTCCAGTCCATACTACACTATTGATTCTTTATGGTGCCATGATAAGTCATTTTAGATGATCTCAGCAAATTAGAACAAAACTGTAGCTTCACCTCCACGTGCACTTCATTGTTTTTCCTATAGCCACACTTCAAATAGTGTCCTTTCCATAAAAGGAAAAAGACTAAACCAAATAGATGACATACATTCCACTTTCATTAAAAGCCACATTTCTTCTCACCATCTGTACTAGAAATCCTTCATTTGACGCAGAAGACGCTGAATTACCCCGCTGCAGACAGGCAGGTCTGCCCATGCCCTACCGAGGTCCCCAGTCACGTGGAAAACGCCAAATCAGCCTGCTGCACACAGGAAGGTCTGTGCATGCCCTACCGAGGTCCTGAGTCACGCAGAAGACACCGAATCACCCCGCTGCAGACAGGCAGCTACCTGGTTCCACACTACAAAGACGCAGAGGACACCAGACCACCAGACCAAGGTACTGAGTCCCGCTGTTCCCGGCCCAGAGGTAGGGGCTTCTGAGCCATTGTCCCAGTGCTCCTGGTCCAGAGGAAGGGGCTTCCCAGTCACCATCCCTCCCGCTGCTCCCAGCCCAGAGGAAAGGGCTGTTGGGCCACCTTCTGTCCCACTGCTTCCGGCCCAGAGGGAGGGGCTTCCCAGCCACCATCCCACTGCTCCTGGTCCAGAGGAAGGGGCTTCCCGGTCACCATCCCTCCCGCTGCTCCCAGCCCACAGGAAAGGGCTTTTGGGTCACCATCCCTACTGCTGCTCCTGGCCCCTGTCCCACCTCACCCAGCTCA
>NW_004624744.1:18513346-18561383 GCF_000247695.1 Heterocephalus glaber
TTTTTTTTTTTGGTACTGGGGATCAAACTCTGGACCTTGCATTTTCGAGGCAGGCGGCAGCACCACTGAGCTAAATTGCCCGCCCACCCAGTTATTCTTCTTGGTATCTTCCCGAAAGAATTAAAAGCAGCATAGCACAGTGATATATGTGCACCCATGTTTATAGTGGCACAATTTGTAATAGCTGATTCTTGGAAACTGCCCAAATGCCCATCAACTGACAAATTAATAAAGAAGATGTGGTTTTTTATACAATGGAGTACTATGCCATAAAGAAGGATTAACTTAGACATTTTTAGCTAAATGGATGAACCCTGAGACCATACTCTTAAGTGAAGTAAATTAGACACACATGTTTAAATACCACATTGTTTTTCTGGTGTGAGAAACCAAAAGTGGAAATTAGGACTAAAATGTATAACAGATATTGGGAAATGGGAAGAAAATGTTCAAATAGGAATGGGAACAAGGGAGGAAGGAGGGAGAAAGGAAGGAAAGGACAAGAAAAGAAAAGGTGAAAATAGAAGGAAAAAATGGAAACAAAGCTTTGTACATAGGAAGGGGAGGGGGCTAGAGGGGAGGGGGGAACGGGAAAAAAGAGGTGGGATATACCATGGACCAGTGCAAATTTCCTATGGAGAGTGTTATCATTATGTACTCCTAAAATGTACCAATAAATTTTTTGTTATTAAAAAATTAAAAAAAAAAAGAAATCCTTCATTTGCTTCCAGGTCTACTCTCCACCCTTACCCCTCTGGCTGTGGGTCCTGCCAGGCTGCCTGCAATGGACTACAGAAGTTTCCTTGTGTTTAGCTTCCTGTTGAGATTGGCCAGTAAGCACATCGGCAAAAGACTGGCTGCAGTGGGCTATGCAGTCACAATGGTCTAGTTTTACTCCTTACCCAATGTCCAAACTCCTTTCAGGGTCTCTCTGTATAGTTCTCTCTGTGTCTGGGTTCTGGTTTCCTCAGCTCCTCTGATCTTGGGGTGGAGAAACAGCCCTAGTATCACCATCTCGTAGGCTTCCCCTCATTCTGCCAATCTTGGTAAAAAAAAAACAACCCTTTTTTATATTCTCCATAAATTAATCTTATTCAACTGTGCCAAATGGTCTGTTTCCTGCTGGCTGTGACTGATTGATAAGACATTTGAAAATGAAAAAGTATATTTCTTGGACCACATTTTGATGATTTAAAAATGGGAGGGAAAACAACTTGAATAGGAAAAATGTTATACATTTTTTATGTTCTATGTTTCTTCTTCAGGAGGTGTGCCATTTTGAGTATTTTAGCTCTGGGTAACCTCTTTATGAAGTGTGGAATGCTGATAGAATTTCTGCCTTGTGGAGACTAATTAGCATGTGCTTATAGGGGTTGAGGCCTGTTTTTTCTGATACTCTCTAACTCATATCACTGATACCTTATGCCTCCTCTTATTTGCTTTTGCGTTCTGTGAAATGGAGAGAAAAAACCCCTTAAAATCAAAGCAACTCAACAAAAAAGCGATGCTTGAATATCAATGATCTTGTAAGTGAAGGAGAAAGAGAAAAGAAATTCAAGGTTAATTAAGAGGCTTCTTCAAAATACAAAGGCATCTACCAACCATTCCTCATCCTTTCTGGATTTACAAGAGGAATTTAAATTGTAGCATGAGGAGTTTAAATCAGAGATTTAAAACAGAGCCACTTTCTGTCTATGAAAGATATCATCTTTTAAAACACCGAAGAAGGCTAGAAAGGAAAGCTGTGAAATTACTTTCTCTGGAGGTCTTGGCAATTTAAGTTCTTTCCTCTCTGGGATGCTTTAGTTCTGACTATCTGAAGGCAAGGTTTGAGATTGAATACCTTCTCAAAGTTCCTTCTTAGGCCCTGAAGTACTAATCAGAAATCACCAATGGTTACAAGATAATGTGATGAATGGGGTACATGGTTGATATTAAAAGAAGAAACCCTAGAGTTGAACATGGGAAGCAGGCTGGACAACAAGAGAGCAATTCAGGAGAGAACCAGATAAATGGATAACACACACTTGCATCAAACATAGATTCATGGGTAGAGATTGGGCTGTGAGCAAGAAGACAATGAGGCGGGTTAATTTCTTTAAAAAGTTTTGAGAAATATGTGATTACAAAACAATGTAATCAAACACTTCAATAAACTTTTGGTACCTTTGTCCATAATTCTCACTTTCATGAAAAGGTGGTTTTATCCTATATAAAATTATAATTTTATTATGTGTGAAATAATGAAAATACACGTTATATTCCTTTCTCTCACTCATGAAGTGTTCATCACATCAGTGTTCACAGATGAAAACAATATTATTTGGAGGATAGTTTACAAAAAGCTATAAATCCCCGTGCCTGTATACATAAGGAAAAACCTGGCAGCATGACAGTTGTTGGTAATTTACCTCCCTGGGAAAATTAAACATCAACCCTGATTCCTGAAGAATTTACAATCAGCTTAAAGAAAAAGCATTTTATTCAACATGAGTTACAATTATTTATTTTTCACTTTAAAGAAAATAATGTGGTTGGTGGTTTGAAATCAGTACTTTGAGCCAAAACCCATGATGCACTTTCTTCAACAGATCCATAACCAAGTATCAATATTTAGCTCTCAGATCAGTGCTACATATTATTTTTAATTGTGGAAACTTAACATTTTAGATGAGTGAAAGAAATATCAAAGTTTTCAGAAGGAGTTTAGGCTTATTTCAACAGATGCCCCACTTCATGCTGACCAGACATGTGCACCATGACTCAGCTCAGCTGGGATGGTATGAAAGGCCTTACCGGTCCTCTTTGGGACACACTATAGAAGCAGGGACATCACTGTATTCACCTTTTCCCCAAACAAAAGTTCTCTATGTGACCCCTTCTGCATCAATTCCCAGGAGGGTCAGTGTGCAGCTGACCATATTTCAGCCCCTGCATCTGTCCAGCCCAACTCTCCCTCAGCCTCCCTTGAACGAATCCGACAATCTGTCTTTCCATTTTGCCCCGGCCCTGGAAAGTCCTCCTCTTGGAAGGTCTATTTCATATCCTCCTCTCTGGAGCCTGGCCTGCTATGGCTCCAGCTGATGAGGGAGCCCCAGTTCCAGGAATGGCTTTTTGCTCCAGTCTGCTCACCAAGTCCCCAGAGTACACCACAATTCAGAACCGAGTCCTGGTCTTGTCCCTCTAAATCTGCTTGAGTAAACTGCTTAGTTAGCATCTCAAATCTTTCAAGACTTTGCCTCTTTTTACACTCAAATTTCTCCCATCCGCTCTGAGAGTGCCATGATCTGCTTACAGATGCCTGGGGAACAAGCATCTCATTCTCAGGTTCTATAGGCCTGACCAATCAATTCCTTTGGCTCCTAAGATCTCTCCTCCCCACCCATCTGCTCCTTAAATTATCCACAGACACTCAAGTTCTTCACATGACTTGGTCTACTTGGCTTGATTGCCTTCCTCTACCCTCAAACACACTGAGTTTTAGTGGGTTCCTACTGTTTACTGAGCTGCTTTACCACCATGTTTGATGTCAAAGCAAAGAAGAGAAATGCATCCATCATGTCCATCTTTATAGACATAGAGTGACCTACCAGTAGGGTGTCTTTCTTCACAGGTATGAGTGCAGTGTCTCTGTTTCTGCAATCTATTAAGTAAACCAGACTGGACCCTGTACAGGAATTTCTTGATGGAGTTGGAGAATGGGCCCCTACTTATAAAATCTAGTGGGAGGATAACCAGGTGGAGCTTGGATAACCTTGGGAAGGCTGTATGAAACAGAGGTGCCATCGAAAGAAGAAGTTCCAGAGATAATAATTCTTCAACTAAATCACTTTACTGCTAAATAGCTCAAGCTTCAGTCTCCAGAGATAATTAGATAAAAAAATAATGAATTAAGGAAAGATGCCAAGGGACTCACACACATAAAAAAAAGGGGGGGGGTCCTTCTGAACCAACTAAGATTTAAAACACTTTTGGCTTTATTACCTCCCACATGTTTATATTTGGAGTCTGCTATTACTTAAATATGTCTTCCAAAAGTTCATGAGTTAGAAATTTAATCCTCAAATTTATGTGTTCATGAGCTCCACGTTTGGATATGAGGCCTTTGGGAGATAATTAAGGTTAGATGAAGTCATGAGATGGAACTAGTGACACTGGAAGAAGATGAAAAGAGACTTGGGTTGCATGCACATTTCCTCACTATGTGAGCCTCCCACCATGTCATGATACAGCAGAAAGGCCCTCATCATGTGCCAGCAACTTGGTGTTAGACTTCCCAGCCTCCATAGTATGAGAAATAAATCTGTCTTTTATGAATTAGCCAATCTCAGACATTCTATTGTAGCCACACAAAATGAACTAAGACAGAATAACTCAAATTCCTCATCTTTAGAGAGAGAACTCAGAAGATTAATTTTTTATATCGGCTTTAGGGATTGCACACATGGCAGACAGGCACTCTACTACTGTGCTACACCTCAATCCTTGTGTTTTTTTTGTTTTTTATTTTTAAATTTTGAGACAGAGTCTGGCTAAGTTGCTGAGACTGGCCTAAAACTTTCGATCCTCCCCAAGTGAGTAGCTGAGATTATAGGTGTGTGTCACCCAAACTCAGCCTAAAAGATTAGTTGTTGATTTATCTTGAAATCCTCCTCAATGTCTTTATTGCTAGGTAGGAGAGCGCTCCTAATGATTTAGGTCCTTTCAGGGACACAGTGATCACTTTATTTCTTCCCCAAGTCCAGAAATTATTAGCTATCTTGTAAATGCACATACACACAATACACTCACCTATACACATATGCACACATTTCTCTGATAATTTCATAATAAATTGTACCATTTCAGACTTCGGATTCCTAGGAAATGTTTAGGTAATAATAAACTGTTTGGGTCAATTTACTTGGTTTTCTGAACTCCACTTTTCCTATCTATAAGATGGGGGCACTAACATAACTCATTAAATGAGATAAAATTATGCTAAAATATTCTACTGTGAAGAATGAGATAAATGTTAGTAGTCATTACCTCCATCCCATTTTGGTAGTGCCCTACCACCTTTATATAAAAGGTTATTTGCTTAATAAATGTCATTGACTAAATGGCTGATAAAGTAATTTGGACCTGATCTCTCTCAATTAACTCTAGTAGCAAAGGTCTGTTTGTCATGGTCACTGACATTATTGAAGAATGGATTTTTGAGCTGTAAGGTTTACATAGGGGACAATTACCCTCTGGCAGCCATACAATGAGAATTCAAATGCAGACAAAGTCTTTGGTTTCATTTTGGACACTTTATTATTTTTTAATTTATAAGTATAGAATCAAAGGCAATCTGCTATTGAGAAAGATATTAATAGCATGATGCTTTGAAGAATTATTTATTCTAGAAGAATGACAAATCCAATGGTTCCTCTCTAATCACACAACATTTTCATGGCTTTTTTGGGGGGCATTCAATGACATTATAGCTTTTGTCCTACAGCTATCCCCATAAAACATTTTAACTACTTATCAGAGGCAGATTTTGGCAGGGGGAGGAGCTATCCTTCACAGTACAGACTAGGGCATGGCCCAGCTTCTTTACTACCCTATCTCCACCACAAAGCCTTTATCATCTCAGATGCTGAAGTATCAGAAGCCAGTACCTCTTAGTTGAGACCGAGACACTTTGTCCAAGATCATGGCTCAGCCTGTATCAAAGGACTGCTCAGGGTAGAGGTATAAAGGCCCCTTGAGGTATCAGTTCCCCTTGACCTCATGGTTAAAGGGTCACCATAACTCCAGTGCAAGCTATGGTGGTGATATTGAAATGCAGCTCATTCTTGCCCAGATCAGCTCTCTAAGTTCTTCCATGCTCACCCAGAGGTCAGGAGTTCAGAGGCACTTCCTGATAAATTCCCACCTGATAGTCTCCATCCCTGAGATACTTCCCAGGAGCTGGACCCTGACACCATTATAGCATGACAACAGGGAATATTTTTTAATGTCCTTGCATAAGCAGATAGTTAAGCTCTTGTCTCCCAATAGCACCATGATTAGGTTTAGAATTGTGTATAAAATGGTACAGCTGGGAAAAGAAAAGGCATTTAATTTCCATATTCTCCCCTTACTGGCCTTCTGATTAAGTATTTATTGATATTTACATAAGAGTTCTTGTTTGCTCCAGAAAGATGAGAAACAAACCTCCAAGCTTCCTTAGGAAGAACCACGCAGAAGGGTAGCCCTCCAGTCCCCACAGAGGCCAACAGAACAACATGGCTCTGGGAACAGATCCCTGGGAAACCTGTTTCCAAACTTTTCTCCTAAAACCTGATGACCTAGCTACTTCCTTAGTCTCTAAGAGACAACAGCTCTCTATCAGACTCCCTGCCAGGGCCCTGTCCATCAAGCTAAGCGGACTCTCATTAACAGAACAGGACATTTAACAGCCCAGGTTCACTATTCTTCTAGAATATTCCTGGCAGAAGCTGGCTTTTGAATTAAACGAATTGGACATCATTGTTCAATTTCTCCATATCCTTTTTTTCCTTCCAAGAGTGGCAGCCCGAGATGGCAACATCAGTCCTCCCTTCCTCTGTGATGCACAGGGAGTCCAAGGTATCTGATCAGCCACTAGCAAAGTAATTGATTGCATGTCCTATTTTCAGTCTCTCAGGGAGAAAACACAAAATGAAAACAAAACCAGACTTCTCACTGAGACAAAACTGCAACCAGGCCACATACAGAGCCTGCTCATAAATTTGGAATCCCAAGAACAGGAACAGGTACAGACTCTGTACTGCTGGCACAATTTGTTTGGTTATTTGAAGATGCATGCATTTTCTGGCCCTGTTGAGAAACTCCCATCTGTCTTGGTCCCAGTGGGGAGTCCCCTGGAAGATGGCAAGCTGGAGGGTGGGGAAGAAGCTGACTTATTTGCAAAGGAAGGCAGGGTTGAGTGAGTCCCTCTACCCTCAAAAAGGAGTTGACACAAAGTTAACACAATTAACACAAATTAACTTATGTTTGGGGCATGTCCATCCACTTATGAGATCATGTTCTCACAGAAATAGGGGCTGAGTGGGGTTTTGACCTCTTTATCAGTGACAAAGGTGGAGAGGAGAGTTGCTCAATGCATTTTGTTTTGCTAGGTATTTGCTGCTCAAGTTAGAAAAATCACTTTAGAAAATTTAGAAAAGGGACTGGGGATTTAGCTCAGTGGTTCCGCCACCTGCCTTGCAAGCGCAAGGTCCTAAGTTCGATCCCTGGTACAAAAAAAAAAAAAAAAAAGAAAACTTAGAAAATACCCATAATTGAAAAAAGGATAATAAAATTGCCTGTGATCTTACTATCCAGAAATAATCACTGTTAACATTTAAGCTCACGTGTAGGATATTTATAGGTACAATATTATATATAACTACTCTCTATGAAAAGTATTACTTTGTAAGTTTTTTCACTTAATAAATTATGTTATGTCCAAATTATTTTAAATGATTGCATAGTTTTTCCTTTTATGTATGTTCTTAAAATTGTTTATTGTTCTCCCAACTATTAGACATTCAGGTGTTTCCCATTTTTGGCTATGATAACCACCCTCAATTAATGTACCTGTTGCTGAATCTCTGCACCTATGAACACACTCATGATTGTTTCTTTAGGATCAATTCATAGAAATACTATCAAAAGGTCCCTTTAATGTTAATGATCCCTACACTATCCTAAACACTTTCCTAGTGTAGGAAGTAGGAAAAAAAATGGAAGCAGAGAGAAATTAAAAGAAACAAAGGATGTACATAAAGGGACAGATGTAATGTAAAATACTATAGTCCACATTACATCTGTACAGTGTCAACCTGGTTGGACTATAGGGAAGTAAGGATAGTAAGGTTTTTACTAGCAGATACCTTGGTCTGCAACTGAATGTGCTCACTTTTATGCAATGGTTAATTTCTTAAATACTGAATCTAAAGAAAATGGTTAAAATATTTTTAATGTGCAACTAACATTACCTGTCCAACAGTGAAGTTTGGTTTTAATCTGAAATGTGTTAGGGTGCTGGTTCTCAAACACTCCCATGTATCAGAATCATCTGAAGGTGGGGCTTACTTGAGCTTGCTCAGTTGCACCCCAGAGTGTGGGAGAGAAGGTCTGAGATGGGCTGGAGTATTTGCACTTTTGACAATTGCCAGGTGATTCTCATGTTACCAGTGCAGGAATCACACTTTGAAAACCACAGCTTTAGAAAAATTTATTTAAAGAAACTGCTTTATTCAAATACTGTTTCATATTAGGAAAAAATAACTTTTATGTTAAATTTTGATTCCTAAATTACTTATTTGGTAAATTTTAATTTTCTGAAATTGGATTGGATTTTCTGAAATAGTAGATCCAATTTCTAATGTGAATCCAATTTCAAGTGGATGACTTCTGAATTAAAAACAATTAGGTATTGAAAAGATATAGATAATATCCAAAACAAAAATAAAACATTAATGATGATGATAACGACGATAGCTAGCATTCACTGAGTGTTTATTATGAATCTGGGACTTTCACAAGCATTTCACAAGTATGAGATTGGTTAACGTGCACTGTAGTTGTAGAAGGTGGATCCACTGCAATTTTTTCCAAGATGAGAACTTGGCATATTTCACATGCTATGGAAAAGGAACGATTTAATTATCTGCTGTACTAATCCTTTTATTTTGAATACAGTCCTTGAAACACTCCCAGTAATGGCAAAGGACAGTGTAATAGTCTTTAACAATATGGCAGCAGCAATGTTTACATTAATTAAATAGTTATTTGCTAAGATCAATACTTTTTAGTTTTGCATATGAATAACTGGGATGATATAAAGTGGCAGTTATAGTTTTTTTGGAAGATAACCATTTTAGATGTATGCAGGAAAGATAAAAAATTAATTACACAAAGCCACCACTTTTCACTTGCTTTCCCCATTGACTAATATGTAAGAAAAATAAACCATTTTCAGTACACGAGAAAGATAAGTGATGAAAAGATTTTATCAAAATGAGAAACTTTTCATGTGTCAATGGCTCATAAAGGTCCCTAAGATAACATGATTTATACAGAAAACGTTTTTCTAATACAATAAAGTAGGCTCTAAGATCAGAATGGGGCTGTTCCTCATGTTTTCCTGGCTCCCGATTCCCTCCCACTGCTTTTCTGTCCACTGGTCTGTCCATCTGTTGTATCCTTCCCATCCAAACCCTACCTGAACTTGAAAGTTCAAGTCAAGTATGGTACTCATTCTCAAAGTCAGGGATTCCTAACCTAGGCTTAGATACATGAGCATGTATGCACACGCACACACGCACACACACACACCTCTTCAGTGATGGTGTGAACTCTTCAAGATTAGATGTATATACATAATAGGAAGTATATTTTTCTGGAGAAAGGTAGATGTACATGTATAGTAGGAGCTATATTTTTCTGGAGGAAGATCACCTTTATCAAGTTCTCTATGTGATAATATTTCCTTAATTTCCAAAGTGGAAATTATGTTTTTCTTGTGAATAACCCTATCTCTTCATACAACTTTCATGACCCTTAGCACATGCATCCTACTCATTCCTGTTTTACTGCTCTGCTAGATTATAAACGTTTTCAGGGCAGGATCCATTTCTGCCCTGAACATCACCCCTGGCTTACTGCCCAAGCACTTAGCACAAAGAAAATCCTTAATAAATATTTATTAAAGGAAAGAAAGAATAAAGGAAGCAGAACAGGGAGGGAAACTTCAAAAACCATTAGATTTATCCCTGAGTCTTCTGACAAGGTTATGCCAAACTGCCTCCGATAGATGACTCTGCAAGTGTCAGACACTCAATCACTTTAGAAATCATTCTCTCTCTCCCTCTCTCTCTCTCTCTCTCTATTTTACAGCAGCCTAGGGCCACAATTTGATTAAATTTACCTTTTAGCTTTGTCTCTAATTTGACATGTCATCTTGTAGAGCTAATACTTAATTTGCAAGAGGTCTTGGAAAATACTTAATTTGCAGGAGGTCTTGGAAAATACAAAACAGACACAGAAAATATTAAGTAATTAGGATAAATAAATTGCTGGAATGATTGGCTGTTTTAAACAATGACCAAAATTTTTTCAGTGATTCATTCAGGGGTTATGAACACAGTATACGAATGTGTCTAAAATGAGTTCTAGGAAACACATTGGATGATTTGAATTAGTCAACAATAGAAAAATCATGCCAGAAAAAGAGTGGTAATGTTCTTGTATAATTTGTGGCTAGCTCCTTTTGCCTAAAGAAACCTCTTCAAATAAGATGATTGCATGAATGAATTAAAGCAGAAGTTCAATACAAATTAAGAAGACTCCCAGTTTTATAAATGCTTATTTTGCTGGGGGTGTAGCTCAGTAGTAGAGCATTTGTCACCCATGCAGGAGCCCTGGGCTCAATCTCCAGCACCACGGGATTTTTAAATACTCATATTGTTAGATTACTTGATTAATATTTAAAAATCTTAGTTAATATTTGCCATAGTCACATAACCATATGAACAATGAAAAGTTTCTTATAAATTGGATATATTCTCAATCCATTTTTATAAATAAGAAAATATAGATTCATAAAGTTGTACCTTCATGAAATTTTATATTCAGCTTAATACACTTAATGATATAAATTAATTTTGATGGAATTTTAGGGGTCCTTGTTTTTAGGGGAAAAGAATCAACTGAAAAGCCTGAAACCTAGAACAGGATAAGATGAACAAATACATAAATATTTATATTTATTTTTGTTTTTATGGTGCTGGGGATCAAACCTAGGCCCTTGTGGATGCTAGGCAAGCATTCTATCACTGAGCTACATTTGTTCTGTTTTTAAAATAAAACTGTATTTACCTTTTGAAGGAGAAAAAGTTTATTGTAAAAATGTCATAAAATTTATTATTGAAAACAGCCACTTCTACTACTTATTGATTGATCCAGATTGATAGTATAGGTAACACACTGTACCCAATGTTATGAGATACTACTTTAAGCAATGATTTTTTTCTAATATCCTTTATTTTCTTATCTCTCGCAAGATTTAAGGACACTATTTTTAAAAAATGTCTATAACTACATAGAAGTCTTCATATTTTAGAACATTTTGATCAAATTTTTTCATACAAATTAAAAAATTGTTATTTTAAAAATGCTGCTACATGATGGATTTATTTTTGCTCTTCAGAATGACTGCTTAAGGCAGGCTTCTCTTTAAAATGCAGAAATACACAAATGTAACAAATCCACACCATGTATAAATCTTGGTATTTCTGAATACAGAGGAGGGCTTCCAATAGGAAAGACAAAAGGAAACAGACATATTTGTGAGTGAACAGATGTGGCATGTCACACATGCAAACTTGCAGATTTGACTCTAAAAGCCAATCTTCTTCCCAACCACTTTATGCAAAATAAAGGGCTTTGCATGTCTGCAAGGGGATTATTTTAAGAAATGGCCTTGTAAAGTAAACAAACAAAAATTAAATTAGACTTAAAATATTTCCATATCCTTCAATAGTTCATAATATAGTTATGATATAATTAATTACTCTCCTTCCTCTCATGAGGACAACAGATGGCATTAAGTTTCTATTTTCTTTCCCAGTGTACATATTTTACCCCCAGAATAAACATTTCATTATGATTGAAAAATAATCAGTTTGAATGCAAGTTTTCCTCTTAACTCAAGAAAGGGAAAGACAGAATACTGAACTGTGAACCACAGTTTTTGTGGGAGGGAGAAGTCCAAATTTCAGATAATTTGTTGTTGTTTAGGTAATAAGAGTTGGTATTTCTGGTATGAAAGGGGATAACAGAGACAAGGGACATTCTCACTCTCTCCCTTCTTGGTCTTATTCTCTCCGCTTTTTCTTTCTTGTTCTCTCTGGGCGCATCCAGTCCACACTGGAACTCTGCAACTATCAAGACAGCAGGCCTGCACAAATAATGTTAAACTGGCCGAATTTTAAGTCATTCCAAGAATATCTCTGGAATATTACGAACTGCCTATATTTTTTTCTGAGGCTGGGACCAGCCTGAGGCCAAATGAGTGACATTTTGTACAGGGAGTTGTTGCTTTTTTTTAGAACATACACCTTGCTCTCTCCCTGGCTGTCTGGTGGACGTGCAGGTTGATAGACATAGTATTTATGCCCCCTGTGTAACATGGTCTCTCAACAAGTCCCGGGAAACCTTATAACAAGGACACAGAAAGGACAATGTTTCACATAAGCAAATGTCCTCTCAGACACAAGTAGTGTCACAGCAATGCTTTTGCAAAAGTATATCCAGATGCCAAAAAAGTGGTCTCCATATGCAGAGCACAGAGACGAATCAGCGGTAAGAAGGTGATGCGGGAAGCCCATCACCCTAAACCCAGTTACTTTTCCCACATAAATGCAGACACACATACAGCACTCACCATGTCTGGCTGAAAACCAGACAGCTGCAAATGAAAGAAGGAAATGCATAGCGTACTCAATTGTTCTTCATTTGTTCAAATTAGAACAGATAGCTAATAATGGATAACTAATAACTTATAACAGACAGCTAATAATTATGATAATCATAATATTCGGTTTCTTCATTATCAAAAGCAAGTTATATAATTTCACCATTAGCAAAACATGAAACTCACATCACTAGCAGTACTACTGTTTGACTTCAGAATTTTTTCTGACTTAAGCTTTGTTTCTAGCTCACATTTTTAAAGAAAGATCCTAAATTAGGAAAGGCATTAATCTATTTTAAAATGTACTCAATAATAAAATATTTAGTACCAATAATCTCCAAAATAGAAATAAAACCAGTAATATAGATAATAATTCCAAACATAGAAAGCTATATTATATAATTTATGAGATCATGTGTGTGAGAAGGGATGATATTAGTGCAGGAAGCATTTTCATGCGTACAAGCTTGGAATTCAAGATTTAAATATCTTTATGCCCAAAACAGTCCTTAATGTCAGACAGAAGATATAACAGACCATTGGAAGTGAAGAACCTTCATAATAACTTTTACAACAGTTGAGGTGATGAGCTTTCACACTAACTTTTACAACAAACTACATTTTTATATAGAAAACAAAGCAACCTGCCAATTCTTCACACCAACCAAGTGTCTATAGAATGGGCAGAGAATTGCTTCTTAAGCTATCTGTGGTAAGGAATATACTTCCCTATTTTATCTCCAATCCTTGACAGATATTTTTGTTAAATAAAATAAGTATTAATTAATAGAAAAATAAAATTTAAAACCCAAAGATGTAGGAAGTATAAGCCCCCAATTTTTATTAATAGATTCAGTAGCATGGCCAAACTGCTGCATGTAAATATTTACCCCTCGATTTCTGTATTTATCTCATCATCAACCACTGACTAGAATAGAAAGAAAGATGATCTTTAATCATATCATATGGAAATATTGAAATTACAGAAGGAAAAAGGCAAGGATAGAAATGAAATAGGATTGGGAATGTAAATATTAATGGTAAATGATGACACTATGTATATGAAGCTGCCACTCAATTTCCTTGGCTATCAGCTTTGGAAGTCAGGAAACTTCCAGGCTCTCCATAAGAATCACTGGATGAAGAATTTTGAGGATATCAACTGATTAGTGAGCTGCTGTACTTGTAGCTGCAATATGTAATTAACCTGTGACATCTGCAGATGTTGGATATTATTGCAGCAAACAGATTAGCTTTTTAAGCATGAATAAAAACTACTGGTTCCATTCACTAAAATAATTATAAAGCTTACAACGTCTGAGGTTTCAGGATGTAAAACCAATTATCAGTTGGAAAGAGTTTCCCATTGTGCCCTGAAATAGCATTAGTTGAAGGGTGTACGATTTCTTTCTTTTTATGACAACTTTGGCATTGACTATTATGAGAAGATTTAAGTCAACCGGTATTAAGTCCAATATGGTAATAAGTGTCCTCACAGTGAGAAAGTTAGGTGCTGCTCTGGAAAGCATGGTGATGTCTACTGCCAGAGTTCAAATCAGAGTATTATAGAGAGTGACAGGCACTGGGGAAGACAAAGCCTATGTATTAAAATGTCAAGTTATAGAAACACTTAATTCAGAGGGAAAACAGATTAAATCCTTCTTAGCCTGGGGGAGCTGATCATCATATAAAAACATCATAAACATATAAAACATCAGTCATATAAAAACAGTCACCAACTGTACTTGACACTCAGTTCCACTGGTGGAGGAAGTTCAGGGTTTGCCATGGATACCTCTAACAGTGGGCATCCACAGCCCTCAAGACACGTTCTGTTGTCATTAGTTTCAGGAGAATGGAACCAGAGGCTTCTGCAAAGGTGAAAGTCAACTACCTCTTTCACATTTCAAAATGTGAAGGAACTTATGAGATTCTTCTTGTATCCACTACATTAAAAGACACTTATACTTCATGGACATCTGAATTAAAGAAATAATTATCATATCTTTTATTATTTTAATTGAAATAAATACAGCTATGCATTTGATGATGCAGTGCAATAAAATAGTCATATAATTTCCAGTTATAAATTGGTTAAAGTTTATCAAAGTCTGAAATTTGGCATATCTAAAAATGATGGCCTAACCGTGTAGGATATGGTTACCATCTTCAAGAAGCTTTCAAATCTAGTAGGACTGACAAAACAAGAATTATAGAAAGTGTCAACTACTATCAGACATGCAGGCATAAATAGGGGCTATGTAAAAAGCAGAATAACTTTTTGAGAAATGAGAACATTTATTTTTGGCTTTATTCCCTTAAACAAGGGATTCTCCACTGGTCTACAGACACTGAGATGATAGCTGATTTAATTGATGACAGTTGGTAATGACAGCAATTTGCTTCTGGGGAGAGAAAGAAACAGTAATTATCAAATCATATGGTTGCTCTTATTGGGCAGCATTTCATGCATTCCATCTTGTCCCAAGATGTTTCACTCATGGCTCTTTCTACAGAGCAGATGATCCACAGGAGATTGGAAATGAAATACTTCCTGCTTTCAAAGTTCAACGTAGGATTCAGGAAAAAATTCTCTCACAACATTTTACTACAGCTACATTGACTTATATGGTTAAAAAGTTGGACATTTTCCTCCATGCCTTAAAGCAAGCTTTAATACAAACTTGTTAATGTAAAGAATAATTTCAGAAAAATAATATTGTTTTAGTGTCACAAATAAAAGAAGTTGGGTACTAGTCTGGTTTCCAAATACAAAAAAACCTACATATTTTATAGGTGGCAATGCATAGCATAAGCCCAACTTATAACCAGAATTATATTTTAAATTCCTAAGTTCTTAGCCAAAAATGAGAAACAGCACAAATGTCAATCAACTGGTGAATGGTTAAACAAAATGTGGTATATTGATATAATACAATGCTATTTAGTAATAAAAAAGAATGAACTACTAATACATGTTACAACATTGATAATCTCAATGACTTCATGTCAAGTGAAAGAACTCAAACAAAAATCACATATTATATGATTTTGTTTATGGAAATGTCCAGAAAAGACAGATTTATAGTCAGAAAGCAGATAAGTAGATCCTTGAGGTGGGAAATATCTGCTAATGGGCAGGATCTTTCTTAGGGTGAGGAAAATGTATTAAAATTAGGACATGGTATTGGTTGTATAACTGCAAACATACTAAAAATCACTGACATGTATACTTAAAATGAATGTGAATCTTACAGTATGAAAATGTTTTATCACGGTAAAGTTGAATGTTAAAAGTATAAATAATGTTAAAATCAAAGAATATTGCTGAGGATAGTGCTTACCCAAATCTGTTATGCTTATTACATACAACTACCTGTTCATTTCCCCAGAAGGATGAGTTTGGAGGACAAGGGCTATGTCTAAATCAATTTCTCCTCATATTGCCAAGCACAGTACTTGCCATATACCAGTTGTTCAATGCACTGAATATATTTATTGATGAGCAATTACACAGATGAAATCAATTTTAAAATACCATATATCTCTCTAAATCTTAATATCTATATAACTCTCCTCAAAATGTTAAGTTTATGAACATGATGTACCATAATGTATAATGTATAAAATGTATACTAACTATAGTAATTATACCTTAAAGTAGTCCACTCATTCATTTATTCAGTATTTTTTCAAAGTACTTTTCTAGTCACTGAAATGCAAAGTAAAATAAGCCCTGGTCTCTGTGCACTCAAGAAGTTTACAGAGTAGTGGAGAGATCCCAAATAATAAAGAATTAGGAAAAAACACGGTGAATACTATAAAGAATGTAGGTGTAGGATATTGTGTGTGTGTGTGTGTGTGTGTGTGTGTGTGTGTGGTGGGTAGGAGGGGGCTGGGTTTTCCAAGAATTGTAAGCAGGAATTGGCTAGAGGATGGATAAAGGAGGATGGACATTCCTGCCAAAAGAACAATGTGGATGTGTGAGAGAGCATGATGCACTAGCAGAAGCTGAAGAGCTTCTGGGGGCTACAGTGGTGAGTGCACCTCAGAGATAAACAGGAAACAAGAACAGAAAGGGGGACAGAAATTAGGTCAGAAAGCTAAGCATCTTACTAAGCATTTTGGGTTATTTTCTTAACTGAAAGTTATAGACCCATAAAGGATTTCAAGATGGTAAAAGACAATCAGATGGGTATTTTACAAAGATCATTTCTGTATCCATATGGAAGACAGACAGGTATACCTTCTATAGAAGCTTCTAATAGAGCAATGCTCTTGGCCACCTCTCGGGGTAGCCTCAATGTGTTCAGACTTTGATTTCACCCACACTCACCAGGGTTTCCTTGGGCTTCTGGTCCTTCCATTCTTTTTCTCCCAGATTTTGGCCTATCCTTCCCTCTGCCTCCAAAGCTCCTCCAGCTGCCCTGTGTAGGAATCCTCCCTTCCATCATATCTAAGAGAAACCCAGCTCCCCAACAGTAGCACTTGTTGGGTACCCATGGAAGGGCAGATCTAGGTCCCTGTTTAAGATATATTCAAGTAAAACATGTAGATCAATGTCTCCATTTCCAAAGCTGTTTACATCTTTCTAGAGTATAATATTGTTCAACCATCACTGCCTAACTTTTCATTTCGAACTTCTGCTAAGTTCAAAATGAATTAGTGAAATAAAATTGTAGTCTGAAAGAACCAATTAACTCTTTAACTACCTGGAGCAATACAGTTCATGACCTTAGTGTTAATGGCACAATACTTAGATAAGGTCTATTTTTGTATTTTTATTCTGTGGTTCTATTGTTTTTGAGTTCCATTGTTGCAACTCCTCCCCCACTGAAAAAAATCACACGCCTATACCAATGCTGCAAGCTTGCTAGGAAGGAGAGAGAATAAATCTCCTAGACAGCTTTCTCACTACTCCACAAGGGAGAAAGATGACAGGTCAAACGTGAAAACAGACTAAATTTTGTTATTGTCACACAGGTCTGGCTGATGACAACAGAGCTAAGAGTAAAACTACTAATTCTGTTTCCCCAAAATGCTCACAAAATTATGAGGATGAAAAAAACATATATTGATTAACAGTATAAAACTTTAAGAAGAAATTATAAGGGAAAATGTTTATGAATTCAGGCTAGGCAAGAACTACCTAGGATACAAAAAACATGATGTATAAAAGAAAAAAAATTGATAAATGAGATTCCATCAAAATTTAGAACTTTAAATGACATCATTAAAATGAAAAGTAGTCCTTAAACAGACCATATTTACAATGCATATAACCTATGACCAGAATATATAAAGAATTCTTAGATCTCATTAATAGACAACCCAATTAAAATGTAGACATAAGAAGATGATAGCCAGTATAGCACAAGGAATGGTGTGCAACTCTAGAATCAGAAAACTACTAATCAGTACAATAATAAGATTGAATTATACACTCATTAGGGAGATGAAGTTAAAAGTTTTAAAAGCCTTGTCATGACTTTTTCTTTTTGTTGGATTCTCCCCCTTTGCATTTAATTTGTCACGCCCAATGGATTCATTCTGCTGGGTTTCCTGGGGTTGTGATCCTCACTGTCACAATACCTATGGTATTGTCTAAAAGTTTGTGGAGTGCCAGTTTGGTATTCATGAAGTTCCTGAGGTGCTCTTTATCATGAAAGTATCTCATCCCTCCATCAATTTTGAAAGATAGTTTTGCATGGCCCATCAATCTGGGTTGGACGCTGTTTTCCTTTAGGGCTTGAAATACATCACTCCAAGCTCTTCTTGCCTTGAGGGTTTGCATTGAGAAGTCTGCTGTGATTCTGATGGGCTTTCCTTTGTATGTGATTTGTTTCTTTTCTCTTGCTGCTTGTAGAATTTTATTCTTCTGTTGGATTTCTGGACTCCTAACTATTATATGCCTATGTGTAGATTTTTTCTGATCAAGGCTAGCTGGAGTCCTATATGCCTCACTTATCTGTATGTCAAGTTCTTTTCCCCTCCTTGGGAAGTTTTCTGCCATCACTTCTGTGAAGAGTTATTTTTTATGTCATCTGCACTCTCTCCTCTTTCTTCATTGACTCCAATCAGTCTTATTTTATTCTTCTTTGCATAGTCTAGCAGCTGCTGGATTGATTTCTCATGGTCCCTTACAATTTTGAAGCAATTTTTCTTTTCCTCCTCACTAATTGCAATCTTATCTTCTATATGTGAAATTCTACCCTCACATTAGTTCATTCTGCTGCTCAGACTTTCGATGGAGTTTTTAATCTCTTGGAAATCTGTTTGTATCTGTTTTATGGATTCCATTTGTTTGCTATGTTGAGATTCCATCATGTTCCTCAGATCCTCTATTTTTTTTTCTGTGTCCTCTCTAGATTTATTAATCATGTCTTGCACCATGAGCAAAATCTTTGCTGTTATCTGAGAAATTATTCCTGATTTCATTTTTCCCAGATCCTCTTTTGTTGCCAGTTCAGAGAGTCCAGGTGATTGAGTATCAGAATATTCCATCTCTTTTCCCTTTAGGGTTGCTGTAGGTGATCTGGAAGTCTGTTTTTGAGGCTTGTTTATGTGTCTTCTGGCACCCATGTGGCTCAGCTTCTCTGCCCTAGGAGCTTAGGATGGCAGCGGGGGAGCTTCCTTCTGGGTGCTGGGACTGGCAGAGCTTCTCTGCCCTAGGAGCCTGGGATGGAGGTGGGGAGCTTCCTTCCGGGTGCTGGGACCTGCTGAGCTTCACTGCCCTAGGAGCCTGGGATGGGGTTTACTGCTTTTTTATATCAACTTATTGCCTTGTAGATTTGCTTCTCATTCTTTCAAGTTTCTTAGATAAGAAATATGCAGAAAAGAATAATTACACACTGCCAACTTGGAGAAGTCCAAATTGACCTGATAAGACTTGTTTCAGGCCATATGTGGCCAAGGGAGGCTACGCTTCAACAGGCTCATCCTGCAGAATCCAATGAAGAGACAGTATTTTTCTGTATGAAAGCTCAAGATCTTGACACACCAATAAATTGATAGATTTTGAGTTTCAAGTGGGAAAAATGTAATCTTTTAGACAAAAATGTAATCTTTTAGACAAAAATGTCTTAAGAAAAAAGACTGGTAGCAGAACTCTACCTTTCCCATGCTGTACTTCAAGCATTTACAACTTTGGTTGCCCCAACTGTGCCTGGGAGCCATGCTCTCCCCATCATCTTGACAGACTCACTTTGTCCTTCCTCTGCCTTGTCTTTCTGACACTGCTGTGACCCCTCTGGCACTCATCTTCAGGTCTCAGCTTTAGCTTCTCTTCTCCTGGGATAACTTCTTTTACCTCTCCATTTAATTAGGTGTTCTTTATACTTGTTCCCTTGTCTCCCTGCACTTTCAATGTCACAGTACTTCCATTCCTCAGTTTTAATTCAGTCAAAAAGGTCTTTCCCTATAGACTGCAAGCCACGAAAACAGGAAGCATGTTGTTCCCACTGAACCTGGTACTGCTAACTCCAAGGACAATGTGTGACATAAGGATTCATTAGATGGCATGTCCATTCATCGATGGACTCATTAAAACTGCACCAATCTTTATGAACATATGCGTTATACATAATGTTTTCAGAACTTGTAAAAAAATAATTGAGACTGTTGAAAACACCTTAGAATATGGAGTGACAATTTTAAGTGATTTCCCTGATGCCATTCTTTTCTGAGTATATAGTTGGTTTTATGTCAGAAGATTGTTGTTCTGACTTGTAAGAAGGATACTGTGTGTATTAAGCCCAACATTTGCACCTCAGAACAGCAATGAAATCCCACTGTACTTCAGAGAACTGATTTTTGCTTTTCCTGACCTTCGTGAAATTACAATTTTTTTCATTACTCAGAAACCTAAATTTATTTTGATATGAATTATTTATAGATGAAGGATTAATGTTGCAAAGGAATAAAGATGACTTTTTATAGGGTAGCAGCACAATAAAGGTGACATTTAAATTACGTTGGGTAGGCCAGGCAAGGTGGCACAAGCCTAGAATTCCTGCACTTGGAAGACATGATTATGAGTTCAAGGCTAGTCTGCACTACATTGTGAGCTTAAGGCCAGCCTGGACTACATGGAGAGAACGTGTCTCAAAAAAGCAAAGACAGAAAAAAATTAAAAAACAATTATGTTGGTCAGACCTCATAAAATAAATTTGAATACATTTGTGTGAACATCTCATTGAAAGGTAAACAACCCACACATATTACTCAGTGGCTTTCTAATTCGCATATGCTAAACATAAGTCAGCCAGTCTAGTTCTCAACTGTCAGTCTAGTTCAAAGCCTTCTAGTAATAATTCATTCCTCCCTCCCTTTTGTCCTTCCCCTTTTTTGCCCTTTCTTTTTTCTTTTCTTTCCTTCCTTCCCCTTCCCTCCTATGTTTCTTTTCTTCTTTCTACTTATTTATCGAAGCATAATTAAAGTGTCTAAGTCATCAGTGAATAATTTGGTGATCATCAAGACACAAAACATTACCAAATCTCCTACCCCTTCGCCTTTCTCTTTTCTAGTCACTTCCTCCATAAGCACTAAGTATTATTCGCTTTCTTGACAGACTGGATTACTTTTGCTTGTTTTTGAATATTTCATAAACAGAACCAATCAAGTCTTTTGCAGCTGCTTGCTTTCTTCAATATTTTGTGAGATTTATTTATATTGTTTGCTTAGTTATTATTTTTTAATTTAAATTAATTTTTAAATCAACATGTAAAAACAAAAATTGTTTATATTTATGGAGAACCATGTGATGTTTCAAAACACATATGTATTATGTAATGTTTAAATAAGGTTAAACATATTTATATCCTCAAATAGTTATTTCTTTATAGTGGAAACAAACTCCTTTCTTCTAGCTTTTTGAAATACACAGTATTTCATTATGTTTACCTGTATCACTCTACTGTGCAACAGCACACTAGAACTTCTTACTTCTATCCAGCTGTAACTTAGTACCTGTGGTGGATTAAGTAATGGTCAACTTGTAATGCCCAGCTGAACTGAATCAGCATGGTTCTGGGCATGGAAGTCCCTCCTGAGGATTGCTGCCAACAGCATAAAAGGAGAATTGGAGGGGAAGATCATTTGCTGTTGATTTTCTTGGAGAAGCTTGCTGTGGTTGGTTTTCCTGATATGAACTTGGCTGTTAATTTTATTATTTTATTTTTCTTTCTATTCTGTCTTGGCACATTGCCTAGATGCCAATAAATATTTATTTATTGATTTAATGAATGCATGAGTGAATGAATGCTTGCATGCATGAATAATCAAAACCTTCAAAGTGTAACAGGAAAAAGAAAGTGTCAGAAGCAATGGAAAGGGTTTAGGGACAGGGCCAACATTATTAAATGGTGACAGCAGGGTATTTGTATATTTTCTGACATTACAAAGGAAAGAATAAAAGCTTTTTCATTATGTCTGAATAAATGTTGATTACAAGGATCCACTTTATTGTTTATCAGTTTCAGACCATGTGATTCTTTTGATGCTCTCTACATAACAGATTATAAACACAAAATCATCATGAGATAACAACTTTATCTAGTGTTTGGAAGCAATCATATCTCAATGATGTTATTTTATCAAATTTTCCCATGTGTCAACTAGAATTTGACTTTAGTGCCCATGACTATCCAATAATTTTTGTTGAAAAAGACTGTGAGCCTGAGTCTGGCACCATGGTGAGCTATAGCCAAATACCCAGATGTTCTACTTTCTGGGATATACTAGGATTATTTTGAAGATAAAAAAACTTCCTGTGTCAACATGATTATATTAATATTGTAATTAGCAACTCCTTTATAATAGTAGTCAGCAAGATTTCTAAATTTCAGAGAACACAGCATAATCATTAACATATACACTTTAGAAAAGTATAAGATATTCTTTGCCTTGGTCTATAACTACCGATGAGTCACTTTGAGCAACTCAGGAGACCATCTCAGCTATGTTAGGTAGAGTAGCCACACTCCAGGCAATATTTGTTATGGCAGGAAGCCAATATATTTTAAAAAGTTAATCTTCAGTTATTATCTAAAAGAAACTAGGTTTCATAAAGAAAATCATATAGTCAGACAGGTTAATATTGTTTTCTTAGAAAAGTAACTGTGTATGTCTAGAAAGTAAAGAAATTGAAACTTTCCTTGTTACAGCCTGTCTTGGTTAAACAGAGATAAGTACTAGAAAATATATTTTAACTCCTAGATGCAAATAGTTTTCAACAAAACATTTTTTGAAGGATTCAGGCATATTATTATTCTTTCATCTCAGTTTTCTCTTGAGTTAAAATAGGAACAGGGATACTGCTTCCTACCATGCTGAACTTTGTACAATTTTGCTAATGTTTTGGGAAATGATGCAACTCCACCACACTCCTTCATGCAGGCAAATATCTGCAACATAAGAATGCTGCCATCCTCTGTGAGATGCATTTTTGACTTTTTAAGCTAGAGCATGTGTGTCCTTTGCAAGTGAATGGGCATAACTGTACTTCTGCAAGGCTACTTAGGGGCTATACAGGTGGATTTCTCTAGGGGCTGAAATTGGGCTTCAAGATCCACAGAAAAGGGCAATATTGCGGGAGATTTTTGGAAAGCAAGGGCAAATAATATCCCCAACTTCAATGAAGAGAGGAGTTACATTTATATCAAATAGAGATTTTTTTTTTTAATCCAGTACTAAGAATTGATCCAAGGGCCTTCACATTGAACTATATCCCTAGCCCACTTATCCTCCCTCCCTTCCCTCCCTCCTTCCTTCCCTTTGTCCTTCCTTCCTTTCTATTTGGAGAAGTCACTAAGTCATTGACTTGCTCAATATGGCAGTTAGGATAGAGTTTCAACTTGATTGGGTTTGGCACACTTCTAGGTATGTTTGGGTGGGTCACGGTGGAGTGATTTGGGGATTTACATCTGGTCTTTCACCCCTTCGGCAGGGTATGAAAGGCAGCAAGGTGTCATGCCTAGTGGCAACAAGGAGAACCTGGGAATACAGGTCCCACCTGGCTTGTCTACTCTGCAGATGTTTAATTTTGAACAAGTTACCTGTCTCCTTTGAATCCCCATTTACTCAGCCCAAGAATGAAGGCATTGAATCAGCTAGAAAACTTAGCCTCTCTCTCTCTCTCTCTCTCTCTCTTTCTCTCTCCCTGCTTTCTCATTTTTTTTTAATTTTAATTTTTTGGTACCAGGGATCGAACACAGGGCCTTGCACTTGCAAGACAGGTGCGTTGCCACTAGATAAATCCCTGGCCCTCTCTCATTTTTACAGTAGTCACATCTATGAAATTTCCTGGCCCCTCAGAAAGTATGATCAGCAACTTGGGCTGGATGCTCCTTGGTGAAAACTTGAGCAATAGCAAACTTTAATTCTTGACATATGGAGAGTAAAAAAAAAAAAATTACAAAACTTCATCGCTCGAATTTGGGTATTGGCCTAACAAAAAAAAGGTCTATTAGTACTTCTAGTGGAAAGTTATCATTTCTTCAAGTTCAACATCACTTTCTTCATTATAAAATCTTATCTTCCAAACCAAACTCAGTCCATTTCCCGGTTCCCCATTCTGTGTCAATCTGTTTTGAAGGTCATCTTTGACTTCCTTTTCACATCACCCTTAATATAAACACAGTTACTAGTTCCATTTATTTTCAATCTACTGTGTCTGTTCCTTTACTTTTTGAGGGGCTCCAAATTGGAGGCTATCACAAGGGGACAGAAAGAATACAATTAAAAGCAGACATTGAGCTGTTGGTATATTTAATCTTCACAATCACCTTTTCAGGCAGGCTCCATTACTATTCTCATATCCCAGGTGAAGAGAGTGAGCCTTAGAGAAGGTGAGGATTGTACAGCAGGTTCCATCAGCATAGAAAGGATATAAAATGAAGCAGCAGGCCCCAGAGCCCAAGCTTCGCCAATCTGTCTGTAGCATTTCTGAGAGCCTGGCTTGGCCCTGTGCTGCATTGCTATATTTTATCTCATTACTCATTGGTATGACCTGTGAATAAGGTCACATTCTCACTTTAGAGATGTCTCATAGCCAGGAAGTAGTCCCCAAATCCACGGTCTTTTCTACTCTGCAATGTCTCATTGCCTCACACTTGGATTGTGGGCACAGCCTCAGCCCTATCTTACCAGCTACTCCATTCTACAGTACTCCAGATAGGCCTTCCCAATTAGTTTTCAGAAGTTGTTTCACATCATTTTATGGGTCAAATCTTCCCATCTTTGTCTTTGACAGCACTGTTGCTTTTACCCAGTGAATTTCAACTCTTACTCTGGCATTGAAGGCTCAGAAAGAAGGTGAGATGTGACATTACTCCATCATCTGACCTCTTATTTTTATGATGTCACCTCCTATGGCTCCCTCGTATGGAGGTTCTCCATCCTCTCAACCCTTAGGCTCATCCTTCATGCTTTTACTCTTATCCCTTATTCGTAAGGTCTTCCTTTAGGTTTCTTTTTAGTGTTCATTCCCTGGAAGACTGCCTAGAAAAACATCTAAATGAATTAGAGCTGAAACTGTGTTACAGTGCTCTAGAAGTTCAGGTAATTAAAATCTTATTAGCAATTTATTATTATTAAACTAAATCTCGTGCTGAGGTAGGGGACACCACAGTGAAACTTGGGTATAATTGAGCCTTCAGGATGTTAGTTGCATTATTGATCTTGGTGTAATAGAACAGAATGAATAAAACAGGACTCATTACATAGTGATGCATCATTCCATTAAAGATGAGGATTGGATCAGACAGGAAGTTATCAGCTGCCAAGAGCAGTCATACAATCAGATAGCAGTCTTTGTAAGCAGGGAGTTTAGTTCAACAGTTGCCAAAGCCAAGAATGTTCAATCTAACAAGAATGTTCAATTCTGCTTTTCTCCAGAGACTGTGTAGTGAGTCTCAGATCAGGGTTTTAAACTCGTGTCAGTTCCTACAAACTACTCAAAGCCATGGATAGACATGGTTCATGTTAGTTTACTTTTGAAGATTAGGGGAAAAATGTAAATAATTTAACTGGAAATATTACACAATATTCTATGTCAAAACAAAAATCAGTGGAGCTAAAGGTATAGCTCAGTAGCTACCTGTACAAAGCTATGGGTTCAATCCTCAGCATTGAAAAAAAGTAAAAAAAAAAAAATCCATGGACTCAGGGAGTATAATGGAAAATTCCATGGTTTTAATAATAAGACACAAAGCACTTTTAGATTGCAGTTAACTCCTTTGGTTTACATGGATAGACCCCTGGGATTGCATGTTGCTTTCCTCTGATATTAGAAGTATTTCAGTGGAAAAGTTTGAGAAATGCTGATGTAATGTGCTAAGGATGTGGACCAAGATTGAACGATATCTGGTTATCATATAACGAAAGGCTCTAGACAGACATAAAGTGCATGAACCATTAATAAAAATAAAATAAAAAAGTTGATACTTCCCTTATATGGGCCTGTGTACAAATAAGAATATTGTCCACACTAAGCCTTAAAAGTTGGATGCTACTTTCACTGCTTTAGCTTATTTAACTAAGGTTTCACCATGTACCTTGGATCTTTCCAAACATGATTTAGCTATTACATTTTGGAAGACATGCAATTTAAATTCTTACAAAACAAATCTGCCATGAAATAAGGTCATAGCAGAATCAGTTTGGGTCATGATTATAGCTCGACTGAAAATCTAAGGTCTAAACATCCACTATCAACATCAACAATTATTCATTCAAAATAACTTACCATGTAATAAGCATTCATTTAGATACTAAGAAAATAAATATTTTAAAAATTGCTCAAAAGAAGTCACAAAAGAATACACACCTGGCAGTATCCTAAGCAGGTAAAAAGAAGCAAAAGTTTACACCAAGGAACATAATTGGCCAAGGTGGGCATATCATAGCATTGAAAAAAGACAGAAATATCATCTGACTATTTGGCAGTCTAACCTTATCAGCGCGACCCTGGATCACTCAGTATTTCTATCAATTTATTTGTATTTCAGAATGTGTTTTAGTGGCCCATGTTACAAACTTCATGAATCTCTCAGTGTTTATAAAATAAGGTAAGAGGGATAGAGAATGATTGGGATGGGTTTTACCATGGAAAGCTTTCTGATAAGATCACTGAAACAGTCTTGAAGGAGTGGAGAAACGAGCCATACAGCCACTTGGCAAGAAAACAGCAGAAAATACTGCAAATTCAAAGATCCCGTGGCAAGATCATGTGTGGGATGCTTCTGGAATCTGGAAAGTAAGAGGCTAGGGTAGCTGGAATATAACTGAAGAACAAATCACATGGAACCTACAGGATTCTATGAGTACTCAATAAGGACCTTGAATAGAAGTGAGATAGAAATGAAATGGGAATCACTACAGGTAGTGACATGTTCTATCCTATGTGTTGAAAGGATTGCCCAGGCAGCTGTTGGGAGAGTAAACTACATATCAATTATTAATGAACCACAGCCTGAATGAGAAGGATCTTACATGCAATAAACAAGGTAAGAGATGATTTGGTTGAACAGGCAGAGAAGGTGGTGAAAATGGTTGGATTCTTAAAGTTACAAAGTAAAGGCCAACAAGATTTTCTCACACAATGGGAGATTAAAAAAAAGAGAATAGTTAAGAACATATCTAAAATGTTACACATCAAAAAGAAAGGAGTTGTCATTTAAAAAACTGAGGAAGAACAGGTTTGGACCAGACAGGTTACTTTGTAATGCTAATCTTACATCTACATAAAGATGTCTAGCAGTTATTAAACAGTTACTGAGTTCAGGGGCAAGGTCCAAACTGGAGACAAATTTGGAAGCCTTGGCATTTTAGCGGTATTTTATCTAAAGCCAGAAGGGTTGGAGGAGTTCATCTAAAAATCAGTATAGATTTAGAACATCTTAACACATCTGGAAAGTGAAACATGCAGCACTCCACTGTTCATTTATATAAAAGCTTTACTGAGATATAAATGAAACACGCATATTTAAGTCAACAAAATGGGATGAACTGGCACAGGATATTGGGAAAGAGTGGCCAGTGAATTCTAAGAATCAAGAGAGTGGTGGTGTCCTAGAAGTGAAATGAATGCTGCTGACAGTAAAATAAACACTGAGGTATGTGTACTGGATTTGACATGTGAAGATCAAGAGCAATTTTCATAAAAACTTGCTTGGAGTTAGTTTCAGAGAGAGAGTTAAGGAAAGGAAGTAGAGATAAGAAATGGAGACAATTTCTTCAATGGTTTTGCTATATAAGGAGCAAAATAATAGTCATAACTGGAGCTAACTAAAAGCATGCCTATGTGCTGATGGGAATGAACCATGTAAGGGAACATTTTCATAATGTTGAGAGGACAATGGCTTGGTAGTGAGGGAAGAAAGTGCCTGTATAAGGTCCCCAGCACTGCCAAAGCAAAAGTATCACAATCCAAGTGACAACCGAAACTTACTGTCTGACAGTCTTGCAGTCTGGAAGTCTGAGATCTAAATGTGAAGAAGGGGCTTCTTCTTCAGGAAAAATCAAATGGCTAATAATGCCAGTGCAGCGGAAGGATCTGGAGACCTTGGGGGCCCAGGTAAGGGAGGCTGTGATGGCTTCCAAGGAGGCTCTCGCAGGGGCCTTCAAAGCCCACTGTGGTAAGGCCAAGGACAAGGAGTGGCTTCCGGTCACCAAGCTGGGCCAGTTGGTCAAGGAAATGAAGATTAAATCAAAGGAGGAAATTTAACTCTTTATCGAGTCCACCAGGGAGTCTGAGGTAACTTTTTTCTGTGCACACCCTCAAGGATGAAATTCTGAAAAATCATGTCCATGCAGAAGCAAACTCATCCTAGGCAGCGGATCAACTTTGAGGCATTTGTTGCCACTGGGGACTACAATGGTCATATTGTTCTGGGTGTCAAGTACTCTAAGGAGGTAGCCAGTGCTATACAATGGGCCATCATTCTAGCCAAGCTCTCCATCATCCCTGTGCAGAGAGGCTACTGGGGGAATAAGATGGGCAAGTCCCACACTGTCCCTTGCAAGGTGACAGGCTGCTGTGGCTCTGGGTTAGTGTGTCTGATCTCTGCCCTCAGAGGCACTGGCATAGTCTCAGCCCCTGTGCCTACGAAGCTGCTGCAGATGGCTGGGACTGATGACTGTTACAGCCCTGCCAGGGGCTGCACTGCTACTCTGGGCAACTTTGCCAAGGCCACCTTTGATGCCATCTCCAAGACCTACAGATATCTGACCCCTGACCTCAGGAAACAGACTATGTTCATCAGGTTTCCCTACCAGGAATTCACTGACCACCTTGTGAAAACCCACACAAGTCTCCGTCCAGAGGACTCAAGCTCCAGTGGTAGCAACAATCCAGTGGCAGCTACAACTTTACATAAGAAAAGTAAGTGGGAGAGGTAGGGGAAAGGAAAGAAGGGAAAGGAAAAAATAAGAGAAAAGGAAAAAACAAAACAAAGTCTTTGTAAATAGGGAGGGGTGGAGGGGTTGGAGGGAGAGCAGGGGAATTGGGAAAAAAATAAGAACCAAGATATATCATGTAAAGGTACAAATTCCCAATGATGAATCATCAAATTTTATACCTAAAATGTACCAATAAACTTAATGAAAAAAAAGAAAAGTGAATGAAATCTGTCAAAAAAAAAAAGCAACAAAACAAAACAAAGTGTAGACAGGGATATACCTCTTCAGATACTCTGAAAGGCTCTGTCCCAGTCCTTCCCTACAGCTTCTGGGAGTTCCTCGGTTTGTAGCTGCATAACTCCAATATTCACAGGTATTATCTCGGAATGCACATCGGTATTTAAATTTCCCACTTCTTATAAGGACACCAGTCATACAGGATTAGAGCCCCACCCTACTCCAGTTATTATACCTGCCACCATTATATTCCTGTTGGGAAGTCCTGGGAGGGTTAGGACTCCAACATATGAATTTTAAGGAGAAACAATGCAATCTGTAAAAATATCCAGTGGAAAGTAGAAAGGCTCGTGTTTGTAAGGCGGGGGGGGGGAGTCATAGAACGTACATGGATTCAAATGCAGACAGTGGGTTTGGTTAGACCTGATGGTGAGGTCTGGAAGTTCTCTTCTGAATGGTTCTATATTCCGAGTGGAATACAAGAATCATCAATAACAGCATCATCGAGTTAAACTTTGCTTGCTAAACTAACCTATACCTCTGCTGAATACTGGCCAAATAATAAATTCTACTATTTTCAAATGTGAATTCTACCTACCAAGAAAAAAATACACAGTTCATTTAGATCTAACCGGAATTATGATCTGTTATTAAGTAATTATGATCAAAAGTTCTTATAATCTACCACCTAGGATGGTAAATTAATGGATGTGTGGGCATGAGACAATGGGAGGAGGAAACAATGAGAGGAAGAAAACAGGCACAAAAGAGCAGACCAGGTACAGAAAATCTCATCAAGCCATAAGATCTGTGTTAGAGTCTTCTGTGTTTTTGAGAGAGATGGAATATTGGATGTGGATTTTAATAACCCCAGAATAGAGGTATAGCAATTTTATTATGCATGGGAATTTAGGTGAATGCACCTTGCTCACTGGACTCACTTACTTTTTGATTTAAATGAACTAGTTTTAAGCTCTTCATTTTCAGCAATTACTGCACTTGATTTTGCAATGCAGTTTTTGGCAAAAGAAGCAATGTGATTTCTTCACAATTTGCACCTGTAAATGTGAAGTTCGACACCTATTTAAAGACCAGGTTGGAGATGCAGAGGAGATAGATGATGTGAACCAGAACAACACAACCACTTCTCAATGTTTACTGTTATTTAACTGAAAACAATTGTCTTAAAGTGAATGTTTTCAAAGGCACACATTTCTGAATCTTAATTCTTAACTGCCATTAGCATTTTTGTCCATCTTCAGTACGTAAACAGGAGCAATGAGCTCTTACACCAGATTAAATGATCTCATTTCATAAATGAAATAAGACTTCAGATTACCTTATTTCTGCAACAGGCCTCCCACTAACAACAGTGAAAATGGTGGGAGTAGACCGAGGGTAATATATGGCTTGCAACCACCTAGAACTCTAGATACGGAGAAATAGCAAACATCCATTATATTGTCAGCTAGTCCTTACCCTGGGGACTGGCAGATTTTTTCTTATTGCATATTTTGTTCATTTTTTTTCAATATTGCTTTGAAACAAATTGTGCAAAGTCTGCTACTCATTGCTTCCATCAGAAAACTCATAAACATAAAAGCTTTGATTTAAAAAAAATTCTTGGCAAAGATACTTAAACACTTCTTAGTAATTTTTTTTCTCCAAATGTATCCAGATATACTACCTTGCTTTGTGATAAAAAACAATCAATTTTCCTTCATATAGTTCTTTTCCAATATGTGTTGACCACTGTTGCAGCCCCCATTAGTCATTTCTACATTTAGTTGTATGTAAGCAAAGGGAATGACTAAAAGAGCAAATAGAAGTCAACCCCTCCAGCAAAGCAAAACCACAGCAGTTACTTTTGTTGTTTTAGAAACATGTTTTATTTCTTAAGCCTACATAATATTATATTTTTATTTTTGCACAGAAAAATCCCTTTTTAAAAATTTAATATGACTCCATTCAATGCTCTGTAGCAGCAAGAAATAAACTTTTCTGACAATTCTTTCAACAATTCAGTCTTTCTCTTAAGCTTTTCTGCTACAAGCACTGTTTTGTAGCAACACTCAAGTAGTTTTCAATCTATTCTTCTCGAGGAATCAGAAGCTAGGGCTTTCCATGCAAAACATATATAAAATACTTAATATATGCCAAAAGCTACAGCTACAAAACAAATGGCATATATCTATCAGCAGTGATTTAAGCATACAGCTTTCATTTTTCTTATTTATAAAAGAGAATTAGTCTTTATCATGATAATATTTGTAAGGCATCCTTGTATTTATATTGAACTTGGGTAAACAAAAGGTACTGATGAATGGTAGCATTATGTTTTTAAAAGCCTAATAATTTATACCCGATTAGTATATAAGAACATCAAGTTGCAAATGGGAAGTAACTAGATTCAAAAAGCCATTATACTCATACAAAACCTAACCAGACCTTGATGTGTCCTTGATCTTCGATAGAACATATAACTTAAAATTCTGCAAACAGAAGTGGTATTCAGCAAACTCAATAAAGGAAAATCAGAAGAGTTAGTGAAAAAGAACTGAATCTTTTGAATTCTAGGATGGTTAGTGCTTTTAAAACCTTGTTCTAGGTAGGTGTTATCATCACCATTTACAGAAGAAAAAATTAAGGGTAAGCAAAGGTTAATTAACTTGCCCCAAAGTCATAAGAGAGGTGCTTGGGATTCAGATACACTCAGCTTTCTAGATTATGCCCCTATCACTATGACATTGCAACATGCTAGCACTTCCAGTAGAGAAGGAGGAGGGAAAAATGCCCCCAGAATGACAACAGAAGGTATCTGATTGCAGAAGACCTTAATATTGATTATGCCCAAAGCAGACTGTGAAGAGTTAACGCCATGATTGGCTTGTTTTGAGAAGCGAGTCTGGCTGATGTCTATGTGCTGAGGTGAGAGTATAACTCACACCCAAATTCCGTTCCCACAACTAAAACCTTCTTTCTAGAAGGACAATGTTCTAATTACAACCATATATTTTGTCTATTCTGTTCCTAATTTGAGAATGCTTTGTCTTGTTCTTTATGAGTCTTGTTTACATTAATTTCCACAGAAACTGCACATAGCTTGCCTTTACCTCAGTTGATTGGCAATAAAATCAGTGCCTGGCACTGTCCAGGGCCCTTGTCAGCTACACCGGCATTGATCGTCCTGGCTCCCCACGTTCTCTCTTAGTTCTGTTTTTTAGGGTTTTTTTCTCAGGCCTGTGCCATATACTGGGCAATGGACTGGAATCTAACTGCAGGGGTCTCCAGTATTTGATGCCACTTAAAACTACTAATTAATAGCTTTGTCTCTTCAATTTTTTTCTATTGTGATAAAATATACCCTAACACAAAAAATCATTCAAGTCACCATGCAAGTGATTTTAGGTGCATAATTCAGTGGTATTAAATACACTCACATCTGTGAACTCACCATCATTAATTCCAGAACGCTTTTATTTTCCCAAACTGAGACTTTGTACTCCTTAAAATAATTCCCCATTCTCATCTCCTTCCAGACCCCAGTAACTACTTTTATTCCCTTTATGACTTTGACTATTCTATGGGCCTCCTATCAGTGGAATTACATAATATTTGTCCTTTTGTATTTGGATTATTTCACTTTGCACGTTTTCACGTTTCACCCATATTGTAGCATGTATCTGAATTTAATGATGTTTTAAATTTATGTAATATTCCACTGTATTATACATCATATTTTGTTCAATCATTCATTTGTAAACGAACGTTTGGGCCATTTCTACCTTTTGGCGATTGTGAATAATGCTGTTATGAATATAAACGTACACATATCTGTTTGAGTCCATGCTTTTGATTCTTTTGGATATATACCCACAGGAAGGATTGCTGAATCACGTAGTAATTCTATGTTTACATTTTTTGTGGAACCACCACACTATTTTTCATAGCAGCTATACTATTTTAATTTCTCATCATCAGTGCACAAGTATTCCAATTTTTTCAAGCCTTCACTAAGACTTGTTATCTTCTTCTCTTGATAATGCTATTAGTTATTTTTAAAATCATAATGTATGAATTATTGCACATATAGTAAGGGTTATGAGAATGTAAAGTATTTTTAATGGTCATAGGATCACTGCAACTGGGAGGGAGGTTGTACTTGCTATTAAGATTTATACTCCTAAAGTACCAAGACATTTGAGAAAAAAAGGCATAAAAACAAACAGAAGGTTTTAGAAATAATTGCCACTAAATTAAAACAAAAAAGAGCTTTTCTGTTAAATTCAAGACACATCACAAATTGATCTTTCATCACAGATAATATCAGGGAATGGTAATGAGAGCAACTATGACAGCAATATAACTATTTTAATTAATCACAATTTCACAGAAGTTTATGGTGACCCTAGAATCGACTCTCCAAAAGTAATGTGCTATTGTTAAATTTTATTATGTCATCCATAATTCAGGATATGTTAGCATGTTGATAATTGGTGGTATGGAGGAGCAGCATGTTAATATTTGCAACTGTGGGGGAAATATCTATGTTAATGAATTTGAGGGAAATGGTTTAGTTGAGAATTATCTTTTTATGATTCTAAATAGAGAAATTGTACAGGATCTGAAACTGTTCTTATTGTTTTTCTAATTCATTTAACTCAATTAAAAATAATAATTTTATAGCAAAATAAACTTTCCAGAATATCTTTGATTATTCTATAAATATTGGATCTAGCCATTCTTTTTAAAAAAATTCTTTTATTGGTACATTTTAGGTACACAATACGTTTACATTTATCATTGGGTGCTTGTACCTGTACATGATGTATCTTGGTTCTTATTTTTTTTTCCCCATTACCTGTGTGCCCTATTCTTAAGCAAACAGGAAAACACTATATGTGAAATATTTGTCACCTCCTTGCAAAGGGATGTACTGAACTGAGGATTATCTTCTCTCTCAGTGTATCAGTTATCTATCGCCACAATAATTCTGTAAAACAAAGGACCAACTTCAGTGGAATGTCACATCCATTTATTTAGCACATGAGTCTGCAGAGACTGAACTGGCCTGGGCTTTGCTGAGTAGGGCTGGGCTTGCTCAGATGTCCAGGTGTCAGGTAACATTTGAGTCTCAACACAAAAGATACAGGGAACTCAGCAATGTCTTACCTTTTAGCAGTCTAGTAGGCACATTCTTATGATCATGTCAATGACAGAAGAGAGAACACAGAGACAGGCAAGTGTGTTTTAAAGCCTCTGTCTATGACACACTTGCTAATCTTACCCTGATGAAGGCAAACCATATGAGTTAACTGAGAATCAAGGGGAAACAAGACATAATGCACCTACTAAAAGGAGGAACTACAAAGACCTAATGAAAATGAAGCTCATACATGGAGGGGTGGAAGATGAAACCATTAACCCTAGCAGTTTACCATGCTCTCCCTTATACTTAGGCTGTGATGGATTTATTTTTAAACACAGAATCCAACTGCAAGCCTTATAACAAACAGCTGCATCATCTCTGGGAATTACAAGGCAATAAAAATCCAACATAATACCAATGGAGAGTAGCTGTTCTCAATATATGGTGGAAGAATGAACTACATTACATAAACGGTGGAAGAAAGAATAAAGATTTTGCAGGTTGTAGTATTCAACCTGATAACAACTCGCACTTGCGTTTTCATAAGGAGAGTATATATTTTGTGAATTTCTACATGTATACTCATTTTTACACGTTAAGAAGACTGCATCTACTTTATCCAACAAATATACAACTCCTTTGTGCAAAACATTATGGTACAAGCTTAGGAATGTGAAAGCAAGGGGCTAGATAAAAAAAAATCTATATCCCTATTTAGAATTCTATAGGGTTCATAAAAGATCTTTTAAACAAAGACACTCTGTAAGGTTTCGTCTAGGTCTGAAATTCCACATCTTTATTGTTTTAGGTACAAATTAATGGGAGGCAGAATATAAGTCCAGCGGGAAAGGCCTCTAGAATAAATTAAAGGAAAAAGAGATCATATCTCTTTGGCATTGGAAAATTATGTATTCATGAAAGAGCTAACACATTTGAGACGTTTTGGAAGAGGTGACTTGCAAGATTTTAACAGACATGAGGGAAGTGAAGGTGCAGAGGTAGAAGAAACTAGATGTGATTAGAGTCAAGCAGTGATACAATTTTGTGGGCACAAACAGTAAACGTGGGCAATCAGTAGGAGATATACAGGTTAGATATGTAATGTTTATGGCCTTGAATAGCAAGCTGAAGAGCCTGCACTTATTTGTGTAGACATTCCTATTTTATGTTTTAGAAAGTAATCTGACAGGATGGTACAGAACTGCCCCATGCAGCGAGAGGAGGTGGGCCAGGAAATCCATAGATTTTGCAACTTTCTAGGTGAAAGGTAGTGAAGATCTAAAATAAGATGGCAGTGAGAGTGGAGAGTCTCTGAAAAAGAGAGTGCTGTGGGCGAGGGTGGTATAGCCATGCATCTTGTCCATTAAATCCTTTTCACAGGACACCAAAGTACTTGGAAATTTCCTAGATTTTATAGTAAATGGTAGTTCTCAAACATCCCCCCGCCCCAATTTTTTATTAGAATGAATCTATTCCAAATCCAGGTTTTACCAAAGACAGAAATCTTTCTCTCAGTAATGAACCTTGAAGGTACCCCTAAAGTAATGAGAAGCTCAAACTGATTTATCACTAAAAACCATGACTACTCACTAGAAGCAACTTACTGGTTACTCATCTTTGATCAACATGAACTGCCCACATGGATGATTGAGCATAATCTAATCTCCTGATAAGCAACGAAGTACTCTGGACTGTCAGCACAAGGAAGAATGAATCCAGGCTTTTACAACTGAAAGCAATTTAGAGATTACCTTGTTCAATATCCTCATCTATGAGTGAGGAAACAGAGGCTCAGGGAGTTGTAGTCCAGCAATTCAGCTAATCAGAAGAGGGACTGAGACCAGAGCTCTGCTGTCCTCATGCTCAGCTGGTAGTCTGTGAATAACGTTAATGAGCATTTAGGCACACTCATGCCTGTTCACATATTTAAAGCACCATTCCAACCAGGGGGTGTTCAATTAGACTACACGATAATTTGAGAGCAGGGAATAGTAGGTAATACAATAAGGCCAATATGGAGTAGTTCTAAAGATTGGAAGATGAAGTTGTAAGTATAAGCTTGTTCCTAATTCTCTAGGACCTCAAATGATAAGGCAAGAGTTTTGTACTGAAATAGAAAATGTGAAATCACAGGCTTTTACAACTGTGTTTTATTTTAAAATACTGTATTCTCTCAAATTCTTGTATAAAATCTGAATGAGAAGCACATCATATGACTTCATTACTATGAAAGAATAAATTTCCTGAAAATTGCCATGGGCAATTAGTTTTTTCTTTCAAAACTTCAAAACTGACAGAAGTTTCTGTTTAGTATAATGACATTTCCAAAATTATACACAGAACTGTGAATCAGAATCTTTTGGATATATTTTTCTCTTTCCTTTCTGTGTCAAGCTTCTTTGAACTGAGAACAATATATTTTTATTCAGCTATTTCAGAAGCATTATTAGTTGAATATGTTAAACTTAAAACAAAATTATACATATATTTTATATATAATATATTTTGATATATTATGTATATATATATATATATATATATATATATATATATATAGTTTTTAAAGTCTTCCTGAGCTATGATACATTAGTGCTACCAAACAAACTGAACCAACACTTCTGGTTCAGTTAAAATGTAATTGTCACGTACATGCAATTTACAATGCAAATGAGGACATGATCAAATAATTATAATGTATTTTGAAATGTGTGTTAGCTCTAGTAGGGAGCTATAAGGAACAAGAGGCTTTCTGCCTAACCCTGTCATTCTTTCCCAAAGTGTGCAGCTTCACAAAGGCACACTGGGAAGCCCTGGGGAAAACGAAATTGTCTAACCTCCCAGACCAGCATAACCAACCCAAGAGGGTACAGATATAGCAAACATAATATCCTCGACTCTGACTGACTGTCAAATTGGAGTATCTAACACATTCATTAAAACTACAAACAAAATCCAAAGAGACAAATATACAACATAAAAATCTCAGCTCCTATCATTCAATAAATGTCTTGAGTAACAACTACATCTCAGACAATGTGCATGGTGGTGCACCTTAAAATCTAATAAGGGAGATAGACAATAAAAGGTAAATAAGAACACACAAACATAATCAAGGTACTTAGAGTTTTGTATGGAGAATAACAAGGGAATGGATCTACTTGTACCACGCAGTCAGGAAATGGCTCTTTGATGAGATGGCATTTAAAATAAGATCCAAAAAAAATCATAAAGAAGCACCAGAGACAAAGGCCCAAGAAGGGAAAGGGCTTGGCCCGCTCTGGGAGCTTCCAAATAGTGTGCAATAAAGGACTAACTCAGTAGGTCTTAAGTTGTTCAAACCTACACATTCAAAAAAAAAGTATGGCCTTTGACCGGTTTATGTTATTGAGGAATAACATCTAAGCACTTGGAATACCTTGCCTGCAAATGTCTTTGTGTGCTGGGGCTATAGTCCACAGCAAAAAAATTTATGCTAACAATGAGTTATGGTAGTGACTGTCAGCCAAGTAGTATGTTTGGTCCTGGAGAGCTTGGAGACTGGATAGCTAAGGTCAGTCACATGGATATCCCATGCCTATGTGGTTAATCCCTAATAAAAACCTTGGACACCAAGGTCTGAGTGCGCTTCCTGGTTGGCAGTACTCTGTACGTGTTGTGACATACATCATTGCTAGGAGAGTTAAGTGCTATTCATATGACTATTGGGCAACTGAAAGCTCATGACTAATTTCTCCCAGATTCTGATCTATATGCCTTTTTCCTTTGCTGATTTTAATCTGTATCTTTTCATCACAATAAGCCA
Organism: Heterocephalus glaber; assembly: GCF_000247695.1. The sequence goes on from NW_004624744.1 coordinate 18,551,408, forward strand.
TAATCATGCATGTGACAGGTTTTCTAAGTTGTGTGAATTCTTTTAGTGAATCACTGAACCTGAGAGTGGTCTTGGGGAATCTGAACACAGTCAGTGAGAGCAGAAGGTAGTGAGTGAGGAGTTTGTGACTGTGTTACTTTCTCTCGTTGCTGAGACAAAACACCTAGCACCAAAAGTTAAAGGGGAAAGGATTTGGCTTACAGTTCATAGAGGTTGCAGACCATTAACTGGCTCTGAGGCTGGGATGCCAAACAAGTATTGCAGAGGAGAAACAACATGGGATTCAAAAGTAGCAAAGGCAACAGGGAGCTTAACAGCATCTTTCTGCCCCTTTTATCTTGTTCAGACTACTGGGATTAGGGCGGTGCCAAACTAATCATTCACATGCAGTGGTTTAGTAATCACACGCCTTTAACCCCAGAATCACACATTCCACATTCAACTCCTTCTGAAAAAGAAAGTTCCACCTCATCTTCATGAAGCTTTCGGGGGAGGGACATCTAAACACAAACCGTAACAGTGACCATGAGGACTCTCTGATGGGAAGGTTATAGAGATTATCGAGTTTAGGTTTTAAGTGCAAAAAAGACTCCACTAAAGGTTTTTAAGTAAGGAAATGACATCTGGTTTACATCTTCCAAACATCTGCATGGCTGCTGTGGGGTGGGGGTAGAGATTCAAGGGGGTAAGGGTCAAGCAGGGAATTCAGGAGGCTATCCAGGAGGAGGCCATGGTGACCTAGATGAGGATGGGGTGAGGGAAGACAGAGGGATTGGGGAGGGAGAGGGAGAGGGAGAGACAGAGACAGAGACAGACAGAGAGACAGACAGACAGAGACACAGAAAGACAGAGAGACACAAACAGACAGAGAGACACAGACAGACAGACACAGAGGAGCAGAAAGAAACACAGCAGATTTGAGATGCAGGAAGAAAAATTTAGTAGTGGGTTGAACTTCAGGAAGGAAGGAGACAAAATCCACAGAGAGTTGCTAGGTTTCTGACAACCAATTAGGTATATGGTAGTGTCATTCACTGAAATAGAGAAGACCGGAGAAAGGAAAAGTTTATGGAATAAAGGAAAGATTAAAATTCAAATTTACACATCTTAAATTTGAAATGCTCTGAAACATGTGAAATCTCCAAAACATATGAAATGCTCTGAAGATGAGTGGACCAAAGATAAATTTGAGAGGTAAAAGTAGATGCATAATATTTAAAGTCCCAGTAATGGTTGTGACCACTTAGAATGTGCGCAGATAAAAGAGACAAAGAGCTGAGAAGCAATTCCTGAGGTCCTTTAACATTCAGAGGTCAGGAAGAAGATTAAGAGGCTTACTATGCATCTGACTCAGTATTCTGTGCTTTCCATGAACTAACCTACCTCATTCTCACAATATCCAGGATATAATTATTATTCTCATTCTTTAGATAATCAAATAGAGACAGAGGATTTAGATAACTTACTTGAAGTTTTGTTTTTCTCTGTCTCTCTGTCTCTCTCTCTCTCTTCCTCTCTCTCTCTCTCTCTCTCTCTCACACACACACACACACACACACACACACACACACACACACACACCCCTTACAACTTACTAAAATGGAAGAATTGGAATCCAAACATCTGGCTCTAAACCCATGTTCTATTTTACTTTTCTTCAATGTCATACATACCAAGAAAAAATAAAAGCCCCCAAACAAGAAAACAAACACAAATAGATAAGAATTGAAGAAATTTCTAGTAGCTATAATTTTAGGGTTTGAGAACAACTCAAGAAAATATTATTACTGAACTATAAGTACCATTCCATTTCTTATTTGAAAGTCACAAATATAAAGTTGTCCACATCTCAGGCAACTTACCAAATAAAACATAACACCATAAAATATTTCTCCTTAAAACTTTCATTTAGAATTCAATTTAAGCTCTTGATTTGCTCATTTATAAAATCAAGATGGTGGTATGAGAATTGCACTTGGTGTTCTCAGAAGTGCTTCACACATTATTACAAATATTGGTCATTGTTCTCTTAAAGTTTTTAGAAAAGGGGCAATACATTTCTCTAGGTGATATATGAAATAAAGTAATATGGCTTTTGTTCCATTTTTAATATACATAAATATGAAGAAAAGATCTAAAATGTATTTTTCTATTGCAGGTAGATGGTATCAGATGAGTGCTTCAGAGAGAAAATGAGGTTAGCCAGAAGCATCTATCAGTTCCTTGTATTAACTGAACTACTATTATTTTTTTGGTAAATAACAAAAGGCTGAAAATGTTCATAAACAATTTTTAAAAAGTAATGTTAAAAAGGAACATCTTTTTGGTTTTACTTAAAAGAAAAACCAGATGTGGTCACAGTTGTCAAGCTGTGGCACACCAGAAAATGACAAGGGACCCTAATCCCTCTCCACAAGGACTCACAGATTCAGTTCTCTCCCTTCCAAGAGTACATCATTCTGCCTTCTTTATTTGATTTGGTAACCAGTTTATTTTCACAGTATGTCAGCTGGTCATGAGGGGAAAGATTTACTGTATTTAAAGATTAGCTTGATGGGGAGCAACTGGTCTGTTTGGGGTAAGTTAATGATTAGGTTTCTAGTTGAATAAAACATAATCATCTGGATGAAACTAAGTTTTTGCATGGGACAAATGCAATCCCACAGTTTATAAATGGTTATAAAAGCAGGAATGATTTAAGAATGAACTTGCACATGTTAGTTTCCACAGTGGTAAACTTGGTCAAATGATTATCTACTGAATACTCATTGTGGGTGCTAAAATTGTAATGGTGAGGAAGAGCGTTCTCACCAAATAATCTGATGATCTGTCTCCATAATATTATGTATAATGCTGATTTAAAATTTTCAACCTAGAAATTTCATATGATTTTTCAAATATATGCTTTATATTGTTTTCTTTCACTTTTGTTCAGATGCTATAAAGACAAGAAGTACGTACTTTACAGTTTCTCTGTTCCCAATCTGTTCCCCATAGCTTCCTTACCTCAAGTGATAATGGCTCCATCTCCCCAGTTATTTCAGCTGAAGCCCTATGGATTATCCTTGTCTCCTCTTGGTCAGGCACCAGAATCCATTCATTTCTCACCAGCTCTCCTGCAATGACCATGGTCCTCTAGTTTGAGTCATCACAATCATCACTTGACCAATCTCCTTGTTTCTTCCTCTTCTCTTTGTTCCTGTTCTCAGCACAGCGATCCACACAATCATGTTCAAAAACAAGTCAGATCGTGGCAAACATACACCCTTTGTCAATTGCCTCTGGTGACTTCCCAGTTCACGTGCAAGGGCCCAGTCTATGCAAGGGTCTACAGGGTTCTTCCAAATTTGTTCCCCCTACAGCCTGTCTGGACTCCTCTGCTGTCTTCCTTCCCCTTTGAGCCTCTCTGGCCCATTTGCTATCTCCTGAACACTGAAGACATTCCTCGGCTTCTGGGTTTTGTCTTTCCTATTTTCTCAACCCATGTCAGCCTGGTTTGTTGCCACAATCTTCCTATATAAACTTACAATCTCCCAACAATTCTGTTTTCTCACATTAGTTTTTTTTTTCGTAGTTATCACTTTCCAATACATTATGATTTTACTTATCTGTCTATTTCTCCCCACTGGAATGCAGTGCTGGGTGGATAGGGACTTTTGTTTTGCTAACTGCTGTACCTTTAGTACCCAAAGTAGTGTCTGGCACATACTAGGTATGCAATAAATGTGTTACATGAGTGAGATGCTTTCTATATTCCAAATCAGAAAGGACAGTCTTTCCTTTGAAATAAATTCTATAGAAGAGGTCTCTGTCATAGGAAAGGTTGTGTGTGATAGAGTTAGCATTTTATGCTGACCCTAGCAATCCAACGAGATGATGGAAGCTGTTAAAGCTGCAGATGGAAGAAGCAATAGGTGTAGGTCAGATGGATGCTATCTCTGGATGCACTTATGGCACTTTATCCACACGCACACAAACAAATGCCTGCTTGTTTAACATCAAATTCATCCTTGCACAAAGCATGCTAGAACTCTTCCTTCATCAGATATTGCCACTCAACCTAATATGTGTGCCAGCCCTGCACAGAATAACATATTCAGACCACTAGGAGGAAGATGGGCAGTAACAGACACAGGAATTGAGCTGACACAGGGCAGAACAGGCGGCCACTGAACAGAGATAGGTGGCAGGGCTCATTCTTATCGCTTGGGAACTTACAGCTTTGAAAGACCCAGTGAGTCACAGTGAAAATGAATCTGTTTTCTTTTTTTTTTTTTCAACTTCCATCTAGATTAGAAAATTGGAGCATATTGCAAAGCTAAAATGACCCAATCTCTGCATTCAAAGAGAGCTTCATTTAAAACAGGGCTCTGTTTGAAGCACCAAGGAAGCCCATTTATTTACGGAAAGAAAATCATGAGGAGGCAATGACATTGTATGAACAAACTCACAGAACTTCAGTTGATTTTTGGAAGTAATACTTCAAATAATTAAGGTTTTTGTTTATAAAATGAACAATAAAAATACAGAAATATAAGGCTATTATTTTATCAGTATAAAAGTCATCTTTTCTCATTGTTTGGACTCTGCTCTCTCTCTCTTTTTCTCCACTCCAATCCAACTTATATAAAGATAGTCATCTTATTACAACTTGTCCTCATCCATGTTACTTCTTCCTCAAATTGTTCCAGTGATTTTTCTTGTAAAAGCAATGGTTAAATTTTTATATTTAAGTATTAGAGCCATTTAAAAAAATAAGTGTTATACTAAATTATAATACAGATAAATGTAGAAATGTTCTGCTTTAAGAAAAATGGGTTGGAGAATATGAAATCCAATTGATTTGCTTTATGCTACTCTGTCAACAGTCACATATGTTTTCAGAAATATTAGAGCTTAGTTGAGCAGTTTGAAAAACTCTGGCCTGAAGCCTTAAGTAGCTTTGCTTTACTTTTCTTTTCTTTTCCTTACTTTTCTCTTTTCTTTCCTTTTTCTTTTTTCTGCTTCTGCTACTCAAGATCTTCCACAAAAGTCAACTCCAAATTGTCTTTCCAATATTTGTTAATACTACATCTAACATATATTTCAACCTGCCCTCCACTGACCTTAACCTTCATCGTTACTTGGAATATTTCCGAAATTATTCTTCCATGTTTCATATCATAAACACTGGGGTTATAATCAAGGGCCTACTAATTCTGTGAACCTTTAACAAGTTATAGAACCTCTAAGAACCTTGGTTAATCCAACTGTAAGAGCTTAAAATAGAAATACTCAAAAATGCTGTTATGAGCTAACCTATGTAAAGAAATTGATACCCCCACCTAGAATATAGAAATGTCCCACAATGTTGGTCTTATCCCATGCCCAGAGACAACCTCCATCTTGGAAAGGAACTCAGATGGCACAGCAGTCCTATTCCTGCCTCCAAAATGATCATTCTGAAGACTTTCACATCACCAAACATTGTACCTTGAGAAAAAGGGCTGAAAATTGGGCTTTCCATAATCACAATTGGAATATGCATTCCTAAAATGTGTGACTATACAAATTCCACTTCCTTGTTCTTTCTTACTTTTAAAAGCTGAACTTAGTGAGGAAAGCCAGAATCCCCCCATAAACTCTCTTGTGGCCTCCTTGAACTTTTCAACGCATGGCGGAACCAAACCAATGATGGAAAACAAACAGCATTGCTTCCTGTGGCCTCTGTGGCCTTAGAGGGTACCAGGACTGTAGAATAAGATGTTTATTCAAGCAAAATGAGGAGTACTGGCCAGGGCTGTGGGCCTGCAAATCCTCCACTACAGCATTACCCAACTGGCAACATTGATGCCCTTAGTCCTCAAGGCAGTCAAGAAGGGCCTGGGGTTCCTGGAGCCCTAGCTCATCAGCCATAACCTCCAGAATCCTCAGTTCAAAATCCCATCGTTTGATGTTATTATGTATTTCATGCTGTGTGGAAGTGAGAATCACTGTTCTTCTTTCTCTTCCCCATTTCCACTGAAGTCTGTGTAGGTTGTCCTGCACTGGTTTGGTTCTCGCTAGAATTTCTGGCCAGTGTCCTCTTCAGTCTGTGTGGTTGTCAAGTCCTGGAAAGCTGGTTTCAGCATAAGTCAGTTATCAGGGGTCATGGAGTAGAAGTACATGATCATAATGCTCTGAACTGCACTGGCCCTGCAGACTGGTGCCAGGAAGTAGCAGCGCAGCCAGGGGCCTTAGATCAAGCCTTGAGCACTATTCATCACTGTGAAAGTGAAGGATGGTCAGGGTAGGAGTTTTCAATCATCAGAAGTCTACTCTATGCAAGTAAGGCAAATAACAGTTTACTGGAACTTCTGACTTTCAGAGATATCAAATCCTTGAGAAGCTTGGTATCACTGAAAATTAAACTGGAGGCCTTCAATCAACTTTAAGGGAAGCCAGACCCAAGAACAGAGTATCAGAAAATACAACAAAACCAAACACAAAACTGAATGTTCTTAATAAAGAACTGTAAGACTAGATCTTTAATTGAGCTAAAATACAGATTTTAGAAAAGGACATGGAGAACAGAAATCTAAATATTTAGATCAAGTAGAGCTGATGCTTGACATTACAAGAAAGATTTAATTTTTTAGAAGATGCATAGACACATATCCAGTTTCAAGTAGCCGCAAATAAAACAGTCTTCAAAATACATTAGAAAAACATGAAGCAACTTCAGATAGCACTAAAAGAGCATGTGGATGAAAATTCCACTCTTCAGGAAGTAGGAAGCTGCTTTCATAGGAGAATACAGAATGGAAAGGAAAAGTGAACAGACATGCCAAATGGAATAAAACAGTAGAAAATGTTAAAGTACCTTTGGAACAAGTTTAAATAACAAAGTCAAAGAAGACTTTGGATGACTAAAGACTAGAGACTAGGCTGCTTTTCATGAAGATGACATAGTGCATGGTGGAAATGTGACACTGGATATAATTGATGTATCAGAGAATGCCAGCCTCTTAGAATAGGAATCCAAAAGGAGTTTTGAAGAATCAAGTGACATTGATGAGTCAAATAGACATTAAGTGGACCTTAAATTAATTTCTTCAGTTTATTTCATAAAATAATTGATGTGTTTAAAGATCATATTAAAAGTCTTCAATCTGAGAAAGCATCCCTGTAGTGAGAAAAATGCAGTTAGAAAAAAACGCAGTTAAAAAGGGAGATGAAAAATTTCATTTGAAACTTTATGGCCTTTCTCAGATGCATAAAAAAGAAATGAATTTTCACCAAATATCCAATTTAGAACTAGTTTAAGCCACAGAAATAGAGGTGAATCTATCCAAACCTGATGACAAGATCAGTCATCCAAGTAAAAACTACAAGCCAAATTCTTTCAGAAAAAGTCAAATAAATCACTGCATATTATCAAATCCAGTTTATTTCCCTTGGAAGAAAAGCTCCTGGTAATAGTTTGAGAGCTCATTTGGCTGAGAGAAATCTCATTTAACTTAAGAAAATTCATACATCAGAAAAAAATTATTGCAGAATAATTTAAACAGTTTGAAGGCATAATTATGTGCTTCTGTTGTTGGAAATGTGTTTGGTATAGGCTTGTCAGAACCCCAGGGAATCTCCAGGGGAATAAATCCCCAAGGAAGTGGGCGAGTGGTAGTGAAAGCTAAAGGATCCATGTCCAGCATGCCATGTGAACCAACGCACCCTCCCCCCACAACTGGAGAGAGGATCCAGGACAGGATCTCTTCATTTAGCTACCACAGGGGCAAACCAAACCTTCCCCTGGGGCTTCATGCCCTGCTAGACACTGAGGACCTTCTCTGAATTTAATGGGAGCCACTGGTAGCTGGCTCTCCACCTCCAACCAAAGACCAGATGTTATTGAGGGCTCCTGGAGGCATTCCTTAAAAATGCAATGCCCATTCTTTTCCTTCACTTGAAAGCAGACAAATCGCCCCAAAGATTCTCTCTGTCCACCAAGGGACTTCACTAGTCCAGTATGTCCTCTGCTGGCAACAAGAAATATTTCTACACCAAGCTCTGGATTTGTTTTTCCCTCCGCACAACCTGAAAACTGAAGTGAGTCAGTATCCAAGTTAATCCAGGCTTTTAAAACCTCCTTCTGAAAGTCCAGAGCTGTAGCAAGATGCTTTTCCCCCAAGACTAAAATAATTTTGATGTTTTCTCTCTTAGTTTCATTGCCATAAAGTGGTTATATAATGCCTCAAATGGAGGCATGATACAATTATAATTCTTAAGATAATGTTGTATAATTGTAGCTTATTGAAATGTGACAGGTTAATGATATCCATTTAAATCGCTTTGTAGGTAATATAATTATAGTATTTTTGTTGTTAACAAGTCCACCAAAATCATCCAGAAACACAGTGTTTTTTTCTTTCTCCTAAAATAATGTTGATTTTTTTCTCTTTTGGTTCTATTGATATTATTGAATGATTATACAAGAACTCAAATGGAATGGCAATAAGATTATCATTCCTATGAAAATATTTTATAAATGTATATATTATATAAGTGAATTTTAGTAAGTGGCTTACACCTTATTTGATTTTGACATAGTCTATTAGTCACATTATAACTATTTAGCAAGTCTCTTCTACAAACATAAACTTGTTTGTTTCTCATCCAAAATAATTTTGAAATCTCTCTCATTTACTTTCACTCCTTATGGTTAAGTGATTAGAAATTGTTTAATGGAAACTAGATAGAATCATAATTCTTAGGCGAGTGTTTTATACATGCTGTTTAAAAGTGAACCTCATAAGTAAATGTTTCTTCTTTTGCTAGACAGTTTAAAGATATTTCAATTGTTGCTGTTTAGTAAGTCGCTTGCAATGTGAGCAGCAGTTCAGAGTTTTATATGAACAATCTCACAACTGGAGATATTTGAAACTCAAACTCTATTTCTGAGTAACTGGCCTAAAATTACTTAAGATTAATACATTTAACCAAATGTGTTTTGGTTTTAAAAATCCTGCCTATCTTTAAAATATTACCTTTAGTGATTTCTAGGAATTTTTTTTGATCTTTCCCTATAATTTCTGCCTATTAACTGTCAAAGTACTTTGCATTTCTTTATACATTATTTTGCTAAATTCTTCTCCAATAATCCACCATTCCTATAGATTATGTTTTAGGTGTGAGAGGAGAGGCTATTTCCATGGATGTACTTTGAACTGTCCCTAGCATATGTTTTGAAGATTTGTATATCAGAGATAGCCAATAAACATTGATTAAATTGACATAAAAGTACTGTGTGTTTAGTGAAGTGAATTTGAAAACATACTGAAAAGTGCACATAGCCAGTGATAAGTTAGAGGGCAGAGGTTCTGTTCCATATGTGTATTTACAGAAATGGACCATGAGCATTTTTGTCTTAAACAACAAAATTTTTCCCCTCTTGTATCATCAGAAGGAAAAAGCCAGTACAACTAAGCCCTTGCTTGATGGGCCAGGACCATTTTGGGCATTTACTAAAAGAAGTACTTTCAGTTATAAACATGTATCTTTTGCAGTACAGAAGCATATGTTAATGAGCAATTCCCATGAATGTAGCAGTAAAGGAATAAGACTCTGATCTGCAAGACTCTATGGAAGAACAGCACTTTGATAATTAGCAGCCAAAAAATACAAATGGCCTATAGTCTCCTTTATATTTACCAACACTTGAGACTTTTTGTCTGTCTGACTCTGAACCCTCATTCTTCTTTAGTTATTTTCTTTGGCTTTAAAAATCACTAGTTCTGGATATGACACAGCTGAGCTATATATCATTAGTTTTTTACTAACTTTATTATTGATAACACCCCTGATGTAGGGGTTATGATGATAATCGTTATCCAGGTTACTTTTCAAGACATGAAGGCCTTTTCTGCTTAAACTCACTTCACTTCAGCTTGTGCTGGTGCCTGATGGGTCACCTTCTGACAGCCTCCCTCAGATCATGATAACACTGCCATTCTGTTTGTTT